>JAWNOM010000007.1:2330000-2930000 GCA_035045965.1 Drosophila aldrichi | reverse complement strand
CATAATTTAATTAAATTATGAGCTTGTGTAGCTAAAGGACAAATCACATTTTGATGTCGACCACATGCGAACACATCAAGGGTTTCTTATGATTGCCACAGTAAGCAGCCCGAAGTGGTTGATTACTTTAGGGATTTCTAGTAGTTTCGGATTATGAAACAATCGACAGTGGTGCTATGCGAGAAGAGCACTTTTGTTTTGAAAAGTTAATCTACGAAGCTTTTGAAGCCATAATAAACAGCTCATGGTGTAGGGGAACTCTTGACTTTACGAAATGAAAAACTATTTTCGTTTCAATTTACATTTTATATTAAGGCCATAGACAAGCGAGAGCGGCGAACGAACGCAACTTTGGCAACAGCTGCTACTGTTTTTAATATAAACTAAATCACTTTTTAAGCACTGTAAACTATGAAAACAAGGGTTGCTAAGCCAAAAGAATGATGGAAAATTGTTTAAAGCTAAAATAAATAAATATTAAAATTATAAATTTAAATAGTAATAGCTTTTGATTTATGTTTCTTTTCTGAGCTTATGCATAAACGATGCAATGCAAATATATAAAAACTTACATCTATAGACTGTGTGAGCGTGTTCTTGATTTGGATTCATGAAATGGCTCAATAAAGTATAAGAGTTCTATTTCGCAATGAAAAGTTTTGAGTGCGAATTGATAGTCGCCAGTCATAAATTATTTGAATATAATTCATAGGTCATTTGCGAACTAAACTACCTGTGAAACGAAAGAAGAGCTTCCTTTACATAACATTTATGATAGTTCCGTTATGACACATCATGACATTATGACATATCCTAGCAGCAGTTATCCCTATGGCATATTAAGCTCCGTATGAGCAAAGCGAGGCACACGTCGTATACGCAATGCATCGAGATGCTGTTTAAATGGAAACGATTAAGCGACATCAATTAAAAAGAGGAGGACATCAATGCGATCCATGACTGAGCAATGCTGACAGACACAAGCCCAGAGTATGGATATATATACATATGTGCGTATGTAGATATATTTGTATTTGTATTTGTATTGTCGTACGTCGACTGGGGCGTACACTCATGAATATTCATTCGCTATTTATGCAAATGGGCATTGCGCACACTTTTGATAATGTGTCGCGTTTTAATTATGAATTAATTGCGAATGATTTCAACATCATGCATTTTAATTGACATCCCATACTGTAAGAGGGTGTGAGTGGGTGTCCGCTCCATATATAAGGTGCAGCTATGCCCTGCTGGGCTACACACACACACACACACACACATTGACACCCAGACAATAGCTGGGCGGGACGCGCACACATAATTTATCAGACGTCAATTTTTGGTGGGGCAGGCAACTCCATTGTGGTTGCTGCTCGTTTCAATCAATTTCATTCGTTATCGTTATTGACATTTTGTAATTTAATCGTGTGCTTTGTCGCATACGTCACACACACACACACACACACACAGACATGCCCATGCACACATACAGAGAGAGAGAGAGAGAGAGAGAGAGAGAGAGAGAGAGTCTGCCATGCACGTTGCAGGCTGCACTTAACTTTATCAGCTTGTTTGGCCATGTGTCGCGGCCGTCAGCCTGGCTTGGCTGCCAATTTTTGCGTCCTTTATTTATACGTAGCTGTAAAAAAAAAAAAAAAATGAAAAGGCAAACACCAACAGCAGCAGCGGCAGCAGCAGCAGCAACCAGCTGCAACAATCGCTTCGTGTTGGCAGCCCAAAATGCCAACAGCATGTCAACAAACACTATCGCTATCCCTTTCTGACACGCTCTCTCTTTCTCTCCAGCACTGTTATTTTTCTTCTTTTCCACTGCCTGCTTTCCATGCAATTAATATTGGCTGCCATGCCGCAAGGCACCTTGCCACATCCTGACGACACGCTGTCCACTTTGTTCATGCCGCTGCACTAATTAGCGCAGATCACACTGCATAAATATGTCGATATGCCATACTGTAAGGGTATACAAAAATAAAAGCCCTGCCATGCCGCACCCACCTTTCGTACCGTCTGCCCACGACAGGCAGTTGAAGAGCTGCTTTTTATTAATTATTTATGCAGTTGCACTCAGATCTTCTGGTGGAAATTGCATAAAATACAGGCAGAACATCATCTTATGTTGATATGCACAACAGATATGTATATGCATGTATATGTATATGTATATAGATCAGTGAGTTAAGGCTCTCGCATGATGAGGTTCTGTGTGCAAGAGTCAGTTAATGTTGTATGATATTTATAAGGTATATAAGTATATTAAAAATCGGAGGGGAAAAAATCTGAAAATCTAAAGAACTATAACAATATATTTTTTAATTTTATTTGTTTTTATTTATTCACATTAAAAGATATATTACGTTTATTTTTTAAATTTTATTTTATTTTATTAAAAAATATTTTTGAACACCATTAATAAAAAAATAAATAAATAAATAAAAAAAAATAAAATTAAAAAAAAAATAAAAAAATAATAATAATAATAAAAAATAAATTAAAAAAAAAATAAATAAAAAATAAAAAAAAAAATAAAAAAAAATAATAATAATAAAAAAAATAAATTTAAAAAAATAAATAAATAAAAAAATAAAAAAAAAATAAAATAATAATAATAACAGCATAAATTAAAAAAAAAAAATTTGATAGGAAAAATATAGTTAAAAATTCCAGCCTTAACAATGCATTGCAATGTAGAACATATTCAGAGAACGTGCAGAGTGCGCTGCCCTGGTAATGCACAGTGTATATGTATAAGTATATATGTATATAGAGTCTATATGTATATACCTCTATAAATTTATTATTAACTACATAAACTTTTGCACAGTTCGCTCGATTCCTCTCTCGATTTATAATTTTGTGCTGTGAATCGCGGCGCACCTCAAGCACTTGAATGACATGCAAAAGTTTGTTTTGTTCTGAGCCGCAATTCAAGTTGAAAGCCCAGCAGCAACATTTTTGGCACAAATTTTGACCCGGTCGCCCCGCCCATGCCACGCCTTGCAGCTGCAACCCTTCCATGCAGCGCAATTTGGAGTTGGCAGTCGTTGCCCCTTACCTCGCCCTCTGGCAGTGAACAGGCAAATGCACTTAAAAGCATTTAGTTGTGCGACAAAATGTTGCAACATTGAAATGTGGTTGGTGGTCTGAAGCATTTTGGCCAGCTGCCTCTGCCACGCCCCCAGCCCAGCACACACACACACACACAATCCTTTTGAGCCCTTTTCAAATTAATGTGCGTGCATAAACAAGCAGCCAGCAGCAGTTGGGGCAGCCTCCTAGCCGCCTTGCCTCGTTGCAAGAGCCAAAAGAGTCTTAAGTTTTGCAACTTTGACCAAAGGCAGTTGCCCCTGCCCACATCACATCACAGGATGCTGCTCCTGCTCCTGCTGCTGCTCCTGCTGCCAGTGTCATTTGCTGTGCTGCTACCTAAATTAGCGCCATAAAGTATGCAACAAGCTTTATGCCAGCGCTTTTAATTTGTTTTCTCTCGCTGCGCTATCAAATATTCATTTCAGCTTCCGACTCGCAGCGCCTATCAGAGTTCAAGGCAGCAGCCGGCACCACCCAACCACGCAACGCCACCCACGGGCTAGCGGGCAAAACTTTTAGCTAATTTGCGTAGAAGTGTGGTGGGAGGGGTAAGGGGGGAGGGGGAGGCAATGGCTGGGGGTATGTGGCAGTAGGCGTGCCAGCCATATTGGCGGGCGTGTGGCCTGTTTTTGTGACAGTGTGGCGAACGCGCTTTTGTTTAAAACTAAATTCCCATCCAACTGTCATTTGTGGGCGCACAGGCGTTGGCTTTCATTAGATGCTACACTGAAAGAAAATAAGTGGGCACTTTAAGCAATGAAAAACGAAATAAATTTGTCCTTTAAAGTTAAAAAAAAAAAGAATAATAATAATAATAAATAAATAAATAACAATTAACAAATAAAAAAATAAAAATAAGCAAATAGAAATATTTTATTTAAGTTATAAAAAATATTTGAAAAATAATAATAATAATAATAATAAGTTATCCGGATAACTTCGAGCTTTTGAAAAAGTTTAAGACATAAGAAAAATAATAAAAAAAATAAATAAATAGAAAATAAAATCGTTTACATAAAAAGTAAAAAAAAAAAAAATAAATAAAATATTGTAAAAATTTAAATGATTCACCTAAATATCTATTTTTCAATCTGAGTAAAACTCAGTTTCCTTTCTCCATTTTCATCTCCACAATCTTGCATCTTCTATGACCAATTCAAGGCACCAAAAATTGCTTACAGTGCATTCAAAATATACGCTCACCGATTTGCCGAAGCTCGCTCATCAAATTACAAAATTTGAGTATTCCTGGCCCCGTTGCCCCCGAAAACTTTTGTCAGCGCCATTCAATGCAAATGCCACAGTTGTTGTCATAAGTAAACTGACTGACACGTAATTAAAAATGCGTTATGAATTTTAGACACAAACTTAAATGAATGGACGGCACCAAAATAAAAGAAGAAGACATTAAAGGAGAAGCCGACTGTGCTGACAGTGTCTCAAAAATGTAAACGACTTTTAGTCGATAATTTTGATGAGGCGCGTGGGCGTGGGCGTGGGCGTGGGCAGGGTAAGAGGGTCATCAAATTAAATAAATGGCAGCCAAAATTTACTATCAAATTGAATTTCGGCAATTTGTCTTCGACTTTTATTATGCAAAAGGGCAACTGAGGCCATAAAAAATACGTTGAGATTTCCCATCGACTTGTGTGGGCGGTGGATTGGAGAGAGGGGACGAGGGGGTCTCTGCTTGTTGGGTTTTGGCCTGTGCAAAATCACATTTTGTTTGTAAATCAGCAATTTACGCCAGGCAGAGCAAACGATGTTGCCACCACACACACACACAGACACACACCCGGACACACACACTCACACACACTTGCACACTTTTAAGCGCTCAATAAGATTGGAAAATTGATGGCGGTGACGCTCATTGGTTAGCTGTTCGGTTCGAACTACCCGTTCGATTTACAGGCCATGCCTGGCCTCTGAGTCGCAGCTCCGGTTGCCGTACTTATCCTGCGGTGCAGAAGAGTGCGCGCTCGCTCTCGTTGTCCTTCGACTTGGCGCTGGTAAATCCCTCATTTTCAGTGAAAATAAAAATTGCGCCAGCGTAACGCAAAATAAACACATTTAAGTTGCAAATTGAATTTTGCATAATCCCAACGCTGTTGCCGCTTTTGCCTGTGCCGCTTCCTCTTAGTGCGTTCGTCCATGCCAGTAGCCCCTGCCACCTCTACCCGCAAGTCCCTTACTCTACTCAGACTGCTGTCTCCTCTCCGCTAACGTCTGGCCATCAGCTTTTCTGTCCGTCTGCCGCATTTCGTTTACTTTTTTCGCTTTTCATTCACGGACTGCGTGGAAATGGTCGCGCATGAGACGGAATTTCTGATTAGTTGCCATGGATCCATGGTATAGCCCGGCAGACATGTCACCTAACCCCCGCACATTTACACTCCCCCCTCCCCCCTTCTCGTTCTGTTACTCCGCTCTGCTCTGCTACCACACTTGTTTACTTGGCTTTGACTTTAGAGGAATTCTATTTATTTTCCAAATTTTCTTTTGGGACAAATTTCCGTCACTCACACATGCATTCACGCCTACGCACACCCCCTTCAGACACACACACACACACACACCCATACCCGCTCAGTGTGTGTCGCCAGTATATGTAAATAACGCTACACACTCGGCACTCCTGCTAGGCGTTGGTGATCCTGGGGATTTACAAAGTAGCTGCTGTTCGCCGCGTAATTGAATTTACTTTATACTTTGCTGATTAGAAAAAAACAACGTTGATTGGATTTTGTCAGTGTGTATGTGTGTGCGTGTTTTTAAGACATTTTTTTTTTTTTTGCTTCCCATATTAACTTTAGAAAATATTTACTTGTGTATCCGCCTAGCTTTATCAAAGTCAATTACAGCTGCAGCTTAAATATTAAATACATCTTCAAAGTTTGTTGAGCATTCTTTGAGCGAAAAACAAATATAATAAATACAAATAAAATACATATAATAACATTTAATTAAAACTGCAAGAATGAAAGAAAGAAAAAAAAAAAAAAAATTGTTTTGAAAAATGAAAATAAAATAAATATTAATTTGTTGCACAATGTATATGCAAGTCGACACATAAATACTCTGTAATAATTGTGGTACATTTATTGCATAATACAATATAAATTTTATATTATTAGGTTAGACTGATCTAATATGATCTATATGGGATGGGATGGGATGGGAACACAACAACAAATACAATTAAAACTAAAAATAAAAATCGAAGCCTTGGATATTCAAAATTCTCAACACTTATAGAGCATACCAGGAATATAGGTACTTGAGTGCTTTATTTATAAAAAGAATCATAATAATTTTTTCTTTTTTTTTTAAATTTTATAAATAAATTTATTTCATCAATACTTTTTCCTCAATTATTTCTCTAACAACTTTAAATTAGAGAGCCCAAGTGCTTAATATATTTATCAAATGGCAACAGAAATTTCTCAATTTAAAACATTTTGCTAGCCACAATCGTTTGCAATATAAAATATGATTTTCAAATTTTTAACCACAACGTTAATTTCAGAGTTTGAGGTTGATGCATGTAAAAGTTGACCTCAAAATATTGCAAATTGCAATTGCAAAAGGCTTCAATGGCAATTACAAATGCAATATTTCAGACAGAAAATGGTATAGATAGAGGTCTGGTCAGATGATGGCCTGTCGCATTATAATTAAAAATCAAATGCAAAATTGAACTAAAATTGATGGCAATTGACAACAAAGTTGTTTATTTGCTTTGGAATGCTCTAATCGAGGGTATATTAGTCTGATTATGGAGCATGTGAGGCATGAGTGAAAGTAAATGGGTAATTAGCGTCGATAGGAAGGACAGGAAGGATATATGCACGAATATACATAACACATTATATATGAGATCGTATATTTTTCTTTGAGAAATCATTTCTTTCTGGTCCACAAGAGTATTTCATATTCGTATTCCAAGACTTTTCTCTGTTTTCCTTTTTATTTTAATTATTACGACAATTCAGCAAAATATTGTGAATGTAAATAGCCGCAGCAGGTGAACGTAGACACCACCTGGTATGAGCTATGCACATAATTAAACTAACAAACATTTGGTGTTATTCAATTGAATGTTGGCTCGGTCCTGATGAGCACTTGCCGAACCGTAATGAGTGCCACATTGTGCCCTGCTGTGCGCTGTGTGTGTGCTATGAGTGTGCTGTTTGCCTTTTTGTGTTTTTGTGGTATTTTAATTAATAAATGCGAGCACAGTTTGCATTGCGGTCAAAATTGACGACCGAAACTTGCTCACCATTAGCTACTATTCAAACTATATCAATAGGCATCTAATTAACTGGCCCAGGGTGTAAAGCAAATATAGTTGCATGTGCGGGAAAGAGAGAGGCTGCATTTGCATGCAGTGAATTGAACACCAAAGGAATTTAATTTTTCATTGACCGTAGAGAACAGGCGTTTGGAGCGATCCAATAAGAGACCAGTAGTTAAGTTATTGTTTTGAAATCGAGTCAGACTGTACAGAAGCTCTTCGCGCAAAGAGAACTATAGAACAGAAGAAGCTGCCGTCTAAGCAATTTAATAATTGTATATATTCGTCTACATAAACTACTTAGCTTATATGTTTATTTGCTTATATATATACATACATATATATTCATATACACGTCTGTATATCAGCCTTTCTGTTTGTCTCTCCGTTTCTCTCTGCCGGGCCCCCTAGCTGACAAAAGCCAGCGACGATGATTAGCTACAGAACATCTCTATAACAGAATGTGAATGTGTGTCATTATACTCTGTATTTTAGTAAGCGTCGCCCTATATAAAGGGCAGCAGCTGCAGCATTTCTTCAGTCGCCTAGGCCTGCCGGGGGTGAGTGATCGTTCAGCCGTTAAAGCATTAAAGGCCTAGAGGAAAGACGTAGAGGAAGTACGTAAGGAAATAACGTAGAGGAGACACGTAAAGGTAATACGTAATGGAATCACGTAAGGAAGTCACGTAAGAGAATTACGTAAGAAAACTACGTAAGGCAATTACGTAAGGGAATTTCGTAAGGCAATTACTTAAGGGAATTACGTAAGGCAATTACGTAAGGGAATTACGTAAGGGATAATTTGAAGTACGGGAATACGTAAGGGAATTACGTAAGGGAATTACGTAAGGGAATTACGTAAGGGAATTACGTAAGGGAATTACGTAAGGGAATTACGTAAGGGAATTTCTTTTAAATAATGCAATTTAATCAGCGATCACTATTAATTAAGCATTTTGGATTCGTTAAGATATAATTTAAAGTTAACATTGCTAAGGCCATAGCTAATCAGACTTGTCTCCACTGAGAGAGTGGGAGGCGTGCAATTTTCATCGACAAAACTTTATTCATTTGTAGCACTCTCGTGAAAAATGTAATATTTTCCCATTCTTATATGAAAAAAATAAACTTTCTGTAATAAAAGGCAGCAGACTAACGAACATAGGAGCCCACCATAGATGACTGCAGCTCTTCAGCTTCCATATGACTTGGGGCACGCAAAGCTGTGCTGCTGCCGACAACTTTTGCTGATCTCTGTTTTTTTTTTTTGTTTCTCATGTTTAATCAATTCAAAAGCAGCCACCACACAAACATATACTTGTACAGCATAGTTTGTTGTGGGCGCTCGGTTTATTGGTGCGTCACGTACTTCAGCGAAGAGTTTGTTTTTGTGGGGATGGCTGGCAGTGCGCGGTCTGGCAATATCCTCGAGTACGTTGAAAATCAACTTTGGCGCGTAATTATTTCAGCATTAAGCCAAGAGTGGCGGCAATAGACACAACAAGCAACAGGGAGCCAACTTTAAGTACAAAAAACAACAAGTCAACAAAAAACTTTGCCATCATATTTCGCCTGCAATCCCCCTCCAATGGCACTCGTCCCGTTCCACTCAACACTTGGCGATAGCTCTAGATTTTGTATCTTTCTCGGCTGATGGAAGGAAATACTATAAGTGCTTTCAAGTCGACTTATTTCGCGCGCTTTCATTAAAATCGACTGCAAAAATACTTGTAATAAACAAAAGGAATACAATTATGTGGGTTGATGGAAAGTATTCGACAGAGAGATACCCTGCACAGATGATTCAAATTTTGTTGTGAATAGAATATCATTTAATTATAGATTGTAGTATAAGGGAGAAATAGAAAATTTAATAACAATTTATGAAATATTTCTTCTTAATAAAATTTATATTTAATACTAAGATTTTTCGATAAATATCGATTTTATTATTTATTTTTCCTTTCTGCATTTACATACTAGAAATTATGTATATTCCATATTCAAATTCTTAAAGCTAAAGCAAATTAGCTTTTCTACTAATGCACGATCATCATTGCCGGCAGCGTTTTGTTATTATTTTCTTATTTTCCGAAATAAGTATTTTGTGTGTTTTATGTGAAAAGTGGGCAAATTAAAAGCATTTCCATGCCAAAAACAATAGACCATTGAATGGGCTTGCCTTTGCGCGCCCGATTGCCCAAATGCGGCTTAGGGTTCGAGATGCTTTCAGCGCATAATGTGGTCAGAGTCTGGAGCGAACAGAACACAACAGAAGAAAAGAGAAGAGACGAGACGAGAAGACTTTTTCCACCAACCCCCACCCAGCCTGTCCGACAGTTGTTTAGTTGCCCATCTAAGGCAATCGTTTGAAGGGACTCGGCGACAAGAATGCAGAGCTCACATTCAACTCAACTCAAACCACATTATTTACATGCTCGTAATATTTGCCTTGAAGTCTGGCAAAAGCTTTTGTGCATTTCCTTTTTGGCTAGCTGGAAGTGAAACACTAAACCTTTTATGGGGCACTATGTCCGAACAAAAGCCTTTAAAATATTCATAGGATTGCTTTAATAACGCTAAATGAGCAGAACAGGCCAAGAGATAGGGAGTGTGAGTGGGAGAGGGCGGGTAAGTCGTTCAGTCAGCTATCAAATGGAGTCTATCTATTGGGTAGGCGGCCACAGGTTATGCGGCAAAAAGCAATTTTTATTTGCCAAACGTTGGTGGAAGAAGCTGAAAACTTGACTGATTGGCAAAGACCGCCAACACCAACAACAACAACAACAACAGTAACAACGACAACTGTAAACAGTTGTGTGGCGTCCATCTCAAGATATGGCGCCCGAGCAGTTGGTATGCAAATCAGAGGGTGCGCCACGACGACGACGACGACGACGACAGTGAGGCCAGGCTGGCTGGCTGGCTGGCTGGCTGGCAGGAAGTTGATTAAATGACAAAATAAATAGAAAGTGAAGGATAATGTCAACATTCTAAGTGGTTTTCTTTTAAAAAGCTTAACTGACAATGAACCGCAGGGCAGTCATCGAGCGAGCTAACGAACCAGCGACCGCCACGGCTCCAGTTGAATAAATTATTTTTGTGACCGCCAGGCAGGAGCATGGGGGCCACAGACAGGAGGCAGGCGCTGCGAGAAGCTGGGACGAGACCGAGCCACACGCTGAAACTCGATTCGTCCGGTGTTGGGCGCCCGCAAGGCTTTGCCCTTGTGCCCGGCCATCGACTGTCAGGAAATTGACTTTGATAGTGCATGAAATTTGATGATATCGCAGTGTGCTGAAATTATTTCACGTTTTCCTGATTTTCGCTGATTGCAAGAGCTCCCCAAAACGAAGCACATCAAATGCTAAGCATGAAGAGCCTATATTGAATGTGAGATAGGAATCTGAGAGAATGGTAGTATATTTTGGGAAGACTGGCATTTAACTTCTAATTTCCATTATTTTTGGGCTTAGCTTGCATAGGGATTAATGCTTGAAACTGAGTTTGAGATGAGCTAAAAAATTAACTTAATTAAGTTCAACTTCTCACGTTTTCATCAGATCTTCAGATCATGACCAAAGCAATGCCTAAACTTGATTCTGTCAATGTAGCCTGAAAACCCATTGATGTATAATACTATATATATTGTATATATACATTGAAATACTCTAGTTGCCTCGTTGCTTGCTTTTCTATGCACTTTAATTGCATTTTATGAACTCTTTTGCAGCGTAATTCTTAACATTTTTTTCTCCTATTCTTTTTGTGGCTCTTCTCTGAGAGCTCTACTTGTAATTTTTTGGCTTAGTGCCTAATTGGTTTCGGACTGCCGGCATGTGTCAGCATCCGCCACTTTGATATACTGGCCATAACAAATGCTGGCGACACATATGCATCATTAAGCAACTGGCTTACAGCCAGCCAAGAAGCGCAGCTGATTTGACTGCGAGAGGTGGGCAGGAGATGAATATGAACTGGCGCTTATCAAGTGATTCAAGAGAATCAGCAAATATTTAAAATGATTGAAAACTTGTTCATAAAATATTTAATATACAAAATATTTGGTATAAATAAATTTATTAAAATAAAATAGATACTCATATTCTCCTCATATTGTCAAATATAGAAGCAATTGAATTTAGTATTAATTTTTAAAATATAATTTTATTTATATAATTAAATTTTTTCTCAAATGTCATCCATTTTTAAAGAGCTCTACATCATCTACTCTTCAAAGCACTTAGTGCGCCAACAGCAGCAGCAACAGCAGAGTCGAACAATATGCATCAGAAACTTGAGATGCTGCCACGCCCACACCTAGGCATAGGTATTCATACATTTATAGAGCTACGTTCGCTCACTAATGGCGGGAGCATTCAGCTAAAATGCTTACGACGTAATCATATGCTTAACAATTCATATTTTACTCGCAGCGCGCTCTGCCCCACAACGGAGAGGGTTGACGTAATGCAGATGAGACAATCGGATTTCATTCTCATCACGAATGGGTGCAGGAGCAGGAGCAGGAGCAGGAGCGGGCGAGGTGGCTCGCTATGTACCAATTTTTGTGCTGGCCTCCATATTGAAATCATAGAGTGAGCTATAACAGCCACACAGTGTGTGCTGGGTGGGGATTGGCGGTTTGCTTGGTCTGGGTGGTTTCGGTGGGTTAGCGAGTTTGATGCTTGTCAAACAAATTATAAGCTGCTGTCGCGCTGCCAGCCGCAAACTCAAGTTGCCAACCGAAAGCGGTTTATGTAACTGTTCTAGTTGCTAGCTGTTGTGGTTGTTGTTGTTGCTGTTGTTGTTGTTGTTGTGGTTGTTGCATTTGCAGTTTACTGACAAGTTGTTGGCCCTGTGGGCGGCTCAGAGGCTTAAGACTAATCCGCATATGGAAAATTATATAATATGTATGAGAATTTGAAGGAGATATGTAGCGAGTGTGTGTGTATGTGTGTATGAGTGTCTCTGTGTGTGTGTGGCTGAATCGACTTTGGATGGCTGTGGACTAATGCCGACAAAGCAATTTTCACAGTGACACATTTTCACGCAAATAGCGAGGGTTGCCTTGGTAGTTCTGCAATAATAATTATAAAGTTGACAGAGCCGTACAATTTATAATTAACTATTATTTAATATATGTAGTTAGCATTCAGAGTTTCTAGTAAAGTTCACATATATTGAGTTAACTCATGAGGTAATTGAAACTAACTAACATTTATGTAGCTGTAGTTTTATAGAAAGAATACTCCTGAAATTTTAACTTCATTGCGAGTTTGAACAATACTAGTAAATTATCTTATATTTAGCAACTTTAAATTTGTATAATTTTTAGTGATTGAATAAAATGATTTTAATATTCGTGCACTCATTGAGCGTACATCAAAACAGTTTTTCACGTAAAATATTTTATCAAAATAAATACATTTCAAACTGTAATGCATTTATATTGAGAAGAAAGAGTATATTAAGTACTAGAACTATTATTCTAATAAAGTATTTTATTTATTTTTATTCAGTACTAAATCTATGCCATTCAAATATAGTATATTTATATTTATTTAATAGAAATTTAATAGAAAGCAAACAAATTATAAGCTCAATTCAATGTAAAATTCCAGTCTTAAATAGGTACGATGAGAATCGTGATCTAGGTTTTTCTGGCCATTGTAAGTGTCTTATTCTATGCACTTAATACACCTCTAGAGGGCATAGCACAGTCGTTAGCAGCCGATCGCTATGTAAGTCCACTTATTTAAATAAATAAATCGCAAACTCCACTCCACTCTCTATATACGAGTATATATGAATTCCTATATATATGCATATAAAAGGCAACCCTCGTTAAAAGATACATGAGCTATGCACACACTTTGCTTGTGTGTGTGTGTGTGTGTGCACTTTACTTTTTCGAGTGAAATTTATTTGCAACATGCACACACACACACATGAATAAATATAAACATAAATAATAAAAGCATATTAGTGTACATTTTAATTCGTTTTTATTAAAATGCGCGCAGGTATGAAGCAGAGCAAGAGAGAGAGAGAGAGAGAGAGGGAGCGAGAGGGGGATTTTTTGGTGTGGTTTACTGCTCGCTTTGGCTGATTGTTTGGTCTGCGGCTGTCTGACGGGACGACGGACGCATTGAAGTGCGGAAGACGCACTTACATCGCTGCACAATTTTTACATTAATGTAATATAAAGAGTGGGAGTGGGAGTGTGTGAGTGCGAGAGAGACAGTGAGCAAGCTGAGGCAAAACTGAAATGCATAACTCATACGCCCCATGTGCCGTCGTGGGAAATTAAAATAAAAGGCAACAGCAACGACAACAACTACAACTACAACAACTGAAGTCGGCTGGAACGGGGCGTGGCGTTGGGTCAACTGCAATTTCGGACTCTCTTTGCAGCATGAAACTTCGGCACTCGCCTGACCAAATGCAAGCGAATTGCGGTCTGATGCATTTCTATTTTATTGCACTTTCTTTTACCTTTTATCTCTTCACATTTCACATTTAACATACCTGGCGAACACGAAAAGAAAAACGTAAATAAAATAAGAGCAATGTGTGTGCAAAGTGCCATTTGTGCATTTTTCTTCCATTTGTTACGCTGTGCGAGTTATGTTTTTATAATACCCTGCAATGCACACGCAACACATAAAAAAAACGTGGATAATTCATTTATTATATTTTCACTTGAGATCACTGAGCTGTTAGTTTTTATGATGATAATATCCAGTAAAAGTTTTTTAAAAGCAAATGTTTAAAATTTATTTATCATGTCCCTGAGTGAGCTCCTGACTAACTGAAATGATATTGTGTACAGAAATATATAAATTAAATAATATTTTAAATTAAATAAATATTCATACAAATATATAAATATTAAATCGTACTAACTGAAGGATCTAATGTAAAGAAATATATAAATTAAATAATATTTTAAATTAAAGAAATATTCATAAAAATATATAAATATTAAATCGTACAATTTATGCTTAGGTATTAAAATTGCTGCCTTGTAAGTATGAGAAGAATTCATTTATTATAGCATGAACGATCATCATCAAATCAATTTGGCTTGAAGACTGGTGGAGGTGATTCGTTTTATTTTTCGGTGTCAGGTCGGAGGGAAGAAACAGCAAGGCGTAGCTCTAGCTCACAAAACAAATTTAAGACTATATTGAAAATATCTGTATATATATTGGAAATATATATATCATCAGTCAGTAGCAGCTCCTACTATTGTCGCGAACTCAAAAGGTGGCCTTAATAAAGCTTCATTACCGCTAGCAATGCAATTAGCTGAGTTGCCTTTATGCGATTGCCGGCGGAGCGAGAGGCATGGCAATTGCTGCCAAGTGTGGCATGAAATAAGTGTGCGATATATTCATAAATTATGTGCCTTTCATTGCCAATTAGAAAATCCTGATTGCCTGCCGCACACACACACACACACATTAGCACACGCTCACATACATATAGACTCGCTCGCAAACACACACATATTGCCTGCAGTTGGTGGCGACAAAAGGAAAAGCGACTCACAGCAGCCACAAGGTAACCCCAAATGAAGCCAATTAGTTGACGTAATGCTAACGACGATGCTCTGCCTGGCTGGCATGGAGTGGGTGAAGTAGCAGGAGGAAGAGGAAGAGGAGGAGGCAGAAGAAAGGGAACAGTTTTTGAACTGCCTGGAAAATGGAAACATTTGAAGCTGTCGCTGCTGTGGCCCATTTTGGTCTCGACTCTACCTGGCGTTTTCGGCTCTGTCACTGGCTTCGAGTGGCTAATTAATACGCCCCGTTGCACCGACGAGTGACATCAACTAGCCACGCCCAGCGCCCAGCGCCCACTCTGTAATGAGCGT
This sequence comes from Drosophila aldrichi, assembly GCA_035045965.1. Lineage (NCBI taxonomy): Eukaryota > Metazoa > Arthropoda > Insecta > Diptera > Drosophilidae > Drosophila > Drosophila aldrichi. Next base: position 2,914,713 of record JAWNOM010000007.1, on the reverse strand, counting down.
TCAGAGTTAATTGGCGTGTAAGAAAAGGTAAAAGGCAATGCTCCAGCTCCAGCTCCAGCTTCAGCTCGAGCAGGAAGCGAAAACGATGCGATGGCCGCAAATTTAACAAAATTTTATGCTTTTCAAACGGACATTAATTAGAACTAATTGCCGTCGTCTAATGAGTTAGTCGTTGTTGTTGTTGTTGTTGTGGTTACAATTCTGTTCGCGTCTTCTTCTTCTTCTTCTTGCTGTTCGTTTTCCGGCAACTTACGATCTAATTTATAGCCCGTCAATGGGGTGCTCAGCATGTGTCAAAGGCGGCAATCAACTCATATTTCATAGCATGTTCGACTGTCATTTGGAGCGGTGCGCGAAATTGAAACGCGGCAAAACAATCAAAACTTTTACGTTAGGCAAATCAAATCAGAGCGAACCGAAATAAACCCAAACGCGGAACAAAATATCGTACAGCACAATTGGCGCCCGACCCTTCACTTACACACACACAATCTCACATATATTTCTACATATTTTTATGTACGCGGCACAGTACCCAAGCCCCGCCTCGAGCTGAGTTTTGGCAGCCTACCTACCTGTATACCCTGCAAGCCCCACACTTCATGGCCCCACAATAAAAAAAAAAAAAAGGAAAAATAACCGCCCTCGCTTTTGGCTGCCTTTGTTTTTATGCGTTTTCAATCAATGGCACAAAAACAAAAACATGTTAGAATATTAAACTGAGACTAAGCACGACTTTCAGATACTCTCTATGCAATGCTGAACTATAGCGCATAGTTTATAATGTTTCATAAGATTTATAGAATTATTATAAGACTAACAACTGAATTCTGATAGTCTTAGACTTAGAAGAGGCAAAAAAGTAATTCCTTGAAGTTTTCAAATTTACACTCCTATATTATCATATTATTATCATATATTATAATATTCTAAAATTTCAATAACAATATTATTTGAATGTCTTGCCTGATCTACCGAATCTAGTCAAATTTATTCAGTTAGCATTTGTTTATTATAGGGTATTTCATTTCTAGTCGAAAAGTTAAGCTTGCACAACTAATTGATACCCCATTTGGAGCATTTCTTTATTACAGGGTATTGCCTTGCCAGTAACATTGCAACAATTTCAAGCGGCGCCGCCTCAAATGACGCGCGAAATGAAATGAAAATTTCTTGCAGCGCCAACCAAGCCCCATCACACGTGCCTCCAATCTCTCTCACCCCCCACACCCCATGATCTAGAGCGAGTAAAGTGTAACACTTGAAAAGTTGTTTGTGTTTCTGATTGTGTTCTGTTGTTGTTGTTGTTGTTGGCGTTGCTTTTCGGTATTTGCAGCTTGTGAGGCATTTGCCATATTGAACTCTGACACGCAACACGCAAGCGATATGGAAACAAGGGAAAGGATATCGATGTCGAATAATGAAATATGCCAACTCTGATGATGTGTCATATCGTGCAATTGAAATGCTACCCGAACTGCCAGCATTTACTGCCAGCATTTGATTCATGAAAACATTTCGATAATGTGACTCGCCGAACACTTTTCCGTTTATGTTTGAGAGTGGGGGCATTTCTGATATTATATATACATGTATATGTATATAAATACGTATATATATATATGTATATATAGCGCAAGGCAGCTGTAATTGAGTTACCCTTGGCAACAAAGCGGCTTAAATGCCATATTAAAAGGTGCCCTCTGCCGGCGAGGCCCAGCGGGACGGCAGCTGAATACGCCGTATCGACTGCATATGCTAAGAAAATACCGAATGACGAAAGCGGCTTATAGCGAGTGGGCGAGCCGGAGTGGGCTGGGGAGTGGCAGTTGTTTTTCTCTTGTGCCACTAATGAGCAGGAAAATCTGCGTTCGCAAATTGGACATAGGACAATTGCGAAAGGACATGCAAAGCATCCAAGTGGCAGTTCAATAGACTGATTGTGCGAGGCAGAGCGGGGCAGGGTAGAGTATGTGAGGCTTAACAAGTTAGAAAGTAGGGCATAAAGTTGGAAATCTTTAAATATATTATATTGATGTGCTGTGCAATATTTATGAGCAATTAGGGATGCGCAAAATGTCTGCAAAAGTCTTAAGTAAAAGCGCTTTCTAGGAAAGTATCAAACTGGTATCAATGCTAGCGAATAGGTAGAAGAAGTATTTATGAGCAATCGCAGAGGAATGCGGAATATGTCTTAAAGTAAAAGAATTTTTTGGAAAAGATCGAAGTATCGATATATTTGAATATGTAGAACAAATTTTGGGTATAGAATGAAGAACATATTTCTTGTTAATGATTGAACAACTGAAATAGAGAAATGTTGATAATCGATAATTATTATCGATAACAGATTCTAGCAGCTAATAAGAGGAAACTTGCATAAACATGAGAGAGAGAGAGAGAGAGAGAGAAAGAGGAAGATATTCAAGAGAGAGAGAGAGAGAGAGAGAGAGAGAGAGAGATGAAAGAGGGATAATCCCTTAATATAACTATAACTATCGAGATAAGGACAAATACCGTAGGAGAAAGAGAAAGAGAGAGAGAGAGAGGGAGTGAAAGAGCTACATATTTATTCTATAAGAGAGATAGATAGAGAGAGTGAAAGAGGGAGATATATATTCCATAAAAGAGAGACAGAGTGAGAAAAGGAAAATATGCAAGAAAGAGTCCATTATAGAGCATCAACGAATGCTCATTTCAATCATAATTACGCTCTAAAAACAAGCAACTTGCACATAATTTTCTTCGGCTGTTTTACTTATGTTTTCTGGGCGAAATGTTGTTGTTGTGGCAGCTGAGAGCCAGTTAGAGCCAAATACTTGGGCCAGTGTATTTGGTGGCCCGCAAAAGGGTAATCATGCTTTTGACTTTGGCTCGCATTTTCATTATGCAGAAATTAACATTTTATTGCCGTTTGCTTGTCAGCCAAGCGGCAAAACTCTGTAAAATGGCCGCAATTTAATTTTAATTTTCGACATTTCTCGCTCGCCGCACTCAACTGTCAGCTAAGGCAGCAGCAGGAGTAGCAGCAATGACCTTCAGGGTGGAGAGGAGACTTGTTTTGGTCATTTATTTTGCAGCTCAGAGGCTTTGTTTGAGCGGCCAGCAACTGGTTTTGACGTGGTCGTAATTACAATTTGGGCAGCGTTTTTTGAGCAAGCCGCCGACAAACATCAAGCGTGACGTTTGTAACAGCCCGAGGTCTCCATTGCCCCGCCCACGAGCATAAAAAAAGAAAGAAAAAACAACTGAAATGAAATGTTTTCATTTCATTCAACTTTTTTCGCTCGACTTTTTGGTGCATTTGATGTTTTTGGCCCGAAGGCGTCAAGTGCTTGAGTGGGGGAAGCCGCGGTGCAGCTGCCTCAAATAGACTGCCACACATAAATAGCGGTTATCGCGCTTGGTCTTAGCCCATAAGCCATAAGCCATAACCCATAGCCCATAACCCACTTGCCCATCGAAGAGAGCAACCTCAGCAGTACATCGTGCAGCACATACAAATGCGGCGCATTTATTTTAATCCTGCCAGAGCCAGCCAGCCCAGCCCAGCCAGCCCAGTCATCCTGTCGACTGGGCCGGAGTGCAAAGGGGCGTATTAGTAATCGGCATTGGCATTCATACGAGCTCGAGAGAAGGGCCGATGATGGGGCAGCAGAGGTGGCCGGGGCTGGGGCCAACAAAGTTGCGGATTCATAACTCTTTCATTTGGCCATATCTGCACATTTTGTTGTTGTTGTTGCTGTTGTTGTGGCCCCTCGATGGCCCCTTGCGTCGTAAAAAGCGCGCTGAGATTGGCATTTGGCTGGCTTTCGTTGCCAATATTCTGGCTCTCCATTTTGTCCTGCCGCTCTGCGCTCGATGGAGGGAGGGGGCAGGGGAAGGGAGCGGCGCCGAGAGCCTAGAGCTACCTACAGCTGGTGGTCTTGCCAAGGCATTCATCAAATTCAAGTCATGTTATCGTAGAAAATGAAACAAATTTTTGCAATTTGATTGCTTTTCGTGTTGATGCAAAGCGGAACATGGCAAGAAGAGCGGGAGAAGTCATAGAGGCATAGCTTTGCCAATATACTTATACGTTCAGTGTGTGTGTTGGTGTGTGTGTCGGTGTGTGTGTGTGTGCTGTGCAGATGAAGTGGCTAGAGAGTAGGACTTCGGATTTCATATTTAATATGCATGCCTACGGCAGAGAGTCGGCTGTGTCGTCCTTTCGCATTTTCGCGCTGAGCTATGAACTTGTGTATGCGAAATTTTTCATATTTTTTACGTGCCTAAAAAATCAAATGTGCTGATATAAGGCAGGCCACGCCCCTGCACACAGATGTACAATGACTGTGGCAACAGTTGTAAACACGTGTTACCTCATTATTCAACGAATGGTACTTTATATACATCTGTATATACATATATATGTATGTAGGCAACCCAATGAAAAAAGAGTCATGCTTCTATATATGAGTGTGTGTGTGTGTATATTTGCATGTAACAATGTATATATGTATGTATGTATATGCTGGGGCGTGTTTGATTTTGATTTGACTCTCTTCAATAAACTACTTCGTGAAGATTTTCTAGATTGAATCGTGAGTTGTGTAATGCATTAGATACGACGGCGTCAAGTGGCTGTCTGTATGATATACGTACGTATCATATATGATATATGCATATGAAATAGAGATCTTGCCTTGTTATAAGAGTCTTGAAATCAAGTATATCAAAATAAGTATAACAAGTCAGTCTATACCTATACATATAACTATATATGGACAACTCTTTCAAGACAACTCTTTCATTAGTCTATTACCATAACTTACCTAAATTTACATTAAATGTAAACACTTGCAACAGTGTTTTCAATATATTATACCTAAATGTTCACATTTTCATTTCAATATTCCTATGGTAGTCTGTCGGAAATTTTCGCTTAATAAAAGAAAACGCTCTCTCTAAATATTGTTTATGAAAATTATTAAAACAATATTGTATCAGACTTAAGCAACATCTCCTATGCAGTTATTATGTCAAGAACTTTAAAAAAATTAACTTTTCTCTTATGAAAACACATTTTGATTAAGAATTCAATAAAGTAAGAAAAACAAGAGCATTGTAAATTCAGCAGCTACTTTGAACAAAGTTCTGTGTTGTTTCAAGATTCTTGTTGTTGCCACAGTGCCTGCTTAACATATGTGTACATGTACATGCACATGTCGAGATGTGTGTGTGCGTGTGTGTGCATGTGCTGATAGGCGCTGGGCCTATCATTGCATCGAGACTGGGGCTATTGCCCAGCAGCAGCAGCAGCAGCAGCAGCTGAAGTTGCTTTTGTTGTTTATTTCAAAAGTTAATTTTGTGCTTTATCACAGCAGCAGCCGCAGCAGCAGCAACGAGAGCAACAAGAGCTGGGCCTGCCTGCCTGCCAGCCAGCCAGCCAGCGTATGGGAAATGAAAGTTTTCAGCGGAAGCGGAAGCTGTACACGTTGCCGAGTAGCAACAGCAGCAACAGCAGCCAGTGACAGAGCGAACGAGAGCGGCCAACTTACGTTGCGGCGTGTGAATAAAGTGAAACAAATGAAAAACCAGCAGGCAGCACACACCTCCCTCTCCCTCTCCACCTTCCCCTGCCCATAGCATTGGCTGGCTTTTCTTTGGCAACAATTGCTTTGCGGCAAACAATATTTTTGTTATCTTTTGCAATACACGCGGGCGGCTCTGGTGGGAGCATGAGATTGGCCACGCTATACTTTACAGCGCCGTTTCCGTGGCAACGTTTTTTTCGCCCCTCTTCCACTCTTATTTATATATATATAGTATATTTTTTATTGTTGGCGCAGCCAAGTGTTCAATGCACAACTTTTAGCGCTATTGTTAAAAGAATTAAAAGCATGAGACAACAGAAATGAAACAAAGGCCAGATATGATAGCAACGTTGGGCGGGGTAGCCGTTCTGCATCCTTGTGGTGGCAGGAAACGGAAAAGCTGCCATGCACACACACCAGCACACACCAGCACACAGATTCACTGTATGTGTCGCTGGTTAGTCAACATGCGAGCGAAATGTGCCGTGACGTGGCAAATGTAATGGAAAATGTTCAGCCAGGAATCGTCGCATTTCTTTTGCGGCTCCCTCAACAATCGCTGGCTGTTATTTTTATGCAGCGTGTCAATGTGTGAGCCGGAGGAGTCAGAAACAACAGCTAAACTGGCACAATTGTCACAACCTACTTATTTAGACCTGGCACAGAGACACCACCACCTCCTCCTCCTCCTCTCGCTGCTACTCTATATAGCTGCTGTCATATATGCATTCGCTGTTCATTTGCCATGACCAGGGCTACGATTTTGCCAGGGAATCTGAGAGAGATACGCATTGCGGCTGCTGCGGCTGCAACTGTGGCAGTCAGTGCCAAGTGCGTAATTTCCGCACTGAATATTTTTTCATATACCCTGTAGGAATTGAGAATGAGGCATGAGGACTGCATGGCCATATATATTTTATTTAAATTTGTGGATAGTTGATATGGTAGATAATGGAGGTAAGAAGAAAGAAGAATGCGCTAATTTGACTATATGTATATCATTACATATTCTTTTAACTACATACATAGTTTTTTTTTGCATGCTATCAGTCCATCAAAAAAAAAAATAAATAAATAAAAGACAAAAAAAATAAAATAAAATAAAAATAAAAATAAATAAATAAATAAATAAATAAATAAATAAATAAATAAATAAATAAATAAATAAATAAATAAATAAATAAATAAATAAATAAATAAATAAATAAAAATAAATAAATAAATAACAAAAAAATAAATAAATAAATAAATAAAAAATAAAATCCTTTCTACCCTTTATCCATATCAGATGGATTAAATAAGATAAGGAAAAATTTTAGTTTAAGTAATTAAAGTATGTTCATTCATTTATGTAGATAAATAATTTTATTTTTAATCAGCATACATATAAGTAAAGTTCTATTAAAATTACGTTAGAAATTTTATATTTATATTTAATTTTTTTAATTCAATGAAAAGAAATTTGTAATAACATATCTCCCAAGTATATTCGAATGCATTTTAAAATTCAATAACAATATCTTGATATCTAATAGTTTTCCAGGATATCTGCTTGCCGCTCAAATTCGTGCCCGAACGATTCTCACTTGCGTATTTTTTATGTTTACCAGTCGGCTCCTGTCTCTATAGTTACGGCGGGAGCCTCAGTGCTAACAAGCAACGTTTATTGCCATAAAAGTTTACGACAAAAACTCATTTCCGTCACCAAGGCAATAAATGTACATTTGCAACGCAACAAAGGCGCCAGCGAGAGAAAGAGCGAGAGGGAGAGAGAGAGAGAGAGAGAGAGAGGGCAAAAACAAAGTGGAGGGCCAGATCGATGCTGTTATAGATCTGAGAGAAACTTGTAAGGCGCAACAACATGTCGTAAAAGTCACATCCGGAACGGAAATCCAGCACTTAGCCAAAACGGAAGCCGCCATTTTGTTGGCTATGCAAATTGTGAACCAACAAGAGAAGAAAGAGAGAGAGAGAGAGAGAGAGAGTGAAAGGCCAATATAAAATATAACTAGAATCATAATAATATTTTCTTCAGTTGACACCAAAAACCTAGTCGGCAGAAAAAAGCGTGAGTGGAAACAATTTAATTATGTAGATGGTTTTTGGCCTTGGCTATCTAGGTGGGTTCTGAAATTACCTAAGCAGCAGCGGCAGCAGAGGCAGTGGCAGTGGCAGCGGCAGCCATTGCTCATTAGTGTCAATCTATTTAGCATAAATTTCAATTAAAGCAATATCCTGCAGCAGGCAGCTGCCAGCAGCCAGGCTGCGATGACACGGCGGCGCGTTGTTAAACCGTCTTAGCGCACTTTCTTAGAATAATAGAGCGTTAGCAAAAGCTGAAGAAGAAGAAAAAGGGGAGCAAGAGAAAAAAAAATAGAAGCAACGGCTGGTTTGCACAACTGATGGCCGCCACTGTCATCGCGGCCTCATATTTCAGCAACCCAGCCCGGCTAAACTCATTAAAATGCAAAATGAGCGCAAAATATATATTAAGGAATGTGGCGAGATGCGACGGGGTGTGGCGGGGTGCGGCAAGACTGCGCGAGGCTAGCAGCATAAGCCAACTGCGCTGCCCGACCCTGCCCTGACCTGACCTGCCCTGGCAAATACCTGTCTATATGAGGATAACTGTATTGGAAATGCCAGCAGCTAATGCATGCAGCAGCTACGACCAGAGTACAGTGGGACAGAACTTGAAATATGAGCGAGAAAATCATGCTTGATTAGAGTTGTTGACTTAGCTGAGGCTGTGCCACTTAATTCAATTACCAATTGTGTTCTCAAGTTTAGTTTAGATGATTATGCTTGATTACAGCTACAATAATCCGAAACTCAGCAAAGAGATTGGAAACCTATAAGTTAGCTTGTAAATATAAACTCAGCAAAGAGAAACTTCGATTGGAAATCTATAAGTTAGCTTGTAAATATAATTTTGGTTGGGATAATGAATTACATACTAATTCAGGACTTTTAGCAGAAGCTAGTTTCTATGTATCTTAGGATCTGTACATATGTGTGATCAGAGGTGTAAAAGGAAATAGTAATAGAAATAGTATATTAATAAATTAAAATTATTAAACAAAAATATATATGTGATTTAAAAATTCATACATTTTTAATATATTAATATTTATATATATAATATATAATATATTAATATTTTTAATATATTAATATTTATATATATAATATATAATATATTAATATTTAATCTTAAAATAAAATATTCTTTTTTTTAATTAAATAAAATATTTTCAAAAACTATTTTTTAAAATAATAATAAAAAAAAATTATTAAATTATATAAATACTATTTTTTTTTGTAATCAATAAAATCTGAAAATTTAATTTTCTATAAAATAATGACAGTACTAAATATTTTATTAGAATACTATTTATTTATTAAACGTTGTTCACTGGAATACTATTTTTTTTATTTAAATCATAAAAACGTTTACTTTTTAACCCCCCCCCCCAAACAAAAAAAACCACCACCACACCCCACTAATTACTTTTCTTTATTTATTTACTTTTTTTTTTTTTATAAGTTTACTACATATTTTATTATTGTAGAAAACTCTTTATTGAATAAACCCAATTCTAAAGTAATTTATTAACATATTCTTGAGAAATTCAACTTTTAAGTGGAGTTAGGTAGAGAATAAACTTACTTGTTAATTACAGTTGCATATTTAAATACCCGATTCGATATATAAAAAAAATTCGCATTTGTTGCACCACAGTGCAAAAGTCGATATATGGCATAGAAGAGGCTTAGAAAGAACTCGGCTTAAGCCGGTGCTCCAGGAAGACACTGGCCATGTTTTGGCTGTATGAAATAAAAATAAGCATAAGCTTTTCGACCACGCTGCCGTTATGAGCAAACTGCAATATTTCCGCACAGCTTATGTGCCATACACACACACACACACGCACACATACGCACTACACACACGCAGCTATGGACTAAATCCCAGCAGCAAACCAAGAGCAACAAAAACAATAACAACAGCACAACATCTGGCAACGCTTAGTAACTGACATTTGTATGTGTGGTTATCCCTGGCAGGACTCTAGGACGCGCTGGCTAGCCACCTCATTGGCAGCAGGGGCGTGGCGGGGCGCTGGTGGGGGTCACGGTGGTTGTGCGGAAGGAAACAGTTAATACTTCTGTCTGTTATGCGCTTACTTCCTGTCTCCATTAAAAGTAATTCTTTTGGATAATCCTTTTGGCAACATTATGGCAAGTATTAAAAAGTTTTTTTTTTCCAACTCCTGCTGCTGTTGCTGCTTCGCCCTTTGCTCCAGCTACCTAGCGCAAACTTTTAGCAGGATTCTTCCGCAGTTGCGAACTGGATTTGGACTTGAATTTGGATTTGTTCTCAGTCTCTGCCCGACTCTTCTGTCCAACTATGTTTTCTGTCTGACTGCCAGTTTATTTCATATGTGATCATGTTGTTGTTGTTGCTGCTGTTGTTGTTGTTGCTTTGACTGCGGCTGCCACTGCATGATAACCATAAATATTGTGTGTAATAGAAAATGTTTTGTAAGTGCTTTGCTCTGCCATTTTTTACGCGCATTTTTCTCGTTTATTTCTCTCTCAATTTTTCTAGCTTGGCCTGCCGCACCTCAGTTGTTGTATGTAGTTGCCTGTCCAATTTCATTTGCAAAACAAGCCAAATGGGAAACATTGCTAAGAGAAAGACATTTTAATGCGCTGCAAAAATGCTTTTTAGTATGTAGAAAAAATATATATCCACTGCACTCTACACTACGAAACATAAATTTAGTTTACTTTAGACAAATGCATACGGAGCATGAGACACACACACACACACACACACACACACACACACGTATACACACATACACACACACACACACACACACACACACACACACACACACACATATATACACACACACACACACACAAACACACACAAACACACACACACACACACACACACACACACACACACACACACACACACACACACACACACACATAGACACACACGCATACAGTACTTGAGTAAAAGTAAAAGGACGAAGAGAAGAGATGCAGAAGATCACTAAAGTTGTCTATGTGTATGCAGCAGTTCTCATTTGGTATGTGTATTTAGGTAAAACAAAGCTAGAATGCTCACAGCAGCAGAGAGCGTTCCCATTGCTCACTTGAAGCTCAACTACAACGAGCTCTACCTGCCGTCGAGCTCAACTTTTGGGAGAGACAGTACGTGTGTAAAAGTGGCCCTATATAAAGGGCAGCAGCTGCAGCATTTCTTCAGTCAGTCTTCAGTCGTCCAGGCCTGGTGGAGGTCAGCGTAATAGCGTGAAGCAGAGTGTGTGATCGATCAGCTAAGTATTAAAGACGTAGAGGAAATACGTAAAGGATTACGTAGTGGAATTACGTAGTGGAACTACATAGAGGAAAACGTAAAGGAAATAATAATAGGTAGAGAGAATACTTAGAAGAAATAGACAGGGGAATATTACTAAATCGACTCAGCTCGTCACCCTGATCAAGAATATATATATTGTGTGGGGTCTGCCACGCTTCCTTCTGCCGGTTACATACATTTCAACAAAACCATTATACCCTGATTTTCCATTTTCAATGGGTTCAGGGTATAAAAATATATTAAACAAATTAGTTTTAGAGATAGTTTAGTGTAGTATTTTATTTTATTAGTTAACATAGATGAAAATATTTATCTCATAAATCAAATTTTTATAACTCTATATATAATAAATGATCAACTAATGTTTTCATTCCGCTCACTTTAAATATATATTATATTATAATATTCTTACTTATATAAATGCACAGCTATTCAAATTAGTTTAGCTGGCATCAAGTTTTTCGCCTTATAATGAAATCAATTTGATTTCAATGAAAACGTTAACTCTTTTGTCAACAAATCGTATAAAAAATAGCCCCAGGCCAGGCGCCTGACAAAAAGCACAACTATTAGCTCCCCAGGGAGCTGGAGCAGCTGGAGCAGATGTCGGGTGTTGAACGTGTCAATGGCAGGACTATTGTCCTTAATGGCGGGGCGCACCTCAATCACACGCAGGCGAACGAGTAACAGTGAGTGTGTGTCAGTGTGTGTGTGTGTGTTTGTGTGTGTGCGTGAATTTGGGGTGTGGCTGTGGGCCATTGATTGCGATTGAAAAGTGATGAGGTGTCAATTTTTCATGGAATAAAACCCAATAAGGGCTGTCAGGCTAGTGAAAATTGTTGTAGGTGTTAGAGGGGTGTGGTGGGGAAATGACGACAAGCGCTGGCAACGCTATAAATTTGCATAGAAAACACATTCACTAAAAACACACGCACATTAACATATTTTAATGGTGTGCGAGTGTGTGTGTGTGTGCGAATGTGTGTGTGTGTGTGTAACGCGAAAAACAAGCAACAATATGGCCGCTGGTGTCATTTTAGCCTTTTGCTCTGTTTGCCTTCAGCATTTTATTGATGCCAAACACGTTTCATGCCAGAGTCAACCTTTTTTTGGAGCTGCAGCCGAAATTTGAATAATTTGTCGACAAAGGCCAACAACAGGTAGGCGGGCGTGGCTGGCTGGTTTCTGGCTGGTAGGCAGGCTAAAAGGCAGTCAGGCAGGCTAACAGCCAGCAGCTAAGGATAATGCAAAAAGACCGTTTATATTCATTTCCATAGACCAGAAATAAGCCGACAACTGAAACACGGGTAATGGTAGGGGGAGGCGTGGCATTTGGACTAAAAACACAAACTGTGTTCGGCTTGATTATGATAAATGCTCTCGACGATTGAACGAATCAACTGCAAAAAGGTGCAAAATGTTACGGCTTTTAGGCGTTACCTTTGATGAATTATAGTTTCTGTATAATCTGTAAATATTAGATGCCAAATAGAATATTTTTTTATGTTTGAATACAGCCCGAAATCATCCGCAGAAAGTACTCTACAAGTTAGTTTTAATTTTATCTTAGTAACTAAATAAAGTTTATATACTCGTATTATATTATGAAAGAATTAATTCTCGAAACTCTTTGCTTTCGCATACCCAAAGCATTGAAGGTATGAAATTGAGGTGTTAATGAATCAACTAAAAACAATATTTATATATTTTCCCTTTCCTATTTTCCATTTGCACCAATTTGTCTACTTTCGAATTTGGAAAACTATTTGTTTCTTATATACCCCATCCTCATCCGGTTTCAGAAATAATATTCTATTAAATATCAAAATTTCAATTCATTTGCAAATCACTCAAAACTCATTTCCGATCGATTGATCAGCTGTTTCAGTAACAACTGGAACAGCTGATGGAAAGCTTTTCCATAAACACAAAAATGCACACAACTTTTGACATTTTCTAAATGATTTTTCCGCTGTGATCGCTGAAGTGAAATGCTCGTGAAAAAGCTGCTCAGTTCTCGACTCACTTCCAATGCGCGCACACACAGCGTAATACACCAAATATTTGTGTGCCCCAGAATTCGTTCAAATATTTGTTTTGCTGCAATGTGCTGAAAATTCCAGAAAAAAGAGACGAAAAATGTGGCATGGAATTATTGTGCTGTGCTGCATGTGGAGTGCATTTTTGTTGCACGAAACTCTGCAACAAGAAATCAACATTGGTGAGGCAACTACATATACATAGATACAGTTATGTATATGTACATACATAGATATTTAGTCTCATGCTATGTAATTTCCCCTCCCCTGCAGGCGCCTTTTTCTATGACAATGAACTGGAGCTGGAAAAGGAATTTCTGGCTGTGGTAAATTCCATTAATGGGCCCGAAGCGGAACAAACTTTAAGATTTAATCCGTTGATAAAACGCCTGAAGCCGGAAGATGGCAGCGTTATTCTACAGGAATACGGTGCGTATTTTCAGCCATTCCCCAATAAATATATGAAAAAGCTCATAAAACATAAGAAAAATACTAAAATATAGACTTCGCTTTCAGCATGCGATCTCATAGATAATGGTGTCGCAGCTATTTTCGGACCAAGTTCACAATCGGCCAGCGGTGAGTACCGAGGGGAGGGCTAAACGATCCATTGGCGTTCCATGTGTGTACGGACTTTGTATAGAACGTGCGAGCAAAATAAAAGAAAAGAGAACAGTTCGGGAAAAGCTGCCAAGCGAATGACAAACAAAGCAAAAAGCCAAATAAGTTTGTTTGTCAAAAGAGAGCGAAAGCTTTTTCGAAAAATAGAGGCATGTTGATTCGAAAATATCTAAGGGAACTCAGCTATCAGTAAAGGAATGTTCAAATAGAATATATATAAAAACCTATTCATTTAAAGTACGATAAATATTTAAAATCAACGAATAAAATATAAAAGTTTATCTTCAATTAGTTGAATCCAGATATCGCATTAGGTATATAGTAATATTTGCTGATCTATCTAACATCATTTCTCTCAATATACTCAACCCCACAACATCTCCCCATCCACAATCTTTCAGATATCGTTGCCTTGGTGGCGAACAATTCTGGCATACCGCACATAGAGTTCGATGTGGCCGATGAGGAGCATTTGGAGGAGAAGCCCAACCATCAGATGACCCTCAATATGTATCCCTCGCAGCTGATACTCTCGAAGGCCTACGCGGATATAATTCACAATTTCGGCTGGCGTAAATTCACAATAGTCTATGATGCAGATGATCGTAAGTAGTCCCCCGTTAGCTGTTCCCCACTCCCACTCTTCGCTCACTCATCAATTGCTCTGTTAGCTAGGGCCTCTGCTCGATTACAGGATCTGCTGCAGCTGCGCGAGGTGCACAGCGATGTGGTGCGCGTTCGCAAGTTTCAGAGGGGCGACGACTTTCGTGTCATGTGGAAGAGCATCAAAGGGGAGCGTCGTGTGGTGCTCGACTGTGTGCCCGATATGCTCGTGGAGCTGCTTAACTCCTCATCGGAATTCGGACTGACGGGACAGTTTAATGTAAGTGAGCGTATACCTTGTATTTTAAGTAGAGGGTATATTTTGTTGGTAATAGTTGATATTAGTCGATATTTATCGATATGCTATTTTTTCTAATAATTTTATATTTCTTCTTCTTCCTTCTTTATTCCCAGCACATTTTCCTCACCAATCTGGAGACATACAACGATCACTTAGAGGAGCTAACTGCGGATAATGAAACATTCGCTGTGAATATAACAGCGGCTCGTATGCTGCTGAATCCAGCACCGCCTCCGGTAAGTCAGAAGTTTAGCTGCCTAAATCTCTCTCTCAGTCTCAGTCAATTGGCAATATGCTTACAGCACGTTCAGCTGTACGGTTATGTGACGCAACGGGACAATATTGTCTCGGAGAACAATGAGCCACCGCGCACTATATTGCACGACCTGCTCTACGATGGACTTCAGCTGTTTGTGCAGGCCTGGCGAAATGCTTCCTACTTCTATCCGGATCGCATGATGGTGCCGCGCATGAATTGCGAATCGGCCGCAGCGGGCGGTCGGGTTTGGCAGATGGGTCGCTATTTGATGCGGCTAATGAAGGGGGTAAGTGGCAAAGGGATGTGCGAGAATTCTGGTTCCTGATTGCATTAACACATTGAATCCGTGCGGCGCAGACTTCCGGCGTGGGCAACACAAACTTTCGCACCAGCCATTTACAATTTGACGAGGATGGACAGCGGATTAACTTCAATATTGAAATTTATGATCCCACCGACAATATAGGTGTGGCCGTCTGGGATACGAGGGGCCAAATCACACTTCTCGATGTCGAGATGAAGGTGCAGAAGAAAATTGTCTATCGCGTTGCCACACGCATCGGTCCGCCCTATTTCAGTCGCAACGAAACGGCCATGGAGCTGAATCTGACGGGCAATGCCATCTATCAGGGCTATGCCGTAGACCTTATCGATGCCATTGCCAATGAGGTGGGCTTCGAGTATGTCTTTGTGCCGGTAGCTGATCAGCAGTACGGCAAGCAGGACAAGGATACCAAACAATGGAACGGCATCATTGGTGAAATTATCAATAATGTGAGTAGAGTGTGAAAAAAATGTAGAGATGAGGAATGTCGGAATTATAATGTATATTATAATTTGGGAAAATGTTATTGTATTTATATGTTTTTCGTTTTACAGGACGCCCACATGGGCATATGCGACCTGACCATTACCCAAGCACGTCGCACTGCGGTGGATTTTACGGTGCCCTTCATGCAGCTGGGCGTCAGCATTCTGGCCTATAAGAGTCCGCCCAAGGAGAAGGAGCTGCACGCCTTCTTAGAGCCATTTGGCGGCTCCGTCTGGGTCTGGATTCTCATCTCCGTATTTGCCATGTCATTTTTGAAGGTGATCATAGCGCGGTAAGCCGAGATAATTTCAGGTAGAGCTGGGAAACTATCGGTATTAGTGGCGCCATTCGATATTTTCTATGTCTGTAGAGCAAATAAGCGATATAATCGAAAGTATCGTTGGTTAAACTTTCCATTAAATCTTTTGCTATACACATGTACTAAAACATAACAGAAAGGTAAAAATTTGATAATTCGATAGTGCTATCGATAGTTTCCCACCTCTAGTTTAACAAAATAGAGCAGTAATTATCTTTTATGACTTTCCTTTAGCATTGCCAAGGCGGAATGGGAGAATCCACATCCTTGCAATCGTGATCCGGATACGCTGGAGAATCAGTGGCATCTACATAACACCTTCTGGCTGACCGTCGCGTCGATCATGACGGCTGGCTGCGATATCTTGCCGCGCAGTCCGCAGGTGCGTCTCTTCGAGGCCACCTGGTGGATCTTTGCCATCATTATAGCCAACTCGTATACGGCCAATCTGGCTGCCTTTTTGACCAGCTCCAAGATGGAGGGCAGCATAACGGACCTCAAGAGTCTCAGCTCCCAGAAGGCTGTCAAATTCGGCACCATCTACGGCGGCAGCACCTACAATCTGTTAGCGGAGTCGAATGAAACGGTTTATCGCTTGGCCTTCAATCTGATGAACAACGACGACCCGTCGGCCTACACCAAGGACAACGACGAGGGCGTCGAGCGCGTCCTGACCAGCATGGGTGACTACATGTTCCTAATGGAAACAACTACGCTGGAGTACAATCGCGAACAGCATTGTGATCTGCGCTCCGTGGGCGAGAAATTTGGCGAGAAACATTATGCGATTGCCGTGCCCTTCGGGGCGGAGTATCGATCCAATTTGAGTGTGGCGATCCTGCGGTTGAGCGAACAGGGCGAACTTTACAATCTGAAGCAAAAATGGTGGAAGAACTCGAATTTCACGTGCATGGAGGAGCCAGATCCGGATGCCACGCCCGACATGAACTTCGAGGAGCTGCGCGGCATTTTCTACACTCTCTACGTGGGCATTCTGATTGCCTTCATTATTGGCATCATCGAATTTGCGGTCTATGTGGGGCAGGTGGCACTCGATGAACGCGTGAGTATATTATATATTTATATTACACTCTCCCTCTCTCTTTCTCTCTCTTTCTCTCTCTCTCTCAGATCTACATCTAATTTCTCTATCTTTTCGCTTCTCTCTATTACCAGCTCACCTATAAGCAAGCTCTCATCAAGGAACTGCGCTTCGTGCTCTGCGTGTGGAACAACAAGAAGCCCATTGTGAGTCGCACGCCCTTGCCCAGTTTGGCCGCCTCCACGCCACGTCCATCGATGCAGAAGTCGTTGGAGCCCACACCGAAGTCGTCGCGTCGCATTGTCCTGGGCCGTTCGTCGGAGGAGATGCGCGAGCTGCCGCCGCCCTCGCAGAGGGGGAGCCATAGCCATAGCCGTAGCCGTAGCCGGGAGCAGGAGGCGCGCGTCTGATGTTTGTCCTGTTTGTTAACTGTTATTTTGAAGTGCTCTTCAGTTATTTGCAATAAAGGCCACGCCCACCGCATTTTCAGCGCGTAATCAATTTGCAGCTTCTTTAAGCTTGAAATTACTTGGCAGCCGCCGCGGGCCAAACGTACGAAAGGGTGGCAACGGGCGTTGGGAAATTGTTGCAACACGAGCCGCATGCCGCTGCGCTGTGGAACTGGAACTTGCCACACGGTTCGCTGGGCAGCCTGCAAGCCCATTAATGTTGCTCCCGCAGAGCAGCACCCCCCTTTTTCGTGTCATTTTCGTTGCCCCCTTTGCCGCAGCAAAAGCTGCCTCAGTCTTTCAATTGCGTTATTGGAGCTTATTGACATTTTATATCCACCAAACTGACGAACGTCGTCTTTGTCGCCTCAAGGCCCGCTCTCCCCCCCCCCCCCCCCCCACCATTTCAGCTCGCTTCACTGTGCATTAACGCTCAACGGCAAGTTATGCTCGAAACTATGAAAGAAGCTAAAGCGCTTCGAATACCTTGGAAATTTCTATAGAAAGTATTTCACTAGCTAAATGTAGTTTTTGGCTGAATTCGAAACTTTAACTTAGTCAAGTCGAATGCAAGAGGAAAAGTTAATTTTTGTATTAAATTTTGAGTACATTTGCTATTGGAAATTGCCTTGATTTGACGGAAAAAAAGTTGAAGCAAACGAACAGTTTAGACTAGTTCATTTGAGCTTCATATTAATTATTAGCATATTAATTATGGAAAAATATATATAAATATATATATATATATATATATATATATATTTTTTTTTACTTTTAATTTTATGTTGCTCAAAATTATATCATTTTTATATTATTTTATTTTTTTATTTTTATTTTATTTATTTTATTTATATATTATATATTTTATATTATATTTTTTTTTTATATTATTAAAAAGTTGAAATCAATATAAAATATAAGCATGTGTATAAAATTAAAAAATATATGTATATGTATCTATTATTATTTTTTTTAATTTTTATTTTTACTTATTTTATAAAATTAAAAAAAAATATATTATTTTACTAAAGTATTTTATAAATTGTATCTCCTCAAAATATTTACATATCAAACAGAAAAAAAAGTATTCATTGTGTATTCATTATTATTTTAAATGTTCAACATATACTGCATAATACCCCGTTCAACATATTCCTGTAGGGTATTTTATATTAAAACAGCAACTGACACGGCGCAGCCACTGCAACTGCAGCAAGTCTGAAAACTGAGATGTTGTTCGTACGTACACATACAAACACACACACACATGTGTGTGGCATGGGAGAGTGGAAGGGATTGGTCAAACGCTTGTATTCTGTCGCCTTTAGCTTTTGGTGTATTTGTGCTGTAATATGAAAAGCTTTACACAAGCAACGCCAATGACAACAGCGAAGCGAGCAGCGCAGTCAACGACAGTGTGTGTGGCTCGCAATGCAATTGGTATTTTTGCTCTTTTTACATGTCTCTTTTTCGGTTGCCTCTTACAGTTTTTAATTATTTTGTTTGTCAGTTAAAAAGAGTTGTAGTAGTTGTAGTCGTAGCGTATCTGCCCCCCCTCAGTAACAGCGCACTGTTAAATTTAACAGTGTACTGGTAAAATGTCTCCACTCTTACCAACGCAAACTCTACACACTTGTTGCGCTCACACAGTATGCGCATAAGCGCACATTCAAACTCACCACCGCTGGCCAATGGCTGAAGGCTGAGCGACAAAGCGACAAGTTCCACACGTTCCGCACACACAGGCAAAGGCGCAACCCCAAATAGAAGCAGCAGCAGCTGTAGAGAGTGAGTGAGACGGAGAGGGAGAGCGAGTGTGCGGGGTGGTTGGGTTGCGTAGGCAAGTGACTCTTATACTCTTATACGCCTCTGGCTGTCGCATACAGCACATCATTTGTTAATGCCGCGCACGTAAGCAATTTCCGCACGAAAGCGCATTCCTTGAGCCTTTAATGTACTTTTTGATGTTAACAAATTTTTGTACATTTGTTGTTGCCTGTCAACCCAGAGAGCGCTCGTGTGTATGTGTGGAGAGAGAGCGAGTAAGATGGACAGTAGCTGGATCTGAATGCTAAACGGCTTTATGGATTAGTCGCTGCATGAGCCGCTGGTGGGGTGAGGTGAATTGAGTGCGAGTGATTAGAGGTGAATAATAAACAAATTAATAAGTGGCAACGTTTAGCAGCGCAATCAACAGCTGGAAAGCAATTTTCCAGTCCAACAGCAAAATTTATGAGCAGAGCAAAGCACTTGTCGTGGGTGTGAGTGTGTGTGAGGGGGAGAGTGAGAGAGAGAGAGAGAGAGAGAAAGAGAGACACAGGCACAGGAAGTCAACTTGATAAAGCACTTGAAGACGTTTTGCTGCACACACACACACAACAAATTGCAACTGCAATTGAAATTCACGTGTGGGCCAAATCCAATTAGCCCACATAAATCGTTGGGCCAACATTTTTTTAATTAACTGCAAGTGCAGCGCGAACAAGTCAGCCGGCAAAGTGATAATGTCCAGATACATCTATATATATATCACTGACTAGGGCCAATTTATAGCACGTGCTCAGCGTAAATTGCTCTGGCAAGGCAACAAAGTGCAAGAAGAACAAACGCAACTAACGGCAAGTCATTGGCAAGCGCATGTGTGTGTGTGTGAGTGTGTGGAGCTCTTCTGATTGATGAGCGATAAGACTTGGCCAATGACTTGCGAGAACGATAGAAACGAAACAGGAGAGTGGAGAGTTTTGCGTGTGTGTGTGTGAGTGTGGGAGCTGAGCCTTTGGCATAGCGATCGGTAATGCCTTCACTTTGCTGGAGAGTTTGTCAGAGCGAGGCTTTATTGAGAGCTTTTTTTCATGAGAGTCGTTGACTTAGCAGAGCATAAAATTAACGTATGTGTGTATGTATGTGGTATGTAAGTGCGTAAGCGTGCTATGATTTGAGTTAAGCTCGCATTAAAAATGTGAATCAAGATCTCATTTTAGGATTTGAAACTCTGCAATGTGAGCTAAGCTTGCTGTTAATATGAGAACAGGCAGAAGCTTAACAAGAGCAGTTAATGGTTAATAAGCTTCTCTTTTCAAGAGCACAGCTTAAGCTTAACGAGTTAACGAGTTTAAATATTAATGTAAGCTCTGCAATCTTTGACGAAAATGAGAGTTTATTCTACATTTTTCATCAGAGTTAAATTCCCTTAAATCATTAAAATTTTTTCGAGTATTGTCTGCACACAAAATTAGCAAAAACAAACAAAAGTCTATCCTATTTTTCATAAACTAGCCATCTCTTATGCAATTCAAGCAGTTTCCCAATGCTTTATCCAAAACAAACATTTTTTATTGTGCTTGTGTGTGTGTGTGTTTGTTGTAGGTGTTATTAGCACATGCCACAAAGTTGCTGCAAGCATGCTTGATGGTTGTTGCAGTGGCATTTGCCCTCAACAAATCCTTGTGTTGTAAACACACACTCACACGCACAGCAAAAGTCGAGCAAATGGTGCATGAAATCGAAGCTTGGAGGCTTTCTCTCTCTCTCTCCACTTTCTCTACTTTCTTTTACAGCCAGTTAACAAACTTCTGTGTTAATTACTCAGCTGCCACATAAAGCAACCCATTTTTGTTGTTGTTTTTCTTTTTTTTTTCTGCCAAAAACTAGTCAAAGGCTGTGTGTGGGCGTGGCAAACGGCACAGAAACAACATGAGCACCAACAACAATTGTTGCCAGTTGCCAGTTAACTCAGCCTTGTCACAAGATGCTAAGGCGTAGCAAGTTTGTTTTGTGCCAATTTGTTTGCCTGCAAATACCCTGTAAATAGTGCAAGTTTATGTGAATTAATGGGGTAGGTAGAAATTTAAGATAATTATTGTAATTCAGCGTTGCCGTTATGTAAGATCACACATTAAAAAAAAAAAAATAAATAAATAAATAAAAAAATAAATAAATAAATAAATAAATAAAATAAATAAAATAAATAAAATAAATAAAATAAATAAAATAAATAAAATAAATAAAATAAATAAAATAAATAAAATAAATAAAATAAATAAAATAAATAAAATAAATAATATAAATGAAATAAAAATCCAAATAAAATATATTTATGAATAACATAATTAATATATGATATAATTTAGCTTTTCTTGGGGGTAAAATTTAGAATTTTTATATATTCTTTTTTTTACAATTAATATTTTATATTTTATAATTTAATTTTGATTTTACATATAAGGTGTTCTTTATAAAATCACGATAAAAAGTAATCTAAATTTAAATTCCAATTACTAAATCAAGGAATTTATCACCAATTAACGATGTGAGTTTTATTTATAATAGTCTCTGAGTATTCTCCAATTTTCCATTTTCTAGAAATGATAGAAAATCAAGCATTTTCTCGTCGATCATACTTTAATTCTAACAAAACTAACTTATTGTTTGTTGTTATTATTGGTTAGCTGGTTGGCTGTTACATTAGAGTTGTTGCTGCTGCTGCTGCTGCAGCTGATGCATTGGCCATTGCTGTTGCATTGTAGCCAATTGCCTTGCATAACTATAACTGTTTACAGTTATGCAAATGTGGCAGAGCTGCTCATAAATGCAAGCATTTAGGAGGCAATTGAATTGATGCTCATTAATAACAGTTCCAAGCTCGATTCCACTCGACGATCATTTAACTTGCAGCTAAGAGGCGGAAGCAAACAGAAAAACAAATTGCAAAACCAATGCAATTTTTTACAAGTGTGTGTGTGGGAGTGTGAGTGTGTGAGTGTGTGCCGAGACAACATCGAAAACAAATAAACGCGGCTAAAAAGCTGCGAGCTGCGAGCTGCCAAGACAAAGAGCAAACAATGTGGCTGCCGAGGAAAAACGGAAACGGAAACGCGTCGCACAAAATGTTGACGAGTGTGCAAGTGCGAGCGAGAGGCAGCTAGGGCGTGTGTCTGTGTCTGGCTGTGTGGCTAGATATTTATTTCTCTATATCTCTGTGTGTGTGTGTGTGCACATATTTGCACATGTTTCGCATTTGTATTCCATGCGTTATTGAGCTGAAAATTGATGCACATTATTTACTCTATTGAATTACACATTAGCCATTGCTCTCGACTGATCCCCCCCCACCACACACTTGCCGCCGCCAAACCCTTGGGCATGCCCCGCGTGTGCAATAAATAATTTGCAAAAAAAAGAAGCAGCAGTATAACGAAACGAAACAACAACAAAATAAGCAAGTGAAACAAAGGCAACAAGAGACAGTGATGAGCATTCCAAGGCAGCTTGCTATTCAAGTGGCATCAGAGCATCTTGAATGTGCTAAGCATGTTATCTGATATAACATATGTTTTTTTATCAAGATTTCAGCAAGAATTACTGCTTTAATTGAGATAAAATTACTTTAATTTGTAGCTATTATTTAGCTAATTTAGCTATTCAAACTAGCTTATTCTGCACTACTCAAAAAATGGGCAGCACTGAAAAACGCCGTTTACAACTGCATCCATTGACATGCCTCTGAATTATGCATGTGTGTGTGTGTGTGTGAGTGGGAGTGTGAAGTGGGTGTGTGGAGAGTCGACTCGATCCGCTGCTGCGACTGCACTTCTAGCGTCGCTGTTGCTGCCCATAAATTGCCCAACTAAATACAATTTATTTCAGCTCGTCGCTGGTGACCCATGCACTTTATATATTTATATATACATACATATACAGATATACATATATGCAATATATGCATATATCTTGTAACGCTCGCTGCGTGGCGTTATTTATGCGCAGCTTTTAGCATTTTTTCCTCTAACTCTTGACATCTTATTTTTCTTTTTTTCTAATGGCACATCTTCAATAAGAAATTTATGTTATTTTAAATAGTTGCGGTTAGCATAACAGCGCCATGTTAATGCGCTCTGCTAGCTAGCAGCGCTGTTGAGTGGCAGGGGCATGTTAACCGTTTCAGCTGCTAAAAACTGTGCTACACTTTGCTACCCCTTAGCACAGACAACAGCCACCCTGCGACTGTTAAGTCAACAGGGGCAGTTATGTTAAGGGCGCCGCCTGCAAACGGATAACTTTTTATAGCACTGTTATGGCAGGAGCGCCTTCGCTCGGATAGAGTTGAGTTTTATAAAATGCAATGTTAAGTTTAAATGGTAAAAATATATAAAAGTGTGTAAACACAATAATATATCAAAATTAATTTCATATATATTTTAAGTCAGTCAATGTAAAAAAAATAATTATTTCCAACCAAATTAAATACATGACATTCAAATTAATTCTTACATTAAATGAGTATGAAGCTGTATAAATTCATTTGCCTCTAGGGCTGCTGCCAATAACAAACTGTTAAGTTAACAGTCTCAACAGCTGTAAGATTCTCACGGCTGTAACTCACCACACAACTCCTGAGCGGCTGTTAACAGTCGTGCGCTCTGCTTTACAACTCTGCCAGCCAGCACAGATGGGTTCGCGTCCGTGTTAATGTGCCTTGGTGCGTGTGTGTGTGTGTGCCTGTCGGCTGCGAGCGTATAAAATAACGAGTGCGCCAACTGGCGGATTTCAGTCTTCGTTTTGCCACTGAATCGTGCGGTCAACAATTTGTTCACAGCGACTGCGAATCCACGCGTTGCGTCGGCCGCGACGCGATTGGCTGAAATGAGCAAAGTAACAACAACAACAATAACACAAATTATTATTTAAATGCAAAAAATATATATATTGTAAAATTGTATAAAAATTTAACAAACGTGCGAGTTCGTATCAAAAAATCGAAACGACAACTAATATCGCGTCATTAATTGTATTTTTGCCAAATAAATTCGCCTTTCGGTTTAAAGCAGCCTTTAAAGCAAAGCGCACCCAAAATTGTCGTGAGCTCGTTTTCGTTTCTGTTTCTGTTTCTGTTTCTGTTCGCTGCCGGCTTGTCGCTTGTGTTTGTCTGTGTGTGCGTGCGTGCGAGCGTACGAGCGTACGAGCGTGCCAGTGTGTTGGTGAGTGCAAAAAGAAATTGGAATACATTTCCGCCAGTGCAAAAGTTGAATTGTAACTGTAACTGAAGCTGCAGCTAAACTCGACAGCCAGGCAAGTACCGCTAAAGAGTGAGCAGGAGCGAGGTAGAGGTGCGAGCGACCGGTTGAGCGCGACTTTAAGAGTAACGGTCGCCGACTTTGATTTATTTTTAGCACAAATCGCAATTGCGAGGCTTTCTTCTCATTGGTTCAGGCAGCTCGGCCTCTGCAAATATGCAAAACGCAATTTTTAGAAGCTAACTTTTAGCTTGCTTGAGCGTGTATCTGTGTGTGTGTGTGTGTGTGGAAATTCTTTTCATCCTAGCTGGCAGAAACAAAAATATTTGCACAACAAATATTTGCACGATGCGTTGGGAATTTCCCATGCAAATGGCCACAAAATTTAAATTAAATTTGCAAAATATATAATAATAAAGAAAAAAAGGAAAAACAAAATGCTGGCTCAGCTGCGCCGCTGTCGCCATTTAATACGGGTTAAGGTCTTAAAAAAAAAAAAACAAAAAAGAATATATATATGTACATATATATAACCGCGTATTGGGCTAACCCAAAAAGCCGCGCATTTTGTTGTTGTTATTGTTATTATTGTTGTGTTAGGCAATTGTGTGAGCAGCTTTGCAGCATCATTTTGTTGTTGTTATTTTTTTGTTACCCAGCTGCCACTTCCGCTGCCGTTGCCGTTGCGTCGACGTCGCCGCCAGCATCGGTTGAGCTGCTGCTGCTGCTTTGCTCTGCCATATGCGGCAGCCACAAAACTTTTGAATTTTTAAGTGGCAATTCGTGTAGCCGCTTCCTTCTCTGTACACAGACACATACACACACACACACACACACACGGTCGTATGCCACACAGTGGAGGCACTTATCTGACTCTTTTAAAGCATCGCCTTTTGCCCTTTGCCCGCTCGCAGTGTTTTGTTTTTATTTAAATATTCAATTTGGAAAGCGAGCAATTGCCGCGAGCTCCACACAAAAAATTATTCTATTCGGTGTTTTTCTTTTGTTTATGAGAATATGGCAAAATATTTTGCAAATTTTTGAGTAAATAAAAAGTGACAGAAATTTGTCCAGTTTATAAATGACTTAAAAGTGCTAGCACAAGTTGCGAGCTACAACTTTTGGGAGTTTTACTTCGAATCTAAAAGTTATTTTTTGTTGTATAATTTAAAAGTTTTTATTTGTCAGTTTTAGTGTGGTATTCAATTTAATATATAAAAACTTAAGTATATATTTGTATAATATATATGTTTGTATACATTTTTAAATATGTAAAAAAAGTATAGTCAAAAAAAATAAATCCGAAATAATTCAAAATGGTTTAGATAAATTTGTTAACTTTTCTTATTTCTTATTTCTATTTTTTTTTTTAATTTTAAAATTTTTTGTATATCATTAAAAATGTTTGGCTATGAAATATGTGAATAAATTTTGTGGGAAATTGTGAAATGTACTATATGTTTAATCAAATATGTGGCTTAGTCGCGAAATAATTAAGACTTCGTATGATAATAACAGTAACAAATAAAATATTTTGGCAGTTTTGACAAAGATATACAATATAGTTATTAATACTACAGTGTGTGAATAAGTATCTAGCTAACGATAGATTTCAAGTTAACCATGCAAAAAAAAAAAAAAAATAAAATAAAATAAAATAAAATAAAATAAATAAATAAGTAAATAAATTAAAAAAATAAATAAATAAAAAAATTATTAAATTTTTTTTTTTTTTTGATTACCCTGAATTAAACATAATTTTTATTTGAAAAAAAAAAAAATATATATATATATATATAAAATATATATATATATATATATATATATATATATATATATATATATATATAACATTTCTGTTCAAATAATAATATAATAATATGACAGTAAACAAGTTTTTCTTAGTTTCTAGTTCTTATTTAAAATAATATATTATTTTTACTTTCTTTAAAAATTTTAATGATTTATTTTATTTTTTCCAAATTTGTTAAATATTAATAAAAGAAATTTCTAAAGCAGCGAAGTGTTTTTTCCATTTTGTAAGACAAAATTTGATTAAAGTGTGTGATAATAGCCAAGTTTATAAAGCGGCCCTAATGCCGCTCGCTACTTTGCCTCACCAACGACATTTCTATATTTATTTATTTCATTTGCATTTGGCCGGCTTTGGCCGTAAAAGTTGTCAAATGCGCCTTCATTCATTTACTTTGCTCACTCATTTAGTTATTGGTCTCTTTCTCTCGCTGTATGTGTGTGTGTGTGTGAATGTGCGTTTGTGTGTCTGTGTGTGTGCCCAACATTATGCAAATTAGTTTGTTTGTTTGCTGGCCGCATTGCGTTTTTCCATGCGCCTAATGAATAAAGCATAGCGAAATTATTGTATGGAATTCAATTAGCATGTTTTTCCATCAGCCTACCTCTCACGCCCCCAAACACCTCATCCTCTCTCTATACTAACACATATCCACAAAAAGTGCAAAGTTTTTGTTGTTTTTCTCTTTTTACTGTTACGATGAACGAAATTAGCTACTAAATAAATTATGCGTGTAATTTGAAAGCGAATAAGTTTTTAAGTGTTTGCCAAAGCTGAAAATTGTAATTAGAGAAATCCTGACCAAAGTGTTTTCACATAAATCTCTCCATTAATTCTTTCATCAAACAATTAAAAATGTTCAGGGATTTTTGGTTGAAAAGAAATTAAAAAAAATTAAAATAAATTTATCGGAATTAGAGCAGAAAATTAAAAGCTAAAGTGTGATTTTTAATAAGTTATATTTCAGTTAAGTTATGAAAGTATTAATTATATCCAAAAAGCAGAAATATTTAACCATAAAAAAACTGCGTTAAGAATATATAATCGATTTTAATACAACTTAGTGTGGATAATAATTGCTATTTATTTTGTAATGTATGTATAAAATACTATATGGGTAGAGAGAGAGAGAGAGACCTTTTCAGCAGGTAAATTGCCATTTAATTGGCTAGCTATAGCTAAGTAGATAATATTCAATTTTATTTAATAAATGAAGTTAAAATTAAATTTCTTTAATTGTCATAAATATTATTTAATATTATTATTTACACATATCTCAATATTTTTATTTTTATTTCATATTTTTCTCCAATTTTAGTTATGGATAAATGTAAAAGGCTCTTTAAAAAATATTTCGAAATTGTTCTTAAAAATCTTTTGTACTCTTTTAAGAGAACTTACATTATTTTATTAGAAAATATTAGCTTAAATCGAAATTACATAGAAAGTCACATTAAATATGAATTTATTTGAGGTTTTACAAAGTAAACAGTAATAAAAGTTGTCTGGCTCTTGCATATGCAATATTCCCATTTAAATAGCTTAAAGATCTATGCAATTTAGCTGACAAAATTTACTCTAAATTCTTATTTAGCAAATGTCTGCTGCACAATTTTCCATTTCTGCGCTCTATTCCTTGGTATTTGCCAGTTACAGTTTTTCATTTGTCGCCGTAAAATGTAATGAAATGTGGTCAAAGACAACTCAGCCTCAACTCCACTCCACTCCACTCCACTCGACTCAGCTCAAGGGCTGTTAGCCTTGCAACCCTGCAGCAGAAGAAGTTCAATGCAACTTTCGATTTTGCAGCAATTGCTTCGACGGCTGCTGAAACATTAAATATTCCCCTCTCTGCAGCTGGCAGTAAAAGTGCAACTTTGTCGGCTTGCAGCCAGTTTGAAGGGGGTGGAGAGTTAACTGCAATGTTGAGAGTGGGGGCTGCTGCTTTATAGGGGCTGCGGTTGAGGTTTGCTCTAAATATGCAAAATTCTCTGCTCTCTTTTCTTGGCGCTCTGCTGTTAACCTTGGCTGCAGTTACCAGTAACACTGCACACGTGTGTGTGTGTCTGTGTGTGTGTGAGCTAGTTGTGGTTACACACACACACGCACACCTTTATCCACACTCACACTTAGTTGATCTGCAGGCGTTAGCCTTTTGCCTAGCTGCATTGTTTTAGGGGCCACAGCAGCTGTTGTAATCCACTCTATGTCCTATGCAGGCACACACACTTACACCCACACACACACACCGTCGCCCTTTTACAGATTTTTCAAGTGTGGCGCTGGACTCGCAGACTCCAAACTCTGCGCGTTATGCAAAACTAACTTTTTCCATTATTTTGCCGCGTACCGCCGCAGCCGCCGCCATCAGTGACTGCTGCAGTTGCAGTTACTGCTGCTGCTGCTGCTGCTGCTGTTGCTGCCGCTGCTGCTGCCGTTGCTTGTGGTTTTTATTTATGGTCTATTTTTGTTTTCCTTTTTTTCGTTCTACCCTGCAACCATTAAGTAAAGGCTGACAAAGCTTGTGTTAAAGTAAAGTTAGAGTAAAATCTGATTTCCCTTTTGGCGAAGTGTCTATAGAAAAATTATATAATTTATAAATGACAATTTGATTTAGTATTAAAGAAGGGAAGATTGATTTAATTTATTTATAAATAAGATATAATTATTTAGGTGTTCAACAAATTTTATTTTCATTCTTAAATCTTTAATCTTCAAAATGCATTTTAAGAGACTTTTCATCTTTAAGCTGATAAGCTTTACTCGGCATCTCTTAGTCGTGCACTCCCCACCATATGCACTTCTAGTTGTTTGGTTTTGCATTTTTAGTTAGTTACTCGACTCGACTCGATTTTGGCCCGCACGTGCCTCGCCCTCAGTTTTTTACACTCTCTCCGCACTGTGTAAACAAAAGCCAACTGCAAAGTTTTGACAACGCTTTTCGGTTATGTAGTCACCGAATTTTCCCCATCCTTACACACTAACCAGCGCTGGCTGGCACTAGCCCTGTCCCCATCTCGCTGAGAATTGGGTCGGCAAAAGCGAAATTTATGTCGCAGCCGCGTGCAAAGTGACAGCGAACAAATTGCTGCTGAAGACCAGAAAAGGAAATAAAATAGAAACAAGCCTTGCACAATGTTAACTTCCAAATGTTAAATGCAAAATGCGAAAATGCGAAAATGTTAAAATGAAAAATGTTAAAAATAAATTGCAAACTTTCAAAATATAACAAACTTTTTTCGCCAACTGCTAATCAAATGTTGCCAGAGACAGCCGAAGAAGTGTTACCAAGCGTAACTGATTTTATGACTAACTGACTTTTGATTTAAAGATTACAAATTATACAGAGAGGAGCTAAGAGAATGTGAGAGATTATGCTATCGAATGATGTAGGTACTGAGAGAAAAAAGAAGAGCGTAAGATAGAGAACAAGAGTGGAAGAGATAAAGAAGGTGATAGGGAGAGAGAACTAATAAAAGAGGGCTAATAAAAGAAGGAGCCAGAGAGGGAGAACAAGAGAGAGAACAAGAGAGAGACAAATCTGATTAAATGTATATCACCTATACATTAGATAGAGCATAGTAATGATATATATGTAAACATGAGAGAGCGAAAGAGAGAAAGAGAAAGGAAATCATAAGATACTTTAATACACTATAATATAAACAGAGAGCAAGAGATTAGATCAACTAAGAAAAAAATCTACACCGTCATTATAAAGCCTCTTTAATCTAAAGTCCCCACAAAACAATTAAATTTTACATGAAATTACATTACCAGACGATTTTAATATTCTCTTTTCTGAAAGATAATTTTAAATATGAGGAGTATTGTATCATTACAAACATTTAAAGTATATAAAGCGTAAATAGTTAAAGCTCAATGGGCCAGCTAATCAGTGCTACCAAAAGTGAACTTGACAAAACCATCAAAAGTTGCGGATAAGCTGATTAAGCTATTATCACTCTTACAAAGGCAATTTAGATAATGTTTTCTAGCATCTTCAACCTTAGTTTAAATCTGTATCTAAATTCAGTCCCGGGCTGCAAAACTTTTAATGTTTCTTAAGCCGAACTTGAATTATTGATCAGATACTTTGACAGTGGTGCGCAGCGTTGATTTCAAGTTGAAGAATGTGGAGCACAGCTGCTGGCCCCTGTCTATGCCCGACCACCCCCCCAATACGTGGCTGCCGCTGTTGCGTCGTGTGCAAACAAATTTCCAACTCGCATGCTCCAAACTTATTTGATGCACTTCAATTCAAAGCGCAGCCAAACAGAGCAAAATCCATTGCAGCGAAAGCGACGAGCTCGGGCGACATTGATAAATGTTATTTTGCTAAACTATTTTTTCCCCTCTCTCTCTCTCTCTTTTTTCACTGAAACAACAATAACAAAAAAAAAAAAGCATCGTCGCCAGGTTTTGGTTTCTTGGTGCGTGAAGGGAACCTCAAGAAGAATTCGATATAAAAATATAAGAAATATATAAATTTAAATAGCATGAACAATTTTGTGTGCGCATAAATATTTATAGTTTAGTTTATTGGAATTCTTGAGAGAAAAACAAATGAAAAGGAATACAAAAATATTTATAAATGCTTGCTAACGTTTATGCAAGAATTTAGAGATTGAGAGTGAGAGAGAATAAGAAAGAAAGAGGAAATGAGGTAGAGATAAAGTCACAAATAAAGCGAGAGTGAGAGAGAGAGACAGACAGAGAGAGTTATGATTGGCTTACCTAGCGCTTTTATTGATTTACATGATTTACAAAATATTATTAAATATTTTCTTCTTTAAACATAAATTTATACTTTGCATTTTACAGAGCATTCAAATTTCTGATCATTTAGCCCTTAAGCGACATAGCACTTGGTTTCTAATTTAATTTTCAATTAAATTTAAAGCATAAATTAAAAATTGCGCCGAAAGTGTTAAGCGCAAGCAGTTACCAAGTGTTATTGTTGCTATTGTTGTTGTTGCTTTTTGTTGCCACACAAAATTAAAGTTTTTGGGGCCAAAAACTTTGGCGACTTTGTCGACTGCTGCTGCTGCTGTTGCTGTTGCTGCTGCCTTTTGGCCGATGGCAGTGTCAAGTAACAGCAGCTGTTGCAGCAACTCAGCCCAGTCCAGTCGAGTCGAGTCGCAGTGGCTTGTGTGAGCCGACGTGGCATGCTCTCTAATTTGCCAAGTTTTTTGTGCGTTGGCCAGGCCAAGATTAAGGGGTAGGAATAAAAGACAGAGAGAGACAGAGTACGAGACAGAGACTGACGCATACGTTAAGTCAACGATTTGAGTCAATGCTAAAAATAAAACAATTAGCAACAGGAGGAGAACGACCATCAAATACCCTGTAAGCATTTGAGCAATCTACTCGTATCCAAATTGTTGTATTACTATATTACAGACCGAGCTAATAGATAATAGTTAATTATATTTTTACACAAACTCAAATGTTCATAATGTATGATGTGATATATGATATATGTAATATGATCGTATCATACGTCTGGTACATATGGCATAAAGTTCAACCACACTCGAATTTATGTCGTGTCACGCGGCGTATGTGTGATATATGTAATTTGAAGTCGTCCGGCGTTGTGGCCCTCGGCAATTATAGCCAAATGCGCTAATGATATTCAATTTGAACAAGCTGCCTATTCAGCATTTTGTCAAAATGTCAGACGGCCAGCCAACAAAAGGGCTAATACGGACCGGCAACAATGGACGTCAAGCTGTCAAAACGCCAGAGACAGAGACGGCGCCAGACAGAGACGGAGATAGAGGCAAACAGTTCCGGTATGCTGTGTGAAGTGCAGCAGCTGCTTCGCCGTGAAATATAAATAAAAATATTATACAAAAACGACACAGAAATATATATACATATGTATATGTATATAAAAAAAAACGTCATAACGGAAATCAAAGGAGTGGGCGTGACAGGGGGGGCGACTGTTGTAGGGGCAGAGAAATCACTCAATTGGACGTCTAACTGACAGCCACACATTATCAAATATTTATGAGCAGCGAACGTGCAACGGCAGCTGACCGTCGCCGGGGGCGTTGTGTTGGGCGTGGCTGCGTGGCTCATTGAAAACATTTGGCCCCTCGCTCTAAAAGAGAGCGAGCGAAACTTTGACACCAACGCCCCAAATGACATTTCTGAGCAGCAGCAATGAGAAATACTCCCAGAAAAAAAAAAAATGAAATTATTATATAACAAAACATCTGCTTGTAACGACACGAAAATATACAAGGAATAGAACGAGAACGATGGGAGAGGGGGTGTCATGTAGTGGAGTAGGGGTGGCTTGGCACACATGACTAGCCATAAACGCGACATACAAACCGTATTCTCATTTATAATTCAGCAAAGTAAAACATTGAAATAATGAAATTACACCTAAAGAATTTCCAAGGCGACATTTGAGATGCACAGTGGGCGAAATAGATGAAGAATGGGGCAAATATGTGTATTTGATTGCTGCAAATTATTCTGAAAGGCTGCTTCAGATTTAAAGAACTAATTTTAGCAAGACTAATGACAATGACAATGACAATGACAATGACAATGACAATGACAATGACAATGACAATGACAATGACAATGACAATGACAATGACAATGACAATGACAATGACAATGACAATGACAATGACAATGACAATGACAATGACAATGACAATGACAATGACAATGACAATGACAATGACAATGACAATGACAATGACAATGACAATGACAATGACAATGACAATGACAATGACAATGACAATGACAATGACAATGACAATGACAATGACAATCGCAATGACAATGACAATTATGATTGTCGACTTGCCGAATTGCCTATTAGTACCACTGTGCCGGGCCTTGGCAGGCCGCGCAGTTTGTGCTTGAAAATATGAAAGCCGAATAAATAAAAATTTAATGAAAACACGTATACGCAACATGCGCCGTCGCCAGCATCCCTATGCCCAGCACACACTTCCACTCATTCCTCAACGACGCAATTGCCAACGGCAGCGATGGCAGCGACGGCCGTGTTTTGCATGCATGAGACATTTTTGACAAAAATTTTGTGTTAGCCTCGCATTGAAAAACGCAAATAATTGAATTTCTGTCAGCGAAATTAAATTACGCGCCAACGTTTCATCCAGCGCCGTTGGCAGCAACTGCAGCAACTGTGGCTGCCTTTAAAGCGGCCAGTATAATGCATTTTAAATGTGCATAATTAAAATAAATGCAACAAATGATTTAAATTTATTAAAATGTTTGCAACAAACAAAGCGCACGCACGAAAACCAAACAAAAGCCACTGCAAATGAGTCCGCATGTGTGTGTACATGTGTGTGTGTGTGTGTGTGTGTGGGTGGCAGGAGTGCTTAATGGCAGAGGGTCACGCAGATAAATACAATAAAACTTAATGACAATGCATAAAAGTTCATTACAGACAGAAATAAAGAGAGACAACAACACGTTAAATATATTGCAAGAGATGCAACAAAAAAATAGCAAAATAAATAAAGAAAGGAAATAATAGAGAGTAAAAATATCCAAATGTTAAAAGTAGATGCATTTTTGATGGCCTTGTAAACATACATATATGGTAATGATCGATGGATGGACACTATATGATGGTATATTATATATCTGATATGATATATATAATATAGTATAATATGGGATGATATGGTATAGCCATATGATATGATATGAGATGATAATATATGATAATATATAAGATACGATAGGATAAGAATGGGATACCTACTATAGGCAATCGAGGCACATGCGATATAAATATTGCCTTGTTTTAGCTCAGATAGTTTAAGGATGCTTTTAAACCTATAATAGTCTGTCAGCCAGAATACTTTTTATGATTATTTATTGCGCTAAAAAGTATGTTATGTAAATTAGAGAGAGTTCTGCTTATACAATTATGTATACAAACTTCGTGTATAAAACAGAAATAGAGATGAAACTTAAGAATATATAACCTAAAGTAGCTATAAAGGTAAATAGAAGATAAAATGATATTGCTGACTTTGAAAATTATCTATCTTTAATCAGGTAGGACAGATAGAAGCCTATATTTTATACCAATTAAAGCATAAGCAATGATCTATCTCTAATCAAAGCTGCCAGCTGAATGAACACCGTCTTCATATTGCCCAAGATGCAAAGTCAGATTCTTATTATTCAATTTGTTGAATGACTGCTGCACTTAGAAAACAGACAAAGAACATAATATAAAACACCTCTTCTCTCACACTTCCTTACACACACACGCACCCACACACAATCAAACCAATATAGTATTATATAAAAACTGACCACTAATTAACCCAATTTCCAGGCAATAAACAAAAAGCTAGACTCACAAATGCAGCAATATATGTAATTGCGTGTTTTATAGATAGATATATAGAGATATGTACACATGTCTATGTATATGTATATGTGTGTGTGGGGAGCAATTAATCAGCCGCAAGGCCAAAACGAGACACAAAAGCATGAAAAGCGGGCTTAATATGCACACGCACACAGTGGGAGTGGGAGAGAGAGAGTGTGAGGGAGAGAGAGTCAGATATATGTATATTGAAATAGACAGAACCACAATGAAAGCATTTATTTTTATTATTATATCGTATTTTAGCTTGGGCACATTTTAGGTAATTATTTATCAATATCAAATTATTTCAATATTAATGCAAACAACAAAAATTTCAATAATCCGTAATTATCGACGAATGTAGATCAAATAATCACATTTTAGCTGCAACAGCAACAACACAAAATTAATTATGAAAATACAAATAAAAATAATTAAGCATGAAAATAACAAAATGGACGACTGGCAAGCCACGCCCCTTCCCGCTATAGTTATCTGCTAATGCTATTATGTGAGTGTGTGTGCGTGCATGTGTGTGTGTAATTGAGGTTAAATGGACATGACATTATTTTTAGAATATATTTTTGATCAATTTCCTGCATGAACTGAAAAGCTGAACTGATTGAATGAGAATATTAATGCAGTTCGATATCCTATAATTGAAAAATATTTAGATGCGAGATTATAAGGTATAAGTGTGTCGGCTGTCAGAAAAGTGCGATGGAATCTGTGAAGACATATGAATGGAATGGCTAGTCATATTATGTAGTATATATTATAGGTATTCCAATTCGATGTGCTGAAAGATTTTCTATCACTTTCCTAATAAACACGCTTATCTCTTAAGTCTAGCACTTCTTAGAAAAGGTTTCGAGATTCGCTCGAAATAGGTTTGAATAGAATTTAGAGAAGTGTGTAAAAGTTAACTGAATTCAAGCATGCAATCATTTTTATTTCAAATAAAATGATGTGCAACATGATTTGCTTTGTGAGGTGAATCTCAGAATTTCACTAGGATTTTGCATGTTCTCAATGAGAGATAAACAATGATACCAATTAGCCATTATGAATTCTGGAACTGGCCATAGGAATTGTATAGCAAATACAAACACGTATATATAAGCACACATACATATGTATAAACAAGTCCATCAAAAATGTTTTTGTTCGACTCCAGCATTGATTCGTTCTACAAGATCTGAACATACAACGACATCTATATATAATGTGTGCTATGTGCTATGTCAAAATGAAATTTGTTCATTGCTTTAACTAAAATTCTAACTAGCTTTTGTTTTGCTTCTTCTATTTACAGTTGGGGCTGACGGTTCGACACGCCCACTCTGGTTATGCAATACCAGAAAGCAGAGCAACAGAAGCACCAAAGCATCTGTGGCCGGCCGCAGAGAATGCAAATAAATGCAACTCATATAAATTAGGAAAATCAACAATAATAACAGACACGGACACACGCATACAAGAACACTCTACACACACACACACACACCCACACATACACACACAAACAGACACGCACTCACACACACACACACACTAGACCGAAAGAAAATCACATAAAATGCAACGAAATCTGCTGCATGAATTAAACAACAATAGCAACAACAACGACAACAACAACAACAAGAATCAGCAACAGAGATACATGAAATATTCAAACTAACTAAAAGCAAAGCAATTCATAAGAAAATTCCTGAAAATCCAAAGCACAACTCGGCAGTCAGTTGCTGCTGGCGGGCATATGACGCTAATGGAGCATCGCCTGGCCAAGCAACCACTGGCACCACCCGCTGCAAGGCTTGCCAAACTGTGGCCTTGGCTGCGGCATGAGGCGTGGCCGTGGCTGCATAAATCAAAGTAAGTTCCAGTTGCCTCTGCTGTTGTTTGTTAAATTTTTGCTTGGTTTCTTGCAGCAACAAATTATTTTAATTAATTTTCAACTTTATATCAAAACATACAAATATCAGCAAAAATATATTTATACAAATAGAAATATATATTTGTATATGTATGTATATAGTGAAATTCCATTGCAATTTGTATGTATTTTTAAGACTTTGTTGGAAAAAAGTTAAATAACAAAAATTTATTAAAGCAAACGAAGAGCTTTTGCTATTTATAAAGTTGCCAGTTCAGGTATGAAAAGGCGTTTGCCACGCCCCCAACTCACACAACGGAGCACCAGAGCCCGCCAAAGTCCACTTGAGCTGCTTGAAGTTTAAGTCGGAAATTGTCGCCGGCAGCTATGGCATTTCAGAGCGTATATAAATAGCTGAAGAGCAAACAGTTTGAGCTCCGGCGGATTCCTGACATGGATAGCAGACGATAAACGAAACTTTCGAGAGCATTATGTCAAAATTAGAATTTTAATCTGAGAGTTTGTAAATATGTAAAATCCTTTAATATATGAATGAGCTCTGATTGAGTTTCAATGTATATATATTTTTTTTTCGTAAAACCTTTACGGTATTCTTATGCTAATCTAAATTACTAATTGCTTTTGCTTGGAGTTAAGCTCAAGCTCGACGAATCGCTCGAAAAGTGGCTGTCAGAAATGTTATTTAATGAAAAGCCATAAAAGTGCGTAAACCGAAAAATCAATGCGTCGTCCCCTAGCCTACAGCTGTGACCAGCTGCACCCCCTTTCCCGCCTTAGCCTCCAAATAGGCCAGTACATGACCAGCATCAATAAGTTTTTGGAGCGTCGAAACTTTGGGACAAACAGCTGCTGCTGCGGTTATAGCTGCTGTGAAAATGAGCAAAAAATTTATTTACACACACACACACACAGACACTTCGAAATACCCAACTGAATCACAAAGAGCATTTTAAGTTCGCCCCAGAGGGTGTGCGGCAAGGACCAGTCGATAATCAGTGTCCTGGGCAAAAAATCGACTCGAGCAGTGCAAATTTGAGGTTAATGCACAAATAAATCTGCCACAAATTGAAAGACATCAAAACTGGCTGCTCACGTAGTGCCTCAGTCCAAAGTAAATGGCCAGTAAAAAGTATATACATATATATATATATATACATCATGCTTATATATATGTATAGTATATATAGAGCGAGCAAGTCGCAAAAAAGTATGATAATTATTAACGCTCAACTGCGTCTCAATCAACAATATTTTATCTGGCACACTCAGGCGAGTGTCGAGTCCTGAAACTCTGGGCTCACGTCTAGTTTCAAAGTGTTTCATTTACTAATATACCCTGGAGGGAATTTAAATTCAACGAGATTTATTAGATTCGATTTATATATGGATGTACATATATAGAGCTGTATATTTGTGTAAATATACTACGGTCTCTTGCATATGTCAATATAATCAGGGCTAATCGATAAATATCGATTTACTGTCTTCTTGTGAAGTTGAGCTTTGCATGTCTAGGCTAGAGGAACTATACATATGTACATATAAATATTATATGTGTAACCGAAATTCTCTAATATAATACGAGCACATGAAGATTGTGTTAGTATATGTTCTTTGTTCTTTAACTTCTTTTCCTTCAAAGTCGAGAATGAAGGTCTTTATAAATCTATCATATTTAAGAGAGTTTAATGTATATTATAATAACTTCATCAACTGCTCGCCCAGACATTGTTGAATTATTCAAGCAATACACATTTATCGATCACTTAAATCGATAAATATCGATATGAGGCATAACCAAGAGAAAGCTTAGCATATACATTTCAAAAAGAACTTAACAAAAAATGATATATTCCATTCATATTCACCCGATTCATCCCATTCATCAATAACATATCGGCTATAGCATTTACAGATAGACAACCTCTACATTTCTCTCTATGGGGTATCTCTTAGTCAATCACATGCACCTTTGGTGTATTCTTAGTTGTTTTATATTTGTCTTCCGGCCGCAGTTGCGAAAGACTGCGACAGAGAGGAAACCGCCAGCTGATATCGTGCGCCTGCTAACTTCCGATTTCCGTTGGGCGCTGTGATTGAGCGTCGCTTTATTTCCTGTCAAAATGCGAAACACCTAAGATAGGCGCCTACGCCAGGCGAGGCCAGGCTGGGCCGCTCTATGCTCTAGCACACACTTTTCCGTTTCATTGCTGGCCAGGCTCATGATAAACTTATTAGGCAGACTCACTCTTTAAGCAGCTACGATTCGGGGGGGTTGGGGGTCTCGAGTCCTGGCTTGTTAGCAGCCGAGCGTGTCGACTGCCTATTTCGAGTCGGTTAAAGTTTTGGATGTCGCACACTTGAATTGGACTTTTGGGTGGCGGGGGTTGGGGGTTGGGGGTTGGGGGTGGTGGCGTCTTTTGCGCCTGCCTGTCGGCATCAATGTCAGTGATTTATCACAAGGCACAGGCACATAAATAAACACCGGCCTGACACTCGGCGGTCTTCAGAGTCGTTTGCCATCGGAGTCGGAGTCAGAGTCGGATTCGGGTTTCTTTTTTGACAGTGTGCGTTGCTTCGATTTGGTTTACGCATCAATGGATTTATCCCCTGGCCCACGCCCAATTCCCCTGTATGCCACCTCGCCAGCACCACCCCCCCCCCCCTGCCACATCGCAGTGTTTCCTTTTCATTTGACGCTTTGTGCACTTGACTTTGGCGTTGTTGCTGCGATTTGCTGGCTCTAACGACCCTCATTGTTTGACACTTGGCGTTGATTTTTTTGCTTCTTTCTCTCTCTTTTTTTTTTGGCCAAATAACAGCCAGACCCGAGCAGCAGGCTTCATCTTATCTTGCCAGGATAATGGCAGGACCCGCGCTCCCGTTGTTGTTGTTGCTGTTGTGGCTGCCGGTTTTGGCTTGCGACATTATTTTCACTTTATTGAAAACTTGTAGCCGAAATTGATT
Source organism: Drosophila aldrichi (assembly GCA_035045965.1). Classification (NCBI taxonomy): domain Eukaryota; kingdom Metazoa; phylum Arthropoda; class Insecta; order Diptera; family Drosophilidae; genus Drosophila; species Drosophila aldrichi. The sequence goes on along the minus strand of JAWNOM010000007.1, from coordinate 2,875,204 downwards.
TTCTGCGTCTCCTGACATCGCATTCCAAGCTCAGGGATTTGACATTTTCGCTGTTACCCGCTCATGTTCGCGCAGTCGTTGCCCCGTTGCCCCGTTGCCCCTTTTCCCTACGCCCATGGCACAAGCTATATTCCCCAGCGTCGCCAAGCTTGGCTGCCCTCGCGCTATTACAATACCCTTTGGCCTGGGATATTTCAATTTTCCGTCGAACTTTGTGAGGCCTTGAAATAGGCCTTGACTGTTTTTTTTTTATTTATAGATAACTGGCTGAAATAATAGAGATTTGCATGAGTGACAAAACCGTCTACTTATTTATATTATTTTTAAAATAAAAACTAAAAATATTAACTGTTTTTATTGCACATTATTATATATTTATAAAGACTTTTTATAGATAACATATCATCCAGACAACTCAAGTGAATATAGAATATGTTTTATATTTATATATTTCATTTGAGTTCACATATTGAAATTCATATTTAACATTCATTTACATCTCTCCATTTAACACATATGCACAAAAGTGTATTAAAATCTTCGACAATTTCACATTTAGCTGTCTCTCTTCATCTGGCCTTTTGCTCGTTTTGTTTTCTACCAAATTTATTTCGCATTTAGTTGAATACTTTTTGGCATTTGGCTTGAAAATTTCGCATACATTTATTTTAAAGACTGTAATTTCATTTTATTCTCATGCTAATGTCCTGGGTGGTTTCGATGTGCCACCTACCTCACTCACTAATCCATTCGTCTCTCCCTCTCTCTCTCTCTCTCTCTCTCTCTCTCTCTCTCTATGTGTGTGTACTTCTCGCTTTCCTTGGCAGTGACTTGCAGTTGGCGTTAGGGACTTTTCAGCTTGCCTGACTTTGGTCTTTTAATATTATTAAGTATTTATTTGGGCACATTCCGTTCTTAATGCGTTTCGGCTATGAAGTGAGAGTGCAATTTTTTCGTGAATGAAAATCAATTGAAGCTGTGAATCTCCAAATATATATATGTATATATACGTACATCTATTTCCATTTATATGTATCTTTTGCAAATTCATGTTTTAGCATTTTGACAAATTATTGCCGCGTGTTCTATTGAAAAGCTCCGACAAAAATTGTAATTTCGTCGTGCAATTCGAATGTTTTATATAAATAAATTTATCAGAGATATGTACCTACATATATATATATGTATGTATATATATATATATATATATAGTGACAATGTAAGAGCCGTAGTTCGCTGTTTATTCATTTTGTTTTTGTTCGACTGGCTGTTATCTCTTTTAGAATATTTTATATGAAATTCGCTATGCGCACCCAAAGTCCTGGAACAATAAAAGCAATCAGTGCTTAAAAATCAAATTCAATTTGCGCATATTCAGCATATTCCAGACTCGCCAAGCCCAGTTGTTGCTTTTGCTTTTGCTTTTGCATTTGCTTTCGCTTTTGTTATTGCGGCATTTCTCTCTTTTATTTTCATACAATATTTTTTTTAAATTTATAACAAAAATGCCTGGATAAAAGGAAAAACGACAACATAAAGAGCCGAACTTTTTTTTTTCGGGGCAATACTATGAAATGATATGAAGGCAGGGGACAAAGGCGGACGAGTGCGAGGCTAACGCGGTTGAAACTGGCAAATCATAAATATTCCTGAATCAACAGAATATGATGAAAATCCATAAATCATTGTGAGTGTGTATGTGTGTGTGTGAATGGGTGTGTGTGTGGGTAGCTCTTTGCAAGGATTCCGAATGCAAATCAACTGTGTCAAAACTTTGGCTACCAAGTGCGCAGCATCTACTGCCGCTGCTGCTGCTGCTGCTGTTGCTGCTGCTGCCGCAGCCGCTGCCTGGGCCGAGCAAACAAATAATGAAGACGAATGCAAACAGCAGACAGCAAAACACCAAGCAAATAGCAGTCGAGCAGTTGGCCCAGCTCGAGTGGGTGGGCTGATGCGATGAGAAAGTGTACAAATTTAAGCAAACAATGGACCGAAACCGAGCAGCCGGCAGCCGGCAGCGCTGCTGTAAGACGACATAGAGAAGGAAAGAGCGAGAGAGAGAGAGAGAGAGAGAGAGAGAGAGAGAGAGAGATAGATAGATAGAGAGAGAGAGAGAGAGAGAGAGAGAGAGAGCTGCAGCTGAGCAGTGCCTCAGCAATGCTGCCAGAGCTTGGCTCAAGTGTAGCAAAACAAGAAGCAGAAAAAAAACACACACACACACACACACAAGTGAAACATGTTGCAACTGCAAGCGGCACGACTTGGAGCTATCCTCTAGGGAATGCATGTAGATAATACTGAGAAATTGAAGCTGAGTAAAGTAAAAGAGATTCGGATATGACATGATGAAGAGGAATAGCAATAACAAAAGTATTAGACTAGGTTCACTAAATATAAGTGGATAGCGAGGAAGAAAATGATAATAATATCGAAAGAAATATCGATAATTTCTAATATACGCTTTTAATAGAAATGCGCAGTCTTATAAATAAAATAATATATAAAAGTTAAGGTATTATGACATATACTATCTAATGATTCATATAACTGATTCTTTATTCTTAAAGTTATCGATAACATTATAGACAATCGATACTAATATCGATCATTTCTAATATACGCTTTTATTAGAAATGCGTAGCCTTATTAACTGTAAAAAATATATTCAAATTAAGGCATTATGTCATATAGTATCTAATGATTGAAGCTGCAATTAATTACAATTAATTCTCTATTCTTTATTCTTAAAATGATCGATAATATTATAAACAATCGATATTATACTACACATAGATATATATTTCTTTACTTTACTGAATTCTATTACATCAATCTATTGGCATATGCGCAGCCACATATAGCCATAATTGAAATCAACAAACAGGGTATCGCAGAAGCCTTTTGTCTTGTTTTAATGCGATAATTTCATTCGCAAGAATTTAATGGAAAATTATTTCAGCTATTTTCATAACGCTTCTCGGCATTTCTTCACTCCAAAATGTTGAAAGAAGAAGCGAAACTCGAAAGCTCTGGCAAAACTTTGCGCTCATATTTCCCCAAACCAATTTTCGAATGGTTAACAACAATGACGGCACAACGGAACGAGGAGGGGAGGGGACGGGAGGAGAGGAAGTTGGCCAAAGCAGTTAGTGGGCTTCACTACAGACAGCCTCAGCATCCGAATCAGCATCAACATCAGTTCCAGATGCGAAATTCCAAAATTAAAACTTAAATTCAAATGCGAATGCTAGTTTGGACTGGCGTCGGTGTGGGGGAGCATCGGGAGGGGCTTCTCAAATTTGTTGCAGCGAGCGCTCAATGAAATTTTATTGTGTGCCACGTTGGCAACTCTGGCGCGTTAGCCAAGCGTAAAATTAAACGATTGCAGTCAGCGGCAAATGTAGTCGAAATCAGTGCCAACTGGCTAGCCAGTCGGGGCCAGGCCAAAAGCGAACTTGTTGCGCTGTGCTCACCATTTGTTGTTGGTCAGGTTAACTGAAATTTATTGCAGATTCGCAATTAACACGTGGCTAAAACGGTTTTCGCTGCATATTAAAGACTTGGAGCAGCGCAGAGGCTGTGACGGCAAAGGGAATAAGGGAAAATTCAATACAGAAAAGTGAGACAAACTAAAAGAGAGCGAGAGAGAGAAAGAGAGAGAGAGAGAGAGAGTGAGCGAGAGGCAGCTGCTTGTAACGCGAACTTGTCCTCATAAAACTTGAAATTGAAAAACTTTTAACTTAAATTCGAAATATGCACAATATGTGCTGATGATATACATATACATATATATATGTATGTGTATATAAATTTATATAAACTTCGTGCGCAATTGAGAAAGAAGGCATGATCAAATCTGGTAGGCAAATCGAAACACTTTCGCTTGATTACAAACGCGCAAATGATGCGTGCCTAATGCGCATCGAGGCCAATATATATCTGCATACATATATATTCCTGTCTCTCTCCCACTCTCTACATATACAGCTGTATGTATATGTGGGCGGTTGCTTGGGTTGGACCCAAACTAACCACAAGCGTGGCAACCAAATTGACTTTCCAGCCGTAGCAGTAGCGGCAGTCAGCCACAGCGTTTCCTGCCTATATACCATATGTCTACAGTGCTGCCTAAAAGTAGGCAACATGACAACGCAATGACAGGCACAAGCTGCCAGCCAGACATTTTTTAATAAAACAAGAGCGCTCACATTGTTGAGGTAGGACGAAGTGCAAATACTCTAACTGGGCAGATAGTTGGCTAAGAAATTGAAAGAGCTGAAAGTCTCTTATTAAAAATCTGCTCTTTGTTCAAAGCTTCATTTATGTATTTGCAAATATGATATGACATTGATATAGTCAATAGAAAATCTTATCAGATTCCAAGCTGAGCTGCCATTCAAGCTTCACTCTGCAGTAGATTTTATATTCGCTTCATACTCTTCTCCTCCTCACTCCTTCACTTCGTTACCCTATTAAATATCTATCGTTTTGCATCACAGCTAATATACCCGCTTTACACTGCCCACCGAGAAACATGCATAGGAAAATACGAGAAAAAAATGTTGCGTCAGGCAAACGCATACAGAGCGAAAACAGAGTGATAGAAATGAATAGAAAGAGACAGAGAGAAAGAATGAGAGAGAGCGCATATGAGCAAGTGATAGACATACAACTAAGACGCACACTAAGCTTCAGCATACACTGCTTTGAAGGCAGCTGGAGGCTTGGCTCTGCCTAGGCGTAACGTCATATGGATATGAAGCGTAGACAACGCTCGACGGTGGCTGGCATCATATTAAACGCGCCCAGAGATAAACACAGACGGTACTAAATTAATTCTGCTCAATTTGCATTAAAATATATATACACATACAGCAGACATATGTGACTGTGTGTAAGTGTGTGTGTGGGAGTAGGGTCTGAATGCCGGGAGCCAAGCGAATGACAGAGCTGAGAAAAATTGTCTGTGTCTGTGTATGTGTGTGTGTAGTAGCTGTATTTTAGTTACATTTGCTCGGAATGTTTTCATATTGTGTCTGTGTGTGCATGTGCGTGGGTGTTCATGTGTATGTGTGTGTGTGTGTGTTGGTTTTCGCCTGCGTGTGTTAGTTTATTTAATTTAAAAGCCTCAGGCCTTTGAACACAGCCGGTCAAAGAATTCCATGCGAGTCCGAGACAAGGCCTGAAACGCACTCGAGTTCATTGGTCAGCTGGATCGTTGTCTCACTCTCTCTCTCTCTCTCTCTCTTTCTCTCTCTGTTTCTATTTCTCTTCCTTGCCTATGCTTCTTTGTTTTCTTGCTTTAGCTCACAGCTGTTTCACATTTTGGCACAGCTGCCTAATTTTTTTACAGCTGAGCATTTTTTTTTTTTACTCTAAAGGTCAGCGCCAGGTATAAATTTTGTTTTGTTGGCAGCTGCTTTAGCTACGCCCACATTGCGAGATTTTACTGTAGATGGATGCAGTAGGGAATATATAGAATAGCAGCAAATACTCTGTTATCAGATTTGAGTTTTTCTATATAAATATATGATATCCTTTAAGACATGATAAACCATTTATGAAAAATAAAAAAACTAAAAATATAAATATAAAAAAATGTATAATTTTGATATATTTATATATGAACATTTTTATAATTTTATATATGAAAAATCTTTAAAAAAAATTGAAATCAAATTTAAAAATATAAATATACAAAATTTATAATTTTTATATATTTATCTATGAAAATTTTTATAATTTTATATATAAAAAATCTTAAAAAAATAGAAAATCGAATTTAAAAATAAAAATATAAAAAATTTTTAATTTTTTTTTTGAAAATTTGTATAATTTTATGTTTGAAAAATCTTAAAAAAATAGAAAATCGAATTTAAAAATATAAATATACAAAATTTATAATTTTTATTTACTTATTTACTCACGCTCAAGTGCCACGATTCTAAATTAAAATCAATAAACATTAAATGTAAACAAATTTTCAAGTTTAGCTCAATTCCCAAAAGGAAACCTCAGAGCATTGTTCAGCCTTAAATGCGACATGCAGAGGCGAGCATGAATACAAAAATATGAATATCAAAGCAGGTTATAAAGAAGAAGCATACATATTTATATTATATATATGTATATCATATTATGCTGGTATCTGTATAGATATATAAATACACCACAGATAAATGGCCAAAGAAATTGCGGCACACACTTTTTTTTTCCTTCCGAGCATTGCCTGCAGATGGGCCACCGATTGTGGGAGGGCAGTGGTGGTGGTGGTGGTGGTGCTACCGAATTTGTGGCCTCAGTGGATTTGCTTACTCGTTTTACATCCCACACCCGTCGCCTCGTCCCACGCGCCCGCCCGGTTATTGTCTTTTACATCATCGCTTTACTTAGCATAAGTACACGCAAAAACCAACAACAAATTGCCGCACATCTCCATACAGCTCCCCACTTGCCCCTCTGTCTTTGTTGTATTTCATTTTTTTTGGGGATGGGGGATGGGGCGAGGGTGTTGTTGCTTTTCTTGCGCCGCGTGAGGCTGACACCGCCGGCTGTTCCGGCTATCCAGCAGAGCTTTGGCAACCCAGCTGAACGCCTTTTGCCATTGTTAACATTTATTTTTATTTTATGCACTCACAACCATCAGCCAGCCCCCACCCCTCCCCCTCCCTCTCCCCTCCTCAGTGCGACTTGAGCTCCAAATAAGTATGCACAGCACGGGGCAGACAACGCTGGGAGTCTGGCTCCACGGCCAGATCCACTGCCGCGACTTTGCCGGCTGGTTAATATTATTGACTGCTTTGTGCGTGAATTCTGGAGGATTGCGGGCATGGCCTGAGGGGTGGCGAGCGGCGTGAGGTTGTTGTTGTGCGCGTGGGCGCGTGCCAAAGCCAATATTTAGCTAATGGTCTTCATATTTTAAATATTGGCGCGCTGCGTGCCACAGCCGTGCAGCAGGCGAATTGGCCGGAGTCAAGTTTCCACAATATTTTTGAGCGTTTCGGCTTTAAAGCGCCTTTGCGCTGTGGGCGTGGCAGTGCTAGTGGGAACGTGTGAATCGATGCACAGTTAAAGCAAATGTTAGCAGCGCAAAATTTTTAAATTAAAGTTCAGCAACACGCACACGCACACTAACACACACGCACACACACACACACACACGCGCGTAAATGCAATTTCATTTGCGGCCATAAATTGAGCGAGAGAGACGAAACGAAAAACAGAAAAAATCGTGTCCCATTTCCTTGAATACTATTTCCTCCTTTTTTTTCCAGTTTATTTATTTTTTTCTGCTATTTATTTGCAAATGTCACGAAGTGCGATATACGCCCTACATTGGTATTGGGGGGCGTGCCCTGGCTGGCGGTTGCCATTGCAACGATTGAGATAAATGTATATTTCGTTGTTCCGAGCTCGAGAGTGTGGCAACTGGCAACATGATTTGACTGCGCTGTGGCAGAGCTCTGGGCCACATCGAACGTTTCATTTGTCTCTTAATTTTGAAGTTATTAGAAGGCGACATATGAGCGATGCAATATAATTTGAATTTGAATATCGAAGAGCAGTTTGAGCTGTCTTTGAGTCATAATAATGAGTGTCGGAGAATTATATTTATAGTTAAATATTTAAGGATATGAAAGGACATGACAGAAGTGTGATGATTCGTAAAATGATTTAGTGGAGATATTCAATGGCAATCAAAATAGTTTAGATTGTTTACAAATTTGATATGAGATGAGAAATGCATGTGAGAAATAATTGGAAAATAAGATTATTATTGCTGCAAGAATCGTATTTTCATTTGAATTTAGCTGCATTAAATAACATTTTAATCTTATTAATAAATTAGTGAACTAGAAAGTAAAAAGCAGCCTTGAAACTTCATATATATTTTATATAATATTATAAAATCTAGAACTTTAAATAAATTAACTTTAACTAACAGATAAAATGCATATCAAATTTAATATGCTAAAAAACTTGCTTAAATCTAAACGGACAACAATTGACTGGATCTAAATTTCAGGAGTGTCGAACACCTCAATTGGATTATTTTTGTTGCTCCTCTTTTGTTTTAGCACACTTAAGTACTAGTGATAGCGTCCTGCTCAGATTGGTTTAAAAAGCCAGCCATGTGCAGGGCTTGGAAATTTTCAACAAACTGAAATCCATAGCCACAAGTTGTGCACGAGAGCCAAATCTTTGTGGAGCAAACAACAATAAAACACGCTAGCAAAATAAACCATAAAAACGTGCTGAAACCGCAGCAAAATACACACACACACACACACGAGAGAGAGACACACACAGTTACAAAAAGAAAGGGTTATAAGCATATGACAACTTCAATAGTTTCAGCAAGGCAAAAGCGCAGCTCTGTGTGTGCGGAACAAGTGAATAGAGCTAAAATTGTGAACACACACAAATATAAACACATGCACACCCACACACACACGCACACTCACGTGCGAAAACAAAGATGAAAAGTAGCGGCGGACAAGTAAAGTTATATTGATGTCAAACATGCGCCAAAAAAGGCTGAAAGGAAAAAAAAACCAACTCAAAAACAGCTTAAAAAATTACAAAAAAAAAAAAAGAAAAGAAAAAACGAAACAACGAAAAGAAAACAAAGGCAAAACAAACAAAACAAAAGCGGAGCCAAGCGAGCGTCGCCTTTGTTACCAAAGTGAGCACAAAAAGCCGCACACCAAATAACTGGCACAGTAGCAGTTCGAGGGGCAGGCATAACGGCTCGTTTTGGGGGCGTGGGCTGCAGCGCTCAACTGCTGCTGCTGCTGCTGATGCGGCCATTGAGGCCGAAGCAATGCAAACGATTTTCAAAACTGCGCTGCGTATACGTAATCTGCCATGAACCAAATATGCGAAGCGTCACAATAACGGTTAAGGGCGCACACAGCGATGGGCGTGGCAGGTGGCATGGCGTTCCCTAAAACTTTTTTCTTTATTCTGGTTCCTTGATTTTGGGAATTTTGGTGTATTATGGTTTTGTGATGGAGTACCAAAAAGGCAGAAGGACATCATACGCGGACCCCAGACAAGTATATGCACACTCTATGCTCAGAACGAAAAGCTAACTCAAGATAGGCTCTAGTCGAGTCTGTCTCGACCGGCCGATACCGTCCGTCCGTCCGTCCAAGTCTGATATTCAGATCAGTCTGTCACTTCTGTTATGCAGTACGTAGATACACATGCAGTCCACACGCACGCTAGAGAGCTCGCACTTTTGCTAACTGTAGACTCGTAAGCATACCACTACGCTTGGCTACGCAGCTGTGTGGATCATATTTTTTCGAGAATTCATTTGTTGAATAATTTCTTTTATAGACGGATAATCGATAAATTGATATTGTTTTTTCAGCTTAATTTGAATACTTTTAAACATAGAGTGTTCAGATTTGTTGTGTACATCACAAGTCTCGATAGTTACACACGTTTTGTCATTTACAGATTTTGGATACGAAGCCCGCGTGGTATCCAAAATCTGTAAATGACAAAATGTGTGTATCCATCTAATACGTAGAGACTAGTAAATCTGAAGTACACATATGTATACAATAGTGATTCACATTAGACTGAAAAATCAATCATAAAGTTATCGAATATCCTCGATAAAAACGATATCGAATGAGTTCATCGAATAAAATTTGATAAACTTGTACTGCGTATGGTATACACGCAGTCTACATACACAATTGCAGCTCTACTGAGCACTTAGCAGAACTGCTGAGATCTAGGCGTTCATACGGACGGCACGTGTACGGACGTGACGGACGGACGTGACGGACGGATCGGACAGATCAGTCTGGACAGGGCTCAGGGTATCAACTCAGCTCGAGCACTCTCGATCAAGAGCCTATATATACTTTGTTGGGTTCTGGCTTTGCTTCCGTTCTGCTATGTTACATGACTGGTGCACCAAAACCATTGAGTACCCTGATATTCGGCAACAATTTGTGCACAATGGGTTCAGGACGTATAAAAAAGGACAAGTGGAGAAATCGTAGGCGAAGTATGGATAGTTCTTAGAGATACCCTGTAAAGTTAAGGGTTTTGCGTGCAGTAATGAAATAAAGAAATATGTAAACTTTTTCAAATGTCAATTGAAGCGCGACTTTGGCTTGCTCATGTAGTTGAACAAAAGTGTTTTGATAGATATTAAAGAGTTCCTGAGAAGAAATAAAATACATTTTAGGCAAGTTTCTATCAATTGAAAGTAAACATTCTGAAGGAACAGGAAATACTGTACATTTTGGAATGGAATTATAAAGTATTTTTCAATTATTTCTCACATTTACATCAAATTTGATCTAAGGGTTTCAATAAATTAGACTCCACTTCAACTTAGTCTATACAAATATATTATTAATTACATTCCAAATTGATTTAAAGTTCTCCAGCTGCTAATTGCTTGCAATAAACATAATACCCCATTGACTCATGCCATTCCCTAATGGCTACAGGGTATATAACGGCTGAAAAACGAGCACAAGCATTCCTGGCTAAATGATTTGCCAATGGATGAGGACGCTAAGTGAGCGCCTGCAGCTATGCAATGTTTTTTTTTGCGTTCTGTTTTCGTTTTTTTTTTTTTTTTTTTTTTTTTTTTTATCGTACGCCTAATTGCTTACGCTGTCAAGACACACTCACATATACACTCACTCACACACATATCTGCATATGCTGTGCATACATTTTAATTTGTTTACTTTTTGGCATTGTTGTGCGGTGCCTGGCACCGTGTTAGGCAACCGAAGGCGTCGCTGGGCCTTTTGCCTAAAACTAAATACACTTTTACGTGACTTGGCGACATCAACATGTATGATTTTGATGGCAGCCATCACCACGTGCTCATTAATGCGCCACGGGGGAGCTCGCCAATGGGGGGCTAGTGCTTTACGTGTGTGCAGTTGCTGCCACAAGTTCTGCATGTGTGTGTGCGTTACGCATGTGAGTGTTTGTTGTTTATAGATTAGACTTGGAAGTTATTCGCTTCAATCTTAGTGTCAGATTTACGTCAACTTGGATGACAGATTTATAGGCATTAAGTTTGCATAAAGTTTTTGTTTTATTTATATTTATTAATTTATCATTTTATTTTATTATTATTAATTGATCATTTATTTATAATATCATTGATCAAGTGCACAAAAATATTGAAGTCGCCATTTAAAGAACTTGAACTAATTTCTAATTTTTTATTTTTAAGTTTATTTATTTTATTTTATTTTTTATTTTTTTATTACAATAAAAGGTTTATATTACTAGGTCTTTTCTATATTGTAAATTTTTAACATATTTTTATTTATTTTAAATAATATTATTATCTTTTTTACTATTATTTTAGTTTAAAACAAAATTTAAGCTAGGAGTCTGCTGCAATAAAATCTATAAAATTTCCATCTAATTTGTTGTTTAAATATCTTATAATATTTGTCTTTTAATATATCAGTTTATGTTTACTATACTTAAGAATTTATATTCTGTATCGTATATAATTATCTTATAATATATATCTTTAGGAATTAGCTTTAAGCTTCAAACATTTCAGCCAACCAACTTCAAAATCAGCTTGAATACTACATACTACTGTCATGCCACGCCCACTTACACTACACACACACACACACACAGCCTGCTTCATTTGTTCGCTTTCAGCCATCGTCAAGTTTTGCAGCTCTTATTGCTGCACTTGCGGCCAAGGAAGTCAAACATAACGGCGCTTTATACGTTCTAATGTCGAACTTGGCGTGCAAACGTGCTCCTGTGCTAATTACCATTGCTTACGTATGTATATGTACATAAATATGTGCATGTATATGTATATCTGTATTCTATGCGCCTATTAAAGTTAAACTGGCACAAAAGGATCAGAACGCAGGCTGCTGCTGCTGAATGGAGCTGTGGAAAACAAATTTCCTGCCCACATTGACACTGATTTCATTTTATTTAATGGCGGCCCAGAGCAGGCTGGGCTATCGCCCGCTCTCTCTCTCTCTCTCTCTCTCTCTCCCTCTCTCTGTCCTTCTCGCCGTGAGGCTGAAATGATTTCAATGGCAGCGTCGGCATAAAAGTACGGAAAATCGGAAAATGCAAGCAAATGTGAGGCAATGCAAAACGCGGCATTTAACACATTTTGTGAAAGGAAGCGCGAGCACACACACCCCCACATGCACGCACACCACATCAGCCAGGTAAATGGCAGATGCAACCATACAAACGTATTCAGCCCAAGCCCCAGCTCCTGCTCACACACTCTATGAGGCAAGTCACCCAGACAGCCACACTATGGCCCTATAAAATGCTTACAAAATGTTGTTTTATATGAGCACAGCGTGTACGCGTGTGTGTGTGTGAGTATTTTACATGTGACGCACGTGTGCAGCAACAGCAACAGCAACAACAACAACGCTCGAAGCAACAGAGCCGGGAAGAGCTGGCAAAAAAAGCATAAATCGCTTCACATGCGCAAACAAACTGCTCTGCAACAGCCCCCATTTCCCAAGCCCCCCACCTCTCTCTCTCTCACTCTTGCTCTCTCTCTCTCTCTCTCTCTCTCTCTGTGTGTGTGTGTGTCAGCACTCATTAGGATTAATTTTCCGGTTGCAGCATAAACTGAAGCTTACAGCAGACACACACACACACACACACACACACACACACACACACACACACACACACACACAAAGGGCAACAGGCAGTCGACTGACTGCGCTTAAGTGTTCGTCGCGACTGCCCGTCGTTGCTCGGCCGAGCCTTCAAATGTAATAAAACAAAATAAAAAATAAAAAAAAAAAAAACAAAACACCAAACCACACAAAAAAAAAACAAAAAAAAAAAAAAAAAAAAAAAAAAAAAAAAAAAAAAAAAAAAAAAAAAAAAAAAAAAAAAAAAAAAAAAAAAAAAAAACAAAAAAAACAAAAAAAAAAAAAAAAAAAAAAAAAACAACAAAAACAAAAAAAAATTGGGGCCCCCCCCCCCCCCTCCTTTACAATACCCCCCCTTTAGGAAAAAAAAGAGACTATAGAAGCTCTTTGACTGTTATATGCCAAGAATTAAATACACTTTAAATATATAAGTAGTGTGAATTTATAGGCAATGTATGTATATATTACTTATATGAGAGTTGCTACAAATAAGATTGTATACAATATAAAAAATAATAATAAAATACTACATTAATTTATATAAACAGGCATTCACTACACACACATACATATATTTCATAGCTATAGGCACTCAAAGCCTTAGTTCTCTCTTCACATCGCATCCCATTGAGGTGTAGCACATTTAATGACTGAATAGTCATGCCTAGACTTTTGGTAGCGTATTGAAAGCAGTGTATGTGAGCTTCCTTTTTGTTGTGCTCTGCCCAGCTGCCTGCAGCACCGTGCCACGAACGGGCGAGCACTTCTCTTTGTTGTTGCAGGGGGAGGCTTAAAAAGAAATAGTTAAACTGCATAAAATTTAATCAAGAGCGTTGAATGTCAGCCCTGGCCCTGGCTGGTTACGACTGCAGCACTCGACGGCTCGACCCAAAGAGATTCACATGCACATACGCATGCATACGCATACGCAGAAAAAGAGAGAGGTAGAGAGAGAGAAGGAAGATAGGAAGCCAGCACGTAAAGCAGCCAAATGACATTTTATCATCAAAGGTAGGAGACAAGCGTCGGCAACCAGCAATAAAATGAATGAGCAACCGAACGCAGGAGGCGGCCAGGACGAAGGACGAGGCGAAACGATGAAGAGCATTTTGTGTGCGCTGAAGGATAACCTACATTTTACTTTTCATTTTTAGTTTGCCACTTTATGCACGTCTGCATGTGCTGGGCGAACGTGTGTGGGTGGCTCTACCTGTCCATGTGTGTGTATGCATGTGTGTGTGTTCCATTGCAATGACAAAGCAAAACTTTCCAATTAACTTTGATTAAAAAGTTTCCACTATCGCCATACAATGTAAACATGAGAAATTTGTTTGAATCCCTCGCGCGTTTTCTCTTTCTCGCTCTCGCTCTCTCTCTCTCTCTCTGTCTTCCTTTGTGTTACCCTGGCAGCCAATCAATGGGCGTACCCGCCTCTGGTATCTGTATCTGTGGTCTGTGGTCTTGGCCAGGTGAGCTGCAGCAGCACATAAAATCAATTTGCAATAAAATCAGTAAGTTGTATTTGTTCAGCACAAACAACGGACGAACATGGCCCAGCATCCAATGTTGGTGCGCTAGAGAGAGAGGGGGCACAAGGGGCGCCCGCTCAATTGCATACAATGTTCAGTTCAATGTGGGGGTGGGGGGTAGGCAATGGAGTTGTGCAGCTATCAAAGTATTGCAGCGACTAAATAGTTACTGCCTCGCAGCTCTTCGCTTGCTTGTGGCTTGAGGGCCGCAGCTTGGGGCGGTTTGCAAGCCCGTCAATAAATCAACAACTAAATGAAATGAATGAAATGAGTGCATAAATGCATTACAAATACAAAATGCACACACACACACACACAGAGAGAGAGAGAGATAGCGAGTGCGGCGAGACCAAAAGGTAACCGCAGTTGAGCGTGCAATGGCCAGTGGCAACAACAACAACAACAACATTTGCAATGCCCTCTGTCTGTGTGCGTTACAATGAATAAATTTGCAATATTTGTTTTCATTTCATTCACTTAAAATGTTGTGTTACTTTAACAATGCAACAACAACAATGCCAGCACGTTGTCAACTGCTGGCAGGAGGCGGGAGGCGCCTACCCGCTGAGCTTACTCAATTGAATGCCACGATTGATTCAACAGCATCCTTGCCTTTTTATTTTCCATTATCATATCTCGTGGCTATTGCATTCGCATTACCAATGACCGATGGCCGATCAGCAAACCGTGACAGTTGTGTTACCTGTTCATAGCACAGCAACTCGCCGCTTTATGCTGAGCTCTGAGGCGTGACACGAAGTAGATAGAAAAATTGAATTTTAAATGTGATAATGACATATGAGAAACATTATTGAATATTAACTGGGAATATGAAATGAGTGCAGGAGAAGGAGCTTAAGATAAATACAGTCGACTCTCGTTATTTCAAACCTGCGATATTTCGAACCTCTCATTAATTCAAAGTACTCACGAGTCCCCTACAAAATCTCTTTATATTTCGATCCATTTAATATTTCAAACATTCGATAATTCGTAGTATTTTAAGAGTCCCTTGAATTTCGAAATAACGAGAGTCGACGTACTTGAGTAGAGCTTCAATAAAATAATAAGCATCGCTCTTTGAAGTGATGACTGGTACAGCAAAAATTGTTCTCACTCAATAATCCGCATAGAGTGATATAACCCCGAGTGTAATATAAATTTGTATATCTCAATCATCATAGTTCTATATACATCTCTTATTCATGAGAGTCAAGTTCGGCCAACACATCTGATAAAATATCTTAATTGATATATCATAAGACACATTGCCAGCTGTAACTGAGCAGATCTCGACATATTCACTCCCAGTTCTCTTTCTCTATCTCAATGTCTATCTCTTTCTACAATATTTTACGCCCATATCCGTATAGCGTATTCGCACAAATTAAACATTTATTGCTGCTGTCGATTAAATTTCTGGATCATTTGCAATATGTGTTACAAGTGTGCTATATCAAACTGTTAGAAATTGTATAATCGATGCTCATCTCTAATTCCATTTTCGTTTGCCAATTCGTATGCGTATTCGTATTACAATTTCGATTGATATTCTTCGACTCTCGTGCTGCATTCAATATAACCGCAAATGGCACATCCATTAGAGATGCAACTGCATGGCAATATACAAATTTGCAACAGCAATCCGCAATTTGCTTATAAGCAACAACAACAACAAAAGAGCAACAGCAACACAGCGTAACCACCCACACACACACACACACACACACACACACAGAGAGAGAGAGTCGGTCGCCCAGTTTATCGCCCGCCCATTTGGTGCACAAACAAATTGGGCAACTGTTTGTTTGTGTCCGTTTCGTCTGATTTAGCCCGCACATGACAAAAATGTTGCACAATGGCAAAAAATCTGTTAGTTGTCAATATGTGCACAGTTGGGCGATTTTGTGACGTGCAACATTTGCAAAGGGGGGCGTGGCGCTGGGCACTGACTGAACAACAGCTGCAACAGAAGTGCGGCTAGGGCCAGCATAGACAGAGACAGAAACAGAGACAGAGACTGAGATAGAGACAGAGAGGGCATCAGCTGCAGCAGAAGAGTCATACAGCAATGCAAATGTGTGTCGGTGTGTAGAAGTATGTGTGCATGTATGTGTGCGTGTGTGTGTGCGTAGCTGGTAAGTAAGCGCTGTTCGTTTGCATTGCGAATCAATCGTTTTGAATGATTGATAGAAATGTTTGATATACATTTGCCAGCTGCTAGCAGACGGCACACACACACACATATATATGTATATATAAATATATATGTACATATATTTAGCTTCCGTCTCACACACAATATCGATCGATCGCCAGCGGCTGAATTTCAAAAATATATTAAAAAACACACACACTCTATGAAAATCAAATAGAGAAAAAAATCGTATATATAAAAAATATTGCACATACGCCGCGTGTTCGGGAAGGCGCGCGTGACAAATTTTAACGCTCTGGCGCGCCAACCGAATTTGCCGCCTGCGGCAACAGCGTATAAAGCAAAGCTTTACCTAATAATTTGCTACATTAAGCAGACAACAAAAATATATATACTTGTGTTAAGTAGACTGAGTTGCACGACTACTAGATACCCAGTAAGTAGGTGGAAAAAAGAGATGGCAAAGTATATATGTATGTGTGAGATTTTTATATGAAATGTCAAAGCTTTCACATTCATTTTAAATTTAGTTTAAATTGATTGATTAATTAGACATTAAAAAAACTGAAAAATGCGATAATTAATTAATTTAAAAAAAAATTAATAATATTTTCAAATTGGAAAAGGAAGTTTGCTGTCGGTCAGCTTTTGTCATTGGGCTCAAAGTCCTAGTGAGGATATTTTAGTGTCATAAAAAAAAAAACTTTTTCTGACTACTCATGTAAAGATTTTTCTGACTTGTTTGAGTTTCTATTCCAGAGTTTGCTTAGAGATATGTATAGAAATGGAGTTCCATGAGACCAAAAAATATTTCACTTCAACCATTTACCATAATTATAAATATACTTTCTCATTAATATTATTATTAAAATTAAAACCTCGTTCCATTGCCTCTTTAGTGTCAAATGACAACCGTTTATGTTGCTTAGCTCGTTAGCTTTTGGCTGCAGTAAAGACCTGAGCAACACCTGTGGAAACATTTCTATATACATCATATTATATACCCTATCTTATTTCAAGTGCAAATAGCTATAGGGTATTCAAACGCCATAAAAGTCGTATGCCGCTAAATGCGTTTTGCCTGTCAAGTATTGCTAAAGGTTTCCCTTTTTAGATGCCACAAGAGCAACACCAACAGCAACAACAACAGCAACAACGGCAACAGATGCTGCTGCTGCTGCTGCATAACCAAAGGGTCTTAAAGCTGCTTAAAGCACGGAGGAACACATTAAAAGTTTAGGAGCCGTGCCGAGAGTTGACTTGCTGCCTGTGCTTGCGGTTTCCTGCTCTGATTTAGTTGAAAATCTTTGGAGCAGCGAGCACTTTAAATGAAGAGCCCGACGCACTTTTACTTTTAATTTTCTTCCTGCTTATGCTTTTTTCCTGCCCTTTGCCTTTGTGTGTGCGTGCATTGGGCGGGTCTTAATAAATAATTTGGCAAGCATAAATTTATGCTTCAATAAGCCAGGGGCTGTCCAAGTCTCTTGTTTGGGCAGCCCCAGCAGCCCCGGCAGAGGCAGCTCAACCAGGTGTGGGACTTTCAAAATATGTACGAAACAAAAAAATAAAATAAATCTAAAACAAGTAAGAAAGCTCTAGTCGAGACTGCTCGACTACGAAATCCCCTGAACCCGTCTTTTTGCTTACAAAAGAAACACACACACACATACAAGACACATATAGGCACGCACGCATCAACACGCATGGGCTGCAGGGGCTTCTCATTGAAACTAATATTAATAACTTTTTTTGTGGACGTACGTCTTCATGAAACTTTAGATTGTGATTATATCATTACTATGCGTGTATGGCCGAATCTCAAGTCTCTAGTATTTGAAATACGCATTTACAAAGGTGAGGGTGAGGGGGTGGATATAGGGGTGGGGGGTGAATATAACAAAAACCGAAATCTAGAAAGTATATATGAGTCTACGTTTAAAATTTGGAGACTCTAGCTCAAAAGATGTAGGAGATATAATTTAATAATTGACATCGATAAGGTTTTTCATCGATAAAAAAATAATCGGATAAGTTATCGAAATTATGTGATAAACTCGATATGCGCGTGCTATATACGGACATTTTAAAAAAGTTGAAGTCTCTAGCTATTGTATCTTCGGAAATCGACGCGTTCAAACATACGGACAGACGGACGGACGGACGGACGGACAGACGGACAGACGGACGGACAGACAGACGGACAGGGCTAAATCAACTTATCTCGTCGCCCTGATCAAGAATATATATACTTTGTGGGGTCTGCCACGCCTCCTCTGCCTGTTACATACATTTTAACAAAACCATTATACCCTGATTTCCCATTTTCAATGGGTTCAGGGTATAAAAAAAAGAATGAATGAAAAGGAAAGGAAAAGGCATCCACTTCAGCACTGCGAAACGGAAATAATCAAGTTTTCACAACGCTGAAAGCCACACGAACTTTCAATGTCCAAGCGCACTTCAGAAAGTATTTTTCACTTCGTTCTTTTATTTTTTATTTTTTTTTTTTTATTTTTTTGTTTGTTCGCATATTTCCACTCATATTTTGGTTTGCTTTCCCTTTCGACCCACTGTGCATTATTTAAGTTTGAATCAAAGTGCTCCTGGGCAGGCAAAGGACACAAGTGATGCAACAAGTGTTTGCTCTGGCTTTACTCTTGATATCGATTCCTTCAAGAATGATTTTCGAAATGAGAAAGGGATTAAGCTGCCTTCAGGATATTTGCCTGTCTTATCTAGCGAATTTCTTTGGCATTCTAATATTTTCTTTGCTTATCTCAAAAGTTATTCAAGTCTACTAAAATTCATATGAGTTTATTCACACACAGCTACTAAACAAATGTTTCTCGTAATTAAATTTCTATCTACCGGGTGCTCACTGTATGCATGCGTGTTCATGCACGTGTGGTAGAAATGCTGACCAAATTTTTGTGTATAAAAACTAAGCTTAGCTTTCACGTTTGTTTTATTTTAGCGATATATTTGAGGATTTTTTATGGCTTATATTGCAGCCAATAATATTTTAAGCTTTTATTATACCCTGTAGTTATTTGACACTGATAAAATAGAGGTGTACTGTGGATGTGCGAATGTTTTGGGATTAATGAAAAATATTTCTAGTTGGAACAGATTGAAGATTTATTAAAATTTTTATACATAATAAATTTCAAAGATTTTAATTAGTGACTATTTTTAAAAGTTTTACTCATAAATTAGGAAATATTTCTATTATTGTATATCATTTTTAGCTTTCACTCTTATGATTAATAGTTAATGGTTTTAATGATTTCTAAAATTTATAGAGTATTTGCAAGTCTTGCATACTTTGCCAACCTAACTCTGGTTTCTATTCTCCTACACACACCGCAGCAGCCACACGAGTTGTTCGTTTGCCCGTGGGTTGTGCATAAATTGTGGCATGAATGCAGCTTAACCCCTCTCCTACCTCTTCACAGCACACCTTTGCATTCTTTTGCCCTCTCCCTCTCTCTCCCTCTCTCTGTGTGTATGTAACTCCCTCTTATGTCATGCCCTGCCGCTTGTGTTGCCTCGTCGTACGTTAAAACAATAAACAACGTGACTTATCACATTGCGTAACTTGTGATTTAATTGGATTTATACACATGTACGTGTAGTGGGGGCTATCCGACGGCCACGCCCCCAATTTGCTGGCGATATTTTTATGGCATTGCTGCTGCGATTCGAGTGGCCCACCCACTACATAACTGGGGCCTGGGGCCATGCGTATCCTGCCATTTTGCAGCACATATCAAAAGCATGGCAATCGCCAATTGCACTCGCAATCGCAATCGCAATCGGAATCCCAATCGCAATCGGCATGGCAATCGCCATCGATTGTGGTTGCGCAAAGTTTTTAATTATGTTTGCGGTTAGCAATTGGATTTTCTTTTACACGGACACGTGACAGTTGCAAAAGTTATTGCCGTTTGATTATTTTATGTGTGGGTGTGTGTTTGTGTGTTTGTGTGTGTATTGAGGGCATGCATAACGTTTAAGTGGGGATTTTTTATGTACCCTACAAAAAGAGTGTATGCAATCAGAGTTGATTGAATAACAATAAAAGAGTTAATATTTTAAGCGATAGCTCTGACTCTTTCTGTATAAGAAGTATCTTCCATAGACTTATCGATAAAAGAATGTTTATATTATTAACGTTATTTAAAGTGAAATAGTTGGATTCAGCTTCTATTTACAGTGTTATCGATACTTCAGTAGGCTTATCGATTAAACAATTTATTTATTTATGATTTTAATTTGTTCTTTATAATACTTTTTATACATATCTATTTATTTATATTTTTTCAATACAATGTTTTCTGCAATCATCACATTTTATATTTTTCTGCTTACAGGGTATCTCACAGCTCATATTTAAATTCACTCTTGCAACTATTTTTTCTTCATATGCAGTCAATATTTTGTGTATTTTCGCAGCGTTGCTTTCGCTGTTTGTGCAAGGCATCAAAATGTTAAATATTATATGGCAGCTATTAAAGAGCGTCCATAAATAGTTAGCAATGTGCAAATGTTTACATCATATACAAGAGTATGCAGCATGATTAACAAAGAGAAAAGAAGAGAGTTTGATCTACTACTAATGTTGTGAAATTTTGATGCTGCCGCTGCTGCTGCTGCTGCTGCTGCTGCTGCTGTGTGGTGGCAAATCAAATGAGCGCCAACATGGCGTATGCGTAATTATAATTATGTAATGCAAACAGTACAAAGCGCACACAGCAACAGCAACAGCAGCAGCAGCAGCACTAGAACAACAACAAGAACATAGACAGACTAATGATACACACACACACCCACATATATATATATAAACATACACACATGCTGTGCACACACTTGCACACACGCACAAACAAGCAATTTTAATTAGCATATAGAACATCACGCATACGCCGCGTTGGCCGGACTCAATTTCAGGCACTTGGCATTTGGACATGCCAGTTATAATTGTTCAACAGGCTTAAAACAGACAACGCACAAGTGTGCATAGTGGGTGGACCCGAAGGCGGCTGGGTGGCGAGTGGAGAGGGTGAGGGGAGGGGGGAGGGGGGCGTGTACTGAGGCTGCTGGTTGTATAATGATAAAGTGGGATGGAACGACAGTTGCGCATTCAATTAACGCAGTATACACACACACACACACACACAAGCACATCTGTGCACACACACACACTCACACATTTACACAAATACTCGCACTCACAACTAGGTTAACAGTTACGTTTCGCTGTCCGCTCCCTAATCCGCGGTCTGCCACGTGCACGATTATCGAGACGCCGTCTCCCTTCGCCCACGCTCCGTCTCTCTCTCTGCCTCTCCCTTTCTCCCTCTCTATGTCTCTCTATCTTTATGAGCATTCGTTTTTGGGCCGGCACAAAAACATTTTGGCACAGCTAATCCGAGCCCCAATATCCCATGTCTGCGTGTGTGTGTGTGTGTGTGAATACATAATTAAACCATTCACAATTTTGAGCATTTAAATTAAATTATGACGGCAAAGTGTGGAAATTTCCCAGCGTACGCAATAGTTTAGCCAAACGGGGCGTGGCAGTCGGCTGTTACAGAATATTTTGATAATTGCGTCTGCCACTTAAAGGCATATCGAACTCTGTTAATAGACAGATGCTAATTATTACCTAATTATTATTTATGCGCATCGCTTAGTGTGAGGCATGGATACTTGTAGATGTGTGGGCGTGGGCGTGTGTGTGTGTGTGAGAGTGTAAAAATACATTAATTATTCAATAACAAAGATGTTGAGCTAAAAATAAAACGGAAAAGGTTTTCGCAGGAAATGTGTTATAGGAAAAGATAAAGGATAATTGATTTGTGGATAATTATATATCAATTGTGACAATTGGTTGGCATGAGGAAAAGGTATGAGATAATCCAAATATCGTATAGTTCTTTTTATTTAAGAATAAGCATTTCATGGGAAATGTGTCATAGAAAAAGTGGAAAATAAGAGGATAATTGATATGGGGCTGATAATAAAGCAATTGACTCAATTGGTTGGCAGATGAGAGAGATGTTTGACATAGGCAAACTAAGTAGAAGCCCTACTTAAAGTAAAATGTGTTTCATGAAAATCTATAAGGTATCAGAAATAATTGATTATATTCTGCCGAGCCTAAATCAAAAATATTTCATATTCACTTATACAAATTGCTTTTTTACATTTATTATAAATATGTGAGACTTTTGACTTTTTCACTTTACTAAAGCAAACAAACTCTTTCATGCTATCCATCAAAGCAAAGAGCAGAGCATCAAACATTTCCCAGCTCGTTTATCGATTGTCCTTCGTTTTCATTAAAATGTACATGGCCATGTGAAACATCAATTGGAATTCATGGCTACAGAACAACTGCGACTGACTAAAAGTCTAAAGCGGAAGTCGACTTTCATAACTTTGCTGAAAGCCGCTCGTCTATTGACTACAGAAGCGGTTGAGAGGGGGCGGCAAGGACTGGGGCTGGGGGCCGTACCATTGCACGAATAGTTGGGCAAAATGTTGAACGAGTTACAAAAACCCAACTCGGAAAATCGGCAAAATAAGTGCTGAATATCCCAGAACGAAACGAAAAGTTTCGACTGCTGCGCCAAATATGAAAAGTTTGCCTCGAGTGGTTGGCTGCCACCCTTTCGTCCTACCGTCCTCCGTCCTACCGTCCTCCCGCCCTTCGCTCACATGCCACGCCCACAATCACCCACTCTCAATCGTTTTATGCATGGGCGTTGCTGCTGCCTTTTTTGTGATTAGCATAAAACTGCCAAAGTCTGTGCAGAGGCCATAAACATTCGTACAGTGAAGACACACACACACACACACACACACACACACACACACACACACATATATGTAACGCTCTTTGGTTTTTAAATACCCAAAAATATTGTTACGAGTGCAACAGCATTCGACAGAGAGAACACCAGAGTAGCCGGACTAACTGACTGCCTGCCACGCCCACCCTCGCGCCCCTCTACTTCCGTCCTCCGTCGCCGGTCTAAGTCCAAAGCTCACAATACGCCCAATGGGCCATTGGCCATTGTGTGTAGTCCGTGGCTCGTGTTTGCATGTGTTGCGCACTTGCCGTTAGGCTTACCTTGCACAGTTGTACACCTCCACCCGCACACAAACACACACACACACACACACTCACTGGCCGAGTCAGTTCTTTTTGTGGGCTTCGTATTTGGCAAGCTAAACGAGTTTAGTTGGCCAAACATTATCATAACTTGGTCGTTTGAAAGCCGCAATGGTGTAATCGTTTCATTTTTAAAACGTTTTCGGCATTTTTACGGTACTCACACAACTTTGCACACACACACTCACACTCACACACACATATGCACATCGACTCAGACAAAATGCCTGCCTTTCCGTTCATTATTTTGATGTCCGGCTCGGCGCATTTTGATACCCTTCAATGGGGCTGGGGGTACAGCTTAGTACCTGAAAATTGATTGAAATAATTCTCATGAATTTTCAAATTTATGTTTTGATCACTGTGTTAACTTTTTACTGCCACTCAGCATTGGGCATTGGCTGATAACTCGCTGATAAGCTGATGAAATTTATGGCCTATTTATGGCCCAGTTGCCTATGTAACAGTGTCGAAGTGGAAAATGGATAAAATATTCATTAAATACTTTGAAGTATAGATGAAAATACCTAAATTTCTAATTATATTATGAATGTTGATGATGATGCAGGAAATGAGCTGAAATGGGTGTTACGAAATTGAACAAAAACTATAGTTAGGTATTTTACTTAATAAAATGATGATACACAATCTTCTTTAGTATCAGTACACAAAAGAATATTTTAAATATTTAAAGTATTCCTAAAAACTATTAAAATAAATAAAAAGAATATTTAAAATATTTAAAGTATTCCTAAAGAACTATTAAAATAAATTTGATATGAAAATCGAATATTGAAAAAAATAAATAAATAAATTATATACAAGTATAAGCATATCTAAAATATACCTTAAAGCTAATTAACGCTAGCATACTATTATAATATAGATTTCTATTAATCATATTTATATACAAAAATATATCCGAAATATGCCTAAAGGGTATTCAACTCAACTTACCATAATAATGTAGATTTTCTTTCACCTCCCCTGCTTAGTTCCGCTTTGCTTACGTCTAAATCTAAAATGTAGGCAAAAAGTGTTGCACACTTTTCTATTTTTTCCTCACTTTTTTTTTTTTTTTGGCGCATAATAATGGACTTTCGCTTTTCGGGCAAAAAGGCGCCTGGCCCGAAACTATATTTGACTTTATTCGTCAGCAATTTGAGTGGCAAATTATTGGTTATGGCCTGACGCCCCCTCCTTCCTTCCTCTTCCCCTTCCACTAAAAGACTGCATAATGTGCGCTATGGTCGTAACGTTGGGGACTTAATACTGACATAGGTGGACAGTGCGATGTAACTATTTTAGGGCGACAATTAACCCCTTTTGGGCCAACACACACATACACACACACACACACACTGGCTAACACCATATAATTAATAGTCTGCATAATCAGGCAAAGTGAAATAAAAACGCCTATTAATTATAGTTTTGTCAGCATATACTACATGGAGGGCAAGCAAGCAGGCAAGCTTCCCAAAACACCAAAAAAATTATAGTTCCCTGCGGAGCAAAATGACTTCATTGCACACATATATATAGAGAGACTATATATGGTATATATATGTGTGTGTGTGTGTGTGTGTTTGTGTTTTGTTTGCTTGTGCTGCCATTGAAATTAATTCAATGCGCTTAAATTTCACGTCTATTAGTCTCTCGAGTGCGACGCCACTTTCTAATTTCCATAGATTCAATTTTTTTTTTGTGTGTGTGTGTGTGTGCGCTGTGTGCTGGTGTTGGCCACGCCCAGCCGCCCACTTTTTGGCATGTTTCTGGCAACCGCTGTTGCTGTCGCTGCTGCTGTGTTTGGCGCGCCAAGCAATTAATTTTGAATTTTAATACTCCCCAAAGTCACTGAACGCATACACACACACCCACACACATACATAGAGCTGGCTAATTGTGGCACAGCAAATGCAAGCCCTTTTATAAGTTGCCTCATTGGCTGCTTGATGAAAAGCGAGCGAGTCAGAGAAATGTGAAATGCGAATCCGTTGCAAATCGAGACGAGGCCTGCGACCTTCGGTTCAAGTTTTTGTGTGACATAAGGCAACAACATGAACATGAACACACACACACAAACACACACACACACACACACACACACACACATACACCTTGCCACCGGAAACGGAAACATCGCGAAAATGTCAAAAGCACAACTGAAAAGCAGGTGGGGGCGTGGCAGAGTGTAGGGCAGAGGGCACAGAAAAACCATTAGGGACAAAAGCAGTTACTAGGTCACAGGCCCAAACAGCAAGAGCAGAGCTATAAAAACAAACAGCAAGTGGAAGTATCTGACTAAGAGATACTACGTAGGTGGCTTTCAAAAGAAGAGACTTAAAAGAAATAATAAATAAAGAGGAAAGAGAGCCTCAGGGAATGAGGAGAATGAATCCTCAGCCTGAAAGAGAAAGCGTAAAGTGAGCAGCAAGTCGTAAAGACGGAAGCATCTTCTCTCTGTTCATCTCCAAGCATCTTCGGCTTGCAGCTCACTCATCTTATCTCCATCCCATGATAGAGAACCTTTCGGTTATACTTCCCAGTTTCTACAATATAATATTCACCAGCTACAGGGTATAGCCGATGTCAGCTGACAGCCATTACAAACATTTAGCGGCAACTTGTGTAAACACTCTTTAAAGTGTGACCCACTGAGACAAAGGCAAACGCAAATTTCATCAACAATAAATGTTAAGCATTCAAATGGGCAAACAACAACAGCAGCAAGGCAAGCAGCAAAAGCTTTCAGTTCGCCGTCTTGGCCAACATTTTGTGGTGAAGTGTACTGAAATGAAGTTCACGTATCGTGCGCGCAGCAACAGCAGCAGCAGCAGCAGCTCGAGACAATGAAAAGCCAGTAATTTATTGTGTGGCAGCGCTAATTGCAAAAATAAAACATGATTTATGGCCGGGACGATAAAATGGCCCAAGCTACGCAGCGCGAGGGCATCCCGCCCAGAAAACAGCTGTGGCAGCTGGGCTGGCTGGGCACAGCGATAGGCTCAACATGTCCTAAAGACCGAGAGTGTATGGGTGTCGCTCTCTCTCTCTCTTTCTCTTTCTCTCTCTGTGTGTATGTGCGTCAAGAATTAAGTTGTAACACATGATGCGCGAGCAGAGGCGCAGGCAGAGGGTTTTAGTAGGAATTAAAATGTCAACTTGACAAGTTTTCATTAGAAAAAGAAATAAATAAGTAGATCTACAAATTGAAGTAAATAATAACATAATTATATATATTCTATTAACTATTCTATAGCTTAAGTAAGACAGACTCTCAATTGAAAAGACTATGAACTAGTTCACTTTTGGTACAGAGTCTAAAGTGAACTAAACTCGAGTGTCACGTGAACTACACCATCAATACTTAGTATACTCTAAATACTTTCATTTCTCATCAACTCCTGCTACATTTATAATATCTCTAACAAGCCCCTTTGCATCTCCGCCCCTGCACACATGAGGCTAACTAGGTTCATAGCGGTTCGTGGCCAAGCAAACAATGTTCAGAGTTCAGCTGCTTCGTGCAAAACATTAAGATGTTCATTTGATGAGCTGAGCTGCTGGCCAATTATGTTTCGATAATTGCGAGGCAACGAGCAGCGGCTTTTTAAATGTGTTGACAGCGCCGAGCTGATGACGATTAACATAATGATGATGATAATGCCGATAATGATGATTGGACTGATGAGTATGTTAAGCAGTGCCAGGCAATGGCTTGGAAGCGAATCAATCAGCCGCACACACAAAGCTCATGGCAAACAAGTTGTTCCCCACAACGCAATGTGATTGGGATAGAGCTCTTATTCTTCTTCATTTACTACTACATACTACTCTTACTAGTATTTGTTGCTTCTGCTTCTTCTTCTTCTTCTTCAGCAGCAGCAGAGAGCTTTGCTGACACAGCCAACGGGGCTGGCAAAAGCAAAGCTCATCATTATGGCTCATTAGCAAAGCAATTTTTGTGTGTTACTCGCATTTTTGTTTCAGCTCCTGCCCCATGCTCCTGCCCCATGCCCATATCCTTGGCGCAGTTGGCGAGTGTTGGTTATATTGAATGCTGCTAATTTGCACATAAGCCGCTTGGGTCCCTCGTGCATAATGCGAAATCTCTTGCCAACAGGACTTTGCCAGCGCACTAACTAAGCCCCTCTAAGCATCCAGGCGCTGCGGCAACGAGTCGGCATCTAATCCAACTGCTTATTACATACATGTCTCTGCCCACCAAAAGTATGCCGTACGCACACACACACAGAGAAAGAGAAAGAGAGAGCGAGGGAGAGAGAGAGAGAGAGAGAGAGAGACACACACAAATAGATAATACGGACACTGGACAAAACAGTCAACTGGCCTCAGCACAGAGAATGGACTCATTTCATCCCATTGATTTTTAGGTCGCAATTCACTCGGGTCGGGAGTTAGCAGCTCGCGGGCTTAGCCACAGCCAACAAAAATAATTAACCGCAAATGCTGAAACAAAACTAAAGTTCAGCTGAAATGTGCTAGCTGGTGAGACTAAAAGATATCCTGTAAATGATATGTGATGATGAATAGATCATCATGGGGTGAAGTGGACGAGAAAATGTTTTATATAAATCTAAAATTTGTGTAAATACATACAGTTATTATTTAGAATACAAATATAATAAATCAAACTTCGTCTAGATATTTGAGACCAAACACTGTCCATAGTCAAACTTATTTTCATCTGGCATTGAACTCTCCAACTTTCAGCTATCATTCAATGCAATCTTTAATCAAAAATCATCTTGCTATAGGTATAAGACCTACCCAGTTAAGCCAATTTGTAATGCATATAGGGTATACAAAAATAAAGAAAATAATGTAAAAGCGAAGAGAAATCTGCAAGCATCAACACAAAAGCACACAAAAAATGCAGCAATAGAGGGCGACAGAGGGCGACACAGGGGTGTGGACAGTTAGCCAACTTGCGGATGACTTGCTATTCAAGGGGAACGGCTTAATGTGCAGGTGAGCGCACATGAGGCAGCGGCGACGGCATGTGTCCATTATTTGGTACATTAAGAGCAGCAAACGTAGCAGGAGGTGGGCAGGACAAGGGGTGCAGGGACTGGGCTGGTGGGTGCCATGAGACATGCACAAGCATAACGTTGTTGATAGCCTTTATTGTCTGGCTGTTATAGCAACAACTGCAACAACTGCAACTGTTGCGACTTTTAATGTCAACGAACGGTGGGCGGGCGGGCACGGCGGTCGGCTCAAAGGGGTTGCATTCACATGTTGACGCTGGCAACCGCAGCAACAAATGTGCATAGACACGGCAGAGGCAGCACTACAACAGCAGCAGCAGCAGAGCAGTGGCAGCAGGAGCAGTGGCAGCAGCAGCATCCTGTTGCCCCGGCTGGCGCTCATTATGTGTAATGGCTGCTGCAACATCATCAACGGTCCAGCCAACTGCCGTCAGCTGAGGTCCAAATGCCAAGAGGCAGGCATCATGAATGCAAGCTACCTGCACATTTTCACATAAAAGGAAAACCTGCTGCCACAAACTCTTGATTCATTTCATTTTTTTTTATTTTATTTCGCTTTCGTTGTCGTTGTTGTTGGTACGTCTGCTGCAAATGTGGCTTATGGCCGCTGGCTAAAAACAACAACAACAACAACAAGAGTAATGAAAAACCAGAAAACAAATAAAAATGGGGGAAATGTATAAAAAAACTAGATGGCATACGAGCTATTGAAATGATTTTAATTATTTAGAGAAAAGTGCGCGTGGCGCATGAACTTGTTTGGCAATTGTAAGGTGGCTCGCCCACGGCCCACCTTACATTGCGAAAGAGTAGCAGATAGGAGTTTGTAGGCAAAGTTGGTAGGCGTAAGTAAGTAATAAGTACAATGTAGTTTGTAAGACATTGTAATAGTCGGTAAGTAGTCGTAAGTGTCATATCAGTTAGTTTTGTATAACAAGCATAATTTGAATAAGGCGCGCGATCAGCGAGCAACGCTGGGGGAAGTTGCGCCAGAAAAGGAAGAAGAGCAGAAAAAGCTGCGAACGAGAGAGTTAAGAGGGAGAGTTTGGGCACTCGTCGCGAAGAGAAGTTTTGGGGAGTGAGCGGACGCGCTCGAGAGGAGATTTTCGGACGCGGCGCGAGTGGCCGCGTGCACTCGGCAGTAGGGGTGATGATAAAAATTGTAATAAACTAAGTGAACATTGGAGAGAAGATTGCGTACTCATAGTAGTTAGTATCATCACATTATAACCTTCACCACTAATAATGGGCGTGGCCGGCAAGGTGTGCCCCACGTGATCACCTAACCTCTAATCGATATTCCCCTCCCTCTCCCATTTCTCCAACCACTTACAGTCCCGTATTGATTACAAATTTCTTGTAAGTCGTGGCCCTGGGCAGACTGAGACTCTGACCCCGGCTGAAAAAATGTAACCTTACACAATAAAGCATATAAAAATCAGTTTTAGTGAAATGCTGTGGATATATAGGATAGGTGAAATGTGGTTGAAGGAGTTCACAATTGAAGCTTAAGAGTAGACTGACAACAGAACAGCAAATACCCAAAGAAATCACAAGAACTTATACGAATTATTATAGGCAGATCTTCCAATCGGAAGTTCTTACTGATGTAAGCTATTCCAATAAGAATACGTCTTAAGCATTAATCATAAAAATCTGCAAATAAATCAATTAGATACAGATCTATAACAAATAAAACAAAGTTGTTCTTATATCAAGAACAGAATTTCCAACTGATGAAATCTCTGCCAATAAAAATGAACTTTAACATTATTTATAAAAATATTTACATAAACAAATAAATCAGTTACAGATCCATTACAAACAAAACAAAGTTTCGCTTATCCAGATATGAATATTTATTAAAATAAAAATTTTATTAATTTTTAAGAAATTATTTGAAATAAATATATTTATTAATATATGCTCAAGTATACATATTTAAGTACTCTCTCTCTCTCTATCTCTCTCTCTTTTTCTATCTCTCTCCTCTTTATCTCCACATGCACTTCAATTAATCTAAATCTCCTTCTCTCTCTCTCTCTCTTCCTTTGCAGCATGGACTACACCTCGCTCGTGTGCTGCGGTCTGGCTTTCGTCTTATATTTGAACACGCTTAATGCGGGCTTTGTCTATGACGACAGGTAAGCGCAGTCAAATCAAGAGCGATTTTTAACCAATGCTTAAGCTTTGCTACCAAATTTATACATTTA
Organism: Drosophila aldrichi; assembly: GCA_035045965.1. Taxonomy (NCBI): domain Eukaryota; kingdom Metazoa; phylum Arthropoda; class Insecta; order Diptera; family Drosophilidae; genus Drosophila; species Drosophila aldrichi. Next base: position 2,844,441 of record JAWNOM010000007.1, on the reverse strand, counting down.
AGATACCATCACAGATACACACACACACACACAAATACACACACGCTTTCTGTGACAACCTTTAATGTCTAAAAATAAAGTAAAAATAGTGGAAACTGGGGCAAGTTGCTGTGTGGCATGTGGCATGCTTGGTTACTGCATTGGCATTTCACTGGTACTTAAAATCGAATTTCAAGGCACACACACACACAAACACCCTCTCTCTCTCTCTCACACTCCCTTGTAGTATACTCCAGTACATGGTTCACGCTGCGGCCGACAAGGAGACGACTCCAGTCGACTTTGTGCGGCATTAGAGTGGCATTTGTTTATGTGAACCGCAACGGCAACGACGCTGACGCTGACGCTGACGCTGACGATGACGATGTCAACCTCATCGCCAATGCGCCCACTCTTGAGGTCTCTAGCGTTCGACTGGTTTCCGCTGTTGGCGCTGTCACAAATACCTCACCAAAATCCCACATAGTCCGCCTGCTGTGCGTGCAAAATTGTCCAGGTGCAGAGCGAGCTGCCACCTGCCATCCAGCCTCCCGCCACCCGCCATCCTGCCATCCTGTCATGCAGCCCTTACAACCGGAGCCAATGATGTTGTCCTTTTTGGGGTAGCCCGATGACACACTGACAACAGCCAAGCCCACAACTCCCTCTCTCTAGCTCTTTTTATGCGTGTGTGTGTGTGTGTGTGTGTGGGATCTTGTGTCTGTCATTGGAGCTCAAAGTAAAAAGCGCAAAAACTATACCAAAAGCTACGTCCTCAAGCGCCAACCGCACTGCAAATTTGTCAATAAAGTAGTTTTTTTCTTTTTTTTTGACTGTGGAGCTTGTAACTTCAATAGATTTAGAAACTCTCTGTATGTCCCTCTCCCTTTCTCGTTCTCTTTCTCTTATTAATTGACATACAGGTTTTTGATTTTAGAATGTAATAAGAAATATGTTTCATCTTGTGTTAGACATTGAAACATTTCATATTGAAATATTTTTTATCATACCATGAACTTATTGAAAACGGAATTTCAGTTTTGCTAAATGCATGTAAATGTTATTAAGCAGTAAAATTTCCATAACCAAGTAAAAGTAGCATATAGATATATATCTATATTATGTACATCAGCCCTTCGCCAGCTTTAGTGTATTTCCTAGTGGAGCAGTTCCAGTTCCATGTTCATATTTTTGCACAACAATTTTCAATCTACTGCCAAACAAAAAAAAAAAATCTAGTAAATTATTAAACATGTGAATTTTTTTGTTCTTTTTCCATTGCAGACGCGCAGTTCTGGCTAATGCGGACGTCTCTGGTGGCTCCAGCTGGCAACGCAGCTTCAGCAATGACTTTTGGGGCACGCCTCTGACGGACAGCGGTTCGCACGGCTCCTGGCGGCCGCTGACTGTGCTGAGCTTCCGTTTGAACTATCTGCTGGCCGGCGGCTTTGCGCCCTGGGGCTTTCATTTGGGCAACAATTTGTTGCACTGTGTGGCCACCGCGCTGGTGGTGCGCGTGGCGCGCACACTGCTCGCCTCCTTCTGGGCGGTGCTGGCTACGGGCGCCCTATTCGCCGCCCATCCCATACACACTGAGGCGGTGGCTAGCGTGGTGGGGCGCGCTGATGTGGCGGCCTGCGTTTGCTATCTGCTCACGTACCTCAGCTATTTGCGGCACATGCGTTGGCGCGAGTCGGCCGATCCACGCCAGTGGCTGGCACTGGCCACCACGCTGCTATTCTCTGTAGCGGCGCTGCTCTGCAAGGAGACGGCCATAACTGCGCTGCTCGTCTGTGCGGCATTCGATGTGATGCGTGGCCTAGGCGGACAGGTGGATAAGGTGAGTTAACGAAGAAATGCTAAAAGTAACAAGAATGAGTAATTGATAAATATAGAATGTAGAAATGGGTATCAATATAAGCTTATATATATGCTATATCTGTATATTAAAACACTTTCTCTCCCTCTCTCTCTTCTCTCACACTCACAGCAACGCCTGCGCTCGCTCTTCTTTGTGCTTGGTGCGCTCTGCTGCAGCGTCTATTACCGCCTGATCGTGGTGCCTGGACCACAGAGCGCCTTCTCGAGTGCCGACAATCCTATTGCACGCACCGCCTCCACCTGGACACGTCTGCTGACCTTTCTACACCTGCCCATTGTCAATTTGAGGCTGTTGCTGCTGCCGCAGGTGCTCAGCTTCGATTGGGGCATGGATGCGCTGCCACGCGTCACAACGTTGTGGGATCGACGCAATGCTCAGTCCGCCTGCCTCTACACCGTGCTGCTGGGCGTGGCTTGGCGTGGCTGCAAGATGCTGCTGCACAGCGGCGAGCTGGCCGATGTGGCCGCAGCGAGCGGCAGCAGCTATCCACAATATCATATACAGAAGGTGGGACGCAAGTCACGCGCCAAGCGCAAGCGACTGGCCAGCAACAATAACAACAACAACAACAACAACAGCAACAAGTACCAAGCCTTCGAGGCGGCCTATCATCAGGAGGCGCTGCCCTGCAGCGACTGCAACAACAACAATGGCGTCTACGTCTATGGCGGTGCGACGCAGCAGCAGCAGCAACATTCGCATCCGCAGCAACATGCAGCACATGCGCCGCATCAACTAGTGTCTTCCGCCGTCAGCCTCGCCCTGCACAAGGCCTTCCGCGGCTCGCGCAGCAGCAGCAGCTGCAGCAACAGCACCACGGCCAGCAACAAGAGCAGCGGCAGCAGCAGCAGCAGCGCCAGCAACAGCTCCAACTGCAGCAGCAGCAGCAATAGCAGCAATAGCAGCAATAGCAGCTGCTGCAGCAACCGCTCGTGTCCCAACTCCTGCCCGGACTACATGCTCGGCGGCATGTCTGCGGCAGCGCGCAACTCTTGCATCCTGCTCATGTCGTGCGCCTTCCTCACGCTCCCCTTTCTGCCAGCGAGCAATCTCTTCTTCTACGTGGGCTTTGTGGTCGCTGAGCGTCTGCTGTACCTGCCCAGCGTCGGCTTCTGTCTGCTCGTTGGCTATGGCGTCTCCAAGCTGCTGGATCGCGACTCGCGCACACGCCGCCTCCTGCTGCTCATCGGCTTGGGCATGCTGCTCGTTTCGTTCAGTGTGCGAACTGTGCGTCGCAACGCCGACTGGCGGGACGAGGAGAGTCTCTTTCGCAGCGCCATCACAGTCAATCCGCCAAAAGGTAAATGAGTCTCTCTTAGTCATAAAAGTGTTTTTTCTTTTTTCTAATCAAGCTCAATTTCAATCGCTAATTGCAGCGCTGGGCAATTTGGGCAGTGTGCTGAGCTCTCAGGCGCGCTACGAGGAGGCCAAGCAGGTGCTGCAGGAGGCCATACGCTACAGGCCCAACATGGCGGACGTTCACTTCAATTTGTGAGTATAGCAACCAGTTGAGCACTTTGCAGTCATTATGATAGCCGCTCGGATAGATAATCTGCGTGAGTGCTGCTTTGTGAGCGTACTTTACACTGGCTAACAAATGCTGGGAACGTTACAAATTTTCTGTCATGGGAAATACATATTAGAAGTGGTATGGTAGACTCTTTTTCCTGATCATGAAGTTTGCAAAAGCAATATTAATATATTTTTTTTTTTTTTTTTTTTTTTTTTTTTTTTTTTTTTTTTTTTTGAAAAAAAAAACTAAATTAAATAATTATAAAATTAGATTCTAAAATTTTAGGATTCATAACTTCCATTTGAATAATAATTTGAATAATAATAGAAAATTATCATTCAAACAGAATTTAGATCTCTGGATAAATTTTAAATTACAGTAGAGCTGAGAGCTACATCGAGCTCTGTTTAGAAAAAAAATTGTTCAGAAAGAAATAAGTTGCACCTATATATATCAGTTATTAGCAAACAGAACTATCAACTCTTTAATCCAGTAAAAACTTCCCCCTCTTTCGTAATGTTAACCTATTCCTTAAAGACCATTCAACTATCTATTCATAATCCAATCTATATATCGTTGGAGTTTGCCTTAGTCGTCCGCAGGGCTTAAGCTAGTTGGTTTCCAAAACTTTGTCAACTAGTGTTATTAACAGAGAAGTTTGCCATTAGATGAGCTGATGTCCCGCATGACATGCGACACACATCGCTTTAGCACGCTTCAAGTGCTCGGATAAATGGCCGCCTGTTTTCGCTATTTTTTCCCTACTAGTTTTTGCTTTCTGTCCTGGCAGTCCTGGCAGCCATTTTCATTATCTGTGTCTGTTTTTGGCCTGCAGCTCCGCTGCGCATTTAGTGGGTAGCATTTTAGCTGCTCAAGTCTGGCTGCGCTGCAGCATAGTTGTAATGCAGCTACCGGCCTGCTTCTCGCTCTGTCTCTGTCTCTGTCTCTGTCTCTGACTGGGACTGGGACTGGCCTGGGCGGGTGGAGTACAATGCCAAACAAGCTGTCAAATGAAGCCCATTTTGTTGTGTTCCGCAGGCTCGCCGGCAACCAAAAGGGTATTACGCAGTCGAGCTTTGGGTGGGTGGGCGTCAGGCGGTACGGCTGTGCTCTTTACTTTACTTTTTTTTACGCCTTTTGCAAAACTATGCGCATTTCCATGCTGCTCACTTTTTCATAGCATACTTTTCCCGGTGCTCGACTCGACTCAACAAAAGTCCTTCGCGTTCACACTCCAGCCAGCCAGCTAGACAGCCAGCCAGCTAGCTTGGTCTTTATGTCACTTTTATACCCAGAGCCGGAGCATCTACCCTCTGCACGACTCCTTCTTCGCAGCGTTCCATTCGTCTGTCAACGTCTGACAAAGTCTGTAAGCGTGCTGTTTTCTCTGTTGTCTGTTCGCATTGCATTTTCACTCATTGCGCATATTTTGCAGCGATGAGATGCGATGCGATGCAATGCGACGCGACGAGATGGCAAAGAAAGAAGCCAACAGCAGCAGCAGCAGCAACGACAACAATAACTGCAGCAGCAACAGCAACTACTACTAAAAGACTTTGCTAAACAAAAAATAACCAACAACAACAAGTGTTTTCAGCAACTAAACAAGGCAGCTAGCTTAAGTAGCCAGCAATGCGACCCAAACATACTCTGTGATTAGCTAAAGCAATGAAGAGATAAAAGAAATATTAGAAGACTATTATTATTGTCTTTTATTTTTTATAATTTTTATTATTTTATTTTATTTAATATTTATTTTATTTTTATTTTTTCTAATTTTTTATAATTTTTTTATTATTATTCTATTATTTTAGTCAAATTTTCGGCTGTCAACGTCTTTCAGGGATGCCTAGAAATTTTGCCTTTGCAATCGGCCTCAGCTATATAGCCTAGTATACTCTCTATACCTCTCCAGCACATATATAGAGTATTTATAGTGTGGGTGAGTAACATAAAAAGAAATCGGGCTGTACGCGGAGTTGTGCTTTGAATATTCAGTGCGTCATTTTGTATGCTCACTGCTCACTGCTCCGTTTTCGTTTTTGTTTGCCTGTGCCTTGGTCTGTGCCGCCTGCGACTCCTGTCGACTGCTGCGGGCGGAGTTGCGCCTTGTCGCATGCCAGATTATTGCATGTGATTTTGGCGGCTAAGCCGCACTCTTTCGCTTCCACTGCCGCCGCCCACCCAGTTCCCAGTTCCACTTGCAGTCGCCTGTTATGCTGTTTAATGTCAAAGTACTCAAAAGTCAATGGTTCAAAATCGGGTCACATTGCTATGGCTGCTGTCATATCCTGGGCGCCCTACTGTTGAGCCAAGGAATACGCAGGTATTAGCCTCTGGCGCCGAAACCCTTCAATGTCCAAAGAACATAAAACAACAACAGCAACAGCAACAACAGCGCCAATGTCAACAACAACCACAAACGTTACGCAGGAAACAACCGCGTGACATGTTTGCCCCACACTAATCGAAAATCAATGTTGTCAGCAGCAGCAGCAGGAGTTCATTCTCCATGGAGTGAGAGGGCGGGGGCAGCGGCAGGGGATAGATGCTGCTTCCTGTTTCGCGCTCAAAGGATAAACAGCTGTTTGCACATACTATATTATTTACAGCGATCAAGCCATCTATGGCAAATGCTAGCGGCATTCGCATTCGTTTGCTTGACTGATTACCGAACCCACACACATACTCTGCCCACACCCCCTCTATCATGTAACCACAGCCATCTCTCCCTCTCTCTGCCTCCCTCTCGCTCTCTCGCTCTGTTTTCATCTATTCAGCTAGCGAGACATCCTGACGATTGCAGCTGCTGCTGTAAAAATACAGCAAGTGATTTGACAAAATTCTTTCCATTACCTGTATTTGCCAGGCACAGAGGGAGTTTCATATACATACACACACATACACATACATATTTGCGTACTCAATGGCATCCGGTGTAACGCTTTGCGCAAGCAAACAGCGATACCTGAAATCAACGAATCGTATAATTTGATTTCTTATACCCCTTGCCAAACGTATTCTAATTTCGTTACGAACTGCGGCGCTGAGGCAGGCAATTTTAATATTGTATATTTGTAGAGCGATGTTTGCATTGCATGATGATTGATGGCAAAGATCAAAGAGTTTCCTAGCTTCACAATTTCAACTCTGTTAAGGATCTCTCACGGTGCAGCCTTGATCCTTCACTTAATGCAAGATCAAAGAGTTTTAATACGAGTATTCTATCATTTTCAATTCATATTCTTGGTCTCTCTGTCTTAATCAGAGATCAAAGAGTTTTATATCTTTACATCTGCCTTTAGCCTAATTTACCGCCTTGATCCTTCGCTTAACCTACTTTCATCAAAGTACAAATGCTTGACTTATTTTGCTTTATGCGCAGCTCGTTATCATTATTGTTGCAGTCGCATTTCAATGCCTCCTGCCTTCTGCCTCCTGCCTCCTGCCTCCTGCTCGCTCCTTCAATTAGATTGCATTCATTTTCTTTGCCTATGAATGTGTCGGAGCTGTTGCATTCTTGTCCTTCTGGCATTAACTGCTTTAAGAATCAAGCAACTAATTACATAAATCTGAGCAGTCTTAAGTAGTTCACGCTGCTCCAATTCCTCTTAGCCCTCCCTCAACTCGATGCGCCTTTCACTCGGAGTCGACTGTCAGATACTTGACGAGTTTCTGGGCGCGCCGTCAAGTGGTCGCCGCCGTTGGCAGCCGCAGGGTGCTCTAATTAGATCTCGAGTTGGGCCAGAAGTACGCGACAAGTTCAGCTGGTGTCAATTATGCAATTGCAACGCTATTTCTATCGCTTTCTCTTTCGCTTTCGCTTTTCATTTCCATTTCAATTTCTTATGCACTTTCTCTCTATCTCCTTTCAATTGCAGGGGCATTTTGCATCAGAATCAGCAGGACTACAAGTCAGCCGTCGAGTGCTTTCAGCGCGCCATCAAATTTCGGCCAAGCCTTGCAGGTGAGTGCTTTAAATGAGCCAACAACTAGAAGTAGTTCAACTACTTTCATATATATTCAACATAGTTCTCTACCATTTTAATACCCATTATTTATACCCATTTTGACCCGCTCAACTCTCCCTTTGCAGTGGCCTATCTGAACCTGGGCATATCATTCATTGCGCTGGGCAAGCGTCAGCAGGCCATCGAGATTCTGCAATTGGGCGCCACGCTGGAGGGTGCAACAGTGCGCGATCGCAGCGCACACGACCAGGCCAGAAGCTCGGCGTATCTGCAGCTGGGCGCACTCTATGTGGAGCAGGGCAAACTGCAGCGCGCATTGGCCACCTACCGCGAGGCGTTGTCCTCGCTGCCCGCACTCGTGCAGCAGCGCGAGGTGCTTTATCAGCGCATTGGCGACGTCTTTGGACGGCTGCAGCAATGGGATGAGGCGGAGCGACATCATCGTGCCGCGCTCGAACTGCAGCCCAACCAGGTGGCGGCACACCTCAGCTATGGCATAACACTCGCACGAAATGTATGTAGAGATTTGTTTTGTATTTCTCACTTTTGGCCAACTCACATTGCGGCTTTAATTTCTCTGCAGAGCAGTCGCGCCTCGGAGGCGGAAATGTGGTTCAAGCGCGCACTAAAACTGGCGCCGGAGCAGGCCAGCGTCTATCACCATTATGGTGGGTGACCAAGTTTTCTAGCCTAACTATACGTGTCTAATGAATGTTCCTTTCCTTGCTTTAGCTGAATTCCTGGCGCTGCAGTCGCGACATCACGAGTCCGCCGTCTATCATCGACGTGCCGCGGAGCTGGCGCCCACGGACTATGCCCTGGTGGTGGCAGCTGCCACCTCGCTGCGTCTGCTCGATCGCAAGGTGGAGGCGGAGCTGTGGTATCGCAAGGTAAGCATGAAATCATCAAATGAGCCAAAAGGAGAAATGAATTTAATAACACAATATTCTGACACTTGCAGGCTGTGGCTCTACGGCCGGATGATGCGCACGCCCACACCAATCTGGGCGCCATTTTGCATCTGCTGGGACGCACAAATCATGCGGCGGCTAGTTACAAAGCGGCGCTACGACTGCAGCCCGGAGATGCCATTACGCTGGGCAATCTGGCCAAGCTGGGCGTGACGAATGTCTAGCCCCATCAATTGGATACCGTTAATTAGCCAGATATACAAAGGAGAACAGAATGGGATATAGAAAGAAAAACAATGTTATTTTTATATAAGCGCCGGCCCGTTGCAGCCGCTAGATAACTCTACAGAATTTATACGATGGACTACGATACATATGTGTATGTATATCATTTAGCAGCAGGATCAGCATGTAAATAACCAAAACGCAGCGACCAAAGAAAGTCACAAAAGTTAAAGAATTTAAGCAGAGAGCCGAACGAACAGAAAGAGACGAAACATGCAACAGCAGCAGTAGAGACAGAGAGAACAATAATTAAACTACCTAAATGTTAAGTAAGATGCGAAAGCGGAAGCGGAAGCCGGCAACCGGATGCAGATGCTGTACAGTGAATATAGCCGTAGCGAACTATCACAGCAAGTTGATCGAATTATCGATCATCGAACAAAATCAGTATGGATAACCGAAAGTAAATAATCTGAGGGCTAAATGTCGATATATCGAAACCAAGATTAAATCGATTACCATCACGTTATCGATCATCTAATATCGACATATCGATAGCGACATTTTGTCTACTTTATGTGCTTAATATGAATGTAAATTTATGTAAATATACAAAAACAAAAAACAAAATACAATAAAATATTAAAGAAGAAGAAAATCCCAAAACAGATATATTATAACGATTATTGATTATATATATATATATGTATGTATATGTATGACTGTATATGGACTATGCCTAAACATTGTGGTGGCTTTTGGTCGAGCCGAGCGGCTCGCAATTTGTTTTTTGCGTTATGTGTACATTTTAGTTAAGCGAAACCCAAATATAATTGTAAAAATTCAACAGAAATGATAAAGTGCATAATATGTATATGAAAAAAAAAAAAATGAATATGAACAAGATGTGGAAAATACATATAATTAAAGAGAAAAACCTATTTGAAAAACATAAAACACAAAACTCTCTCATTTTCGATAGCAGCTCATTGTTTTTAAGCTGGCAACTTAGCTAACCGATAAGCAGTGCTTTGGGAGGATGATATGCTCAAGCAGCCAGCAAAGTGGGCACATTGAACCCATAATTGTGACCACTGTTGCCAAAGCACCACTTACCCACCCATCCAATGCCCACCCACCAACACCATTGCCAATGGAAATATTTTCAGTGCTTAACGGCTTAAAATGCTTCGAGCTTCAAGAGGAGCCCTCCTCTCCCAGAAACTCCAGCCAAGTACAAACACAATCAGTGTCAAAATTTTTCGACCAAGGCCAAGACGAAGACGAAGACGTTGCTGCTGCTGCAGTTGAAACTGTTGGAGCTGCTGGAGCTCTGTTGGAGCTGTTGAAACTGTTGGTAGCATTCGGGTCTTAAGCCCAAGCCCAACCACAACAAGGAATAAAGCGTTTGTGTCTTATGCCAACTAAATCGCCGGATTATGAATTACAATATACTTGACTGCCAGGACAACTGGCTGCCAGGACGACAAAACCCTCGAGTTGGACTGCCGCTGCAGTCATAATATTGCCACAGCTAATGCAGCCGGCTAAATGGCTGCTGATGCTGAGAGTGGAGTGAGCTGTGATGCTGCTAAGCGATAAAGGTGATGACTTTTGACATGCAAAGGCAAAGGCACGGGCAAAGGCAAAGGCAAAGGCAGTGCTTCTGCAGTTGCCGGCAGCGCCAATTGGTTTGGCAACTCAAGTGGCGGCTTGTTTGTTGCCGCCACCGCTGCTGCTGCTGCTACTGCTGCTGATGCCACAGGCACTGGGTACGTGCACAAGAGCAGCTAAATGAATGTATCAGTCAGTCCGCCGGACAGCCAGTCACTCAGTCAGTCACTCATAGCCGTGCGCTGTTTGCGCTGTCTGAAACGGTGTCATGGTACAGTATGCCACATCAACTGCTTTGACGGCGCCTAGCCAACGAACCACTTTGTTGCAGCAGCAGCAGCAGCAGCAGCAGCTGAAGCAGCTAACGTTGAAGCAGCCACTAAATGTGCTCGCTAGTTGCCTGTCTGCCCGAGTGCTGCGCGCTAATTGCAGATGTCTGTCTGCCAGTCAAGATAACAGCCAACTAGTGCTGGCTATTGAGCTTTTTTGAAGCCAAACTGTTCAAGTTTACCCTAAGCGTTTATTGACAATGAATTATTGGTTTAACAATTTGGCTTTAGGGTGCCCTAGATTTATATTTACAGTGGATCGCGAATATACAATATATTAAATAATAAAAATGAAGAATATTAAATTGAATATATCATCAATATTAATTCCCTCCTTTCAAAATTAAAAAATATATATTTATTTATTTTCAAACTTTTTTGAATATAAAGCACGAATTAATTAATTTAATTAAAATTCATATTTTAAGTTATCGCTAAATTGTAAATGAATTTGAATAATTTGTTAGTATTTAATCGATATTATTGATTATCGATATGAGCTCCAAAAGTAACCAAAACTATACCGATAACTAATTTACCAATGCTTAACTTATCGATATACTTAATATTTTAATCAATTTTATTTGACTTTGTTGATTTTTTTTTTTTTTAACTAATATGCATTTTATCTAGAGCTAGTTTCTCTGGCATCAGCAGTTCTTGATGTGTTCTGTTAAAGCATTTAAAACCAGCTAATATAGTGCAACATTTGGTTTCTACTCCAAAGTTGAAGACTTATCGATCACTCTTTACTGTAGCCAAGTTCTCAACTGTTGCGATTTTCTTAAAACTTCCTCGGCTAATCCTAAAACTAGCTGTTTGGGCTACCCAAACCAAGTTGGCAACACTGCAATGCTGCTGTGCTCGTCCATTGATGCACTGGCTTTCTTACAAGTGACTCGTTAGCTTTGTGGATCCGGGGCTGAGGCTGCTGAGCTCCAAGCTCGAGTGGAGACTGAGGAGCGTTCAGGCGCTGAGTGAGCGCGCTAATTACCGACAGCCTCAGTTGAGAGCACGGGCGCGGATTTATGACAACGTCAACATCAACAACGCTCCGCTGGCCACTCAGCCGCCGGTTCGAACTCCCAAATGGGTGCGGCTTGCCCGGTTGGTTCTGTTTGAGTGCACAGCGAGCTTGAGCGCAAAGCGCCAGACAGCGAAGCGTAGGGAATTGGCCTTTGTTAAATGTGTGGCGGAGCACAGCTAAGTCGAGACCCCATCATGCTCACTCACGGCTACTGGACACAGCTGCCAAAAGCAGACCTCAGATGCAACTAATTCGAACTAATTATGGGCCCTTGTTATTTTAACAAACGACAGCATACCAAAGAGAGAGAGAGAGAGAAAAAAAAGCAACCAAAAAGAAAAAGAAATGTTTGATGTGTATACATGAACACACGCACACACACACTCACACACTCATACACACATTTATACATTGACTGAATGCTTGGTAGTTTTATGTTTTAATTGTGGCTTACGTTTGATTTGGCCAAAGGGCACACAACGGCCATGACAGGCATAAAAACAAAGGCAAACATGCTGGTATATGCCACACATAATTACACACACATACACACACACAGACACAGACACAGTCGACTTTTATTTACAAGTGGGTGCTGGCAAATCCAAAATCATTTGTTATTTGCACATTCGCCCAGAGTAGAGAAAAACTTTTGCCGGACTTGCACTTAAATCGCTTTTGATGAGGGTCACATCAAATGCTCCCGCCAGACCGTTTCAGGCACAATGAACGTTAGGCCCCAAGCGGGGGCGTGGCACATATAAGCACACAACTCGTACACACATACACGTACACATATAGAGCCATTGTGGCATACATAGACATGCATATATATCGGGACTTGACCAAAAGAAATGAGCCAATTAGTCGTCTGTGCTGCAGTTGCATTCTTGATGTTGCTGCTACTTAGTGTTGCTGCTGCTGCTGCTACTGTTGCTGCTGCTGTTGCTACTGCTGCATGTGGCACTTGTGTCAATGCCATTTTCGTACTCGCACTTGGCAGGCTGGCAGCCCAAACGTGACAACGTCAACACTTTTGCATTCGCATAATAATCATATTGCGAATATAATGGCGTGAAACAGCAACAACAGCGACACCAACATGCAACAACAACAACAGCAGTAGCAGCAGCAACAGTAGCTGTAAAAAAATTTGTGACAGTTGACAGTCGCAGCTGAAGCTGAAGCTGAAGCAGCATCAGCTCAGCGATGTCAACGCCAATGCGCCACAGCAACAACATTCTTGTTAATATACCCCGTGAAGGATATGTGTGTGAGGTAAGGTATATAAAAATGGGGGTGGATGAGAAAGCGACAGCAAAGTAGAAAAGAATGTAATGCAATAGTTTAGTGAAGATCAGAAAGATTACTGAAGCTGGATATAAGAAGGTTGACATAGAAGTCAACTCATGCGGAGGAAACAAGTTTTAGATTATATCTCTAGAGTATTATCGTAGGTTTGTTCAGTAGTTGTCATAAGCCCACATAATATTTCATAATACTTTATATATCATATATGATGATATCATGCTCTTAATATCTATTTATACATCTACTTGTTATATATTCACAAAATAAACAAGAGTATATTGATTTAGTGCAATGCCCTTCGTATTTTCAAGCCTTCTGTTAAGATTTTATGGTGGACCCTCAGGAACCTAGCAGGTGAAATTACTGTAACTTTGGATACGTAGATATATGCATATGTATATGTATCTTTTGATACAGATATGCATCACATATGATCACGCCTAAATAGCCATTAATAAAAAGAACCATATAATATATAAATGTATGAATTCATGTAAACATATTCGTGCATAGATATGCTAAGAGCATTAAACTGACCTTCTTTAGGGACAAACTTATAATCTATATGGTATAATCTATATGGTTTATATGGTATTATAGCAAGAGATCTTAAAATACATTTCAATATTAACGAGCATAAACGAGTATTATAAAGTCAGTTAAGCTCAACTGCAAGATTCTTGTTTTTATTTCTCTTGCTCGTCTCATTGTGTAATTGCACAAAAATAAACTGGTTGCTGATTGTTGTTGTTGTTGTTGTTGCTGCTGCTGGTGCTGCAGCAGCTCGTGCGCCAAAATTTTCAGAATCTGTTGCATAATTTTTGGGGCTGGCTTTTTCTTTACGCCTTTTCGAATGTCGCTGGCGCGTGTTCAAGTGTTGACAACGCCAGCAGAGAGCAGAGCAGAGCAGAGAGCAGAGCAGTGAAGAGCGACAATTGCAATTGCAACAGCAATTTATGGCGTACGAAAATAGAGAAGTGCTAGACGCAGAGAAGCACAGAAGCAGAGCAGAGGCAGAATGGCAAATGTTGCAGACGCCTCCGACTTGATGTATTTTACACAACTCCAGGCAACAGACAACAAATGCAACAGCAACAGCAACAGCAACAGCGCATAATAATATGCAAATTTCATGTGTAGTTTTGTAATTTCGACAATTACAAATCTCACAAACTATATATACACACACACACACACACGAACATACATGTATATATACATATTCAAATGTCTGTCCGATCTTGCTTTAATTAAAGGCTGTAGAAAATTATTTTTCTGTGCCAGCGGCTTGTGTGGACGCACAATTAAAAATCAAAATGCCAAATTACGCTTATACTACATGAAGCAAATTACACACACAAAACACACACAAACACACACATGCAGACATGCACACATGCACACACATAGAGCATACACATACTCGCTCTCTGCACACACATATAGAGACATCAGTAAACTAAGCTGACAGTAAAAAGTCCGTCCAAGCGTGTAATTAGAAATTATATCCAATTGCCCTGCGGCCACTCGAGCAACCAAACGGCGGCCTTCCCCGCTCAATCTCCTGTCCCGCCAGCCCACTGTCAACTGCAAGACCCGAAGCCGCCGCTCCCTCTCTCTATCTCTCTCCTCCTCTCTGGCTCCCCTACATCTCTCGCTGTTGCTTTAGCTCCTCTTGATTTTTGGTTTTTCGAGACAGCCACAATGCCTGTGGATTCAATGTGCATGTGCCGGCATCCGTGTGAGTGTGTGTGTGTGTATGCATGTGTGTGATTCGGAAAGGACAATGCACTTGAAGAAATAAATTATTGAAATGCCTGCATTGAATTTTTGACAGTTTTTTAATTTTATAGTCATCTTTATAGAATTTTATGAAATTTCAAATTGACAAATTTTCTAGTAAGAAAATTTAAGTAAAACTATCATAATAAAATAATTATACAAAAAATATCCCATGATTTAAAAATATAATTTTTTATTATTTTAATATTCAAATACTAAATAAAAAACTAAATAAATTCAATTAAAATTTCTCAACAATATCTATGTTTTTTTTATGATAAATTTAAGTAAAATTAAAATTCAATTATTATACAGAATATACTATTACAATCTATTATTATATTAAGTATAAATTCCATGATAATTTACATACCTTAAAGAGAGTAGAGAAAGGAGTTTACCGACTGGTTATTTCACTCAGCTTATCTATTTTTTTTTGTCAATAGATTTTACAACAATTTCTCTTATGCATATTTTTCGCCCAGTGTAATGGTGTTAAAATGTGTGTGAAGTGCAGCGGCAGCAGTCTTTCCGGTCTCGGCCAACCAGCCGCCCGGTCGACCAACCGCCTATGCCCAGACTCGCTCTCACACATGCTGCGGCTGCGGCTGCAATCGGCAATCGGCGGGGCGCTGGGGCCAAACCCTTTGGCAGCTGCCAAATTGTCTCTTGTGGTTGTCACACACTGCGTATTAGTAATGCGCCATACGCAGCTTTTGCCGGCTCGACTCCTCCACACGACACAACTCAACTCCGACTCGGCTCCGGTTGCTGCTGGGCGTTTTGTGTCAAGTGTCAATGTCTGCCCGTCTCTCTGTTTATCTCTTTGTCTCTCTCTCTCTCCCGCACTCTCTATCTATGTGTGTGTGTGTGTGTGTGTTTTCAATTACAAAATGTCAGACAAGTTGAAAATTAAATTCACAGCGTTATATCGATTTTTAGTTGTGACTTCTCTCCCAACTCTTCCACCTGCACCCGCATCACTCTTTATTTAAGTTTTTAGCAAAAACTTTACTAAATGCTGCGAGCAGGTAAAGAGGCGTCTCATAACAAGCTAACAGCTTCACTACCTCCTACGAAAGTTGGAGACATTTTGGCTGCCATTGTTCGCAGACTTAATGTCAGGCAGAGATTAAACACACACACACACACACACACACACACACGCACACACACACAGGCGTCGGCAGTCAGTTCGAAAAGCCACTTTACAAACAAGCTGAAAATGTGCAGAGGGCTCTTTTAACCAAGCCAAAGCTACTTAATAGGCAAAAAAAAAAAACCTAGATTTCTTCAGAAAAAAAAGAAAGGAAAAACCACAAGTTAAAGCCTAAAGCTAAACAAATCAAAGCGCTACAGCCGAAAGTCTTATACAGGTAGAAGTGAGCGGATTGAGATAGAGAATTTTAGAAATAGCTAAAAAAAAAAAAAACTCCCTTGTTGATTATGAAAGGTAAGTGGAAAATGTATAGAGAAACTTTTTGCTTTAGAAGTTTTTGTAGTTATGTTGTGATATTTTTTATAAAATATAAAGCTTTCAATCTAGTAAATGCCGAAGGTCAGAGCCCTGTCATTTTATCATTTTAATAATAAAAAATAAATTAAATGTTGAAATAAAATTTTTATTTCTAAATTTTAATAATAATCAAAATAAAAAATTGTTGAATAAAAATATTTTTGTTTTTATACAATATATTTTATTTTAATTAAAAATTACTTAAAAATTTTTAAAGGTTCACTAAAATCATTTATTAACAGAAAATTATAATTTTAAAAATTTATATCATAACCAATTATTTATTTTTAAGTCGAAAGATTATGCAAACTCTTGACATGATTTTTCAGAGTGTAAATAAAATTTATATTTTCTTGAATACCTGAAACAAATACGCTTTAAGTCCTTAAATCTCTCTCCGGTATATCAATCGTCACATCAAATGCTTAACATGTCTAAAATATATGTTTGATTCTTGATCGAACAACTGTTGCTCTCGAGCCGACTCAAGCACACTCGACACTGTGCACTGGCAACCACTTGACCGTCTGATGATATGAATGAATGATATGAATTTATGTAGCCGAAAAGCCGCTTAAAATTGTCAAATCTAACGTCCTGAGCTGCAGCACATTAGCAACAACAAAGGCGGAGGCAATAATAATCCAGGCGCAGCCTGACAATGGCTCAGCTACAGACGTCACAAGCATTTTAAGTGCAGCTCGCAAAGGGAGAAATATTAGATGTATTGTGTGTGTGTATGTCTCTCCCTCTCTCTCTCTTTGGACAGGGCATACAAAACAAAGGCAACATCTTTAGCAGCAAGTCAAGAGACAATGTTTTGAGCTCGACAGTTGGCGCTGGAGTTGTGGCATGTGAGGGAAGTTACTGTGAGGGAAGTTACAACAAATAATAAAAAAAAAAAAAAACGAAGAAAAGAGTGTTAGCAACTCCCTTTGTCTGCTCGCACTCTTCTGTCTTGCACAGTGTTTTGATACATTTTCAACTTTATGGCATTTTATTATTTTTTATGATTGTTTACAAGACAAGCGGCTTTTAAGCACACACCCACCCACCCACACACACACACCCACTGCATGGCCAAACGGTGCGCTGCAGTGTCGTGGGCACATGTTAAAACAAAGTGCTTTTGTTTGGTGACATCAAGTTAAGTACCTGCCCCAGAGCCGAACTCCGACCAAGTTGCATGAAAACAAACACTCAGCCAAGAGCTGAACGTGGTTCAACTGTGTGTGTGTGTGTGTGTGAGTGTGTCTTGCTGCTTGACGTGACTCGAGTTCGTTTTGCATTTGAAATTTGCATTTTTAATGAAAAACGGTTTTAATTGCATGAAATTGTTTGACTTTGTTAAACAGCAAACGATACGGGCTGGCGGTAGACGGCGCAGGGAAGTGGCAAGAGAGGATGAAGCAGAGGTACTTGTGCCTGTCCCTGGTGATGTGCCGCAAATAAATTCAAGTAAAAGCAGCTTCTATTTACACGCCACTGACTATCAACAGGAAACGGATGCAACACTTGGCAGCGCTGCCAACCGCATGCAGCACGCAGCAAGCAGCAAGCAGCGAGCAGCACGCAGCAACCAAAAATGATAGCCAGACACGATGTGGCACGAAATATTGCCTCGGCCCAAAACTTGCTCCAAAAAGTAGCAACAAACAAACAGAGCAGCGCCACGCAAAGAGCCAACGGCCCCCCCCTCTGCACCCCGGCAGACAAACAGAATCGAGCGGGGTGGGATTGGTGGCAACAACTGGTCGCCAACTGATAGCAAATATGTTCTCAAGTACTTTTTGCAAGAGAAGCCAGCAGCTGCAGCGTTTTTAAGCTAGCGACAAAACTTTTACCTCGACAGACCGACCGGAGCTGGAAGGCGACAGTAGGAAACGCCGCAGCCAATGAGTCGACTTTGACTTGCGCTAAGCTGCTTAAATCTTTCATGTAAACTTCTACAACAACCAAACCCACGAATCAACGAGCCAACGAGCCAACGAACCAAACTACCCCACCACTGTCGCAGTGGAGCAGCGACCACTTATTGCTATAGCTCGATCTTAGCTCTGCCTCCGCTGTGCTCATCTTTAATGAAGTCGCTTCCGATTTTGTTGTTGCCACCCCCCGCACCTCAAATACTTGTCAGTATTTTTAGAACTCCTTTTTTAAATCCTTCGTATACTCTGTATTTTTGACAAAGGTGTGTAAAGAGAGGTATATAGGAGAATTTTTATTTTTACTTATTTATATTTTTTTAATTTTTTTTTTTTTTATGTTGATCAAGACTTGAAAATCAAAATTACTTAAGCATATATTTATTTATTAATATAATTATTTAATAATATCTATACATATGTATATTTGTTAAAATATTTATTTTTTAATATACTTGATTTATTAATATATTTATTTGTTAATATATTTATTTGTAAATATAATTATTTTTTTTATATATTTCTTGGGCTTGGTCTTGGTTTCTTTTCAGGATTTTGTTTTTTTTTTTTTTTTCTTTTTCTTTATATTTCTCTATCTAAATGCAGAGTATATTCCAGTCTTAGTTATAAATTTCTCTCACTTGTTTTTCTTCAATTTTTTTACTTGCTCTTTGCTTATCTTTGCACTAGCATTTCATTTTTTCTAAAAAAATACATATATGTATATATATATTTTTCTTTTTTTTAACAACTTTCGCCAACTGTTGCACAAGTAGCTAAAGCTGGGAGTACATAGAAAAGAGAATTGGAGGATTTGGTCGCCTGCTGCTGCTGCTGCTGCTTCTAGCGTGATAAAAGCACAAATTTTCACTTTTGGCTTTGCTGCGGCGTGGCTGCCACAAAAGTCAGCACGAGATAAATGCATTTAACTGTTTAACTAATGCCAAAGCGCACGCAATTCGTTTGCTGTTGCCACAATTTGCAAATCGAAAATAATGGTCAGTATTGAAAGGGAGAGAGAGAGAGAGAGAGAGAGAGAGAGAGAGAGATGTGGAACTCAACTATAGAAAGTTAGACTTGTTCACGATTTGATAAAGAAGAAGAGAGTAGTTAAAAGCTTTAACCTTAATGACTCCGCTGTACATAGAAGATATAAGTTTCGGACATTGCAATCCACTATGAACTCCGCTGATGAGTGGGATCAATTAGCGCGAAGAACTGGCCATAAATCTAGCTCATGTGCTGCTGCCCGTAATGAGCGCATTTGCATTTAATTTAACGGTTCGCCTACCCAACCTAATGCCACCTGTCACTTGAACACTTCACGGGCTGCTCGAAGCTGCGAGCCACTTGACGTGGGTTCAAAAAAGCTGGGCACGAATTAAGTAATTGTTAAGTTTATGCGGCAGGCCGCAACAGCGAATTGGGGGTGGATGGAGGAGGAGGAGGAGGAGGCTGAAGTAAATTACTTCATTAGGTGACGCCAAATCTTTGTTTTGGGCGGCCGCTGCTGGGACGCAGCTGCCTGCAAATAGATGACACTTGTAATCAAATCGGACGTGCAACATTACAAAACGATGGCAGCACTTGGCTGGGGCCATTTGGTCCAAACGGATGTTGCAGCCACGCTCGAGAGCAGCCAGTGCGAGGCAGTTGCCACTTTTGTTGCTGGCAAGCGGCCAGCCAAGTCTTGAACTTCTGCTGCTGCTGCTTCAGCTTCCCTAGGTTTCTCCTGTTGTTGCAATAAAACTAAAACGAATTGAAAATTAAATACAAAATTTATAGCATTCGCGCGGGCTCTTGTCACGCAGCAGCCGATGCAGCAGCGGGACAAACAACCAACTGTAAAACTGCAGACGCCGTCCCCCACCCCCCCTACCATCGGACAGCCCCGTTCTGACAACCCCCAAGGGCAGCGCCAGCAAACCCCGCATTTGTAGAATTTGCGACTGGACGTTTGGGACGCGAAGCCACGACACATTCCGCTAATCCATCGCGCTGTTGTTGTTGCTGTGATACCCTGTAATTATTGGAGGTAAATATTGAATGCTTTCCGATAGTAAACATTTATAAATCAACATCTGTCTCAATAATCGACCTCAATTACAAATATATAAAATAAAATGATCAGATCATCATCCAATTCCTGCTTTCACAGGATATCTTCTAGTCAGCCCATTCGCAGCATGTTGTTGTTGTTGCTGCTGCTGTTTGCAATAAGTGAAAATTTGTTGTACGTTGCACATAAATTTCGTGCTGCAAGCAACAAACAGACGAATGGGACAGGGCTGAGTGTGAGCTCTGTGGCAGCGGCAGCGGCTGCTGTATTGGAACTAGGGAGCGCCAGCAGAGCCAGAAAATTAATATTTATTTGCTGGGTTAGGGAACGGGACTGGGGCAGGAGCCGGCAGCCAGTAGTGCGAGGCGCCTCTCGAACGACGGTCTGCTAATTACAAAAGTCGAATGCAGTCATTACACGAGCGATTAAGTTTTTGTCGTGCGATTTTTTGAAGCGATTTTTGTGTTGCTTTTGCTGCAATTGTTGTTGTTGTTGCCGTTGTTGTTGTTGGCTAAAACTCGACATGAAATTTAATGTGGCACTAAAGTGCAAAATATTTCAATTGGCAGGGAAATTGCAAAAGTGCTATTAAATGCTGTGTGTGTGTGTTTTTCTTCTCTCTTTCTTTTTGTGTTTTTGTTTGCTGGTTCTTTGTGGAGCTGAACTGAAATTTTGCTAGCAATTTTTGCTGTGGCAGTTAAATGATATAGTAGATTTAAAATATGCACTTTAAGGATTTGCCAAACCGAATGGAAAGCGTCCAGTTGCAGCACGCATTTAACAAAGTGGCTTATGAGGCGGCAGTGGAGCAAGTTTCTTTTAGCTTCGATTATAAAAACATTTGCCACAGCTGATATCCCTCGAATTGATGATGGCTGGACGGCAACAGCAAGTGACCCAGCCTCTCTGGGCCCGCCCACAGATGATATGAAATTTACTTGAGCGTTGCCCAAAAACAACAGCAAGAAAAACAAGTAGAGACGAGAGAGAGAGGAGAGAGAGAGAGAGACAGTCCCTTTGCCTAGGTGACGGGGGAGGCGTAACGCACTTACAGTTTATTGCATTTATGGAGCTGTGTGTGTGTGTGTGTGTAGGTTGTGTGGGTAAGTAAGTAAGTCACACACAAACATACACACACACACACACACCCACTTACATACATATTATATAGTAACGAAGCATTTCACGTACCACGTGTGCTGCTGGGCACCCAGAGGGACACCATTTGGTAATGAGATTTAGAAATAAAATCTACAAAGATGTTTGCACGAGCTGTTGACGTTGCTGTTCCAATTCCAAGCACCTCCTACATACACACACACACACACCCACGCAGAAAGTCATACATATAAGTATATACCCCGCCTGTCTGGTTTGTGTGCGAATCTGTGCGCTGTCCATTTGTTTTCTACTACTATCCATTAGTAACAGATGCTACTGCCACGACCAGAGGCAAGCTCCCTATCCATCCACTCTCTGAGCTCCTGAGCCAGCGCCACATTCAAATGCCATCTATGCACTCTGTCGTCATTTATATATAAACATATTCAACACACACACTAACTAGATATATGCAGATATATGTATGTGTATATAGCCAGAGCAGATATACGAAAATAAGACAGTCAATACTTGTCGCCAGCTATATACTCTATAAGGCAGTTCGCTATTAGTTAGAAAAATATTATAAAGAATATAATTCATATATAAAAAAAAAATATTATAAAAAAATATATTATCTAAAAAGATATCACAAAAAAAAATACTAGAATAAAATAAAAAATAGAAAAAAAATCTTCCACATATTTTTTTTCTCAAACCCAAAAAAAATCCCCTGGTTTTTTTTTTTTTTTTTTTTTTCCCACCCTTAACAACAAATTTAACAAAAATTCTTTTTACATCCCGCATATAAAGTTTCATATGAAGTATCTGATTCTTCAAGTTATTTTCTCAAGTTCTAGCCACTTTTTTTTCCTTTTTTCCACCTTTCCTTCAAGTGAATTTCGTAAAAATTTGTTTAAATTCTATTTAAAAATTCGCATTGCCATCATTCCAATAACAAATGTCAATATACTGATTTCAATACACATGCATTAGTGTTGATGATTTAACAAATAGCCGAAGGGTACACAAATATGTGTATGACGCGCTGAAGTTTGACTATTTGGTCAGCATGCTAATACGCTTTGCAACAGGCAGTCGAGCAGGGTCTGTGCCAGTGTATATAGTATTTACTATAAGTATATATTTGTCTAAGTGTGCGTATGTGCATAGTGGGGACATCATATTAAACAGCATTAAAACATTGCGTACTCCAATCATGGCTCTCTATCGACAGGCCCAACTGCTTGAAGATTTGTTGATTTCTATCGCAATTTAAGCTGCCTTAAGTCCTAAGGAAGTATAAAAAGAAATGAGGCTAACACACACACCACACACACACACTGTGACAGCCTTGTACAGGATACGCACCAAATCGGCCGTATACATCATAAACACGTTTGAATTATGGCCAAGGGCCGTAGTGGAAGTTCCTCTTTTTCACGTTGACTTTTGTTGCAGCAACAGCAAGTAGACTCTCGCCCGGCTGCCCGACGCCATAACGAGATAAATCATTTTAGACAGCGTCATTAGTTGGCTGTAATCATTTTATGCTCTATTCACAAATGGCTAAACAAAAAAAAAAAAAAAAAAAGAAAAACTTGGGTATATTGGGCTCAGCGAAAAACTGAGTTGAGTGTAAATTTGTAGTGTAGAAAGGTTTTAAATTGTGTTTATTGTTAACTAAGTAAAACTTCCTTTAAATGATGAAAGATATGTAGTTCGAACTTAAATTGAAATCACTGAAAAATATTGATAAAATCACCCCACAGCAAGCTGATTGTCAGACGTAATTCGTAGAAACACATTGATAAGTAATTTATCCTAAGCGACTAGAAGAGAATGCTTAATATAAATTTTGAATCAGTTACTTCCAGGAATTAAAGCTAGAGTCTGCCTGAGGAGGGGTCTTATAGAATATCAAGCGGGTGAGTACTATTCTATATGAGCTACTTTCAAATCACCTTTCGCTCGAAATTTCTATATTGTCTTACACAAGAATTCAAATTTACAAATATATAAATATTTCACGCTTTTAATAAAAAATTCATTTATATCAGCAATTAATTTATATAAGTATTTTTATTTTATTTTTTATTTATTTATCTTTATTTTTATTTATTTATCTTTAACTATTTGATTATAATCAATAAACACATTAAAATATTTATTATTTGATTTGATATCATATACCTGAACCATCAGGTCTTATGCAGCAGTTAAATAGTTTATTGAGCTACCTAGGGTATCTCTTAGTCTTGCATTTACTAGTATCTCAACTGTTGTTGTTATTATTGCTGGTTCGTCGATGATGTGGCTAACGCAGAATCAGCAGCAACGGCAGCAGCACCAGCAGCAGCTAAACACGCTCACACACACTCCTCCACATTCACGGTCAACTTTTGATACATTACGTATACGCCTTGTGTGTGTGTGTGTGTGAGTGTGTTTGTGTGCGGTTCCAAGTTGAGAAGCTGCCGGCCCGCTTCCTGGCAACTTGCTTCTTCTCTTCTTTTTTTTTTAGTGCTGTCATTGCCAATGGCTAAAGATGACGCGCGGGGCACAAAGAGGCTGTGGAAGGGGCGCCTTAATCCGCCCAACCCTCAACGGCGGTTGGCTCAGCCGCCGGTCAAAAAGTGAGCCAAGTGAAGTGGGGGTAAATGGTAAATTTCTTTTTAATTTGAAGCATTCACTCAAAGTCATCGTCATGTTGGGGATATTAATGCCGGCGAGAGCGCCGGACACGTTCGTTCCTCCAATGACTTATAATTTATGGCGATGGCAGCCGTCGGTGCGCATTTAATGGCAGCACACCAAAAAAAAACGAAGTGTATGTGTGTGTATGTGTATATGTGTATATATACATAAAAAAAAGATATTGCCAAGCCAACCCCCAATCTCTGCAATCTCGCTGCGGCTTAGTTTCAAGGTTGGCTTAGCCCCTGCCGCTACCCGCTGTCTATTTGGCGGCTAATGGCTTTTTAATTATATTACGCGGCGGTCGATTTCGATCCAACAACGTCCGTCAAGGCGCCACGTGAGGCGCCCCGGCGAGTGGTCTCCGATAATTGCATCATTTGATCTTGTTTACCAGGCAGGCTGCCAGGCTGCCAGGCAGCCAAGGCAATGACAGTCAAGTGCATTTGTGTGTTTCATGCTGCGACCCAGCACCGCCCCACTAACCCAGCCACGCCCACTCATTCGCTTTGTTGCGCTGCATTTGCTGCTGCTGCCGCTGCTGCTGCAATGTCTGTGGCGCCACACTAACATATGCTAATAGCAATTTGTGGTAATGAAGTTGATTAACATTGCAGCAAGAGTGACAACAACATACGAACATGACACTGACACACACATACACACACACACACACTTATACACACGCATATAGAGTCAGTTAACGTCTTCATCTTGTGTCACAGTTTGTCTAATGTGCAACTGTGGGCTAAATGCCAAACATGCTCTCTCTCTATAAATAAATAAATTTTCGACTTATTTACGTATTATTCCACTGTCTATTTCTTCTAAATATTCCCACTACGTATTTCGAAGTATTTCTTCTAAGCATTTTCCATATTGTTTCCAAGTATTTCCGCTAAGTATTTCCTTTACGTAATTTCTTTACGTAATTTCTTTACGTAATTTCTTTACGTAATTTCCTTACGTAATTTCTTTACGTAATTTCTTTACGTAGTTCCTGTACGTCTTTAATGCTTATAATTCACACACTCGACTTCACTGTATTGCGCTGACCTCCACCAGGCCTGGACGACTGAAGACTGACTGAAGAAATGCTGCAGCTGCTGCCCTTTATATAGGGCCACTTTTACACACGTACTGTCTCTCCCAAATGTTGAGCCCGACTGCAGGTAGAACTCGCTGCAGTTGATCTTCCAGTGAGCAATGGGAGCGCTCTCTGCTGCTTCAGGCACTCTAGCTTCGTTGCGTGTTGATGCGTGTGTGTGTGTCTATGTGTGTTAAGGGATTTCCTAGTCGGGCAGTCTTGTTACTTGTTTCTCATTGATTTTGCTGCCTTTATTCATATTTAAATGTTTTCAATTTTAAATATGTATTTACGAATATTGGGCTATTGATCAAGAACATCTTTTTATTTATTTATTTTTTTTTATCAATATGAATTATAATAATAAATTTCTGCTACATCTTCTGCTCATTTCATACACCACTTAGTTTTCATCAACTAAAACAAATATTTACTCCACAGTGCCAGGCTTGACAATTAAATTCATGCAACGTTTGTCCTATTGCCAGCGCCGCGTATTACGGAAATTACATTCAAGTTTGCAGTTTGTCATCTGCACGGGCCACAGCTACAGCCACAACTACAGCCACAGTTACAGTCACAGTCACATATAGGTACATTTATGAACGTTCGTCTTCAGTCGCTGCGGCTGTGTGACAGGCCACAACCGGGCACTGTGCTCATTTCCCTTTGACAACAACATATTGTCCTCTTCTCGAGTTCATAAATAGTTGAGTCTAATTGACAAGCCGCAATTGTTTTAGCATCTCGAATTGCAATTAATTTGATAACGAGGCATTTTTCAATAATGGATTTCTGTCATTTTCGAGCTGAAAGTGCAAACAAATTGCTTTCTAATGATTCATCAATTATGTATGTTTGAATTGGAGTCCTGCTCGGCTAAACACATTTGTAATGCAATTAAACGAAAAAATCGAATTTTGACAGATCTCATTTCGAGCATACAACAATTTTAATTCAATAATACTATATCTATGCCAAATGGATTTAAATTTCAGCGAAATGCATTTGATAATAGGTAAGCATATATGTATATAAAACCTATATTTAATACAAATTCAGCAAGGAGAAAACTTAAAAAAAAAAAAAACTTTCTTGATCAAGCTTAATTGTATGCATTAGAAAAAACGGAAAGCATAATAAATATAATACATATAAGTAAGATCTCTTAATCTTCCATTAAGCTCCTATAATCTCTGTAATTCTCCGCACTGTTCCTTCCAGTAAATATCTCAATCTCTCTCTCGTAATTTTTGCTCATTCTCTTTGTCTTTATCTGCTTCGGCACATCTCTTAGCTCTCATCTCTCTACTCTCTCGTTCACTGGATTTCTTTCTCTTTATTTATTTGTCTGTCTCTGTACTCCTTTGTTCTTCTTCTTCTTTCTGTCTTTGCGAGAGACATAAAGGTGTGAGAGAGACAGGGAGTAACTTGCCTTCTACTTTTCTTCTATCCTTCCTTTTCTCTCTCTCTCTTTTCTCTCTCTCTATTTTTCCTCGTCTCTCACACACACTCTGTCTTACTCTCTCTCTCTCTCTCTCTCTCTCTCTCTCACTCTCTCACTCTCTTTCTTCATAGGCACTGACATAACGAATTGTCCAGTTAAACTGCATCATCTTAATAACGGAAAACAGCGGCACGTAACAGAAACGGAAACAGCGCATTGCCACAAAGGTAAAAGCAACACGACAAATGAATAAATATGCACGGCAACTGATCGGCTGTGTTAAAGGCTGTTCAACACACATATAAACATAAACATATACACGCATATATACATATGTATATACCTGTTAGTACATAAATGTATTCAATTTATTAATGCATATGTATCGCGCTGATTGCAATGGGTGGTAATTCAATTTGAGGTGCCACATCAACAAAAGCAAGGAAATTCACGTAAAAATTGGTATTAAATGCAAATAATATAAAATATGTGTAAAAGACACATTGACATGGGCGTAAGCAGCAAGCGTTGAGAGAGGGTGAAGAGAATATGTAATTAAATATGTTATCTATCTAGATATTTAAAGAATTTATTAATTTAATTTAAATTAATTTATTATAGCTGACTATCGCTACATTCGCTATGTAAGACTGTTTATTTACTTGATTATATAATCTATACTGCATACACTATAGATTAGCTATCGATAGTTATCGATTAAATCAATCGGAGAGAGCCACAAACCTAATTTTCCCTTCTACCAAATCGCTCTAGCGGAATATTAGTTTCGCCAATGAAATTTCAGTTAGCTTACTTTAACTCCTTCTACTTAAGCTCCACGGCCATGATAATTTAATAAGCGCCCACACACACACACATGCACACACAGAAGTGCAGCCATATAAGTTGATATATCCAATAGTCTAGGGGCTATCAATGCGCTGTGTGCGCCTCCACGTTTCGATAGGATTCGATTTCACGTTTGGCTTATTCCACGCAATTAAGTTCAATAAACTGCTGTAAAGGCGGCAGCGGGCGAACAGAGCTGGTCTGAACTGGATGGGGGGTGGGGGCGTGGGGCGTGGATGTGCTTGTGGTCTGCTGTTTCGCTTAAACCTGTTGTTGCACGTGTTGTTGTAATTGTTGTATTTGTGTAATTAACAAAAGTGCGCTTGCGGCCGGAATGGCAGTGTTATAAGCGCCCGATACGCTATCCTGAATGCAAGCATGGCGCATCCTTCAGTCCCTCAGCCAGTGCTCTATAGAATTCGTTTTTCCAGCGCATAATGAGCGCCATATGCCCATGTGGCCGCACACACACACACACACACACATCCACAAGCCCACAAAAAAAAAGAAGCAAATGGCTACCAAAATTGAATTAAAGCCTGAATCAAGCGCAAGTCGTGGCGGCAGCAAAGGTCCTGCGTCCTGCCTAATTCGATTAACAGTCGTGAAAATTGTGCAAAAACAAATAACCAGCTGGAACAGCGAGTGCCATTCAATGGAAGGTCAATGCTTGGACTTAAGTAATGGCATAATTAAATTGACAGCCGACACACAGAGTGAGAGAGAGAGAGAGATAGCGAGAGACTGCGGCAGGCCAACAGCTGAGCCGCAAGGATATAAACTGTGCCTCTGTGTTTTCGCATTTGGCCCCAAAAACAACCGCAAGCAGCTGACGTCCTGTTGTGGGTGTGGTCATCTTTTATTGTGAACAATTCATGTTGTTGCTGCTGCTGCTGTTGTTGTTGTCGCTATCAATATCGATTTCGAGCAGCAACAACAAATGCAACACATTGCAAATTTGTCTGGCGTGTAAAATTTTCATGTAAACAAGCAAATTTACAAGAACAAAAGCAACAACAGCAACGGGTGCAAAAAGGAAGCAACACCAACAGCTGCAGCCGTGGCACCACCAACAGGTGCCATTAACAGTCACAAAACTAATTTTGAATTATTGTACAAAAAAAAAAAACACACACACACACATTTGTTAATGAGCACAGTAGGTAAAAAAATACTAATAATTGATTATTATTCCCAGCTATTTTAATATATTATATTTATTTTTTTTCGCGAGTGCAACAGATTACCTAATACATATTCACATTTTAGTAGGAACATTTAA
Organism: Drosophila aldrichi; assembly: GCA_035045965.1. NCBI lineage: Eukaryota > Metazoa > Arthropoda > Insecta > Diptera > Drosophilidae > Drosophila > Drosophila aldrichi. Next base: position 2,815,934 of record JAWNOM010000007.1, on the reverse strand, counting down.
AAAAATACCTTTTGATTTATAGAAATAAAAAGCAAAAAAAAAGAAGTTTGGCGAAAAAATATTTAAAAAATAACAAAAAAAAAATATGAATAAAAAAATTTTTTTTTTTTTTTTTTAATTAAACATAAGACAGATGCCGAAAAAAAAATCTCTTGAAGTCAGTAATAAAAGATTCTTCTCTTTTTAAATTCTGACAATATACCAAATGCAATAATAATAATTTAATAATAAACAAGTAAGACTGCTCGACAAGGAAATCCCCTGAACTCATCGGAGAACTGATATTTCAAGAATTCTTTGCGTCTTTCTGCTTACAAAAGAAACACACACGCAAACAAACATACATAGACACACATAGGCACGCACGCATAAACATTTGAGTAAAAGTAAAAGCAAGGAGAGAAAAAGTGCAGAAGATCATTAAAGTTATCTGTATGTGTATGCAGCAGCTCTCATTTGGTATTTGTATTTAGGTAAAACGTAGCTAGAATGCTCACAGCAGCAGAGAGCGCTCCCATTGCTCACTTGAATTTCGACTGCAACGAGCTCTACCTGCTGTCGGGCTCAGCACTTGGGAGAGACAGTACGTGTGTAAAAGTGTCGCTATATAAAGGGCAGCAGCTGCAGCATATCTTCAGTCAGTCTTCAGTCGTCCAGGCCTGCTGGGGGTCAGCGCTATAGAGTGAAGTCGCGTGTGTGAATTATAAGCATTAAAGACGTAGAGGAAATACGTAAAGGAAATATGCAGAGGAATTACGGTAAGGAAATACGTAGAGGAAATACTTAGCGGAAATACTGGGAAGCAATACGTAGAGGGAATATTTAGGAGAAATAGACAGTGGAATTGTGCTAAATCGACTCAACTCGTCACCCTGATCAAGAATATATATACTTTGTGGGGTCTGCCACGCCTCCTTCTGCCTGTTACATACATTTCAACAAAACCATTATACCCTGAATTCCCATTTTCAATGGGTTCAGGGTATAAACACTAAGGCATCGGTTTAAATAAATAACAAAAATGAATAAAAATACATAATTTGATTTAAAGGAAGGCCCAAAATTCGGGCGATCTTTGTGTCGTTGTCCGTATGTCATCCGAGATACATAGCTAGAGACTCAACGTTTTTATAGACGCATAGCGCATGTCAGTATCACATAATTTCGATAACTTGTCCGATTATTTTTTATCGATGAAAACCTTATCGAATGTCAATTGTTTTATCGCCATCTTTTCTAAAGGAACCAAAGCTATCACGTAGGCTCATATATACTTTTCCAAAAATGAGTTTTTCTCCTCAGAATGCAAAAATATAATTTAAAGCATTTTTGTCATAAGCCAACATCAAATCAAGTCTGACAACTGCAAAGCACAAATTTGAACAGCAAATAAATATATACAATACTTTGTACTATTATTATTATACTTAACATAGATTTTTTTTTCCCCCCCCCCGGTTCCTACCTTTTGTGTGTGTGTTTTTTGTAAGCAAAAAGACGCGGAGAACTATTGAAATATCAGTTCTCCGAAGTGTTTAGGGATTTCCAAAAGTCCAAGAAGTCTCAACTAGAGCTTCCTTACTTGTTCTATTTACTTAATTAAGCTGCGATTTCGGTCAACGGCCTCGAAAAGTATAAAAAATAAAAAATGCCAGGCAACGCTGTCATTGTTGGCTCATAAATGGGCAGCTAATTTGGCTTTTTGCATTTGGATTAAAATTTGCAAAAAGAAAAAAAAATTGAAAAATAAAAAGAAAGGAAACAGGATGATGGGAATCCAGAGCCTTGTGTCCTGCGGCTAACTTCGTTTTCTATGGCCTTTTCACAGTCTGATTGGATTCGAGCGGGCGCTTAATAAGTATAACGTTAATTGAGTATGGTAATTTACTTAAATGCAGTTAACTTAGGGATTGGGGCAAGCGGAGCAAGTGGAGCACGAAGGGAGCAGAAGGGGAAGGCGAATATTTCTGATGCTTTGGTCATTTAATTTTGCTGCATTTTAGCGGCCGCCTGTTTATCTCGAGCTTTTAATCTTAAAGGATTTGGTTTGCACATTCAGAGAAAGCAATGGGAGTGAGAAAGAGAGAGAGGCAGAGGGCGAGAGATATAAAGTGGGTTGGCACTTTCGTCCGGCGGGAAATCTGTGGAACAGATTCATCATGTTTGCCTACAACTGTGAGCCAAGTAGTTGCCCCAAAGTGCGGAGCCAAGGAAGAGATGCGCCTTCAGCAGCAGGAGGCGGCAAGGAGGGGCACGGGAAAATGGGAGAAGCAGCAGCGGCGGCAACAGAGCAGAGCACAGCACAAGCGCGAGCCAGCAGCAGGACATTTTTAATTAAATTGCATTTCCGCTTGGGAAATTTTTTATGAAGCTACAAAAAAGCTGGGAGAGGACTATGGAGGGAAGTGGAGGAACGCGGCGAAAGGGGGAGGCGGCGGGGTTTGCTTGTGCATTTTACTTTTGCTTGGTGCGCGTTGTTGCTTTTCTACTTATTTTTATGCCGCTGCTTTATCATATCCTCAGCAGCCACGCCCCATACGCGCCCCCGCCCCCGCCAACAATCAGTGTAGTTTTGCGCCTGCGGTAACTTGAGGACATGGCAACGCAATTGTGGGCGGCACGTGGGGGGAGGAGGGGCAATGGCGGAGTACTGCTGCTGGCTTGCATGTAATTCAATTTTTTTTCCGCTGCCGCTGCCGCTGCTGCTGCTGCTGCAGTGAATCCCCAGTTTTCTGGCCTGATGCGGCAGCCCCTGAGTCCAACAAAGAAGCATTTATTTTGCGCTCGGCTTTGTATGCGCTTTTCTTTGTTGCGCGCACAAAACTCAATATCCCGACTTGATGTCCTTTGTAATGCATCCGCTTTTGGACAACTCGGACTAGATGACGGACTGACTGACTGACTGACTGGCTGACTGACTGGCTGATGGACAAACAAACGGCAACTGTCTGTAAATCTGACTGCCAGCCAGTTGACATGCCATCCGAAGCCAGCTGCACAGTGGATTTAACATCAAACTTAATGACTTTGGCCAAAAGCTAAATTGCACAAAGTGTTCCTCCGCACGCTTTTCCGGCCAGTACTCATACCTGTCTCGCCCCCTCGCGCGCTCCTCTTCTTTGTGCGCTAAAGGCATTTGCTGCAATCAACGTGAAGCAGCTTTTAGGGCCATTAGCTGGGGCACATGTATACCGAAAGCCGCATATGTGCTTCTTTCTTGCATTTTTTACATATTTTGTTCCCCCTTTTCTAAGTACCCTAAAAAAACGGATGAAAACGTGGTGTAGTTAGAAGGTGAATATATATATACTCTTGTTTAACAACAAACAAGTCTATATCAATTCATACGAAATATTGCAAAGTTTATCAAATAATAAAAATTTTAAATTATTTAATTAATTTATAATTCATTTACTGTGATTATACAATACAAAATATGCTGGAATAATTTTTTTTTACGAACAAAGTGACTAATTATTAATAATTATACAAAATAATGTACATATTTAATATTTATAATTCATTAATTATTTTTTAAATTAATCAATTAAAAAAATTAATTTAATCAAAGTTGATAGTAATGTTATTAGGAAAATTCACAAAATAAATGTCACCCCGATGTTCTAGTTTAGACTTTTCAAATTCAGATTAAACTCCAGATAAAGTTCAAAACTCAACATGCATATAACAGGGTATCCCCAGTCGGACACCTTCACCTTCACTACAAAATGTTTTTTGTTTCCCCGATCAACATTAAAATCAAATTACGTGTCCAAAAATGTTTTTGGAATTTCAATTACAATATACGTTGCGGGCACGCCCCCATTCGGCCAGCGGTCAATGCCGACCGCGAATTATGTGCCCGGCCAAAAACAATTGCCGCTTCGCATTTCCAATGGCGCCAACAATTTCCCATCGAACACATAATTGTAATATTTCCAAACTAAAATGTCCCCCGAAAATGGTCAAAAAATTCCCCGTGCCACGTTTCATGCTAGCTAAATAAATACATATACATAAGAGCACACACTCATACACATATAGCGTGTAATTTTGTGGCTCATAAACTTTTTGCCGCAAGCCCTGGCAACACAGTAACTGTACCCGCATTCCCTTGACTCCACACACATTGGGTAACGGTAAACGTTTACCTACACATGTACATACCTGGCGCGTGTTCCGTTTTGTGTTCCTAGCATTTCGTTGTCTCTTTTGCTCTATCCACTTTGCTGTTGTTCTTCCAATTTTGCTCAGCCAAATTTACATTAGATTAAATATGTATGTACATATGAATACAAGCATACATACATACATACACATGTGTTTGAGTGGCACTTAAACATTCAAAAACTGAATTTATTCGAACTCCACATTAGGCTAAACACAGAACTCAATTATGCATATGAGCACACTATAATTTTGTTCGATCGAACATTTTGCTAGGCATATCGAGCGAAGTAGACAAATATCATTCGTATTTCTAAAAAGGATTGACAGTAGCACAGTTCTGGGTTCGATCGAACATGTTCGATGCAACTTGACTACAAATGCACTTCTTACACCCGCGCGCTGCAGCGATCGAAGCTAACAGCTCCGATAACTTTCGACAGTGCTCAACGAGTTAACAGTGGAACTAAATGTTAGTTTACAGCGAACTGCATAGCTAATGAATTAAATGGTTTTTAATTGATTTTAATTTGATGTGGAAAATTTGGCTTAACCAATTTTGTGGTCACTTTTTATTATAGATCCCAATTATGGTAATTCACGAAAAAAGAGGATTTTATTAAGCCAATTTACTGCGTTGAAATGTGTATTACAATACAACTTTAATGCACTTCTATTTTTGGGCCTTAGCCAAAGGGCTAAACAACAAAAAAATGATGTTCCCAGCCCTTGCCTTTGCCTGCAATATGAGAACCTAATGAAATACTCATAACCTGTGGCTTTTTGCAATGCGGTCACACGCACAGACATACGGACAGACATCCAGACAGACAGTTGGACAAGAGCAAAGAAAAAACATATTTTTATAGGTTGGCGAAAGGCAACTCAACACGCAACCCCCATACCAAACTGCTGGCGCCTTGAGGATCTGCCAAAAAAGAAAAGTAGAGACAAGTTTTTTCCGCATGCTTGCCGCCTTGTGTTTCACATTTCAATTGTGATGGGTGGGCGTGGGCGTGGCAGCGGCCGAAAGTTCAAGCGAAATTGAAACCAAAGAACCCGCAAAGCTACCCATTTGGCCTTGCCAACCACAGGCTTGCCCCCACAAACTGCCCCTCTGCTCCTACCCCTATCTAAAGGCAACACACGGAATCACTTACAATTTGACAGACTACGCAAAGAAAAGGAAACGAGAGAAAATAAAAATAACGCGCGTTGACAACTAAATTCGATATCGATTTGATTTAGTTAAACACCAAAAATGTCCCACAACAGTAGCGGGGCAGGTCTCGAATGCCTCTGTCTCTCTATCTCTCTTCCTCTCCCTCGCCCAGTTTCGCCCTTTGTCTATGACTGTCATTCCCCGGCGGCTACGTAATTTCGCATGATTCTCGCCTTCGACTGCGAAAACAAACAAACAGCCAAAAGCAGTCCGAACAAATAGACCGTTAGATAAGCGACAGCTCACCAAATAATAATAAAAAGCAGACAAAAATAACTGCGGAAGTAAAAGCCTCAGCCTCAGTATGTTACAGATGAAATACCCTAGCAGCTCCACCTAAGAGATCATCCACATATCATTTGGAAGAAATTTAATCCAAAGTGAGATATGTATATAAAAATGCTTTATTATTGATTGTATTAAACTATACTATAATATAGAGAAATCATATGCTAATTCATATCTGAAACTTGTATGTGCTACTCGTGCATTGTGGGTCAGTACCTGCTGGCAGGTGCAGTAGGCGTGGCACATGGTTATACTGGACTTATCTGCTGCTGCTGCTGCTACTTCTTCATCCTGTTTGCTTGACACGGCTTTGGCGTTCGACACATTTTTGCTCGCCAGCTAAATATGTAAATTTTTCTTGGGGCTGAACGATTCCTGCCTGCCGCCTCCTGCTGACCGCTTGACTGTGGCCACAGAGCATTAGATGTTGCCACGCCGTGGCTCATGTGAATTTCAAATGTGCAACCGGCTGATATGCATGTGGCAGAAGAAGGAGCTAGAGCTGGAGCTGGACAGGCAGAGAGAGAGAGAGAGAGAGAGGATCGGCAGGCGTGCTTGAAACGCTGTCCAAGCTGTTGAGTTTTTATCAACAGACATTTCTTTTATTTCACTGGCCGGCATCATAAACGAGGACAGCTCACAGCTCACAGCTCACAGCTCACAAGTAACGAGTAACATGTAGCAAGTGGCATGTGGCATGTAGCAAGCAGCAGCAACCAACAACAACAACTGTCCAGCTGGACAGTGCGCGGCAGAGCGAAAGCAAGAAACATGAACACAACCAAAAATTAACATAGACTAAAGACTGTGCGACACGCCTACGAGCTTGCAACACGGCAGACACACCAATACAAGCACACACACACCTATATAAATACACTTGGAGAAATCAAATGTAGGCAATTTGTGGGTTACAATAATTGATTGACAAAAATATATATTATATTATAGAGTTAAGTCTATATAACTAAAACACTTTGTTAGTTGGCAAACTGCTATTAGATTGTATAAAAAGAAAAAGGTTTTCTATATATATTCATAGTCATATTTCACAGATAAATCACTTTAAAAGTTTTCAAATTTAATTAAATAAATTATTTTCAAGTTTAATTCCGACTTAGAAGCATTTCCGCTGAGTGTAGCACATCTGTGCATGTTTATAGCAAACACATGAGCGCAGCCCCAAAGGACTTGTCTGCTAGGCAGCAGCAGGAGCAGCAGCAGGAGCAGCAGGAGTTGTTGCCTGTTTATGTTGCTGTTGCTGCTGTTGCCGTGTGGCCGCAAACGTTTTGGCATGGGTCTCTTAGTCAGGCCAGCGAGAGAGAGAGAGAGAGAGAGGATGGAGAGATAGACAGAGAGAGTGGGGCTGCTGCTGGTAGCCAACGGACGCCATCAAGCGAATTAAAACCAAATCACTTACAAGCGGCCAAAAGTGTTAACGTGTAAATTTCCATTTTACCAAGATCGAAGCGCTCTGATAGCAGCAGACACCATAAACATGCAGTGGGCGTGGCTGCTGAGGCCAGCGCGGGGAGCAGGATGCGTATGTAAGCCTCTCCCACACACACACACACACATACACAGAGAGAGAGAGAGAGAGAGAGAGAGCGAGTTAAATACGAGTTAAAAATAAAACTAGTGGAAATGGCGCAAGTCCGAATGGGCCAAAGGTAAACGTGTCGAGAATGTGTGTGTGTGTGTGTGTGTGTGTGTGTTTGCACATTTACATGCATAAATAAATGCATGAACTGAGCGGACAGAAGACAGGGTAGGGCAACAACAACAACAACAACAACAACACATGAAAACACACACAACTTGGCGAACAACTTCTTAACTCAATGAAATCTCCAGCAATTTCGTAAATTAACACTTCGAACTCAAGAGCGGGCAGCGTGCAGATTGGGGGCGTGGCAGCGCAAATACTCTTAGAGGTGCAGACATCGAGCTGTGAAAATGACAGAGAACGTTAGGTAAACCATAGCCGATGCACAAATACACTGAACGAAAAGAAACTATTTTTGAATATATAATATGAGCATGATCAATTTTGATGATAGCCGTTTAAAAAACTCAGAGAAGTAGAAAACATGGGAAACTAATGGTGCGCTCAGTGTAAATTCAAATGAATATAATTCAAGAAACGAATTCATTTAAGATATGCATACACATACATATGTATACCATTTTATAGTATATAAATTATAATATTAACAAACTATTATTAACTTCAATCCAAATCAATATTTAGCACAGTGTATCAAACGTTTTGTGGTAGACAAGAAAAATCTACGAATTCTCGCACTTACTTCCGACTCATTGGGCTCTGTGTGTGTGCAATGTGTTGTGCATGTGTGTGTGTGTGCGAGTGTGTATGTGTTGTGCTCTGCCGCCTGCCAAAAGTCTACAACTGCGGAAACAATCTGCTCGCTGCGCGTTGAGGCGGCAGCCATAAACAGTTTGCCATCCGCCACAGCTTCGGAGCGCCCAAAAGGACCCCCACGCTGCTTCCCCACCTCCTGCCCCACAAACAGTTCTTACAATTTTGGAATTTGCATTTTCACTGAAATTGATATTGTGTGTGCGAGTGTGTGTGTGCGAGTGTGTGTGTGTGTGTCTTTCACCAATGGCAAAATTTAAAAAGCGAGTAAATTATGGGTGAATAGAGTTTCAGCGAAAATCACAACCGCAATCAGCCACACACTCCCACATCCACACCCACACCCACACAGAGACATACACTCATGTGTGTGTGTGTGTGTGTGTGATTCTTCCACCACATTCGCACTTCATTTGAAGCGCTGCGCTGCGTCTCGTTATGTCGTCCTTCGTTCGTGTCGCTGCTGATATCGAAATCTGTTTTATCGACACATCTTTGTTGGGCTTTTCCCCCGGCTCGCCCTCTCTCTATCTTGCACTTTCGTTCTCTGTCTTTCTTTCTGTTATGTTACATGCACACACATATAAACACACTAGCTTATACCCTTTTGGAGTGAATTATCTTTCTGAAAGATGAGCCAAAATTTAATAAAGATTCTTAACCCTAGTACAGCGAAGTACACTTTGATAAAATTTATAGAAAATAATATATAACAATATAATAAATAATATTATATTCTTTCCTTCATTAGAATTATTTTTGTTCAAATCCCTTGAACAAATTATTGAAGCAACAGAGAGCGTTCCCATTGGTCACTTGAAGCTCGACTGTAACGAGAGAGACAGTACTTGAGTAAAAGTAAAAGCAAGGGGAGAAGCACTGCAGAAGATCATTAAAGTTGTCTACATGTATGCAGCAGTTCTCATTTGGTATTTGTACTTAGGCAAAACGAAGCTAGAATGCTCACAGCAGCAGAGAGCGTTCCCATTGCTCACTTGAAGCTCAACTGCAACGAGGTCTACTTGCCGTCGATCTCAACTTTTGGGAGAGACAGTACGTGTGTAAAAGTGGCCGTATATAAACGGCAGCAGCTGCAGCATTTCTTCAGTCAGTCTTCAGTCGTCCAGGCCTGGTGGAGGTCAGCGTAATACAGTGAAGTCGAGTGTGTGCATTATAAGCATTAAAGACGTAGAGGAACTACGTAGAGGAATTACGTAATGGAATAATATAAAAATAGATTAAATAATAAATAGGAATATTGTATTTATAAATTGAATAAAGAATATTATATATTCTTCGATTTATTATAAGAATATTATTTTTATATATTTAATTAGAGCTTAGAATATATACATATATGTATATATTTTCTGGAACTAATAACTTCTAAGCTCTCTAAGCTTCTAATAGTCTCCAAGCTCAGCTATTAGAATTTATTTTGATTTTTAAACAGCACAATCATTAACTATATATACACCACGTTATATTTTATTTTTTATATATTTCATCAGATATTAGGGTATTTTCACATTCTCGTAATTTTTTTTTTTTTTTTCGTTAACTGCTCTTGTATGCATAAATTTATATGGGATTTTGTAATTCCCGTTTTGGTTATAAATTTCGCAACTGTTTCGGTGTCGCTTGGCTGCTTTACGCCCGCAACCACGCCGAGCTGATAGAGCCCGCCCCAAACAGCTTCTATGTGCCCGCTGAACTGCGGCTGCAATCAGTTTATCAGTTTATTTGGCATGAGAAATATAAGCATACACACATACATACATATATGTATGTAAATATGTGAGCATGCGTCTGTGTGGGGTTTGTATGTATATATTGTATTGAATATGCGTTTATTTGCTATATGCAAACTAAGGGCCAATACATCACTCAGCTCAACTGATATGCAAGTGGGCTATAAAATGAATGAGCCAGGGGATAGATGGAGGGAGGGAGGAGTAGGAATATATATATAAATAATGTTACATAGTATAGAGTCATTATATTCACGAGCTTATAGTGTTAACCCTAAAAATGGCCAACTAATGCGATAAACAATGGCATTTAAGCAGATTTTTAGTGACCCTTTTCCATAAGAAATTAAAAACGCGCGCCTGAAATAGAAGAGCCACAACAACAACAACAACACACACATATTAGTACAGACCCTAACACACACACACACACATACACTCATCAGATATTGTGTTAATTTGCCACAGTCATGAGGCCGCCTGTGCATTGCCTGCCCCGGGGCTTGTGGCACTTGAAGCGCGTTGCCGTGAAGTATGCAACAAATTTGTTGCTGGTTTTTCACATGTGTGTTTTTTTTTTAGCCTTCGTTCTTTCTGCTTTTCGTCAGCTGCGCTTGAGCGCCTGCACCTGCACCTGCACCTGCAACGGCTATACAGGCAGCGGGCCCCTCAAGTCGCCAGCTTTGCATGCAACATGCGAGACTTTCTAATTGTTTGCCTTCCCTCTCATTGTTGTTGTTGTTGTTGTTGCTATTGCTGCTCCGCCGCCCCCAAGCCAACCGCCACGCCTCTTCAAGTTGAGTGGCAGCGAGCGCTAAGCATAACAAGTCCAGTGGCAGTGCATAAATTAGAAATAGGCGCACGAGTCGTTACAGCTGCTTATTTTTTTTTCTTTTTCGTATACCCTTTAAATTGATATAAATAGAAATGAGGGTTTACTCAATTAGGAGCTAAAATTTTGATGCAAGGTTGGTATAGGGATAGTCGATTAACTCTTCCTGATGAATATTATTACAATACCAAACTGATCTGAAGAAATTTTAAATACCAATTTGAAATACTGTGAGTTATTTTTGCCCATTCAAGTCAACATTGATTAGCCTATATGGGTCAATTTTATAGGGTATCCCACTACCACATCAGTTAACCACTTTTTTCTTGCATTTTTCCTTGAGCGTAGACGCGTGGTCTCAGCATTCTGCTGAGCTTTAGTTGCGTTTTGTGTGCACAGAAATTACCTCGAAAGCAACAACAACTTCAACAACACTTAACACACTCGTGCGAGTGTGCGAGTGTGCGTGTGTGTGCCTGTGTGTGTGTAAGTGTGTTTTCTGCTTGAGGTTGGCTTGTCAGGTTAACCAAAGAGTAAGCATTGTTAACAAGCCAAGGCTTAATTGGCAATGCCTTTGGTCGTGATTTAACGGATTCGTGTGGTACCTGATTTTATAATTTTGTTTAATAAATAAACACATTTTGATTAGCGTGTCGTCAAAACGCCCTCCTAAGCTCACCTTAACCCATCAGCCAAACGTGGCTTGGCTTACTAACCCCATTCGAATATTTATATAGCCTGGCCCCAAAACAGGCCTCTCCCCCCTGACCCTTTCCCCAGCGTCAGCAACGTTTTGTACAACATCACCATTAGTCTTTTCTCTTGCTCAAGGATAGGGCAATCAGAACTCAACCTCCCCCACCGTCCACTCTTTCTCTTCTCTCCCTCTCTCTCGCTCTCTCTCTCTTTTCTACTGTTGCTTGGGTTCATGGCATAAAAATCACCATTATTTGTTTTGCTGTCAGATTAGTTTTACTTGTTGACGCCTTGGCTCGTCTTCGTTTGAGTAGGTGTTAATGTTTTTTTTTTTCGTCTTCTTCTTGTTCGGCTTGCTTGTATCTTACTTGATCTGAGGATTATTAATCGATATAGATATACATATATATATATATTGGTTGAATTATTGCTTTCGTTGCATGTTTACAAGTTTATTACTGACTGACCGCTGTCTTTGGCTCCCTCGAAAAATCTAGCGAAGCAGAGATGGCAAAATATTTGCCTATTTATATATTTATATCTCTATCAATACTTCTATCAGCTCTATACTTTCTATCTATCTATGATATCTATCGTCTTAAAGACTTTTCCATAACTATGCTATACTAGACATCAATTATATAAATTTCGTAATATTATATATCAAAATTTCATAGTTAGACTACATTATTTTATTGACTCAAATGTATTATTGTATTATGACTCAAGATTGTTAGAGAACTTATCATTTAAAGATCTATTTAGATACGTATATGCTCATATACTTTATAATACAAATTTTATATAAACATCGAGTTGACTTTCCATATAAGATTCATAAGCACAACTTAGCAGAGTTTCTCTTGTCATGGTTCCAAGTCACAATCCCTATATGATAGTTCGCCCTCAACCAGCTTTAATCGTCACTCCAAATATAATCGGGACACTCTATGAACTGCATCTTTATTGCGATGCGGCTTTTTTGGGCCCAGCTGATTTGCGCTTAGCATTCTCATAGCGCAATGCTAATAACTCATTTTTGGATGCTGTGTTTTGGCCTTTTGTGTGCGCAATTAAAAGCGTTGCCAGATTTGCCGTTAATGGCTGTGCCGAGCCATGATTTTTTAGCCTCCGGCGATTATTCTCGTTGTTTGTCCATTGTGCTGCTTGCTCGATATTGTAGCCGTTGCTGCCGATGCTCCTGCTGCTGCTGCCCTGCTGCTGCTGTTGTTGTTGTTGTTGCGTGGCCCAGACAAAACGCCCATAAATGCAACGTGTGAACCGATTTCGAACGATTTCAGCGATTTCGTTGATTACATTGCGGAAACAGAGGCTGGAGCCGAGTCCTGCTGCTGTTGCTATTGCTGCTGGGACTGAAGCTGACGATTGGAGCAGGAGTTGCAGCCGGTTTGGCAGCCTCATCGAACAATCGCCGTTGCCCCAATGATGGGCTGTTCAATTGGGGCGTGGCCGTGTGGGCATGTCCGCGAATGTGCGTGCCTAATGAACAAAATCGTCGGTGTTGCAGCGGCTGCCATGTGCATGACCAGAAAATTGAACTGAGCCCAAAAACACGGCCACGACAAATGGCCAACAACAGCAGGAGGAGGAGGGCGCCTACGAGGGGACAAGTGGGTGATTGAGGAGACCTGCACGTGGCTTTGCGGCTCTGTCACTTCTAATGATCGCAAACAGTCATAGCTTAGGCCATTGCAGCAGCAACAGGACGCATCGACCAGCATCATTAATTTTGTTTACATTTTATTTTATGTTATCTGTATATACTGTTTAAAGAGTGAAAGAGAGGGGTATAGAAGATGTTAGCTTACATTGAGAATGTGATTTTATCTCTTTGTGTATATTTATTTGTATGTACATATTTGTGTGTTTGTAGTTTAAGTCTTGTTCCCTATTTGCCATTATTTATCGCTAAATATTATATGATAGCTGATTTTTAAATGCTAAACAGAGTATCAATCAGTCAGTATTGAATTTATTGAATTTATTGAACTTTAGTAGTCTATTCTTCTAGCTGGCTATCACCCATATGAAACAACCATTTATCAACTGAGGCCAAAAGACCTCGGTAAAGGCATTTCTGAGTACTATCAACAAGATCAGCATTTGTATTTGAGCGGGTATTCTCTACTCTCAGTATGCTCTCCATTTGTATAGCAAATGAACAGAATGATGACACTTTGATCTTGCGATTGGTCGTATTTTACTTGTACTCTCCAAGAGAGAATATGCTTAAAGAAGGGTGCTGGAACACCTTCTCTGGTCAGCTCGAGGCGAGAGAGGGAGAGAGAGAGAGGAAGAATGTCAATTAACCATGAAACACTCACTACTTCTCTCTACCAGTCTCTTTCTCTCCCTCTCTACCTCTCTCCCTTCCTCCCTTTCTCTCATCACAATATTTCTCCTCCTTCAATCTATTCAACTCAACTCTATTCATTTTGTTGTTGTTCTTTTACCATAAATTCTCTCGATATATTTCTGATTTTTTGATTGTTTCGTTATGGCATTTAAATATTTGATGCTGCACATTTTCGATTTTTTATTTTTGCCTGATTCGTTGGCAATTTATGAGATCCGTTAGGTCGTTTGCCGCTTTCCCGTTTCCCATTTTCCGTTCGCATTGATACAAAATTCAAATCGAACCGCAACGCGGCCGGGCGCAGTTTTAAGCCACTTTAAAATAGCGCCTAGCTACGACTTTCGAGTGGTAAATAAATAAAATGCAATTGGCCAAGTCGATTGGCCGAGCACAGGTAGACTCGTTGAGTTGAAGCAGGTGCTTCGAACAGAAATGAAATCAAATGCCGATTGCCCGGCCAATGCCAATTCATTTTTTATATAATTCAAATGCAAATGCTTTCGGTTGGACGCCCTCCTGCTGGCCCGCTTCCGTTGGCGCCATCACTGGCTCCACTTTTGCCCACAATTCCCGCCCCATCCCGCACACCCGCTCCTGCTGCGCGTTGCTCTAAGTGCGGCTGTTCCTGTGGCATATTTGGCAAAATTGTAAGCACCTTGTAAGAGCTGTCATGCAGTGCAGCATTTTTGCCCATAATAATGATATTTATCTGCCTCTCGAGGCGATGCTGCTGAAATATGTTGAAATAGGTGAGCTGCTCTTGAATGGAAGCATGAGTACATTAGCTCGTATGGATTTGCTATTCATGGGAACCTGAATACAAAAATATTTACAACTACAAATTTGAACCAATTGCAACTCAAGCAGGTGGAAGCAAACAGTCAGAGAACAATTCGAATTTTGGATAGAAAATAAAATTGAACAATATTTTTCTTGCATTTTTTCCCTCGATCTAATTGCTTACGTATCATTGTCTTTACCTCTTTATATTTCTACTCTGCTACTCACTATGTTTATTTTACTGTCTTCCTTTTTTATTCTCTCCCTATTTTTATCTTACTCTCAATTTAATTAATTTTTCTTTCATTCCCTCTGTTGTCTACTTATCTCCCTTACTCTACCTTACTCATTCGCCTCACCATGTCGCTCTGTTTTTCATTGATTCTTTCTCCTTGCTTCTCGCGCTCTCTCTCTCTCTCTCTCTCTCTCTCTCTCTCTCTCTCTCTCTCTTGTGTGTATCCCACTCTCTCTCTCTATTTCTTTACATCTCACTCTCTATAACCGTCTCATTTTACTATTATTTCATCTATATATCTCGATCATTTTCTTCTACTTATATTCATATTTATTCTATGTCTATAATCAAATCATCACTAGATTCTTCCATTTAAGTTCTGGGATAGACTTAGGATCATTGTATAGAGAACAAAAATAATGGAATTTATTTGAAATTCCACTCATGCTCATACAAATGAAAATTGTAATCCTAATTATATTCCATTAAAAATCTAGACATTAACTTACTTTAATGTTTGGCCACCTTCTCAGATCGTAATTGCAATTTGTGCACTTTTCTTGGCCATGTGTTTGTCGTTGGCCAATGGGCGCTGGCTGTTAGGGGTTGGGGGGGATGGGGGCTAGCACTGCAGTTGCCTGCTGCAGTCGACGTCTCAAAGTCTCTGGTGCATTGCAGTCAGCCAAGCAACTCGACAAAATCAGAGCCGTGGCAGAAAAGTTTTCAAACCTGCGGCAGAGTTGTCGAGTGGTGCTCTACTCGTATTTTTTTTTTCGCTTTGTGGAGAGGTGCAACCGCTGTAACAATTACAGCGAATGTGCCGCTGCGTCATTGTGGACCAACCAGGTTGACCAACAGCAGCAACAACAGTTGCCAGCAGCAGCAGCAGATGCCGTCAGCCACGAGCAACTTTCAACAACGTGGCAACAATGGCATCGCGTCGAGGATAAAGCACGCAGCGGCCGGCTGATGCCACATAAAGCACAGGCAGGCAGAGCACAGTTAGTCGAGAGCTTGAGCAACCGCAAACATGTGAATTAGAATCGCAATGCGGCAGCGAATTAAGAAGCAGTCAGCTGCAGCATTGTGGCACAAAGCATGGAGACAATGCAGCAACTCCCAGACATGCTTGCCTGCTACTCCTCCTCCTCCTCCTCCAAAACTGCGTAAAGCTCATTAAATGAAGCCAAAACGTTAGCAAAATGGATTTTTATATTTCAACCGAAAATGTTACAGTCAGCAGCAGCAGCAGCAGCATCAAATCCGGGTCCTGTTCTAGCTTCCTCTAGTTAGTGCTCCAAAAACTTCCCTTAGCTGCATGTCAACCCTTAAGTCGCGAAAGTTTTTCGTTCATGTCGCATAACTCCGTCGCTCTTTCCCAGCTGCTGCACAACTACAGCTACTACCTACAGCTCCTTTACGCTTCGTCTCTACTTATCAAATAGTTGCCTGCGCAACTCCTTGCCTTTTCATCCTCCTTCCAGCCAACATAAACGAGTTTGTTACAAAAAATTTAATTTATATTAAAATATGTATTTAGTAATTATTAAAATTAAAGTAATCACATTAGCAAAAGGCAGTCTAAATTTTGTAAGAAAAATATTATTATATATTATACACAATGTGGTTTATCTTATGTGTCTTAAATATAACAAAAGTTTATTCTAAATTTTTATTAATTTTTTTTATAATCTAGAATTAAGGAAATATTCTACATATATTTACTGGAGAAATTTGTTGTTAACTTAGAGCTGAATGAGTTAAGATATCTCAAGAAAATCCTTAGCAGAACCGTTCCCTTATATAGAGTCCAGTTTATAGAAAAGTCTCTTCTATGGGAACTAGAAAACTTTTGGAATTCTTCAGCTACAGCTCGCTATTAATCTAATATTAAGCAAGTTGTGAAACGCAAAGAAAACTATTTCTGCATTTTAAAGGCTAATAAATTAAGTTCGTCTGTGCCTTTGCACAGTTGGTTAGTTAGTTTCTGGTGTTATATTTTTTTAGTTTTCTTGTTTTGTCTGAGGGGGGGTATTGCATGTAAAACATTGGGCCAAGTGATACGCACCATAAACTCCAGAATTTATAGCGGAAGTGCAAAAATACGAAAATACTTGCGCAATTGCACGCGCCGCAAGAAAAGGGGCAGCAAAAAAAAAAAATACTAGTGAGAGGCGGCTAGTCAATGGGAGTGAGGGTGTGGCAGAGGCATAAAGCAACTGTGAAACAAATGATTGCAATTTGATACATGCATTTCATTTCATCAGCTTGTTGTTGTATACAAATTATGCAAATGAGCCTGGTTGCTCTGGTATCTGCTGTAGTGTGGTATTTAAAAAATACTAATAAATGAAATCAATTTTTATGCGTGACAAAATGCTGGACAAACAAACTAAAGTGTTTGCACAAAAATAAAAAACAGACATTTAATGAGTGCATTAAAAAAAATTTATATTCGCTTTTGAATTACTCTGTTTTCCATAAATTTAAAAATATTAATAATATATGTATATCAATATATCAATATATCAAAAAATAAAAAAAAAAATATAAAAATATAAAAATATATAAATATATAAATATATAAATATAAAATATAAATAAAATAAATATATAAAAAAAAAAAAATATATAATATATCATACAAATATATCTATATATATATATTTATATATATTTATGTAAATATTCCACTCTACCACAAGCCGATGTACTACATTATTTATTATCAGTTTAAAAAATGAATTCAAATAATTAAAAATAATAATAATAATACTTCTTAAAAAAATAATAAGACTCTCTTCAGTTAAGGTATTTTAATAAACACAACTGACTGCATCTTTGAACTTGTTGTCAATTGTTGTTGTTGTTGCTGTTGTTGTTGCTGTTATTGTTTGTTGTAGCTGCTGCTGTTATTATTGCTGTTGCTCTTTGGTTTTTGTGCACATATTTACTCAATTTATTTATTGCCGCATTTTTATAATAAATATTTAATTTATTAAAATAAAATTAAATCGCTCCATAGCTGTAGCTGGCGTAAATCAAAACGTGTTCGCACATTTATTTTACGCCACACCCATATCATATAAAATATCATGTGTGAATCACACATATGTAAGTATATATTTCACGTATTCATATATAATATATATTATTTGTTAAAAACTGGTCACCAAATTTATGTGTGGTCAGATAACTGCACACGAATTCATTGCAATTCATGGCTAAAAGCTCGAGTTCTCATTTCTTTTGTTGCTTCAATTTTTTAACGGTACTATGCCCATTAGCTGAAACGTTGGGTATATTTGATCAAGTGTGTATTTTAATCATAATGACTGCTTTGGTCTTCCTCAGAAATTCGCTAATCGAAGAATTCTAGAGATGAAATAAATCAAATTCAATACTATTTCAATTATACTTTTACTGCAAAGTATCTACTAGTCGTTCAACGCTACTCAAGCACTTGATAATTTTTTTTTTTCGTCATTTCTGATGTGTGCGTAATTCACGCTGAAATACGCATTCAACAAGCCGAGTACTTCTGAATGCCTTGGCTTTGCTTGACTGCCAGCGGCGCTCCAAAAAGTATGCTACAGAAATGCGCAATGACAGCTGCTGGGCAGGCGGGCGACAGGGCAGCGAGAGTGCCCGAAGAGGGTGCGTGCCACGAGAGGGGGGTGGTGGAGGACAAGGGTGTGAGTGAGAGTGCAAGGAATGTGAAGACCGAACAGCTAAAGCCGCAGCAGCCTTGCGGTTAGCTGCATGTCGTTGTGGTTGAGTGCATCAAACATCAATCAATTCAATGGTACTAGAAACCAACACACAAAGCTACACACGCACACACACACACACACACGCATACATCTACACAAATTGCGGATGCAAATGCAGATAGAGAGATAGCTGAAGCTGAAGTCATTGAAGTTTGGCAGATGAACACGTGAAAAGCATGTAATGAAAAGTGGAAAACACATGCAAAGCCACAATATTAAGTGACTCACAACTTAAGTACACACAATAAAGGCTGCATACAGAGATGCACTCGCACACACACACACACACACACACACACAAACACATATGCAGCTCCATCAACGGCTCTTGTGAGCCATTCGATCACAGAAAATCTATAATGACAGCTTCGATAGCTTTATACGTTAAGAGAAACGGTACACAGAGAAAAAGAAGAAAATGTGTAATTTTCCATTTAGCTAAAAAAAAAAAAGACGGATAAAGCTAACAGTGGAGCCAGATATAAATAGAGCATAGCATATAAAAAGAGTTTTCTTGATTTTATAATTAATTAATTAAAATTAAATTATTAATAAATTTTTCAAAATTATTTTAAATCAATTTCTGGTTAACAATTAAATTACTTTAGCAATTTTTGGAAATGACTAATTTTGTTTTATTGTTTTTTATTTTATTTTGTTTTTGTTTTTTTTAAATGTTTAATTTGGTTTTTGATTGAGATTTAGTGTTGTGAACAAAATATATGTATACAAAAAGTGCATATTGATGAAGATTAAGGATCACTAATTTTTTTAAATATATTTTAAATTACTAAAAATAGATATTTTACCAATTTTTTAAATATAACAATGATATAATTGAATGTTAATATTTATCTATAAATATATATTATTTGAAAGTTTCTTTTTAAATTTTAATTGTAAAATTATAATTATCCTATATACTTATTTAATACAAGCAAAAATATTAGAATTACTGTGCCACAAACTGTTCTTCCTTAATGAAAGAATTTGGATAGAGAAATATCTGCTATAGCTGATTGTCATTAAAAATTAGAAATTTCCTCTTACAAACTGTACACACTTTCTGTGTATGTAGCCCACTGTGCACAGTAGCTGCCACATGTCAAAACTGTTACAGACGAGCCGAGCTGACTGGGGCTGGTCAAGTCATGTCAAGTTCGAGACGTGGCTGAGCGTTTCTCTCATTCGTCTGCTGCTAATAAATGTTGAAAATGCTGAAAGTATGCAGAGTGAAAGAACGAAAGAAAGAGAGAGATTGAGGGAGAGGGAGAGAGAGTGAGTGAGAGAGACACCGTCTTTCTTGCTCTCTCCTTGTCTTGCTGAAGTGTCTAGCACATATTTTATAATAAAACGCTTCATGATTGCGGTGTTTTTGTTGTTGGCTTTGCCGCATCAGCATCAATGACTGCAAAATTTGATAAACAACCTGACTAGCGGCTGCTTGACCAAGTCCTGTGGCCAGCATGTCCTGGCCTGTCCTGTGTGTGTGTGTGTGTGTGTGTCTTGAGTCCTGTGTGATGCTGTGGTTAAGTGTGCTGCTCTTGGCAAATTGTATTTGACGAGCTGTTAACAGGGCTTGCATTAACTGAAGCAGCAAACAGAGAGAGGGAGAGAGAGAGAGTAAGAGAGCGAGAGGTGAAGTGAGCAGGAGCAAGTGCTAGCCAGGATAAAGCTAATCAGCGAGGCGTTTTAGCCAATTGCCCGCTTCGACTTGCTCACTTATGCGTGTGCGTGCGTGTGTGTGTGTGTGTGTCAATAAATTGCCAGAGCTACTGCTTGGCCCCAAAGTTGAGCCGTCCCTCGCCCCTCGCCCCTCGCCAGTGCGTGCAACACAATAAATTTCCGCTTTTGTCTCACATAAACATTAACCGAAAATGCCGCAAATCTCAGTTGCCGGCCGCAAGGCGCAACTTTTGGCGTTTTGGCAACAATTTGTAAATAAAATTGTGGCGCAAATTAAGCGTATAAATAAGCCACAAAAGCAGCGCCCAGCAGCGCGCACGTAACAACCACGCACATCCGTTCGGCCCACTCACTCTGCCCCGCCGTTTTTTGTTGCCCCACTGCCCCTGCTGCCGCCCCTGACTGATACGCACGCCCGTCGAGCCATACACTAACCCAATCGACGGCTCACCATCATCATCGCAGCAGCGGCAGCAGCAGCAGCAGCAGTAGCTATAATAGTAGCAGCAGCAGCAGCAGCAGCAGCAGGAGGTGGAGCAGGAGTTGAAAATGGAGTTTGAGCAAAGCTTTTGATTGTGCCTGTCCATTAGAAATGGTAGCGTGAAATAAAGAAAGGAGAATATACAAATACATTTGTAAGTTTTTATTTGATTTTTATATATATATTTAATAAGATCCACTAAATCTAACCCATTAAAGCAATTCAGCTCGAGCTAAAATTAAATTCCCTTTCAAGAAATGAACTTGAATTTTCGTGTCACGTCATTAAACAGGACACGCGCTCAGCTCTAGCTATAGGCAGTCAAAGCACTCACAGCCACACAGAGAGCTAAGAACTTTTGCGCCTTGGCAATTGATGCGGCCGCCAATCACGTGGCAGTTGCCTGGCTACTGGCTCCTGGCTCCTGGCTCCTGCCTGTTGGCTGTCGTTGTTTGTCCAGCCAACAGCCAGCAGCCAGCAGCCAGGCAGACCCGCAAGGTCGCCAAAGACGTCGCAGCGTTTGTCGTTATTAATTTATTATGAAAATCTAAACGACTTAAGTGGAATAATATGGGATAAATTATTAAAATTTATGTGCTTTCGAAGCGCAACGACGACGCGTCGTCTAGTTTGGCACTGACTCCGGATATGCGCGCCTCTCCAGTTCGCAGCGCCATTTGAAAGGCAGCCAAAGTTTTGGGCATACTTCACTTTAATTTCTTTTGACGGTGCCTGCTGCCTGCCTGCCTTCCTGCTGTCTGTCTTCCCCTCTGCCCGGCCGTTTGCCTAGTGCCTGCCTGCCTGCCTGCCTGCCCGCCTGCCTTTTCCGGCAGGAAGTTGAGTGATTAAGTGTCCGCTTTTTGCACTTATGCTTTTTGCATAATTTGCCCGCCTAATTTCAGGGCGCCGTATGCGTCGAGTTGTGCGACATTATGGCTATTCCTGCTAAGCAGCTCAAGGATTTCGCATTACATTCCATAATATCAGCTGCACTACAAATTGTCTTTACGTGCGCGAAATGAAAAGTGAATTAAGCTCTGAATTAGCAGGTAAGAGAATAAGTCATTTTCTTAGAAGTTAATACTAGAAGAGCAGTTGCTTGGCAGATAAACACGTAGGGATTTTATATTTATATTCTTGGCTAAGATATTGTCATGAAATGCTTGAGTTTTAGTTCATATATGAATCGTATGTATGTATATTAGATATGGCTATTAAACTAAATAACAGTTCACAAATTCAAAAAACTTTGATAGTTCGCAAAAAGTTCATTTCAAAATCGATATTTATCGATAGATAATATAAGTATGTTAATATATGGATGTTAATGCTAATGATAGATGACAGATGAAAATCGATAAACGCTAGTCGGTAGATGATAATGATAGACTACAACCAAATATATCAAATATACTATAAAGCTAGTTAAATACTATTTACTAACAGAGTTAAGCTCAATATATAAAAAATGATAGAAAATTCAGACTATCGATCTATGATAAGACTGAGCATCATACATTCCAGCTGAAGATCCTTCGGAAGTGTGGCACACAAATCCGTATATTAGGTAATTAAAAATAAAAATAAAATACCTTAACTAAATAATTAACTATATTAGATTGCGTAACTCTGATCCCAATGATCTACAATAATCCATAGTTCT
This sequence comes from Drosophila aldrichi, assembly GCA_035045965.1. Classification (NCBI taxonomy): domain Eukaryota; kingdom Metazoa; phylum Arthropoda; class Insecta; order Diptera; family Drosophilidae; genus Drosophila; species Drosophila aldrichi. Next base: position 2,793,603 of record JAWNOM010000007.1, on the reverse strand, counting down.
CCAAGTACTCCATCTATACGTTACAGCTGTCGATATTATAGTTTATAATAATGAACCATCACGCAAGCGAAATAAAAGAAACAAACAACTATATATCTACATAAACAGAGAATTTCAATCCCACTCTCCAGAGTTTAATTACCTAAATAGGTCACTTAGAAAACAGAACAACGCACTACGCCCACCACACCCCCGTCAATTGTCAAGTTTTCATTAAAACTTTGACAACAATTAAAGTTTTTTAGTTCTCGTAAAATAAACTTTTGTTATTCTTACACGAATTTTATGCTTATTTGCGATACTAAAACTCGCTGGGACCAAAGTAGGCAGACATATTGTCAAGTGTATTGCCATGGGTTTGATGATACAAACAGTGAAATTTGTCATTTTATTGAAATGAATCGAATGTTAGTCGAGTGGAAGTGATGGTGGGGTAGGTGGCGGGTGAGCCCCATGTGGCCACCCCATCAGTAGATCCTCTTTGAATCTTGGCTGGTTGAAACGTGCTCGATTCGCAGCAAAACAAAAGGCAGAACGCGGCAAATTTTATGGCGCACTTGTTTCGCGTTAATCGCATATCGTAAACTAAGCATTTTTACGGCACCTGCGGTAATGGATTACTAAAGCAACAACTGCCACAGCACCAGCCCCTTAGCCCTACACACACACACACACACACACACACACACAGCCGGGCGAGGCACTCGTCATTGGCTGGAAAATTAATAAAGTTAAGTGTCGAGCACAATAAAAATGAAATTTCTTTTAGGCCTTGCCGACACTCACACACACACACACACACACCCCCTGTCCCCCTTTTAGACACGCCCCCATTGGCGAGACGCAAACGACAAGTTAGCGAGGCGTGAAACAGACTCGGCCTCTCACCATCGGCCTCGGGCAATGTCAAGCTCCATAGATCGTTTATGGCTTTGCTTTGCAATAATTGCACAACTTCAATAAATTTTGTTTTTATTTGAACGCTTTAAACTGAAGTCTCGAAATAATGCAAAAAAAAAAAAAAAAAAAGAAAAGAGAAAAGAAAAACAGTTAACGGAAGCGGCCATAACATGTGCAATTCGAGCCAACATGCGGTATGCGAGGGCTGTCGATTAGAGATGGACGAAATCTATGCAATGAATATTTCATATATGAATGCGATGAATACGATGAATGAATAAGGTAAATATTGTATTTTAGTACATGATTTGTATCTTTGAGCTGCTAAGACTTCAGGCAACAATATTTACTATTATATAGAGCTAAAAAGAAAGAAAATCAATCATGCCGATTGTTATAGCCTCTACCACGCACATGTCGTGTCACGACACGCGACTGCTGTCAGCTCTATGAGTAACATGTTTGCACCTGTGCCCTTTGCCAGCAGCAGCTCGCATGACTCGACCGGAAATGTAAATACGTTCAGGCTACTCTGTGTGCGTGAGTGTATGCGTGAGCGTGTGTGTGTGTGTGTGTGTGTGTGCGTGAGCGTGTGTGCGTGTTGATTGACAATGGGCCGCAATGCGCGACACTGTGGCGACTCTGATTGGAATTTATAGCACGTTTTCGGTTAGATACCGTTATTGGGGCCCTGAAATGCGTATAATGCAATGCAGTAGAGAGAGAGAGAGAGAGAGAGAGAGAGAGAGGGTGAAGAGAGCGGGTGAGGTAGGTTGGTAAAGCAGTCGAGGAAGGGGGAAGGGGTGCCACACATTAACGTCGCACCGCGAGCTCTATATCAATGTGTCCGGCGTTCACGTGCGTGTCCTCTGTGTCCTGTCAGTGACAAGGACAATGCCGGTCGAGCAGCCGATAGCAGCTGAGAAATTAAATAAGTAAAACACGAAGCGCGCCCGTCGCAATAAAAACTGGCGGGCAATAATAAAAAACACTTATGCACCCGCGACCCCTCTCTATACAGGGTGAGGGCTGAGTGTGTCTCTGTACGCGTGTGTGCGAGTGTGTGTGTGTGAGACTTAACACGCAGTCGATGGGCACATTTCCGGCGTAAAAATCCGCACGCCGCACTGTGCGTCGCATTGCGCGTTGCGTGCCCCGACGCGGACAGCGCGCATTGCATAAATCACATAATAAAACCCATAAATTTCGTATGCAGCGCCAAGATGAAAAGTGCGCAAGCAACAAAAGACAGAGAGAGAGAGAGAGACAAAGTGAAGAAAGAGAGAGCGAGAGAGAGGGAGGTAAGCAAAAACTATCTGGCAGCTCGTACTGCACATGCCACATACCACATCTTCCCATCTGCACCAACTGCCATGCCTTCAATCGAAGTCGATGATAAAGCTGTAGGACTCTCTCTCTCCCACTCTCTATCTCTCTTTCTCACTCTCTCCCACTCTCTCTCACTCTCTCCCACTCTCGCTCTCTATCTCTCTCTCTCTCCCCACTTAGTCTTAAGAGAACTGTGCAACAATATAGCTCGTATGACCTTTAAACTTTAAGTTCTGCAAGCAATTCCCACTCTGGAACAATGTTGCCCAACCACTTGGATGAGTCGAATCGGAGCTGGAATAGCCACGAAAATCTGATGAATAGCTATTTTGACAATGGAACATTATAAGTATATATAAGTTTATATACGGAAAAATGGAGTAAGTGATAGTGCGTAGCATGAGACTGGCAGGAAATGCCAACAAAAAATGTAGAATATTCGAAATGAAATAATGCGTAGAAGCAAGTGAGACAGATGCTGAGCGAAGACCATTGCAAAGATTAAGTCAAAATACCATATATAATTTACAATCATTGGTTAGTAGTTTTAAAATGTTTTTAGAACTAAAGAAATCATACATAAAACAAATAATAATAGAATCCAAATACTTGAGATCACTTCAAACTCTAGACTGTTATGGAGCTCACATAGATATCACATTTCTGTTCAAATCGACAAAAAGCTATAAGACTGACAGTTGAATTACTTTATGGTCAACATATAAACCTAGAAATAGACAGAATGTCAACTTATTACAAAGTTCACGCTCTCTTTCACTGAGAACGAGACCTGGATGAGCCTTGAAAATACCATTACTAAGTCTAACTGCTCTCTAAAATACCATTATCTTATTCCTGGCGTAACCTAAATTGAGATATTTGGGATTCTTAAAATGAAATTTTACCAAAAATTGTAAATCAAATATTAATTCTTATTCCATTAAATGAAATGTCGTAAAATACCCCAACTGAAATTTCATGAGGCTTTCGTCAGCATTCAAGTGTCTTGGCATTGGCACTGCATCTGGTTGCAGATACTCCATTTGATGTACTTTGGCTGGAGGGGGGAGCTCATCAAGGCTGAGTTAGGTCTATGCGGAGTTGTTTGGGCACTAAACACATTGTGCGCAAATCCCAGTTGAAATCCCGGAGGTGCTGTTGCTATTGCATCGAAAACGGAATTGCATTGGCATGTGAACTGCATTGACAGCATTTTACTGTTGCCGTGCAGGTCACTGCCGCTGGTGGGCGGAATGGGCGTGCCATTTTAGTGGCATGTTTGTGCTAATTTATTACGCCTGCGAAGCATAATGGCTGCCACCAATGCCGACAACGACGACGACGTCGACGTCGACAGAGCCACTGATTCCAATGGGGACAAACTCGGTGCACATTACAAAGCGACAAACGAACAGAGAGACAAAGAGACAGACAGACGAACAGATGGAGAGAGACAGACAGACAGGTGGATAGTTAAATTGTTGGCCAGCTAAGGCAGGGGCAGGTCTAAAGGTTGCTGCTTCAGGGGCTGCTGTGCCAGTTGCTGCTCCTGCTGCTGCTGCTCCTGCTGCCGTCCTCCTGCTGCTGCTCTCCTCCTGCAGTTGTTGTTGCTGCTGAAAATGAATGTCTAATTAATTAAAGTGCGAATTGCACTAGGGTCGTTTGCTTGTTTTGGCAGCTGCATTAATTGCCAGACGCCTAACAGTAAACATGTTGCCAGTAAATACACTGCAACAAATTATATATGACTTTCTATGAGAAGTTGTGTATAAATTGAAAATAAAATGGGTTTCTTTAAATGTGGGTACATTGCAAAAAGGGGTGTGGCAGAGGTTATTAAGCCCTGTTTGTGCCTTTTTATGTATATTCCTCAAATGTGCTATTCCTTTAAAAGAACCGACTAAGACACCAGGAATCTAAGGAAGCTTTTTTGGAGCTCTGCTTATTCAATTTTGTAAGTTTGTTTTTATACTCATTCACGAAAGTGAAATGAGTATATTGGTTTTATGCAATGTCCGTCTTGCTGTCCGTCCGTCTGTCTGTATTTTTGGGCCAATGCCAATTTTTTTTTTCTGATTTTTTTTTACTATTCCCATTTTTTTCTCAGTGTACTTGCACTTGCATAGCCATAGCAACTGTTTGATTTATTGAAGTTCCACTGTGCACCCTCCACACACATAACCAATTATTACAATTATTATCATTGCTGTTGTTGTTGTTATTGTTATTGTTATTGTTGTTGTTGTTGTTGTTGTTATTATTGTTGTTGCTATTGCTGTTGTAATTGTTGGTTGGGAATATTCGGTGCACTCATCAAATGCAATTTTATGGGGCACAACATTTTTAGACATCCAGAAAGTCGATATACATACATATACATATATGTACATATATATATATACATATACATACATATATTCATTTGTCTCTCGACAGCTACATTTGCTCTATGCGGCGTTCGCTCTATGCGCACAAAGCTTAGCGTCACATAAATAATAAATTTGTAACATTGCATTTTACGAGCAAACATCTGTGTATGTGTGTATGTCTCCCTCTCTCTCTATGTGTGTGTGTGTGTGCGTGGCGTGACATTAACAATTTATCAGTGAATCGAAAAAGCAACAAGCCAATAAAAATCACTCCGTTTGACCGGTTACATTGGGGTCTCTGGCCAGCCACGCCCCTCCGCCTACCTCATATATTGGCCTGCCACCATCATGACTCCCTCCTTGCTACAGCTCTTCCTCCCTGCATTCAGTGAACATCCGTTATTTTGCTCTGCAGTCGGCATCGTTTTGCGCCCATTGCCATAACAAATGTCAAATGGTATTGCAATATTGATGTTAGAATATGCGACGCGATTGTATTTCTCTTTATTTATGTATGTGTGTGTGTGTGTGTATGTATGTGAGTCTGTCTGCCATTTAGTGTCAAATGCACTGGACAAAATTTGTTTCTGCTTATTTTAATTGAATTAAATGTTGGGCAAGCACCAGCGAATGGAACACGAGCTCTCCCTCTCACTCCTTCTCTCTCGCTCTCTCTCTCTCTCTCTCTCTCTCTCTCTCTCTCTCTCTCTCTCTCTCCCTCTTTCAATTAATAAACATTTTATTTTGATATTTAGATCATTTGAATTTAATTTCTTTTAATTTTGTTGAAATTTCTTGTTTAATTTCTTATTTTCAAAAATTGTGCAACGCCCCTAACGGCCATTTGATGTACTAAGGACCATTTGATTTTTATGCAGTTGTCTGGCAACGCCTTAGCTTGAAAATTATGTATAAAATGTTCATTCATTCAGCATAGCAAAGACACAAACCTCATATTCAGCAATTGAAATACCTTCAACCCTTTTCGTAAACCATGGCTCACACTCAGCGAGGACAACAACCGTGCAACTGCAACAAGCTCTGGGGCCCACGTTAAAGCTTCGCAGTTAGCTTGAATTGTGGCCAATAGCAGCTGTAAGCGTTAGCCGAAAAATCAGTTGAGAACGAGCTTACGAGAGGGCAACAGCGCGAACGCTCAACAGGTGGCAGCGCCTCGAAACGAAAGTGAAAAACGAAACAAAAACAAAAGCAAAGCAACAAAATAAACGTGAGCTTGGCCGTTGGCGCAATCGCGAATCTCGAGCGTCTGGTGCTGGTTAAACAAGTGAAGCAACAAGCAACAACCACTGGCCAAAATCAAGCTTTGTGGCGGGACGCGCGGCTCGAAAGCAAAAATTGTCGACTGCCCACACGGAAAGACGAATCAGACCCGAAAAAAGACAATCGAAAAAAAAAACAGTGCAATAATAAATCGAATGTGAATGATGTGTGCTATTATAGTAAACAAATAAAATTATAATAGTTATCTTAATTAAGCAATAATTAAATATTGCTTTTAAGTAAATTTATATAAATTTTGCAAAATGTGCTCGCATCGCGTTTATTTTGTTTTCACGCTCGCAACTTGTTTACTTTTAACGCTGACAGCTGCTCAGGGGTTAGTAAATATCACACAAACACAATCACACACACACACAGAGAAAGAGAGAGAGAGAGAGAGACGCCCAAACACACAGATCTATCTATATAGACTCCCACACAGTATAGCCGACAACGAGTGTGACAAATATGTTGCACACAAATTATATACAAATAACATTTAAAATGACATCACGCCACTTAAGCGGGTCGAAACGACAAGAAAACAGCTCAAAACAAAAGACTTAAGCAACAAACCCAAAATTATTTGCCATGCCGGCAGCTCGAACATCGCTCATTATCCATGCCATGCCATATAATTAATAAGTTTGTAATCAAAGACAAAATTAACATTGAATACATGGACCCACAGCTTCCAGGGTAGATGTTGCCCAAGATTAAATGTCTGCTGAGCGAATACCCTGGACTTTGCTGAGGAGTGTTTAATATACATATATTATATAGTAGTTAATCTGCTTTCATCAATAATAACTTTAACTGTCAAAACAAGAAGTTTCTTTTAATTAGCAATAGCTTTGGCAAGCCATCTTTAGTTATCTCAACTCAGCCAAGCATACCCTATGAATCATATTCAGCACATATTGATTCTAGATTCAAGTATTTAAAATGTTGACTCATTTGTTTTTGTTGATCGAAAACAAATATACTTTACAATGACTGTTCGAAGCGCACTCTGCTCTTCAAGCGATAATTATAAATATGTCAAGAAATTAATAGCTCTGATATCATAAACAATAATATAATCCTAACTATGTGAACTAAGCACTTAGCGAAGCTACCATAGAGATATTTTGTATACTTAATAGTTATAATAATATATATTAGATATAATACATATTTTATATATGTTTAGTATATTTATAATTCTTCGACTTCAACTTCGACTTTTATATAATTTATATTTTATATACAATAAGAACAAATACTTGGGAATACATAGGCATTCCTTACCCATACAAACAAGCTTTTGCTTAACATTAGATAACTAAATCCCACGCATCTTGCAAATCTTCAGCTTACGAAAATAACTGTTCTTTCTGGTCTTTCGTACCGTGACAGCAAAAAAGAAAAAATACAACACGTAAAATGAATGACATAAAAATAAAATAAATTCAAGCCGAGATTGTCGAGATATCCGTCGACCTACGCACGCATTGCCAACATCTCTCGTAGCTCGACACCAGGGTGATGCAATGTTGAATGTCGTCCATATATGTATGCCGAATACCTATGCGAGGATTCACACTTGTTTATAAACTTGACCTAACCTGATGAATTGAGTATATCAATTAAAATTGACGTTGTTTTCATTGACAAAAGTTCATTCGAGCCACCCTAATGCCGGGTGACACATTTACTGCCTCATTTCCGATGGCTCACCTTGACTATCTCTCAAGCTGACCAGTTGCAAATGGTAAATCTATATAGAAGTAGTGTAGATAGTCTTATAACGGGCATTAGCACTATGTGGAAGAGTGCGTAACACGTGATTGGAAATACTTATGAGATCGTGCGATTTTGCATATCAATTTATTTATTTATTTAGGCAAAGCAGGTTTTCATATATATAAATAAATAATTGAGTCCATAGATATGTCAATATTTAGGCAATTAAATGATAAAAAAAAACTTAAAGCTGACATGAATGAGTATTATCACAAATATAGCCTAAGTATATATGAAAACTTTTGTGATACTCTTTGGAGTTAAGAAGAGTCTTTATTGGCTTTCTGAGTATTATCAGATATGATTCAACTGCACTTGCAGCTTGAAGGAGTATTATGAGGTCGGTAAAGGCTGAGTGTAATATTTTTATTTGTTTTTATAATTATGTCAATAGAAGTTCCTTATTGAGATCTCTTTCTATGGTTCTTATATAACATTCTTATTGAATATATAACAACTTGTTTCTTAGGGTTTGTCTAAAATAGATCTATTTCATGTAGCTATCTTCAACCCAACTCAACATAAACGAGCTTATTTATTCCCATCACATAACTACAAATATACATATGTATATATATAAGAAAGTCTTCACTTTATTCCGTTATATGTTTATCTTAGAAACAATCAGCAGACAATCAAAGTTTCGCATACAAAATGTTTTAAGTGTATTCAAGTTTCGACATGTCTAAATTTTATTTTTATTTTATTTTTATTTTTGTTTAATTCTGAGAATTCTGTGATTGATTTGTAGCTAAGTTGAATGTTGGCGTTTGTTTTCTTAGCTTCTTGATGAAGCCTTCCAGCTATTGCCAAATGATACACTCTCTTGAAACAATCTCTTGAAGCCCTCTCTTGATACACTCTCCATATATGGAATAAGTTCAATTGCGAGCGAGCCATATGCCATATGATAATTCAAGTTTATACATTGACCATATATAGGGTGCAGCTCAAGGCAGCAATATAAATATATATGTATATATATCTATATTATACATGCTTGCTTATGCGAGTTAATTAAGTTGATATCAACTGCCTGAAGCCGACATTTAGCACACACTCAAAACCCAACGCGATGCAATCATGTGAGACCTCTCCAATGAAACCCAATTGCATTTCGAAAACAACAACAAAACAAAAATGAAAAAATAATAAAAATAAACAATAAGAAAAAAGCGAAATTGTTTTTGCCATTTTGGGCAAAGAGTGGAGCTGAAGGAACCTGTTTGGCGTCTAACAAAACGTGACATAAACACAGAAGAAAATGTGGGAACAGGTTAAACGACGACGTCGACGTCGGCAGCGGCAGCGACAACGGCGGCAACAGCAATTGAAATTAGAACAACTCGAAACTGTGAATTGCGCCAAAAGAGACAAAAAGGCAGACAAAATACGCCGACAACACGGCACAGTTAGCCAGCTCAAGCTCTACGAGTTTCGCGCAGCGGCCAAATAAAAAGTGATAAAAATAAGATAAAAATAAGAAAAAGTAGAGTCCAGCTGTAGTTCAGCATTCGAGTGGGCTAAGTGACTAGAAGATACCCTATGCTAAGAGCGCTTTATTTTATTAAGTATATAACTTGTAATAAATATGGGATTTATTTAGATACAAGCCCCAGAATGGAGTAAGAGGATTTTAATTAGGGATGATTCGAATTTACTTTGGTTTACTCTATATCATAGGCTAATACCTCATTATTATCCTACATCACCTCTTACAATATTCACTTATTCCCGCTTTGCCATACTCAATGTGTACAGGGTATTTATATAACATTTTTGATTCCCTTAAAACCAAAACAAGCTCTGAGCTCAGCACCAAAATTGTTAAATCGTATTATATAAGTGGCACACCGAATAAGGCATACACTCTACATATACATGCATAAGCCTTATGATAATTACGACAAATTTGGAAAATCTATAAAGAGCGAGGGCTGCATAAAAACTTGTATATTTAGTAGTACTATATTAAATAGAAGTTTGTCAAATAGGAGTACAGTAATATATAGTAGTATATTTTAGTATAAGTAGTAGTAAAAAAGTCATATTATAAATAGCAGTATATTAAATTTCAGTATACTTAATACTCAACTCAATTAATAGGGATAATTCCAGCTTAAAAACTTTGACATTTTCATGCATAAACATTTGCAATAGATATATAAACATCTTTTTATTAGCCAGTTCGAAAAAAACAACAAACAAAAATGTATATCTAAAGTGTGTATTTAATATAAATTTCAAAAGTTTGACTCATTCGCCTGTAACTCCAATTATTGGCCATAAAACTTTGTTATTACAAATTCATCCAATGATGCCGAGCACTTAGAGAAACCACAAAACCAAAAGAAAAATGAAAAACAAAATATATATATATATATACATATATAATAGTTATAGCTGGCCGCAACGCCCCCGATGAGCTCTATGCCATTTCCGACATGAATCAAAGCGAAACGCGGCCGCTCTCAACACTCTGACCCGAACTCAAATGCGAGAGCCCAAGACGCAGCGCTGTAAAGTACATTACCCCGGTATTGTTTAAGTGTTTCTCTTCCGTTAAGCGCGTGAATGAATAGTAAACTGAAAAATAGCCATAGATTCAGTCACCATGTCAGCCACAAACACACAAAAGCGTGTAATACCCTAGCGGAACATACTGTCTTCGCTGCTTTCAACGGCTAAATGAAGTACTTGAATTTATATTTGGTTTCTTCTCTGGGCCAAGCTATTATTTTCATTTGTCATCAAGGTGGTGAGAGGGTAAAAAAGGGGTGTCACGTTTAATCATAGACAGTAATTAATAATGTAGATGTATGTAAAAGAATCCAGTAATAAACTACTAATTAAATACTTATAATATAAGTATAAAATAATAGTAATTCTATTACAAATTTATTAAAATAAAAACTCCATATAAGTATTTATATTTTCCTCAACAAATTGTATTAATCGAGATTTGCTTTAGGCTTTTTAAATATTTGATTTAATGAATCCCATTTTTAGTCATTATATATCATATTGTATGGATAACATTTTAATCATAATTCATACTTCATACATACGAATTGCTCACAATTTCTGTCAAGATTATCCCGAGTTTAGACTTAGTTTCCAACACTTCATATCCAACAACCCTCAATAAACGATTTGTTAACAGTTTGTTCATTTTTATTCGTCAGCCTCTACTCAATAATTGCACCAAATACAGTGAGACCGAACTCTCAGTACCATGTGGCTGTGAGCATACACAAGGCAGCGGAGCCCGTCAGAGTGAAGGTGGGCATACTGAGCAGTACTTACACAGATTTCAAGACCGTCGAGCTGAGGCCCTACTCAACGCAGCTGCTGCACTTTGAGGTGAACTAAACAACTCGGCTGCTCTTAAAATAGTCAAATAAAATGGTTTTCCATTGGCTCTTTCCCACAGTTGCCCGCACTCAAGTCTGATCGTTATCGGCTGACAGCGGAAGGCCTTAGCGGCATAATCTTTACGAACGAAACACAGCTACATTTCGAGCCCAAGCAGCATACGGTGCTGGTGCAGACGGACAAGAGCATCTATAAGCCCGGAGATCTGGTGCATTATCGCATACTGCTGCTCGATGCGAATCTGAAGCCTGCGCGGGGCTATGGACGTGTGCACGTCGAGATTCGGGACTCGGGCAACAATCTCATTAGAAGCTATAAGGACATACGCCTGACCAATGCCATCTACTCAAATGAGCTGCAGCTCTCGGACTATCCACGCTTTGGCGATTGGTCCATCGTTGTGGACGTGGCCGAGCAGCAGCACAAGCAAACGTTTGAGATCTTGGATCACATCTTGCCCAAGTTTGTGGTGGACATTGAGACGCCGCGAAAAGCAATCTATAAGGATGGCAAAATCGCAGCTACAGTGAAAGCGCAGTAAGTGAGCCCAGCTTGACAGAGAGAGAGAGAGAGGGACCCGCTCAAAGTATCACAGTATGAAACTCTTTACAATCTGAGATTATTTGTCGGTTATCCCATATCGATAAATATAAATTTTCAGCTGTGATCTTTAAGTTTAACTCGTATATACCGTATATAGGAAATCTACTCGTTATCCATATATTTTATTTGTTTCTTTACGTCTCCTCTAGCTACGCCTTTGGTCAACCGATTGTGGGCGAGGCTACGCTCTCCATTTATCCCACCTTCTTTGGCTCGCTGCAACCGTTCGTCAACGATCTGATCACCCGCAAGGTAGTGCCCATCGATGGCAGCGCCTACTTCGAGTTTGACATTGAACAGGAGCTGCATCTGAAGCAAGACTATGAGCGTCAATATCTATTGGATGCGCTGGTCGAGGAGCGCTCCACGGGTTCGGTGCAAAACTATTCCACGGTGCTCACGCTCTACCTGAATCACTTCCGTGTGGAGACAGTCAAGCTGCCCAGCTATTATATACCCGGCGTGCCCTTTGAGGCGACAGTAAGCTAACAAACTGCTATGCGGAAATATGCATAATATAATTTATTGATTTCTCTATTGACTGTATCTGACAGGCACGCATAGCTCGCAATGATGGCAGCCCCTTGAAAGATTTCAATCCCGAGATCACGGCTTATTTGACAAATGTCTATGGCAGCAGCGAAATGTATAATCGCACCACGTACACCCTGGATGGTAGAGGCGAGGTCAAGATGAAGTTCACGGTGCCAGTGGGCGATCGCGATGAGTTCCATTCGATCATTGTGGACTATATGGGCGTTATTAGCGATGTGGGCAAGGTGCCACGTAAACAATTGCACGGCAAGAATTATATCATCGCCAAGGTGCTAAATGATAAGTAAGTACTGAAAGGTAATTCGAATAATAGGTAATTGTGAAAATATTGGCAAAAATAGTAAGAAAGGAATATTACGAATTGTTTAGGCTATTATTCTATTAATATTGACTGTTATTCTCATTTTATTTATTGAAGATTTTTATTCTTTATAAATTTTTATATAATACATAATATAGATCTCATATGAATTATTGCTGCATTTATTTATTTATATATTTTATATACTTATATATTTATATATATATATATATATATATATATATATATATATATATATATATATATATATATATATTTATATATATATTTTGTTTTTTTTTTTTTTTTTCGTTTCTTTTCTACTTTCCTCCACATTATAAAAATCTCACAATATTTTTCTAGACCCATGGTTAATCAGGAAATTGCTATAGCAGTGCGTTCCAACGAGCCCATGAAATATTTTATGTATCAAGTTGTGGGACGTGGCGATATAATACTGACGCGCACTGTAGATGTGAGTGTAGCAAAATAACTCAATTTAAAGCAATTATTATTGTATACACATTAATTTGCTCAACAGGTGGGTGATAATACCTATCATACGATCAAGTTTCTGGCCTCCTTTGCCATGATGCCGCGTGCCAAGTTGTTTGTCTATATGATAGTCAATGGAGAGCTCGTCTACGATGAGCAGATCATACATTTTGAGGAGAATCTGTTGAATGCTGTAAGTGGAGCTCATATTCCTTATAATATATGCTTACTAAACTCATCTCTTATAGGTGCAAATCGAAGCGCCCATTCGCGCACCACCTGGCCAGGATATAGACATAAGCATCAGCACCAAGCCCTATTCCTATGTGGGTCTCATGGTTGTTGATCAAAATGCAGCTGCGCTGCGCAGTGGTTAGTTGAGCTACTTAAAGTTCCATCTCCACATACCTCAACTATTCTCATATCATTCAGGTCACGATCTAACACACGAACGACTCATGAATGCTCTGAATGCCTATGAGCTAAGTGATGTTAACACACCCATCGGCTCGCCCGGCAAGGAATCCGGTGTCATAATAATGTCCAACACGGATTACATTGTGGATAGAGGTAGAACTAACAGCTCATGTAATTTAACACTTTAATTATAATTCAAGTTTTTATAGAGGTCGATACCACACCGGCTATAGGTAGGGATGGCTCCACTACCGTAGAGGAGGATAAGCTGACAGCGGTGCGCAAAACAGACATTGGACCCGCCCATAAGATAGAGGTAAACACCTTGCCACCTGGGAAGGGACGCTATGCCTTCTCCTACACACCCAAGCCCTATTGGCATAATCCACGTGTTCATGTCATGCGCGATCCGGCGGACACCTGGCTCTTCCTCAATCTCTCCTCAAGCAGCGATGGCCGCAACACAATACATCGACGCATACCTAGTGAGATGACGTCCTGGCTGCTGACGGCATTCACGCTGGATCCGGTCAATGGTTTGGGTCTGAATGCGCCCGTGAGTAAACTGGAGGCCTACAAGGAGTTCTACATAGCCACCGAGCTGCCGTACTCCATACGAAAAGGTGGTGAGCCTACAGATGTGTATGAGAACCTTATTACTATCCCCAATTCATACTTCCAGATGAACTGATTGCCTTGCCCTTTGTGGTGCATAATAACAGGGACAGCGATTTGAGTGTTGATGTGACTTTCTATAACACAGCACAGGACTTTGATTTTCCCCAGCTGAACATCAACCAGACCAATAAGCCAAGTGAGTAAAGCACTTATCTAATACTAAATTTCTTATAATGAATATTCACATCGTTCAATCAGAGCTGGAGCTTTATAGTCGTCGCACCATTCAGGTGCCCGGAAAGTCGGCTCGCTCGATCTCTTTCATTGTGACGCCCCGACGAGTCGGTGCACTGCCCGTAAAGGCTGTGGCCACCACATCCCAGGCCGGCGACACTGTCGAACGTACACTGCTGGTCGAGCATCCCGGTGCAACGGAGCGCGTGAATCGTGGCTTCCTCTTCGAGCTGAACTCCAATGCCCAGCGCAAGCAGAATGTCACCATCAGAGTGCCACGCAATGCGATACCCGACTCAACGAGCATCGAAGTCAGCGCCGTGGGCGATTTGGTGGGCAGCATTGTGGGCAATCTGCAGCAGCTCATCCAGCTGCCGACGGGCTGTGGCGAACAGACCATGGTCAACTTTGTGCCGAATCTAATGGTGCTGCGTTATTTGGGCGTAAGTTTGAAAGCAATTACAACTGAAGAATGGCAGATGATATAGAGTGAAATCGATCATGTTGCCATCAATCAATCAGATATTGAATCATCGCTTAGTGGTTCACAAAATCAATCAACCCAAATCATCATCAATCTGTCCCTCCGACAGTCAATCAATGCTTATCACTATCCATCAGTCAATCACTTACTTGGTCACTCACTAAATCAGTCAACTCACATCATCATCAATAATAGTTTCCTTTTGCTACTCTATCATTCAATCTTCACCTCCCTCACAGCGCTTGCGTCAACTAACTCCCCAGTTGGAACTGGCCGCCACCAACAACTTGGCCGTGGGCTATCAGCGCCTGCTCTACTATCGGCACGAGAATGGAGCATTCAGCGCCTTTGGCCTGTCCGCCAAGAAGAGCTCCACATGGCTGACGGCCTATGTGGCCAGATCGTTGCGTCAGGCGGCGCCCTACATTCAGGTGGACGATCATGTGCTGCAGAGCGCCCTGGCGTATTTGGCCAGCGTGCAGTCCGGCAACGGCGGTTATGAGGAGCACGGCGATATCTTTGAGCAGTTCGACGATGGCGGCATTAGTCTAACCGCCTTTGTGACGCTCGCCATGATGGAGAATGTGGTAGGTGGCATGAGAGAGTTAGTTGAGCATGCAATTTACATTGAATACTTTTCAGGATCTGCATCCAGAGTACCGGAATAACATCAACAAGGCGCTGGACTTTATCACACGAGGCCTGGATGCCTCTAACAATCTGCATGCCATGGCCCTGGGCACCTATGTGCTGTCCCGGGCCAATCATAACGCCAAAGTCGCCTTCCTGCAGCGTCTCGACTCGCTGGCCATGAATGCCGACGGACGCAAATGGTGGAATAAGACGGCTCCGGCTGCGGAACAGCAGTCGCCCTGGTACACTGCCACGCGCAGTGTCAACATCGAGATCTCGGCCTATGCCGCGTTGGCACTGCTCGAGAATAATCTGGTGGGCGACGCGTTGCCCGTGCTCAATTGGCTAATGGATCAACGGAATATATTTGGTGGCTTTGTGGGCTCGCAGGATACGGTTGTGGGTCTGCAGGCGCTGCTCATGTTTGCCGAACGCTTCTCCAGCCAGGGCAACAATGTGCAGTTGGCTTTCAATTACGGAGAGGGTGCGGAGACCATACTGAATGTGAATGCAGAGAATTCGCTGGCGCTGCAGAGTGTGGAGGTAAGATGAAGTCGATGGAAGTTAAGAAAAACTTTAACTAATTCCAAATCGAATTGGTCCACTTCACAGCTGCCCAACAACATCAAGAACGTCAGCGTCTCGGCCACTGGGCGTGGCTTGGCGCTGGCTCAGGTCAGCTACAAATACAACACAAATGTGACCAGCGCCTGGCCGAGATTCGTGCTGGATCCCACAGTGAATCGCAATTCCCATGCGGACTACTTGCATTTGTCAGCCTGCGCCAGCTTTGTGTCGGTGCCTGGCGATGCGGAGCGCTCCAATATGGCTGTCATGGAGGTGCAGCTGCCCAGTGGCTTTGTGGTGGACACCGATACGCTGCCCACGCTGGAGTCCAGCGAGCGCATCAAGAAGGTCGAAACACAGCAGCGCAACACCAAGGTCATCATCTACTTTGACTATCTGGACAGGCGCGAGGTCTGCCCCACGTTGCATGCCTACAAAACTGTGAAGGTCACCAAGCATCGGCCCGTGCCGGTTGTCATGTATGACTACTACGATAGTGGTAAGCTTTGAGAATCCCAAGTCCACCTACAGCTAATCCATATTGGATTCACTCTCCCCTACAGCCCGTCGTGCTCGTCAGTTCTATCGAGCGCCCAAGTCCAATATCTGCGACATCTGTGAGCATGCGAATTGCGGCAACATTTGCGAGAAGGCCGAAAAGCGGGAATCGCGTCGTCCCGATGATTATACGGCCATAGCAGGCCGTACCTCAGCTGGCAATGGCCAGAAGGCAATATCCGTGCTGTTGCTGGCACTGAGCATGATATCACAACTGTGCTGTTAGAAGGGTGAAGCGGGGGGCGAAATAAACGGAAGCTTTAACAAATACCACTCATCTACTTAATAAGCTAGACCTAGAACAAATGTGAACTAAAACCGATTAATCTTAACGATGCTAAAAGTTGCCAATAATAAAGAGAAAACCGTTAACATCTACTAAAAAACTACAAGCTGTTGCATTTACTATAGATTATATACATACATACATACATATAGGACTCTGTACGGGCGGAACGAAATTGGGATTATCAAAAAGTAATAAATCTCTTAATCGAATCCACAAAATCGATTATTATCGAACTTGTCACAACATTTGAGATCCATGTAAATTAAAATGAAAATTTCCTGAAGAGAAAAAAAGTAGGAAACAACTCTTTTAATGTCAATGAAATTTATTTAAATATGCAAAAATAAATCAAAGCTTCGTTTCATATTTAGTATTATTAAAAATTTTATGTACATTATTTTTCACTAGATATTTTCTTAATTTTTGATTGGTTTCAGAGAGTACATCGCTGAAGACCAGAATTTTGCTAACTTTTATACCAAACAAAACCATGTTCAAAGATATTAATGAAAATTAAAAGTGTAATCGTGGAATGAAACGTACAGAAGTGGAAAAGACCCAGCCAACAGCGAAAGAGAAGAGAATCAAGCGCGATGCGCAACGCGGCTATTGGGCATCCAAAACTGAGTTCGTACTCACTCTCATCGGCTATGCCATTGGCATTGGCAATGTCTGGCGATTTCCCTACCTCTGTTACCGCAGCGGCGGAGGTAAGTTCTCTGCAAATACCCAACTGGATATATGCATACGTCAATGACCGTCTGATATTATGTGCTCAAAATTTGTATATTCATACCCAGTGATTATTTATGTTACCGGGTTGTATAGGCAATCGGATTGAGAGGTATCATCTTCATCTTTATGGAAATATACTCTTCTTCATACAGGGTATCTCTTGGTCAACCGCCAGTTCGGTTTCCAGCAATTGATGATGAGTGAGTGAGCATTTCAATGAGTCTTCATTGCTCGGCTCACTCAGTTGTGCCTCTCGCGCTGCCTTTGTGCTTAAGCTAAAAATAGCGCATGCTCTGACGTCATGCACACTCAGTCACACACAGGCACACACACTGCACAGCAAAGCGAGTGTGTGTGTGTATGTGTGTTTACAGCGAGTGCAGTGTCTATATTAAGCTCCCCACAGCAATTGCTGTAGCTTTCGAGTGAAAGCTGAGGTAGCTTTTGTTGCTGCTTTGTCGGCGGCCAGCGGAGGCCTTCGATAGCTCAGTTGGTAGAGCGATGGACTGTAGAGTTTTCGAGGTTGATGAATAAAACAAGGCTGAAATCTATACCTAAACAATACACCTTTGGTCTAGATAACGCAATCTTAATCTTATTACCATCAGTTTATGGAATCGATATGTTGAAATCCATAGGTCGCTGGTTCAAATCCGGCTCGAAGGATCTTACCTTTTTGTATATTTTATTTATTTTTATTATTATTTTTATTTTTATTTTTATTTTTTTAAATTTAGTTTATTAAATGACAATGAATCATTCTACTTTAGTAACTATTTCAGTCTTAATACAATAATATGTTAATTTCTGATTCCATTCCAGTCTTTCGCTGTAAATAATTCATAAAAATTTAATCAAAATTGGCCATGAGTAGAATGACGGTTCCAGCTGACTATCCAAGCCATCTCATAAATAACTTTTCATTTATTCCAGGTGCATTTCTCGTGCCATACATGCTGATGGTGATTCTATGCGGTATTCCATTATTTTATATGGAAGTGCTGATCGGTCAATTCTCAAGCACCGGCTGTACCAGTATGTTTCGTCTGGTTCCCTTACTAAAGGGCACTGGCATCTGTATGATGATTGTGAATATGTATTGTGTATGCTACTATTCTGTTATCATCTCGTATCCCATACGCATGTTATACTATAGCTGTTGGAAAACAGTGCCCTGGATAAACTGTGAACAGTCGTGGAATTCGAAAAACTGTACAAAGATCGAGGGCGTAAGGGCGAATGATTCGGATTCTGATTCTATTTTATATTAATTTAATTTATTATTTATTTTTCTTTCATTTTAACAATATAGGTGAATGGTACTACTGGTAAATTCGTAACGCCAGCCGATGAGTTCTTTCAGTAGGTGAAACTGGGCTTTGTTTATATAGAGGATATCTTGATTTTCATCTTCATTTCAGTCTGGAAGTCTTGCGCATCTCGAGCGGCATTGCTGATCTTGGTACCATTGTGTGGGAGCAGTTGGTTTGCTTACTCATCACATGGATCATAGTGTTTGCATGTGTGGTGCGAGGCATAAAATCGGTATGATATCGATACCTTATCGACACAGTAGCAAAGATATACTACATCTAAAATTGTTGCAATGAACAGGTGGGCAAGGTGGCTTATTTTACAGCACCATTTCCCTATTTACTACTGACTATACTTTTCGTCCGTGGCGTCACCTTGCCTGGCGCCGTGACTGGCATCAAGTTCTTCTTCTATCCGGAATGGCATCGTCTGCTCGACTTGCGCGTCTGGTCGGATGCGGCAGTACAAATGTTCTTTGGCCTCGGTCCTGGCTGGGGCGGCATCATCAATATGGCCAGCTACAATCGCTTTCACAACAATGCCAAATTCGATTCCATTTTGGTCGTAGTGATCAATGTTCTCACTAGCATTTACGCCGGCGTCGTCGTCTTTTCCGTACTGGGCTTTTTATCGAGTGAGTATGAGGTATATACTAATATGTATATATTACTCTCTTACTAATGTTTGCTCATTGCTAGAAATGTCGGGTAAATCTGTGAAAACAGTGGCTACCTCTGGCGCTGGACTGGCCTTTGTCACATATCCCGAAGCAATTGCCAAGATGCCCATTCCGCAACTGTGGGCAGTTCTGTTCTTCATAATGCTCTTCCTCCTGGGCATTGACAGTGTGGTGAGTAGAAGTTGAAGAATCCCATTGTACAAATGCAGTTTACCTAGAAATACTCTATTCAAGGGAATATTCTATGTTATGCTAACCTCAATGAACTCATTTTTCTGTTCACTTCCACTTTAGTTTGTGCAACTGGAGGCCATCACAACATCGATTCTGGATGAAATCCAGGGGCTGCGTAAATACAAGTTGGTGTTGACCACAGTCTTGTGCATCTTCTCCTTCGGCTGTTCGAGCATTATGTGCACCAATGTGAGTACCTGCTGGAATTGACTCTAGAGCAATTAACAACGATTATTATTTGTAGGCCGGCATGTATATATTGCAACTATTCGATTGGTATTCATCGGCCTTGTCGATTATTGTCATTTGCTTGGTGGAGATTTTTATGATTATGTACATCTATGGCATGGATAATTTCTTAACAGACGTCGAGTTCATGTTGGGTAAGCGGCCGAATCTTTTCTGGAAGATTAGTTGGAAGTTTATAACGCCTCTAGTGTTAATCGTAAGACCTCAATTAGATATTTCAGTTTAACGCAATAATTATATATCTATAAATTTTTGGATGTTTTTAGTTTATTCTGCTGACAAGTATTATATTTCTAAGAGAAGTCACGTACAACGGAGTCAAGTATCCAAGGTGGGCCGTTGCGTTGGGCTGGCTTAGTTTTGTGTCCTCGATCATATGGATACCGCTGTACATATTCTACATTATGATCATCAAGCGCAACACGTTGTGCAGTAGCCTGAAAAGGCGAATGAGGCCACTGGACTGGACCCCAGCCGATCCGATAGATCGTGAGGAATACGAAGCCTTCAGACGACAACGGAGATCGCCTAAATTTATGACAGAGTCAGAGGCAGAAGGCCCGGCACCAGCTGAGAAGTAACAAACCTGCAATATTATTTGTATTTGCCATAAGTGCCATAAAGTGGTTTAAATATTTCAAAACTTCAAACGTCTTTTTATTACATTGCGAACAAGATAAACAAATGCTTTCAGCTTAACAATTCACATCAATGCACCTCCTCGGTCACCTCATAGAGCTGATGTGTAATGTCGGCATTGCCCACGACTTCCTCGTATTGCTGGCGATCCTCCATTTCAATGGGATACCAATCGTTGGGTCGACAGGCGCGCCTGAACCGATTGCAAAAGCTGCCCGTATTCTGGCACATTATCAGGACGCCATAGCCGGGAATGAAGAGCACTGACAGCAACACCACAATCAGGCTCATGGTTACCATAATGCCAGAGCTAAATGCGTGCTCAAAGTAGGAGATAAATATGCCCATGGCCTGCAAAAGAAATCAACAAATCATATAAATAAAAAATTGTGATTGAATAAT
The DNA here is from genome assembly GCA_035045965.1 of Drosophila aldrichi. Lineage (NCBI taxonomy): Eukaryota > Metazoa > Arthropoda > Insecta > Diptera > Drosophilidae > Drosophila > Drosophila aldrichi. The sequence goes on along the minus strand of JAWNOM010000007.1, from coordinate 2,772,558 downwards.
AAACAATTACTAACCAAGGCATAGAGTAAAAACAACGGTGCTATAAAGCGCAGTATGAAAATCTTCCACGACGCAAATGGCTCGCCCAGCATAAACTCGATGTCGCGTTGGAAACGCTGACGTCCATAAACCCAAAGTATGGCCAGCAGCAAAATCAAGTGCATCAGACTGTGCGTCATAATTGCATCCAACGATAATGCCGAAAAGTACTCAGCGCCATTCTATTATAAAAGAGAAAGAATGAGATAGACATACATATATTTGAAATAAATTGTAAAATAAAACAAGTAAGAAAGGTCTAGTCGAGACTGCTCAACTAGGAAATGCCCTGAAGCTCCCTTCGGAGAACTGATATTTCAATAAGTTTTCGCGTCTTTTTGACACACACACACACATACATACATACATAGGCACACATTGGCACGCACGCATACAGTAGTTGAGTAAAAGTATAAGCAGGAAGAGAAGAGTTGCAGAAGATCATCAAAGTTGTCTATGTGTATGCAGCAGTTCTCATTTGGTATTTGTATTTAGGTAAAACGAAGCTAGAATGCTCACAGCAGCAGAGAGCGTTCCAATTGCTCACTTGAAGCTCAACTGCAACGAGCTCTACCTGCCGTAGAGGTCAACATTTGGGAGAGACAGTACGTGTGTAAAAGTGGCCCTATATAAAGGGCAGCAGCTGCAGCGTTTCTTCAGTCAGTCTTCAGTCGTCCAGGCCTGCAGTCGTCAGCGTCAGCGCAATACAGTGAAGTCGAGTGTGTGAATTATAAGCATTAAAGACGTAGAGGAACTACGTAGCGGAATTACGTAAGAGAAATAATAAGAGGAAATACTTAGAAGAAAGAGGAAATATTTAGCGGAAATACTGGGAAGCAATACTTTGAGAAAATGAATATATGAATATATTATTAAATAAGATTATATGTTTATATAATGTACAGAAAAAATTAAGTTGTTACGACGCATAATTAAGACAAAATGTTCAATATGTTCAGCTATTCAATACTTACAGTAGTGCAAAATAACAGGGATGCGAGTGACAAACAGCCTATTGTACCAAAGATAACTTCCTGTTTGCGGTGTCGCAGCATCTCAAATTCATCGAACAGACTCGTAAATACAGAAAATAGTTGTGTGATCTGATAGGAGAGAAAAAATTTATAAATGGAACTATTAAATAATTTTAAAATTAAAATGCGCATTCCATTTCATTCAATTAACATACGTAAATATAAATATAATAATAAATATAGAGAGGCTGCAGATTCATATGGGGTGTATTGTACACACACTAGTGCAAGATATAGAAAATTGTCACCCACCATCACAATTAATGAGCCCATCAATAACATGGTGTAGTAGAGTATTGTCCAAAAGTTGGGAAATTCCATTGTGGACAGGATACTGGCAGTCGATAAGAACAATGCCCAATTTGCCTCCACAAATGAGTTGAAAGTATCGGCATGAAGAGCTAATGATATTTCATATAGAGAATTATTCAAAAGAAATAAAAGAAAATGTTATTAAAATAAATAATATTAGTTCTTAATGTTAATGACGACGATCTTATGGCGACGCAAGAGAAGTTTACTAATACTAATACTTATAAATACTAACAATACTTAATAATTCCAATAATTGTAGTCTACTCACTATGAAAATAATGTTTTAGCATAAAGGTAACCATGCCAAACAGTATATAAACGAGTGTCTGGCCAAAGGCAATGATCCAGCTGTAGTTCATGATGTTGGTCTTGAAATTATTATAGCTAGATAAAGCTATGATGGTGCCCCAGCCAGATCCGAAAGCTTGCAGTACTACAACCGACATGCAGAGACCCCCCTCTAACATATGCTCGAAATGCGGCTTCATATAGTGAAGAATACCATCCAAGGCGCCCGGTAGAAAGAGGAATCGTGTTATACATATCAGCAACAAGACCAAAGTGAAGATCACCATATAGCGAATCAATTTACCAAACTGAGAAATCAAAAAATCATTAGAATATTTCCAGAATTACTATATAATAATTACCTTAGCAGTTTCGGAAAATTTGTAGAAAATGAATGCTATTATGCCCCAAACGGCAATTGAATAGCCCACGATGTGCCAGGACAAACTAGTATCCTCGGACATATGATAGGATTCTGTATCACGGACTCCCTCATAGTGATTTCTATTTGATAGTTAGGATTAGCATAAAGAATAGTTTGAAAAGCTGTTTCAAAACTTACTGAAAGAAAATCGTGGATGGCACATGTATCAAAGTAAATGAATATGACTCATTGTAATTATCATAATCCGAGGACGTAAGTGTCTCCAAAGCTTTTTCCGTCATGTTACAGACCTAAAATACAAGTTCGAATGTTAATATAAATTTGTTTAAGCTATTATAACTTTTCCTACTTACAGTTGTTACATTTTTGTCGGGCACAAAGTTCTCACAGCTCCAAGGCAAAGCTGGCCGCAGGGAGTGCACTATGAATATCAATGGCACGATAGCAAAGATGCCATAGTACAATAGACTCGCCAAACTTAGTATCAAACTCATATAGCCCATTCCTAAAAAGCAAAATATTAATATGAAAATCCAAATCAAAGATATGCTCATATTACCTTTGAAAAAGGGCGAGACTCGAAAGGAGGAGATGAAGCCGCTGCTGGAGAATTGACCCATAAACGAATGTATGACCATAATGGGCACCAGATAGAGAGCCATATATACGTAGTAGGGTAACATGCCGAACACTAGAAAAAGAAAAAGAATAAAGTTGTTATAAATGTGAAAACAGTTTCCCCTGATATGAATTCTTTTAAAAATCTAAACTTTTTTCAAAATGCTTGAGAGCAACATTTTCTTATAGTAAATATATGCTTACAAATCTAAATATTCGTCATCTTCAGAGCAAATAGTTTCTATCTTTTAAAAACAAAAGATTAAAGAGAAATGTCCATTATATAGAATCCCAATTTGTAACTAATCAAAACAGACGCATACAAAAGCAACTTTTTATACAGATCAATTTCATATTTATTTGTATTTGTATATACATTATTGTATGTATATTACTATAGTATATATTTCAGTGTGTTTCATCTAGCACTTCAATTAATTATCATAAATCATCAGCTATCATATTTCTTTCCATTGAAAACGTTTATTCAGCCAAGGCCCTTTTTATCTAAACTATATACATGAACATTGCGAACTAAACTGTTGTAAATACAACGCCCCTTAATATAAATATTACAGATACTATGAATATCCAATAACATATGCTAATTGAGATTTTATTATGAAACCCATTTGATCTATTGGGATTCTAATTAAATTGCTTTATCATCTATATTCTCATAACCCACTATACATTTTCAACCAATTTCTAATGAATCTTCACAACATGAGTGTCAGTACCTTGACTTTGTACTCAATCTAATTCCCATCAAATTCTCAAAAGCAAGCTGATTACGACCCACAGTTCAATAGAAATGTTTGCCATAGATAAGAATGAAAGTTTCTTAAAATCTGTTTAATCCACGGCTGATTATGGCTTGTTTTTGTTAATTACAAATTTTCAATAAATAAATGATCTCAAAAAGTTCAAAAACTATAAAAGGTCGCTGAAAGCAAATTATTGCATTCCCCGGATTATGTACATAGAATTTCTTGATCTCACCTCATGGCATGTCGAATTGATAAGCTTATCAGTCTCAATAATTTCAATTGCATTTAAAACTGACACACACACACACAGAGAATACTTACAGCCCATGTCGAAATAGAACCAATACGAAATAACAAATAGATCCAATTTGAGCGCCAGACCAAAGCAGGCGTAAATGAAATCCGTTGGCTTTTCCCATTTGCCACGATTCGGATCTGGTTTGAATGGCTTGCGGCCGCTCTCGTAGGACGTTTCGTATACCATTTTATTGGCAGCAGCTGATAGCAGTTATCGTCGAATATATTTATATATATGTATTTGTATATATGTATATGACTGCACCGAATATAAATTGGCTTTATATAGAAATTGAATCACAGCCTCCAATGCATCTCGTATACTACATAAACATAAAAAGAAAACAAACAAAAAGGAAATACAACAAAATTGAATATTTAAACAAAATGCGATTAACACACGACGCAATGTCGCTGTGAATTTTAATTAATTTTTGTCTATTTCGTTGTCGTTGTTATTTATTCTTAGTTTGTACTTTTATTATTATTATTTTTATTTTTATTTTTGTTTTTGTTTTTGGTTGGTTTTTCGCGCGCCCGCTTACTTTAAATTGACGTTCTAATTAGAAGAGACGATGCCGGCAGACTGAATGTGAGGCCTGCGAGAGCATCCGTAGCATCCATCCATGCATTGGATAGATATTTTTTTTTTTTCATTTTTCATTATCAACGCTGGCCGCTGTCTGTATAAATACAGCAACAGTTTGCCAAGTTCTCAGCGGCAGCAACAGCTGACACGTAATACATAGTACATTGAGAGAAATCCAAATGGGCTGAGTAGAAAATTTGATATTTGTATTGAAAACACATCGCGGCGACCGCAGCGACATGGCATTGCATCGATTAGAAATACGTAGAAGATTTTCCATATTTATAATATAAATATATATATATATATATATATAAATATGTATTTATTTATGTATGCAATCATATACATATAGAGATTCAGTTCGTTCGTTTTCATACGTTTCTCAGCAAAAAGATTGCTAAAAGAAATATATGCAATATATGAATATGTACAGAAATATTTCAAAATAAACTTTTTGCTCAATTTCAAAATCTTTGCCATCAAAAACTAAACAACAAAAAAAGTAAACACACTCAAAAATTTTGATTTGTTTATTTTTGAGCTGAATTTCAATTGCAGTGTAAAAAGGCAACAGCCGTCTCTTGTCCATTTTTGAATTTTATTTTTTTAATTATTTTTTTCCTGTAAAGCCGATCATGTGCTTTATTTATTACTAATCTGGCGAAACAATCGCCAATTGCATTTACATAGAAATATTCATATATACATATGTACGTAATATACAAATATATATACAATTATTTATATGAGTACCAAACATACATACATCATATTTGTTCTATGCCAAAAAGTATGCAAGCAACGTAAGAAAATTACATAAATGCAAGTTGAGCTTGGAAATGACGAAGATTTGATACCATAGAGAATCAACTTTGGGATACTCTTTTAAAAGTTTTTGTATAACTTCAGAATATAGAAAATGTTATTATTATATTTAAGTTCCAGTTCCTGCAAATTTTAATTTTTATAGATGAGTCCTGTTAAATTATAATATGTTGGGTTCTGTTATAAAGTTATAAAGAACTGTGACACTTTTATACTTTATGTGGATATGCGAATGAATATTATCAAGAATACAAACCGTAGAGGCCGAACGTCTTCCAGAATGGAAATGGTTTAGGCTTTATTTATAATCAATGTTGCATACTACTTAAATGGAACTAGTTCCAACATGGAACTTGAACAACTAATGAAGAACTTAAAACCCTTTAAAACTAGATCCAACACAGAAGCTTGAGAAGTGAGTTAGCCAATGCTTAGAGCACATCTTTATAGATATGGAAATCCATTCCTAAACCAGGCTCAGACCTGAACCAGATGATATTTCTATGTCTATAACTATACACAAAAATCTCTTTCAAACTAAATGAAATTTCTAAAATAAGACAAAGCTTGTCATTTAAAATTGTTTAAAAGCTCTTTGCTGTTTTATTCATACAGATATATGTATGTATGTATATCTAACATATATATGCAACTACAAATATCACCAGTTTATTGTTCTCTATAACTAGATTTGGGAAATATCAGTACATTCAATAAAAACGAAATAGCTTGCGGTCATCTAAAATATTTCAGCTGTTCAATGCACACAATTGGGTTCAGTTCGACCTGAGTTGCAGGTCCATCGCTTAAGTACAATATCAAAATAAAAAATAAAAATATAATGAGTACGTTAGGCACTATGCAGTATTGCTATTGTCAATGACAAGCATTTCGGAGGTGCCCATGATCTCCTCATAGAACCGGCGATTGTCCGCATTCACCGGATGCCAATCGTGCGGAGAGAAGCATTGCCGCATCCGTTTGCGCCAGTTGCCATTGGTCTGGCAGAGTCGATAGACCATGTAGCCCAGGGCAACCAGATATATCAGACTCTGGCTGACCCAAATCAAGGTGTCCTCGACACCGTTCACCGACATCATATAGATAGTCTGCCACTGAAAATACCAAAAGTTGCGGGTCAATTAAATATCACACTAAATATCTATGGGGCATACCAAAGCGACTCCCAGGAAAAAGGGCACTACGAATCGTATGCAAGTTATCTTTAAATTTGAGATCGTTTTCCCCAGCATGAACTGAAGATCGCATTGGAAGCGCACGCGTCCGTATATCCAAGTAGCCATTACTATTAACAAGGCTGAGATGATGATCTGTGTGAACACCGACATGTAGGACAAGGCGCTAACTTGGCTAAAGCCCAACTGCAAGAAAGAGTTACTGTCATTAGCTGTGTGTATTTATAAATGAGTCTAAAAACGTACCCTGGTGCAGAAATAGATGGATATGAGCATCAGCCATAGAACCAGGAATATCGTAATGGCTCGCTTTCTGGGTCGCAGCTGCTCGAACTCATCAAAGATGGCAGTCAAAACCGACATCATTTGAATGATCTGCAATGGGGAGTTACAAATGAAGATATATGTAGATTTTGATATAGATATTTATATTACCAGTGCACTCAGCTCGGCTAGAAAGATGATCGTAAAGAACAGGAAAGACCAGAGTCGCGGTACTGTGGTAAAGCTCCCCAGGAGATACGCATGGGCCAGATAAAGGAACTGTATCGTATGCTTCTTCTCCACATGCCACATGGCTACATGTACTAGAAGATAAATATCAAAATATAAATAAAAAACACATATTATATTTTTACTATAATGCATTGGAATCTTGAACTCACATTCAAAATGATCGTTGGCCACATGCCCGCAGATCAAGGCCATCAACGTGATGAGCACATGGGTCATGCACACCCAAATGCTGAGACGTTCGGAGTCGCTGCGAAAACTATTGTAACTGCCGAGTGTTATGATGCTGCCCCAGCCAGGGCCCAGCACCATGCTGGCCTGCAATATGGCCGTGCCCAGTCCGGCCTGGATGGCACCCCAGCTGGGTACGGTGGGATGCAGATACTCAAGGAATGACTCCCAGTTTACCTGCTCGTGGATCACCAGGTAAGCGAAGACAGCCACAAAGAAGCTGAACATTACAACCCCAGCACAGCGCAGTGTTTTGCCAATCTGTAAGTTAGGATTAAAGATGAGTTTTACGTATATGAAATAATATTTTCTGCTTCTACCAATGAGACATTGCTCAGCAGCAGCACGAGCACAATGCACCAGATGCCCATAATGGCAAACACCATGGGCCAGGATATGGTCCAAGAGCTCGAATCTGATGTAATCGAACCTATCACAGAGCTGAAAAGGAAATTCTTCATTTTTACTACGTCAAATTAATATGTTATAATTATAGAACTTACTGAAAGAATTCTACAATCGCATGCGGCTTTTGTATCAGCGCCTGTGAATATATAGAGCATATGATTAGCTATATATAGTATGAATAAATATTGTAATATTGAACATGGATTTAAGAAATAAATAATTTAATTTTAATATAGAACTAAAGATGCCTTTGAGTCGATGGGAAACATAAAACAAACATTTTTTCTGCTAAAATTGTAGAACGAATTTCGTGAATTGACTAAAACCGTAATTCTTTATCAAAATTAATCATTTTTGTCATAACAGAAAATAAGTTTTGAGCTTTAACACAAATTGGTTATTTGCCTTAATTCCACAAATTTTTCACTAGCTGACCGAAATCCAATTGTATTACAAAGATGTCTCTTAATTTATATTCTTTCTCAATTGTCAATCATTATCCACAACACACAGTTCTATCTATTGCTTATGCGCTTAGATGACTTACATCCTCATTATATTCACTGTGCGTGGAACACTCGGGCGTATTCCACGTATTGTTGCAGCTCATCCAGGGTAAAACTTTACGCAGCGAATTGACGGCATAGATGAATGGCACAGCTGCATTGATGCTATAGTAAGTGAGTGTGCCCAGATTAAGCAATAAAATGGAATAACCAATGCCTGAAGTTAGATTCATAGTGAGTCAAGCATACATAAATAGAAAAGAATGCAAAAGTTTTTTATCAAAAGACTTACCCTTGAATATGGGCGACACGCGAAATGCCGAAATGGCGCCCGATGTGGAAAACTGTCCCAAAAAAGTTTGTATTAGAAATATGGGCAGTGAATAAAAACAAACTGACAACAGATAAGCACTTAGATAGTATTCTGAAAGATATAGAAAAGCAGAAAGGTTAAATAAGGTGATAATATAAACTATTATATAGAATTTAATAACAAGGATGAGTCACAAAGAGAATGCGCAAGCCGAGGCTGTAGATAAAAACAGACTTAAATAATATTACTCATACGCCTCGTTGTGCATCGTGAAAATCTGTTTTGAAGTGCATTACAATGGCAACAATTATAAAGTTAACTAATTTATTTACAATATGTACAAATAAAAGCAATTGCAATAGAAAGAAAGAAATCTAAAAGCAAGCACAACCACATATTAAGCATACGTCATGTTGCTCATACTATTTTCAAAGAATTTATTCACCAACATCAAGAGTCATAATTTACAATTGCATTTAAGTACTAAAAGTAAATGTAAATTCCGGCACTTGATTTAGTTAACGAACAGCTAAATTGCGCATAAAACTTTTGATGTATAATTTATTAGATTTATGTCCAATTTTATGAATTATTATTAGACATGGAATCAAATGTGAGAATATTTATTTAATAGAAGTTAATGACTTAATGGCGATTTTATAATACATAAGACAATAATTGCAATCCGTTTTATTAATGGCAACAATTTTGCTATGAACTAAAAGATTATTTTATATATGTATATAAATAAATAAGTATTATTAATTAAATTTATTTTTGTTTTCATGCCTGACTTCTACTGATAACCTCTTCAACAAAATTTAATTGAATTCCGTAGATAAGCGTATGTTGAGCAGAAACTGTCATTAAACTGACACCAGAAACGTGAAGGTCAGCTTAACAATGGACTAATTGAACTATCATCATTCAGTGTGAGATCTTTACTTACTCCAACCACCGAAATACAGACCCCAGACCGGGGCATCCGAGAAGGCCATTGTGCTGAAGGCGTAACTTGAGCTGGCAAAGTAGAAATCGGCCGATTTGGCCCAACGGCCGCGCAGATTGTCGGGTCGAAAGGGTCGCTCCATGGTGTCGTAGGAGCTGGTATTCCGTATGGCCAGGCTGTGCACTTGACGGGCGCGAAAAACGCGACGCGCCGGTGAAGCACCTCTGCCGCTTTCATTTGCATGCCCAATTCCATTTCCATTTCCCATTCCATTGGCAATTGTTGTTGTTGTTGTTGTTGTTGCATTTGCATTGCCATTTTCAACGGTTGCATTGTCACAGTCGGCCAGCAGCATGCATTGGTTCAGCTGCTGCATGGCATCGCCGCAGATGCCCTTCATGCTGCTCGCGAGCTAATCAGCCACCTTGGCAGCGGCTACGTCATTGGCAATTGTCAATTGGCTATTGGCAATTGACAATTGGCTCTATTTGCTCTATTTTTAAGTTGAAGTGAAACTGATTCGATTGCACTTGGTTCTTGTCCGCACGTAACTTAATGTATTTTATGTTTCAAGTTCATTTCGTTTCGTCACTGCAAACACTTTTCATTATTTTATTCGCTTTTTATTCGGCACCCAGTGACCCACTTAACAGCTTTTTGGGTCAGCACAAATTCGTACTCTGCCCGGCTAATAAATTATTTTATGAGAATTTTTCTTTTCTTGCTTTTAAGATTCTCAAAAGTAACTGCCGTTGCTGTCGCCAGCTAATTGAATGAAGCGCGTTTATTGTCGTTTCGCCAGCTCCCCCCTTGCACGATAATCTCTCGCTTAATTTGCCAGCACTGTAAACACCCAAACGATTGCGATGCTCGAAGGCAAATGATGCGATTTGTAGTTGCGGTTCCTCCTGCCGCCACTAAGTCAAGCTAAATAATTCGAATGAAAAAAAAAAAAAAATGGATTTAATTAAATATAAACATATGTGCATGTGTGTGTGTGTGCGTATACAATGAGCACAGTGTGATAAAGTCCACTAATACACAGCTGTGAAATTTGCAGGTAAAAACAACATTAATTAATACGCAATTTAAATAAATTATGATAATTACAAACAAAAATTGTTAATAAGAAAAAAGGAAATAATGATTATTGAATGGCAATCAATCAAAAATGATGTTGAGCCCACTGTGCAATGACATTGCTTGACTTTTTTTGTTGCACTCGCTTTCAGTGTTCCCCAACAATGTATGCATGTATGTATATGTGTATGTATGAGTATAGTGACAAAAACGTAGCTACGCAGCTTTAATGCACACACGCACGCACACATCTATATACAGTCATGCATACGTAAATGTGCACAATAAACGTAAATACTCTATGGCATCTCAATCATTGTACATTGTTTGTATCAACAAAGAAAGAAAATTCTATTCAAAAGGAAAAACGGAAAAGACTGCAAATCAATTTAGAAACAAAACAAATAGCGCGTATTTAAAATAATCTGATGGCAATCACGGGGGCAATGGACGCCAGCGGGCAGCGCGCCAGCTGATTATAGCTGTGCTATTCAGCTGCACTCTGCACTCTCCCTTTCGCTCTTGTTTGCGCTGAACACACTTGACATTCGCTGCTCGCACACGAAATTCGCTATGAGCGAGAGAGAGAGAGAGAGAGAGAGCGTGAAATGAATAGCGTCAAGTCAGCGCAGCGCACGTTACGCTCAGCTGAAATGCTTTTTTCAACAAGTTAATTTTGTAACAACAACAAATACTAGCAGGCAAATGAGCAAGCATACGCAGTGTAATGTGGGCGAGAGTGGGAGAGCAAGCAATGTGTGGTGAATGCATGAGAGAGCGCGTGAGAGGGCGAACGGCAGGAAAAGAAGAGATGTAAATATTTTTGTTTTTGTTTGGCTTTTATTTTGGTGGTTGTTTTCGGATCGCTCATTCATTCGCTCACACACATCAGCTGTTTTTTGTTTTGAATGGCAATAAAGCATGTGTGCTCATGGGCGTGCATTGGGCAGGTGTGGGGGAGCCACACACGATGACGTCAATTAGCATAAGCTTGATTGAATATATCATTTTATTGAACAAACGATAGAATTGTATTTGCGCAAACAAAATTCGTGAGCATGTGCAAATTGGCAAAATCCAAATGAAATCGTATAGCAAATCAAAATGGAAACATTGAAAATTCGCAAATGCGCAGACAACAAAGAAATAATGGCCAAGAATGTGAGCAAATATGTACTCAAGTGTATATACAAATAATGTATGTATGTATATGGTATATTATGCATCAAGAGCCATCAAGTAGCTACCGCAGAGCTGTTTGCCAAGCCTTAGACTATTAAGATTATCATTAAATTGTCGCCCGGCTATTATTATCACAATGCAATGCAATCGCTTCTAATCAAGTGTCACACTTTCACACATAACAACAACAATCTGTGCACTTTACTGTTATTGCATTTGCTGACCGGCAACAATTTGCACTATACGCGAATCGTTCGCATCCCCTTTCATGTCCATCAGCAGCGTGAATCTGCCAAATCGATTGACGCTCCCAATTGACACCGATTCCCGACTTTCGTTTGCGACAAGCGTTGCCAGCGCGTCTTTGCCGACGACTAACGGCCGGCCGACTCGCCAGGCCACACCGGGCCCAGAGTCAGCGCGATTTGGCCCAACAGCCAGAGAGTCGCCGTCGAACGAATCCAAATACCGAATCCGATTCCAACTACGAGTCATTTCACCAGCCACGAACACTGGTTGCTCTTATCTCTATCGATGTCTGTTGTTTATTTTTTTTTTCCTTCTTTCTTTCTTTCTTTCTGTCATGTATGTGATTTTGTTTTTTCTCTTTCCTACAGAGACATTGCAATGGGCGTAAGAGCGCAAAAAATCGCATTTGAATACCCTGCATATTGTACATAATAATAATATTAAAATGTATATAATATATTTAGCTATTATCTTTAGCAAAAGCTTCATAATATATATTTAAAAATTCTGAAAATAAACAAGTGCAAGCAATAAACTTAAAAATATACAATCTAAGACTAGAATCAGTTCAATGAACTAAAAACAAAATAAAATTCGAAATATGTATTAACATAGTATACTTAATTTGCATAAGTAAAGTATACGTGCGTAAATCAAATAAGGAAACTAAGAAAGCAAATACAGATATAGTAAGCCCAGCTGAAGCTCACACCTAATTGCTACTTGCAATGAGCCAACAAGAAAGTGCAATAACCAATTCGTTTAAGCCATCGTTTGAACTGTAGATCACTTAGCTAGCAAAAAGGCTGTAGGAAATTTTCTAACCATTTTCAAGCACTCTACCCCTATATAAGGTGAGATGCAGTTGTGTGGCTGCTGACGATCGCATTTGCCACACTCGATGATTGTGCCAACAACACGATTGACTCTTGGCCGGGGGGCAAGTGCAATAAATCAATGCAGTGGCGCATTTTTCAATCGCCTTCGTCGTGCCGCCCCAAACCCGGCCATTGAACAGCAGCCAAATGCGGCAAACAACAGCGAAAACAAACGCTAAACTTTGTACACCCAGCCACTATATACATATATATATATATATATGTATGTATATAATATATATTGTATATGCTATTCAAGCTGCGGATCTACTTTCAGGCAAATCACGCGTCATTCACAAGAGCGTCGAGTGTTCACAGCAAACAGTTCAAATTTAATGCGAATACTTGTTCTGGCAAGGCGTTTGAGAATAGTGAAAGGGGAGTGGGAGGGGCAGGGTAAATGGGGGGACGAATCGTTGGTGTTTTAGACACTGCGGTTGCAATTACAGTGTGTACTGCAAATAAGCAACACGCCCATGCACATAAACACTGTACGCCTGAACTTGGCTATTAACTTGGCCATAACTGCGGGGCTTTTCACAAAATTTCACGAAGTGATGTGGATATACATATGTATATGTATGTATGTGGGTATGTGTGTATATAAAGGGGAATATGAAAATTTATTTATTGAGCTGAAGAGTTCAATGTTCACTTGCATCGAAATTCCATAATTTATTTTTAATTCCACATAGAAAACTTGCCTTAATTACTTAATTTACAGTTAAATGCGACACGTTTTAAGCTTAGATAATTGCAATAGAATCGCTGATTCGCGTAATTAAAGTCAAAGACCTTTGGTCTAAACAGCTGACTAACTAAATTGAATGACTCTACGAATTCCAAAACTAGAACCTCTAATCATACCAATAAATGCAATCAATTTTGCACCAGTTCAGTTCAGCATGCAAACATTTTCTATAAACCTTGAGTAACTTTCTGAATACTGTTGAAAATATGATATATGTATGTGCATATATATATTATAGACACTTATACAAACTGTAAAATCGATTTTGGACTGAATAGCAAACTGAATTATAAAACATATGAAGAATGGTTATTCGCCTCCAAATGCTAACATTATCTATTCATGCCATGAGATTAAACCACAAAAACCGTATACATGTGTATAAATAAAATGTAAAAAAAAAGTTTTAAAAAAGTAATAAAAATAACCGATTATTTAAACTTTTTTACATAGATTTATTGTCTAGGAAGAAAGTCGTTTTTAATGGTATTTGTTACGAAAATGGCTTTTGAATAAATAGAGCGAAATATAGTTGCGAGTGCGTTCGAAAGGGAAAATTTAGATGGCTGGTGTGGGTACCCTGTTTATAAGCATACAAATATTTACAACATTTATCAAATTAACATATTCAAGTCCAGTGCAAGTTCCAGGCAGAGTGCCGCAAGGCAGGTTTGTTAGCAAACATTCTCGGATGGGCGCTTAGAGGGTGCCGGGGGCGGGGGCAGCGTTGATCGAGGCAACCGACTGAATGTGTCCGGACAGAGGAGCAGTGTGAACGGCGCCACGGGTCTGAGCGGTATAGACACCCTCACGGGCAACGGCACCGACAACCACGGCGGGACCAGGACCGGCCACCAGAGCGGGGCCAGGACCAGCAATCACAGCGGAACCGTGGGCAGCCAGCACTGGACCGGGTGCAGCCAGCACGGTGGGTGCTGCTGGTGGCCAGGAGGCGACGTTGACGGCGGCGGGCCAGCTGGCAGCAGGAATTCCCCAAGGCGAGGCCAGCACGGGATTAGAGACGGCCGTATAGGAGAGACCATTTCCAGCCAGCTGCGAGATCAACGGAATCACCGAAGACTGCACGCCCATGGCCAGGGCCAGGGTGAAGACGACAGCGATGGCGAACTGCAGGCGAAATATATATTTGTTAGGCGAATCCTCGAAAGGATTGCGATCCTTTCAATACTCACTTTCATTTTGCTAATTGGTTTTTTGCTTGGTTGCGCTCGGCTTGAACTCTTGTTCTGAACTGATATCTTGGCAGAACCCGTGGCCAGTTTTATAGCAAAGCAAACCAGCTTCAGACCCCAACAGACCCAACAACAATGGTCAGCAAAAGTTCAGCCAAGTGAGAGTTCAACGACAACTACAACTCAGCCACATACATACATATAAATTATATAATATATATTTATATATATCTTTTGCATACATGTGATTACAGCTAATGACATGCCACATGCAGGCGTTCACATGTTTCACACTCAAGATTCAAGACTCAAGAGTCGAGTCAGATCGATCATAGCCAAACGATCTTGGCCATGTTCACAAATGCATTGCAGCCAAGCGAGACCCAACCCACTTTTCAGCTGCAGTTCCGGTTAAACTATTTTCACTCGCGTCAGCATTTATTTATTATAATTTTTTTCAATATTTTTTTCCTATAATTACTTAATTGTTATTGTAATTCATTAGCATATAATGTGACTTGCTTGTGCTCCAATTATGGTTCGTTTCATATCCTGATTTGGGCAAGGCAATAGATCTAATTGATTTACAAGCCAAATGCTTACAGATAATATCTTTATAATAAGATGTAAAATGCTAACAAATTTTGAAAGTTAAAAATTGATTAAGGATTATTCGAGT
The DNA here is from genome assembly GCA_035045965.1 of Drosophila aldrichi. Lineage (NCBI taxonomy): Eukaryota > Metazoa > Arthropoda > Insecta > Diptera > Drosophilidae > Drosophila > Drosophila aldrichi. Next base: position 2,757,267 of record JAWNOM010000007.1, on the reverse strand, counting down.
AAAGCTAAGCTAAGCTAAGCAATAATTTTATTTAAAAATATCAAAAATATATAAATAAATATAGATATATTCAGAACTATTTAAATCATCTAGGGTTTATATGGCTTATGCAAGTTTTGACTTCATTGCGTTTGACAAAAAGTTTATTAATTGGCATGATAAATCGAAATATATTTACTTATGAAAAGTAAATAAATCCGAATACAATATTATTAGTGTACATGAATATTACGGATACTCTATAAAATAGAATACTGCTCTATTACAATACACACAAGACTCTGCCTAATATAAAGTACTCTACAGCTCCATATCCTTTAACTATGCTTCACTTTCTAATGCACCTCGCGACATACCCAAGTTATTCTGTGCTCCTTGCTTCCTTTTAATTATGCCGCCCTAGATAGCCAAATGGAGCGTGTTCAAATGGACTTTACATAACACCCCAGAGCACTGCCCTGTCTTTAGGTAGATGTATTATTTTCCATTTGAATGCGTGGGTGCTATAGACAGTCAGAGACGTACAGCCGGATTCCATGGATCCGCCCACGCCACACAGCCATTAGGTGAAACAATTAAATCGCAGCACAAGGAAAAAAAAAGTCGTTTCAATTATGCAAATGGAACACAATTCGATTTGGATGAAAAAAAAAAAAGAAAAAAAATCTATATGAAGCTGACGAAAATAGTTTGAAACCTTGCGAATTGCAGCCGCATTGCAAACCAGTTTGAAGGCGGCAAAAGAAGCCAAGACAAAAACAAAACAAAACCCAAAACAAATTCAAAGCAAACCAGTCAGGTGTCGTTGCACTAAATGCATTTTCTCTCTGAGCCAAGCTCAGAGTTTCGGTTAGCAAACAAACAAAATTATTAGCCAACACCAAAAGAGTTCAAGTTGAGATCTTTGCTGCTGATAAGCTGTAATTAGCTGTGGCTATAATTAATAGTTCTATATAGTATCAACTGCAACCACACACAAACACACACATACACGCCTATCTATTATTATGATAGATCGATGGGGTCTCGCCCATGCGCAGGTGCTGGCTGTTACCAATGCTGGGCTGTAATTAGCTTTAAACGTATGCATAATTAAGCATACGCCCTGTAGTCACAATTGAAATTGCGTTCAATTAGCTCGGCTCTAAGCAATAAAAAACATACCTAACGTCCAAATATATTAAACTAAACTATTAAGTATATAGCTGCTGAAAGCACTTAAGCCCAGAGACAAAGACAACTTTAATCTCGGCATTCTTTTGCGATATGCAATCAATTAAGCAATCTGTAATTTTTTCAAGGTCACATCAGCGTGCACTCAGCCCAAGGTCGTCTTACATATCAATTTGTTTATTAATTTAGATACATGGCTAAGGCTAATTTAATGACTACCTTTCCCTTCCTTTAGTTAGTCACACTATAATTGTCTTCTACTGAACAGGTGCTCTAAAGGGGCTGGGCTCTCATTGCGACCTGGAAAAATCAGCAGCAACCAGCTGCAGTTAACTTAATAAGCTTAATAGGTGCTTTGTAATGCAGCTAACTCAATGAGCTGACAGCTTAGTGCGGCCAACTTAACAGCGAAGAGTTGGTGATGACAAAGAGGAACTAGCTGGAAATGTTTATTTGTATATCAATAACAGACAATACATCTGTTTTACCAAAGTAACTTATTGATTTCCTAGTATAAATCGATACAGGAGACTCCAAAGCTTCTTCGACCTAAGACATATTTTCCGTCAAAAACATTCATTAATACAACTACATTAGCTAGTACTAGAATTAGTACTTCTTCTTCTGTAAGTAATAATAGTACTTACTATTCTTACATTCACAGATCTACGAATTAATATTATCTGAACAGATTGACAGATCGAAAAGTAGAACAAAGTATGAACATCGATGTGCTACCTAGCACAGAGTAGGATAACGTAGGAAATTGTAACATAATGTTGACAATCCTATGATATTAGAGATTATCTTAAGATACCATAGAACATTTTTGAATATTATTATTTATTATTCATATAGACTTTTAAGAAGCAAGGCTCTTTTTAGACACCTACATTTTAGAGTAGATATATTTGCCATTATCCAAAAATTTTGTTGAAAGTCCCAAGACTTTAAAAATTATCTTGCATCATAGAACACTCAAGAATGTTATGTCGTACTATTAATAAAGACTTTTAAAGAATAGGACTCTCTTCTTTAAACATCTATATAGTTGAAAAGATTTCATTTCCATATTCCAGAATTGATATTTTTTTAAAAGCCTCTTGAAATAAAACTGCATAGTATCTTCGCATAAATAAAAACGTTGAATGAATTTATTTAAAACGTTTTTCGTCAATCTTACAATTGTTGCAAATTACTTAAGTATGTTTATATGTATGTATGTATGTATGTATATATATATGTGAAATATATACACTGAATATGTACAGATTTGTTTTAATAGTGTTGCATAGACAGCTGGGGAATTAAACAGAAAGAAATAGAATAGCGGATCGAGTGTGATAGATAGAAAGTATATTGTTGCAATAGATAGATAGATAGATTGAAGAAGTAGAAGAGGAATTGTCGGATAGGCAGGTGGTTCGTAGAGTTCTCAAGTAATAAGAAATTAACATGCTGTTATTTGTTGGTTGTAGTTGTTGTAATTGCAGTTGTTGGACTTATTTGCTGAACACAGATTTAACTCAAATGTGCGCGTGAGTGCGAGTGTGTTTCAGTTGAAGAACCGAGTGGTTCTCGGGTTCGCAAACGGGACTAAGAGCGGTGTGCTTAAAAACTAATGGGTGGTTGTGTTGTGGTGGTGGTGGTAGAGTATCCGAGTAGAGAGTCGTTGAAATCGTGAAAAGAAGTGGATAGCGTAGAGTGAGAGAGAGACAACAACTGGTTGCGCCTGCTTCGCACGGTTCACTCCCGACTGTTGTCCTGCCCCGCCTGCCGCTCACTTCGTTTGGCATGTTGTGGGTGTTTTTGGCAGCATTTACAGAGTACCGGGAGCAGGTGCCACATTCACGGAAGTGGCAGAGTTGATGTGACCGGCAAGGGGAGCGGTGTGGATGGCACCACGAGTCTTGGCAACATAGACACCCTCAGGGCCATGGGGACCCAGGGCAGCGGGACCGGGACCCTGAGCTAGGGCAATGCCGGGAATACCAGCGTTCCAGCCGAGAGGACCAAGACCCCAGGGAGCGCTGGCCTGAACGGCAACGGAAGCTGGGCCGGCCCAGCCGTTGTTCCAGGCACCATTCCAGGCACCGTTCCAGGCACCATTCCAGGCACCGCCCCACAGAGCGGGACTGCCATGGGCCACCGAGTTCACATAGGAGACACCTGGAGCAATCGCGGCCCACGAAGCCTGAGCACCGGCAGCGGCGCACACGAACATGACTACGGCAATGGCGAACTGTAAGTAGAGAGAGAAAGAGCAAGAGAGGAAAGGTGAGAGGGTGAGGGGTCCAGGATTGGGCCAGAGCTAAATAGATCTTGGGCCAGCCAGAGGCCAAGTCTCTTACCTTCATGTTGTTGTTGAGGGGTTTTGTGAAGAAGTTGAAGGAGTAGAAGGAAGACTTGTTGATTGTTCAGCGAACGAGTTGATTCTGATTTCGACTACCAAATTGTGGTAACTTTTATACTAAAAAATTGGCGCGGACTTCGCACAGCAAATGCATTTCCAGCAGCAGCATTAAAAGGCAACAACGCTAAACAAAACAAAACAAAACAACAAAAAACCTGCCCCACACAAAAGCAACAGCAACAACAAATGCACTCAAGCAAATATATATCAAATTCGAATAAACACACAAAAACTAGACTCAAAACAACAACGACGACGGCGACGACGACGACGACGACGCCCAAGCCAAAGGCTGGCACAAGCCAATGGCTGAGAGGCTCAGCTGGCGTCGCTGTTGCAGAATTGGAGCAGATCTGTCTAAGTGCTCTGCCCATGTAACTGGTCTAAGCCTTTCACTGCCCAGCTGCGCAGTCGGCGTCGTCACCGTCGACGCGACGTCGGCGTCAAATCGTCCGGCTGCGATCTGCTGGGTGGTGTCGGCGTCTCTCTATGGAGCATCTAGTGGTGGGTCAGGCGAGTGCGGGCGGGGCCGCATTGTTGCGCAAATTGCAATAAGCAAGAATTTAGAGCCGAAGGAAACATACAAGCACACGTTCACACACGTACACACACACACGCTCAAAACTATCGGCCATAGCAATCGAAAACGCGAAAATTGCAATAACAACAGCAACAACAAACGAAATTATATTGATAAAACCACAAACACATTTAAAAGCCATAAGCAAACGCTTACGGCTATGCGCACCCGCAATCCGCCAGCCTCACCTTCACCCTCTGTTGCCCATGCGCCATGCCCCACAATATTGTTTACTTGGGTGCATACAAAACATAGTTATAAGCTGCTGCTATTGTGATTGTCAGAATATTTTTAATTATATATCACTTGGCGAACTCCCATAAAAAAAACTCAAATGGTCGCGTGCTTGCACTGCAAGAAAATAGTTAACACAATAAAAGGAAAATAGCGCCATTTTTGAGCACAAGCAGTGCGCGTGCTAGTGACGTCACAAGGAGCATAAGTGACACGCAAAGCGTGTCAACGATATCTCGATAACTTGCGCCTGTTAAGCTCGATATGTAGCACGGGCCATCTCTATTTGTTGTCCTGCGCAATTTTGCTGCTGTAAATTAATTGAATTTTGAAATGCATTTTATTATTGTTGAATTTTAAATTGAATTGAAATTGAATTTTTCTCAGTGCTGTGCACAATTGCATTTCGCTGATTCCAAAGTAGGAAGGCATGTGCACGGGCAACGCCCAAAAATAAATATAATCAAACGCTGTCAGCATTGGCAAACAATAAAAATGCAAAAAAAAAATAGAAAATCAAATTGAACTGAACTACTTTTGCCATATTTGGAAGCATTGGCAAAGGCTTGCATATTTACGTTCTGCGCATGGTCCAAGCATCCATTCAACTTGAAATTGACATAAGATGCAAATCACATTTAACACGGACCCCGCTCATTTAACGAGCAGGTCAAAGAGTCAAAGACAATTTTAAGCACCATGTTAATACACACGACCAGAACCATTTACAGACAGCTGCACGCTTTTGACAGCCAACGAAAATAAAATGAGGAAAAACAAGTAAGAAAGCTCTAGTCGAGACTGCTCGACTACGAAATCCCCTGAACCCGTCTTTTTGCTTACAAAAGAAACACACACACACATACATAGGCACATATAGGCACGCACGCATGGGCTGCAGTGTGGGCTTCTCATTGAAACTTAATTATTTAATAACTTTTTTTGTGGACGTACGTTCTTCATGAAACTTTCAGATTGTAATTATATCATTACTATGCGTGTATGTGCCGAATCTCAAGTCTCTAGTATTTGAAATACGCATTTTACAAAGGTGAGGGTGAGGGGGTGGATATAGGGGTGGGGGGTGAATTATAACAAAAACCGAAATTCTAGAAAGTATATATGAGTCTACGTTTAAAATTTGGAGACTCTAGCTCAAAAGATGTAGGAGATATAATTTTATAACTGGCTTTCGATAAGGTTTTTTATCGATAAAAAAATAATCGGACGAGTTATCGAAAAAATATGATAAACTCGATATGCGCGTTCTATATACGGACATTTTAAAAAAAAGTTGAAGTCTCTAGCTATCGTAGCTTCGGAAATCGACGCGTTCAAACATACGGACAGACGGACAGACGGACAGACGGACAGACGGACAGACGGACAGACGGACATGGCTATATCGACTCAGTTCGTCGCCCTGATCAAGAATATATATACTTTGTGGGGTCTGCCACGCCTCCTTCTCCCTGTTACATACTTTTAACAAAACCATTATACCCTGATTTCCCATTTTCAATGGGTTCAGGGTATAAAAATGGACAACCAGCATTAATCACATTTAATGTGATTATCCAGAGGGCAATTGGAATGCAATCAACTTGCGCCATTACAGCAAATCCAATAAGAACCTTAGCGTTAATATTCATAAACCGAGCAAATTAAATCGGAATTCATTTTTATGATTTAAGCCGTTTAAATGGTAATCAAGCGATAACTGTTTCTTATTTTTCTATACAAGCAAATGATGCAATTTCTGGGCGTATTATTATTTTTTTTTTTTTTAAGTTTAAGTTTACCCGTTGAAGATTTCATCAAACTTGTATCTGTACTACTTTGCCCTATACATGTGCCATTGAGGTCCATTGTTTTGTGGCATAAATTGTCTTCGGCAAAACGGTGGGTGGAGATTTAAGCCGCTTGGCTAATAACTATCTTGTCTGCATTGTAATGATCGGTCAGTTATCGCCACAAAATCGACTAATTGGAGCTGCCTGCCTGGCTCTATTCACGAAACTTGTAAGGCAAGCACCAGGCTAGCTAGCGTGAACGATTATGCAAATTTGCCAATAATTTTAATACATTGAATTGCAGGTTTTGTTCTTGTAGCTGGATATGTCCAAAAACGAGTTGTTTTTGATGGTGTGAGTTTCAGACTGTTGCTGAAGTTTATATTTTTAATACCTAATATATAAAATATTTTGCAATTTAATTGCTTTTCATAATTATTGTTAAAGAATTTGTTTAAATATAGTTTATGTTTTAAATATATATGTAATATTCTTAACGATCTGCCGAATCACTAATTGCTATGGATATTATGTATGTTGTCAAACATATTCGTGCCCGGAATTCCAGTTCACAACTTAGTTTTTGCAGGAATTTTTGAATACATTCTTCTTCTTCATTTCTTCGCCTTCTTCTTCTCTTTCAATTATTACCGATATTGAACTGTGGAACTAGTCGATAACTATCATTTGTCACATTTACTTTTTGTCATCGATATTTTATTCAAACACTTTTCTGTTCCATTCCCACCATCCTTGACTAATTTGTCAGCTTTAGCTTGCTTCAGCTTCAGTTTACACAGAAACTGCCTTCAAACGTGCCTCAAATTGGAATATTTTTTGGAAATTTCTAACTTTTTTACTGATATTCACGATTTTCCACTATTTACATACAATATGGCTGGTCTAGTGGCAAAAGCCAAAACTTTAATAACCAGTAAGTTGTCTAATACATTTTTATGTAAGTACATATATTAATATGCTCATCTAATGCAATTGCAGCCGCTAAGGCCCAGGCTCGTCCGATGTTTGATGAGTTCATGCGCTATGCCAAGGTGGAGCTGGCACCACCAACTCCAGCAGACTTCAAAGAGCTACGCGGCGCAGCCGAGAAGGCCAAGAAGGCTAAAGGAGGCCTGGGCCAGAAGACCATCTCAGAAGTCTGGCTAGGCGCTTTGGTCTCTTTTGAGGTGGTCAGCTGGTTCTTCATGGGCGAGGTCATTGGACGTCGTCACTTTGTTGGCTACAAAGTCTAAGAGGGATGAAACTTCACCATGTCATCGTGTTCCATTAATTCGTTACATTACATATATATATATTTCAATTGTCTCAAGCATCAAATAAAACTGCAGCATTCACGGATCATAGGTTCCTCCATTTACTATGACTAAAGGCCACACCTCGCATTCCATAATGCAAATCGCAGCTGTTGTGGCATTGATCTTGGACACGGCTGCTCAAATGCTACGTGACGTGCAGCCCGCAGGAGGCGTTCAAGCATCGAGGCGTTTGACCAGCTGCTCTGGCATAAATCAGACTGACACCGGCGCAATTGCATAATTCCAAACAATGCACATGTCGCACCACAGCGGCAACAACAACAACAACAGCACTCACAGTGGTTGGCCCAATTTTTATGGCATTCGAATGGCTCTTGCCCTGCCCCAAAACAAGTGCCGCTTGACGCAATCTCGAGCCTCGATTGCATCATGCACAAAGTCCTTATCAACAAATATTTCAGTTTTCTAACAGTGTAACGCCCACTTATGGTACGAGCCGCAGATAAATGCGAATTCCCCATTAAAATCGTATAAACTAATTATGGCCCCATTCTCTGGGGTCTGGCGTCTGGGCTCTGGCACTGGCTCTAGCTTTAGCTCTAGCCTGTACAACAATGATCTAGCCACGCTTCAATTCAATTTGGGAACCTGATCAACGATTTTGTTGTTGTTGTTGTGGTTGTTGTTTGTTGTTGCCTGCAACATATTTGGCAACTGTGCAAAATTTGCTGCCTGGTTGACTGCAACGCCTTCTACACCCACGCCCCCTAAACACCTAACCTAGGCTAAACATGCTACTCATTATTTCATTTAGTTTGCGTTTTTTTGTTGTTTTCCTTTTTGTCATACTCTACTCATGCGCAAATGATTAATCGAAGTATATTTGTGCGTGGTTTCTCAGAGAATAATTATTAATAATAATTTGTAATGCCCTGAACCCTTTCATTTATATTTATTTATTTTTAAGACGAATGAAATTGCTTATTGATAAAAAGACGTAAGAGATTCCGGACTTAAGTTTGTTTTTTTAATATTTAATCATTATTTTAATAATTTCGATAACATCATATTTCTTACTGACTATCTTAACGTAAAGTACCTATAATATGGATTTAATATTATAAAACGGCACTCAAACCAATTGAAATACTTTAAATATATAATATACATATAATAAATACATATTATACAAAATTCATTTAGCATAAAAAAATATATATATAATTATATATGTTTACTAATCACCAATTTCTGAGAAAACAATTTCATCAAGTGAATAATTTCTACTCAGCAAATTCCTTAGAATTTCTATAAATATTTAAAAATATGAACAATTTAAATGGAATTTAATTTATATTAGTTTATGAGCACATAGATTAACCACTAGGCATTGCTTTTAACAGTTTGTTTATTAATTTAGTTCAGTGCAAAATTTATTAACTTCGAAATGAAAATATAAGTATAAGTTGTAGGTCGCATATACTCGATATGTTTAGTTTTTCTATTAGTTTTATTATTTACAAATAATTGAATTAAACTAACATTCGACTTGATTAATGGAATTCAAGTGGGTGGCCTCCGAAAACTTCAAAACTGGCGAGCCTATTGCAGCAATTGTTATTCACTTTTAAATATATATATGTATATATATATATATACATGGCTATTGATTATCTCTGCTTTGTAACTGCATAATCAATCTCTTGCCGTAATTAATCCAATTACAATTACATGTGATAGTAAGCAGAGCTAATGGCCATTAAAAGCTAACGCAATAATTAACCACTTTAGCAGTCAGACCCACTTGAGAACTGTCACAATCGAGCAGAAAAGTATCCACAGGTCCGCGTCTTGTGTTTAAGTATTATTTATTTAACACGTTCTATGGTTAGTTTTGAGTGCTTATGACATGCCTCCGCCTTGAAAGTTGAAGTGCTTCACGCTTCAACAATCACAGAGTACGTTTCACGGGATGCCAACTGCCAATAGCCAACTGCCAATTGCCTATTGCCAATTCACTTGATAAGACCATACGCAACGGAGGTGCGGAGGAAACTGCTTAGGGAAATGTGAAATATGCATTTGATTCGCAAACAGAACTCGTTTTGTGCATGCAAAGGAATTTAGGAATTTCTAAATTATTTAAACAGGTAGTCAGTAATTAGTAGTTAGTAGGAGTAGATTTGAAGTTGATTGATTTATTATATTAGCATTATGAAAGTTGGCAGCTAAAAAGCTTTTTAAGTACTAGTTCATTCAAATTATATCATAATAATAACTTAAGTGAAAAGTGTAACTATAATTGGAATTAGGATTTCTATTATAATTATCAGATCACTCTTTGGCAGAAACTGGGTGTAGAAAATATATTATTATTATATGAAGTCAGAATAGGTAAAAATTGGAGCAAGCAGATATAGTAAATGCAGTACAATATTAATAAGACCTTACGGTAATACACTATTAGATATATCTCTGTAATACCATTTAACATGTACAAACAATTAATTTAAAAATAGTCTAACTCTATCAAAATTTAATTATCCACTTATCTAACTTGACCTCAAATCCAATCAATACAAGTAAACGCTAAAATTTGGAGGTAAAATAAGATCTTTGACTTCCATTTGCAACTACATACATATAATCTAAAAACTGATATGAAGTGCTGCACTAAATTTTTCGAGAATGATTGCACTTATTTCATCACCCTATATAAACACCCTATAATCTCTAAAAAATTCGACGAATAAAACCCAAGCATTATTAAAGCCAATTACAAAGTCAAACCTCTGCAAACTTCACTAAGATCATTCAGTCCATTAACCTTATTCATAGCATGCGGGTGCGATTATACATAAAAAAAACATAAGCGCAACAGCGAAATAGCAATAACCGTAACAACAACAAGCGCTACAAACAAAGCCCAAGTCACAAACAAGATCGACAAACCGGCAGCAAAAAACCAAATTGCACGGGCGGCGCATGCCAAATGCGTTGTTGGCCCAAATGCCAGACTTGGCCTTGGCTCAAGCTGCCGTTGAAGTGATGCTGAATGCAGTTGCAGTTACAGTTGCTGTTGCGCATTTAGTGGGCCAAAAGCAGCTGCGTGCAAAATAGAAACCAGTAAAGTGCGTTCGTGCGTCCAATGAACCGACAAGCTGACAAACAGGAAGCATTTCGAGTGTAACCGAAAAGCTGCGTAAACTTGAACTTGGACGCATAGAAGGAAATTTGTCACACACAGCGACTGCGTCATGCGTTCGTTCTGCGTGCACGCGTAGCATAGGGAAGCAAAACGAAAAAGCAACAACAACAACGACAACAAGAAATAAAACTGAGCAAAAAAGTGAATGGCAACTGGCCGGGCAAGATTTATGGGCAATTGCCATTGGGCGCGGCTGCCAACATGACATGGTAACAACAACAGCGTCGAATGCTACTGCGTGTGAGCTGGAACTAGATGTGACTGCAGCGGGAACTGGAACTGAAACTGTAACTGCAACTCTTAACAGAGAACCTGTGGGCGTCGATTGACAATTGCAGACACACGTTCAGCATTTGACACTTTTATTGAAGCGGCCATTTAGCGCTTAAAGCTTATCAGGCGCTGCCTAAATGCGATTTCGTAACACTTGAGGGATGTCTGGAAGCTGTGCACATCGAGCGCAGGCACATTCACCAGAAATTCAACTCATAACTGTAAACAGTAGATGGAGCGAGGGGCGGCAAGGCAATGTAGGTGGTGTTAAGGCGGATCTGAGGTCCCCGCTTGCATACAATTATTTAAGCTGGCCGTATCAAGCTTTGCTGTTGTTTATTTTATTTTAATTTTATATTTTATTATTTTTTTTTTATTACGTGAATTTTTCTATTAATAATTGCGAGTGCCGTTGATCAAGGCAAACAACCCCTGCTCCACTTAAGCCAAACTCTCGTTTTCAGTTGCTGTAACAGCGCCAACAACAACAACAGCAGTTGGCAACAAGTTGGCCAGATGTGTGGCCCCTGACGCTGTCGCAGTCGCAGGCGTAACTGCAACTGAAAAATGATAGTAGAGTTTAGTCAACGCCCCCCCTGAAGCGGTTCCATTAGTTGATTGACGTATTTATATGATTAATTTTAGTGCAGCTGGGAAACGAATAGATTTGCTTTCATTCTTTCTAAATGAGTTATATGCGCACATATATTTCAATTTCTCTGTCATAATCAAATAAAATTGCATTACAGAAATAAAAAGAAAAAAAATACGTTTTTAAATATAATCATAAAATATTATATATGCATTTATACAGCATTTCCATTGTTCAGAAAAACTAAGCTTTCTTACATTTAAAATTCAAACACCCGCCAAAATAATATCGAACAGCCACCACAATTTATCGACAGCTGTACACCATTCTGTTAACAAATACAGATTCTGTTAAGTTTCGATACTTCTATTAACTGTAGAGTACTTTTGTAAGTGGAAAGCCGCACGTGTTGAATTTTATAAAAATTATTTTAAAACGAAAACAATTATGAAAGTAGCAACGAAAAAAGTCAAGTCTTTGGACAAAACAAAGTCCAAAAAGGCAGCTATAAAGAAAAAAGCACAGTCAGAGGAGATCCCAAAGTTGCCAAAGGCAATGAAGAAAGCAAAGCCAACTAAAGTTGAGAAACAGCCAAAGAAGAAGGCGGCTAAGAAATCACACAAACAGGATTTGGAGGGTATAAAGGATATAGATCCCGAGTTCTATGATTTCCTTAAAAAGAACGACAAGGAACTATTGGATTTCAATCTTATGGACAGCGATGATGACGATGACGAAGTGGAAGATGAGCAACCAAAAGAAGCTACTGTTGCCGAAGACAGCGAAGAGGACGAGTCGAAGTATCACAAGCCCAGCGATGATTTGGCCGTGGCCAGCGATGAGAGTGACTTTGAAGCAGATGGCGATGATGAGGAAACAATAGCTGCGGGTGGTCAACAAAAAATCACACTCAATATGCTGCGCCAATGGCAGATGCAACTAGAGAAGCCTAATGTGCCGATTGAGGCAGTGCGACAGGTCATTCAAGCGTTCAATTCTGCTTTGGCCAGCATTAGTGCCGATGCCGAGGGCGAACAGGCAAATGCCGCTGCATACAAAGTTGTTGGCGCCGCCGCCTTCAATGGTGTCATCCAGCTGTGTGTGCTCCATCTGCAACCAGCCATAGTCCAAGTATTGGGCGTCAAGCCCAATAGCAGTCTACCCTTACACAAGCACAAGAAGTGGGTGAAGGTTCGTGGTTGTCTACGCTACTATTTGGGTGATTTGATTCGCCTCATAGAGCAGGTGTCTAGCTCGAATATATTGACCGTGCTGCTCAAGCATCTGCATCAAATGGCCGGCATGGTGGCACCCTTCACAGCGCTGGGCAAGACCATACTAAAACGTCTCATTGTGCTCTGGGCAACAGGAGATGAGACAGTGCGTGTATTGGCTTTCCTTTGCATACTCAAGATCACACGTAAACAACAGGTGAGTTGCATCTAATCCTGTCTAGAATTTGAATTAATATGTGGCCTCTTCCCTTGCAGGCCACCATGCTAAATCACGTTCTGAAGGCCATGTATCTGGCATATGTGCGGAACTCCAAATTCGTTTCGCCCAATACGCTGCCTGGCATCAATTTCATGCGCCGCTCGCTGGTGGAGATGTTTGCCCTGGACTTGAATGTTAGCTACCAGCATGCCTTCCTCTACATTCGCCAGCTGGCCATACATCTGCGCAATGCGGTCATCCTGAAGAAGAAAGATAGCTTCCAGGCCGTTTACAATTGGCAGTTCATCAATTCGCTGCGTCTTTGGGCTGATCTCCTGGGAGTTAGCGCGAATAAGCCACAGCTGCAGCCACTTATCTATCCACTGGTGACGATTACAATAGGCGTGATTCGTTTGATACCGACGGCTCAGTACTTTCCGCTACGTTTCCATTGCCTGCAGTCACTCATCTCGATGTCCAAAGAGACGCACACCTATGTGCCTGTGCTGCCTCTAATTGTGGAGGTGCTGCGCAGCAACACCTTCAACCGCAAACACACATCGGTGTCCATGAAGCCTCTTCAATTTACGTGCATTCTGCGCTTGAACAAATCGCAGCTGGCGGAGAATGGTTTCCGAGATGAGGTCGTGGAGCAGGTGTGTGGCCTGCTCTTGGAGTATTTGGCTCATGAGTCTTCCACGTTGGCCTTTAGCGATCTGGTTGTGCCAGTGGTGATGGCCCTCAAGGCTTATCTCAAAGAATGCCGCAATGCCAACTATGTGCGTAAGCTGAAGCAGGTGCTGGATAAGATTCAGGAGAACAGCCGCTTCATTGAGCAACAGCGCAGCAAGAACAGCGTCACATTCGACCTAAAGGATGCCCAGGCAGTGCAGGCGTGGGAGCAACAGGTGCGTAACAAGCGCACTCCCTTGGACATCTACTACACCAGCTGGTTGAGGACGCACGAGACGAAGAAGCGACGTCAAGCGGCTCAAACGGACGACATTAATGCGGACTACGATATACCCAAGTTGAAGCGACCGGCTGCCAAGACAGGCGTCCCGGTGCGCAATGAAGATGGTGAGCTTGAGCTCTTCCCGTCCGATTCAGAAGACGATGATGCAGCGGGATTGCCCTCAGACGACGACGACGATTCAGAGGTGGAGCAGCCGCAGCCGAAGAAAGCTAAACGCAATCAGGTCAAACAGGAGGTAAAGGAGCAGCCGGAGGAAGTGGCGCCTGTACAGCCTGCAGATGAATACGATGACGCTGGCACAGCTGTGGATATCGTCAAGGATTTAGACTTGAATGATTGGTGAAACAGAAGCAAACAACAACAACAACAAAACGATTGTAGCATAAAAATAAACTAGACATACGTACATACATATATTAACAAATTAATTAATTAGGTACAGAAATAAAGTTTTCTTAGCCCAAAGGCTTCTTGCCAGGACTTATTTCGTATTCCCTGTACTTAGGAAACGTGCCTATGGTTTCTCCTTCCACCTGCTTGGGCAGCGCGCCCGCATCCTTCTCTTTGCTGTAGTGCGCATCCAGCTCGGCTGCATTGCGTTTCTTCAACTCCATGATCTGCAGGTTCTTCACCAACTCTTCGCGCGTAGGCGGATCGTCCCGTCGTCCGCGCAGCCACGCCTCCCATTCGGCTGTCAACTCCTGGTCGAAGGCATCTTTGTCGGCTGGCTCGAACCAGCGCGAAGGCTTGCGTTTGCCAAGCGAAGGATTTGGCGGTATCTCATAGTATTTATTGCCAAAATAATCCTCGCCAATGTAGGTTCCACGAATTTGACGCGGCTGCAGCGAACGCCAAAAATTTTGCCAAATAATTCCAAGAAGATCACGAGTCGGCTTTTTGCCTGCCATAATTTTTTTAGTTCTATTTATTTTGTCATTTGTTTATTGAGGTTAGATTTTACAGCTACAATATTTGTTATGGCATGCGCCAGCTGACTGTCGAGAGTGTTGTAAAACAACTTACTGAGCTGAGAACGCGGTAAATTTAAATATAAGAGATCGTTTATTGTTTGCCACAGTTTCAATTATTAGTAAGCTATTAACTATTATTAAGCTGGCTGGCTTGAGATCATCATTTTCTAGTTTTTGTACATATTTTCACATTTTTCTAATAAGGTTCAATTTGACTATTTTTTTTTTTTTTTAACATGGAGTAGCAGCTGTCTGTGGCAGTGTTGTTAAACGACAGCACGGCGGGATGAGAACGCGCAATATGTTTAAATTACGTAAAAAATTCAAAGACGGAGGTTATATTTCAGTGGCAACGCATAAGGACTATGCCAATCCCTGGCAAAGACATCCACAAGATCTGAGCGCAACGTATGCTGCGTCTCATTCTCGAAATCCACATCGGCCAGCACAAGACCCACACCAGCGGTGTATGTAAAATACTCGCCCGACCAGTTGGAGGTTCCTATGTAAGCCACTCGTTCGGTGACCATGTAAGCATTATGATTGACACGTGCAAAGGGTATCTTCAACTGCTGTTCATCCGAAGGCACAATAAAGCGGCGCTGTGGAGGAAATCAGATACATATGTATATTACATATGTATGTGTAAGGAACTTCTATAAAAGTACTCACAATTTGTATATCTACTTGGTGGTTGAATGTTGACAATTCCTGCAGCGAACGCAGATAGTTGTCCTCATTGGGATCCGAATGCTTCCACCAGGACACCAACAACTTAACAGCCACTCCACGCTCGAGGGCGGCTTTGCGCAGAGCGTTATCGATGAGTGGCCAAAATTCCAGCTTGGCGCCCACCACAATCAACGGATAGTAGTCCATGACTGCAATATTAACGAATTCCGCTGCCGTATCGATGCAGTTGAGAATTGCATCCAAGTCGTGGGTACGACCACTGGCCGTGAGCGGCGGTGGGGCACTGGATATATAGGCACGCATGGTATAGTTACTATTGATTCGTATAAGCATAGGCTGACGCAGATTGTAGAGGGAATGATAGGACCAGGGCCACGGCTTAGGTATGGCTGCAGCTCCATCGCTTCCCAGTTGCCAGTAGGATTTGAATATCTTCGACAGATCGCGTGTCAAGTGCGGACAGTTCTGGGCAAGCACACCCAACTCCTTGACCTGTGTCAGCGACCGCCAGTCCATGTTGGCACTGCCCAAATAGAAATGCTGTCCATCCACAATCCACATCTTTGTATGTAAGGCACCTTCGTTGGCCAGCTTAACGGCCACCACCTTAGCGGCGCCATAGTTGGCAAAGATTCGGGCATCCGCATGCCAAGCGCTTTCCACGCTCTTGTTGAGAGCAATTCGTATGCGTAACTTTGGCTTGCCCGGATCTCCATTCGAGAGCAAACGCTGGAACAGCTGCTCACCCAGCTGTGTACTGCTGTCATTGATATCGACTCCGCGCAATGTCCAATACGGAGCAGCGATGTCAATTGTTGCCTTTGCTTTATTCAGCAGCAGCTGCCATGCTTCAAAAGTGTTCAAGAACTTCGGACTATCGGGCGTGTAGTTCAGGCCAATGGGTATCGTCTCCACCAGCTGTAATTGACATGGCAATGGCTTTTCAACGGGGGTAGTTTCGTCCATATGGCCGTTTAATGTCTCCCAAGGCAACAGGAGCACAGTTAACACAAGCACAAACAGTATGAGTACGGGTATAATATAGCCATGACCATAGCATAAAGCGTTGCCCTCTGCCGAAGCTACAGCGGGGCGCCTGCAGCATGACGTAGTCGTTGACGTTGTTGACGTTGAGTTTGAATTTCGATTGATAATTTCCGTTGCATTGGATGCGTGTAACGGCACTGCTTGATAGTCGATGGTTATTTCGGGCATGTACCCACGCTTACGACGGTCCGACATTGCAATGCCAAGCAGCAAAATGGCTGCACATTTCTAGTGATTTCTAATTTATGTTTTCCAACTAATATATTATTCGACCAGTTGTGACAAATGGTTGCGCCCGCCCATCCACCCACGCAAACAAAACATAAAACCAGTGTTGACAAACACTACATTTTGTTATCGATTAACTAGTTCAGCTAGAGCTGAGCAATAGACTGATATTGTGACGGCCGGCCACCAGTGATTTTCCAATATTGAATTTTAATAACCAATCAGAAAAAGAAGACTTGACAGTTACATAGAACGTTTTTTTAAACCCATCTAGTAAGACTGCACATGATGCAGTAATATGTTTGGTTTTTATATATTTAGAAAACTTGTGATTCCTTTATCGAAACGTGCCAGTCACATTGTACAATTTATGCTCATCTCTAATACCATGTCACCCTCACCGCCAGCTAGTTTTCGCGATTTGCGCTCAGTCTGTGTTAAAATCTTCCGGCTGAGAGGGCTGAAAATTTTGACGACTGTGTTATCACTTAAAGCCACCATACAAAATTTCGAGTGTTTATATATAGTTTGATATTGTACGAAAGAAGTCGCGTAATTATGGCAGCAAGATTAATGAACGCTCAGGCACAGGTACGTGTTGCCAAATAACCATGCCAAGAAAAGTTCTGGAAGCGCGAAGCGGGAACCTGTGCATCCAGACTCACATACGCACACGCACACGCACGCAGAAAAATCAATTTATGCTGATAAGACAATTAAAGTCCAATAACAATATATTAAAACAGTGTGCCGTCAATTAAATGGTGCATATTCATATGCATATTTGCAGGAAAATTAAATGCAAATTGGAATTTTTCGCGTTGCGCTTTTCTAACCTAAAAACCAATCAAAAAGTTGTTACCTAACCGAAGTATTTTCTGCTGCTCTTTTTTAATTTTCCAAAAAAAGTAGTAAATGATTAATATCAGTGCGTGTGAGTGTGTGTTTATTGCAACTCAGTTGCAGAAATAAAAACGAATAATAAAATTCAATAAATATTATTAATTGTTACAATTTAAGCAACGTGCTAAGAATGTATTTATGTAAGCATCGTTATTCAACGTTGCGAGAAACACTGCCATATATCTTATTAGTTCTTATCGGCTGACACTTTGATAGTATTTTTAATTAGAGTACATAAATATATATGAAAGTGTATTGTATGTGAAAGTCACGCTCTTTAATCCAAAAATAACAACAAACAAGTAAACAGCCTGAAGTTTTGGAGTTTTGATGCATATGAAATGGGTGCAATAACATCTCCAACTCCGATGCCTAGAAGCTATTGAACTTTTGACGTAGTTTGCTGCGTTCTCTCTACTCTCTTTGTTGTTTTTATTGATCACGTGAAATAATACGAAGTGTAATGCATATAAAGTAAAAAATACTTCAATGTTGATTTTAAATTGTTTTGCCATTACGAGAGGGCTATCAACTTAGAAAAGTATCTACTCTAGAGATAAATAGGTATTATTGGATAATAGTAGTGTCCTCTTTGCTAACCAAGTGGCATGCCCTGTTGTCAATGGCTATCTTATCGTTAGACTATTGATACAGTTAATTAATATTATGAGCGCCCGTGATATGTTAATCAACTATTATTTATAACGTGGCCCCTATGCGAATCACAAGGTTTACGCATTGCATTAGCGATGCGCAAACAAATTATTCTGTCAATGATTTATGATTAAATAGAAATGTTAATTGAACTGCAACAAAATGTTTGCTGTTAATAATGGTGTTGTTAATGTAAATATGTGTCTTATAAATATTTATTTATCTGTTAATATTTCTGATAGTCTAACAAATGTTACATAACTTGTAACTGTTAGTAGATAAATCTTAGTATCGGATTAAGCTTTTAATGGGAATGTATGTTCTTTTACATATGCTAAAGTCTATAACATTTAACCAGTGACTATAACATTATCCAATTACTTATTAAGCCACACTTCATCTAGCCTAGTTACACACCATCTCAATAAGCTGTAATCTAATGCTAATTGTTTAACTCTTTTCCAATTTGATTTCACAGGTGTGCAAACTGGGCAAACATGTTGTGGATCCCATGGCACGTCAATTCCATGCTTCCTGCTACACCGCCTCCAAGGTGGCCCTGTCGAAATTCGACTCGGACGTCTATTTGCCCTACGATAAGCTGAACAAGCGTCTGGATGTGGTGCGCAGTCGTCTGAATCGCCCTCTGACTCTGTCCGAGAAGGTTCTGTATTCGCATTTGGATGATCCGGCGAATCAGGATATTGTGCGTGGCACTTCGTATCTGCGTCTGCGGCCCGACCGTGTGGCCATGCAGGATGCCACCGCTCAGATGGCCCTGTTGCAGTTCATCTCCTCCGGATTGAAGAAGGTTGCTGTACCCTCGACCGTGCACTGCGATCACTTGATCGAGGCTCAAGTGGGTGGACCCAAGGATTTGGCCCGTGCCAAGGATCTGAATCGCGAGGTTTACGATTTCTTGGCGTCGGCTTGCGCCAAGTATGGCCTGGGCTTCTGGAAGCCAGGCAGCGGTATCATCCATCAGATCATCCTGGAGAACTACGCCTTCCCCGGCCTGCTGATGATCGGTACTGACTCGCACACCCCCAACGGCGGCGGTCTCGGAGGCCTGTGCATTGGTGTCGGTGGTGCTGATGCCGTCGATGTCATGGCCGACATACCCTGGGAATTGAAGTGCCCCAAGGTCATTGGTGTCAATCTGACTGGCAAGATTAGCGGCTGGACCTCGCCCAAGGATGTCATCCTGAAGGTGGCTGATATCCTGACCGTCAAGGGCGGCACTGGTGCCATCATTGAATACCACGGCAAGGGCGTTGACTCCATCTCTTGCACGGGTATGGCAACCATTTGCAACATGGGTGCTGAAATTGGTGCAACCACGTCACTGTTCCCCTTCAATCAGCGCATGGCCGACTACCTGAAGTCCACTGGTCGCGGTGGTATCGCCGCCGAAGCCCAGAAATTCCAGTCCAAGATCCTGACGGCGGACAAAAATTGTGAATACGATGAACTGATTGAAATCAATCTGGATACACTGGAACCGCATGTGAATGGTCCATTCACTCCAGATTTGGGTCATCCCATCAGCAAGCTGGGCGAGAACTCCAAGAAGAACGGCTATCCACTTGACATCAAGGTTGGCCTGATTGGATCCTGCACAAACTCGTCGTACGAGGATATGGGTCGCTGTGCCAGCATTGCCAAGGACGCCATGAGCCACGGCATCAAGTCGAAGATCCCCTTCAATGTGACGCCCGGCTCTGAGCAGATCCGTGCCACCATTGAACGCGATGGCATCTCTGAGGTATTCGACAAGTTTGGCGGCACTGTGCTGGCCAATGCCTGTGGCCCCTGCATCGGCCAGTGGGATCGTCAGGATGTGAAGAAGGGCGACAAGAACACCATTGTCACCTCGTACAATCGTAACTTCACCGGTCGCAACGATGCCAATCCGGCTACTCATTGCTTTGTGACCAGTCCCGAGATGGTCACCGCCTTGTCCATTGCTGGTCGCCTGGACTTCAACCCGTTGACGGATGAGCTAACTGGCTCCGATGGCAAGAAGTTCAAGCTGAAGGCACCCTTCGGTGATGAGCTGCCCGCCAAGGGCTTCGATCCCGGTCAGGATACCTACACCGCACCACCACCTGTAAGTTAAGCTTTAGCCGTTAATCTCAGATATTAAAAGATAATTGATATTTCATTGCTCAACAGTCCGGCGAAAATCTCAAAGTTGTTGTAGATCCCAAGTCGCAGCGTCTGCAACTGCTGGAGCCATTCGACAAGTGGTCTGGCCAGGATTTGACCGATATGACTGTGCTGATCAAGGTTAAGGGCAAGTGCACCACAGATCACATTTCTGCCGCTGGCCCCTGGTTGAAGTATCGCGGCCATTTGGACAACATTTCCAACAACATGTTCATTGGCGCCACCAACTACGAGAACAACGAGATGAACAAAATCAAGAACCAGCGCACTGGCAAGTGGGGAAATGTGCCCGAAGTCGCCCGCGACTACAAGGCCAACAACATCAAGTGGGTGGCCGTCGGTGATGAGAACTACGGCGAGGGCTCCTCTCGCGAGCATGCCGCACTCGAGCCACGTCACTTGGGCGGACGCGCCATCATTGTGAAGTCGTTTGCTCGCATCCACGAGACCAACCTGAAGAAACAGGGTCTGCTGCCATTGACCTTCGCCAATGCTGCCGACTACGATAAGGTACGAAGAGATAAACATATATAGAATAGATACCTAATAATATTTTATATATTTACAGATTCAACCTACAAGCAAGATTTCGCTGCTGAATTTGAACAGCTTGGCGCCCGGCAAGCCCGTCGACTGCGAAATCAAGAACGGCGATAAGGTGGAGAGGATTAAGCTGAACCATACGCTCAACGATCTGCAGATCGGTTGGTTCAAGGCCGGCAGCGCTCTTAACCGCATGAAGGAGTTGGCCAATTAAGTTACTTAGTCCCCCCCTCTCGAGAAGTCTTACACACACACACACACACACACACACTCAAGACAGACAGCCAACCATATAGTTACTTATTTACACCCGACATAAAACGCAAGCAATCAAATTATGGTATTGTTTTTATTAAAAAATGTTTTTAATTTTTTATTTGGCGCGTTGCTTTTAAATTTTTTTATTCAGTGTCGCAAATAGTAAAGGTTATGTAATCGAAAAAATAAAATCGAGAAATTGTGAAACAGTTTTATATATATATATATACAATTATACATACATTAATTATATTTAGTTGAACTTTTGTTTTTTTTGCAAATTTGTTTGCTGCGAATGCGAATAAAATTTATTGTAATATGTATGAAAAACAAAAATGTTTTATGTAAATTATTATTATTTTGCTCTTTGTTTGTTTTTCTCGAAGCGGACAATAAACGGACGCACAATCCAAACGTGGAGAAGTGCTGAACCATCTCCTAGTCGCAACATCAAACACACTCACTCACATAGTTGTTTAAACTAATTGTATCAATTATGAAATTTAAATTTAGTAAGCGTTATACAGCAAATAAAACTTTGAAATTCAACAATGCTCTCCGTTTTCAAATTAGGAAACGTTGAAAGGCAAATAAAGCATAGAAAAGCTTTTTTCGACAATTTCTTGATTTTCACGTCAATCGATTGAAATATCAACTGTCTAAATTTTTAGTTTGTATTATGGCTAATCAATGGCGATTGCCGGGCTCGACTAGGTCCACATCTATAACAAATTTGACGCTCTGCCCGAAACCACTGAAGCGCAAATGGCGCTACAAATTTAAGTTTCTCGATTTGTACAAGGCGAACGAATGCCTGTGGATGGAGAATCACGAAGATTTTCTCAACTTTGAATTGAAGGACGAGCTCTGGGAACAGCTTGCCCAGGAAATGTGCTGCCCCGAACGACCCCATCCGAAGCCCGAAAAATGGAAACATCTGGCTATCAAATGGCGCTACAATGTTCAATTGGAGCAACTACGTAATCAGGAGGCCAAACATTTTGACAGAATGAGTGAATTGCCCCGCAAACTGCGCTACTCAGATAGACTGCAATTTCTAATCAAGCACACGTTCGATCGCAAAAAGAGTGTAAAAGCAGTAACGCCGGTAGCGGTAAGTTTAGAGATGTGGAATACTAGCCTTATATAGTTTCAAGTCCTAAACAACTTTGTAGCATAGATTCTTATAACACAATAGAGGGTATCATAATTTGCTCAAGAATTTATGAAAGTAATTCAATATTTCTTATATGGTATATAGATTCTCAAGACCCCTTTATATACATATATTTTAAATTAGTTGGGTTACCCAACTTGGGTATAATCGTAAGCTCTGTCTTTCTGTGTGGCAAAAATCAATCTATTTTAAATCTAGCTCGCTAAACCGCATGTTTTTCAATATAATCTATATAACCTAAGCAATGTCGAGCTTTAATATACTATTTAGAATAATTATTTATACACAATCTTAATGATTAAACTATAACTATTTATTATAACTACATGGCAGATATAGAATATTTTTCGTAATTCAATTTGCAATGCCTGACATTCAATTAGGGATACTCATTATAGCATTCGCCTAGCTAATATACTCGTATATAATATTTAATACCCTTAACAATATTAATTCTCCTAGCGAACGCCTGAGCCATTAACCTCACCAACTCAGGAGAGCCTCGCCGCCAAATGCATGCGTTTGGGTCGTTGTAAGAGCAAACTTCACACATCCTTTGGACAAAAGCTGCGAACAATGGAGAAGATCCGAAACAAACGACGCTGCACAATGTGCCTATCGCCTGAGGCACTACATCGAATACTGTAGAGCACGAGTATTGGAGAGCCGAATTAAATAAATCTGAAAAAGAGAACAGTCGTCCATTTCGTAATTTCATAACATTTCACTTTGTATTTACATTATAATAGCCTTTTCAATTTTATTACATTTCGGTTTTTTATTGGTTTTTGTTTTTCTCTTTAATCATAATAATTTGCTTTGCTCCGGTTTTTCGGCATTTAAATAGTAAAACGGTTTTTTTTTTTTTTTTATAACAATTCATAATTTTAGCTTATAATAGTGTTTCTTATGTTTTTGTGTTTGGGTTTTTTTTTTTTTTTGTTTATATATTTCGTATTTCTTACAGTTTTCTGTTTTGCAAACACGATTTCTTCGAAAACAGTTTTCATGCAAATATACAACGTTCAGAACATGGTTTTGCATTAATTTAATATCTGTATATATATACATGTATATATATATATATAACTGTTATGTGTATATATATGCATATATATATAAATATCTGTATAATTATGTATATAACTAAAAAATGCGTAAATAAATTGGTTTTTGTTTCTTATGAATCTTATGTGTTTTGTTAATTTCCTTTTCATAAAAGGAACAAATCGCACATGCTGATCAAACATGTTCATATTTCAATATACAGCAATATATCAATATATCATCTCATCTCATCTCATCTCATCTGGTGTTATTCTCTGTTTTATGCTTAACATCGTTTCGCTTTACTATTAATTACACACAATAATCGATATTATAAACCTGAATTGATTTGTTAATATTTTGTTGTTGGTTGTTGTTCATTATTTGTTTTTGTGTAAGCGGCACTCTAAATAATATTTACGCTCGTTTTGTCTCTGTCAATGTCCCTCCCGTCAGTTGCATTCAGTTTTACTCTGACTGTTGACTGAGCAGCCGGCGGCATCTCTGCTATTGTCTCATGCGTCTCGTCTAATATTGTTTTGTGGTTTGGTTTGTAATTTTGTAATTTACCATTTTTTTTTGTAGTTGTTTATTGATTCTACATATTTCTATTTCTATGAAATGGCTGTTAAAGATTTTGGTTTCGAGCGCATCATTCCCACTCGGTGGTGCCAGGCGGCTTGGCTGTCAAGTCGTAGAGTACCCTCGAGATTCCATCCAATTTAGAAATATCTCGCACAATTTGATTTAGAACCTGTGCAAAATAAATAATATGTATCGAACATCTGTGTGAATGAGCATGAATCATGTAACCCACTTGTAATGGCAGTTGAGCAGATCCGGGCACAGCTGGCACACCAGTCATAAAATCGTTCGTTATAAATGGACGCAATACCACTGATCTTCTGCAGGAAGGCGTACGATTGATGGGATCACGATCGAAGTGCACGGGTATCAGAACTACGGGCATTTGTGAGATTTTGCGATACAGTCCCGCTTGCATTATAATCTATTGAATCAGAAAGAAAAAGCATTTAAATCATAAGCAATTTGATTGATTAGAGAGACCTACTCACCTCATTAGCTATAGCGTCCGCTTGCCGGAGTTGTGCCAGAACTACAGTGTTTAGTGTTGTGTGCGTTATATCTGTAATTAGATACTGCACGGGTTCGCCAAAGATATAACAGACTCGGTTAACGTTATGCAATATGCGTGGTATGATTTTGGCCAAAAATAACATGTCAGCCCAGTTGGGCTCTGGAGTCGTCGTTGACAAGCCAACAACATAGCTGTAGGTGCGCTTATCACCCTGTACACCCACCGAGCGTATCGGCAGTAGAGTAGCCTGTATATCTGAATTGGCAGAGATGCGCAGCAGTTCCTTTTGCTCAGCTTCGCTAGTGGCGCCCGTGACACGGTTAATAAGCGCATGGCTCTTTTGTAGTTTATTTTTGTAGTCCACTATAACGCGCACAATGACCTGTTAGCAAATTGATTCAAATTTAACTAAATTCGTTAAACAAAATATGTGATTTTCTGATTGCTAGCTACTTGCCTGTGTTTCGGAGTAATCCTTTTCCATATATGCTTCCTCGGCACAGAGAACGCGTATGGCTAGACCAGGACCTGGGAACGGCTGTCGCTCGACCAATTCCGCTGGCAGGCCAAGATCATTGCCCAGGTCACGCACCTCATCCTTGTGGAAGTCACATAACGGTTCTACGACACGGCCAGCATTACGCAGCTCCCTATAAACAAATTTGACTCACATTAAAATAAGAATATAAAAAATTGATAATTGACCTCGTTCATATATAGAATATATGGATGGGTGAACACAAATAATTATATCCTTGGCAGCGAGGTGCCGTCACTTGCCTACAACTTGTTGTAGGCTCAATTTCTTTAAAATGTTTGGCTCCAGTTATATGTTCCATATATGGACTGCTTCCGATATATATATGAATTTCAAATAATTTTCCCAAGGCATACCAAAAACAAACTAAAATATAATAAAGTATCTTGAATATGCTATCGCTCTACCGAATCAGATCCGTGTCATTGTGATGCGTCTTAATTGTTTCGGCATTCGTGCTGACCATATTCGATGCAGACTCAATCAAATCCGGCCTCAGTGTGCCCTGTGCCAAGAGGACCTCCTCGGGTTTCAGTTTCAGCTCAGCCACCACATCGTTAGTCACTTTCACAAATATATCACCGATTATTTTTCGCTTCTCCTCTGGGTTGTAGGTCTGGCATAGCATAGGCGTTTCAACTACCGAATACTGGCCGGGTCGTTTCACTTGCGTGGTGCCCTTGAGGAACGTGTAGCATTCTTTGCGCACTATCAGATCAATGCCAATATCTCGCAATGAACGCACTACATTTTCGCTTTCATTCTTTCGCATGAAACCTATACGGAGAGATATATATAAATATGCAAATGGTCAGTCAAGGTGAGTATTAAGATTATTATATACAATAGTTTCAACATTACCATTATCCACATGAACTGCTATAATCTGATTGGGGTGCAGCGCTCGTCGCAGCAATGCAGCACAGACACTTGAATCAACGCCTCCACTGACTAGCAACTGTTTAGGAATTAGTGAAACAATGAGATATTGATTTCTTTTAAGCAAATATGTTCAGATACATACCAAAACCTTATTATTGCCCACTTTTTCGCGTATGTACCGAATGCATTCCTCTTTTCGACTGCCCATGGTAAAGTTAGGCGTTAGTTCGCAAATTTCGTATAGAAAATTGGATAGCATTTGTTTGCCGTTGATAGTTAGATCGACTTCTGGATGAAATTGAACACCATAGATTCTCAATACCTCACTGTAAATGGCCGTCACAATCCGATTCGATGACCAGCCACCCACTTTCAACTTATCGCCCACTCGCTCCACGCTATCGCCATGGGTGAGCAGCACGGACTGTGTACGGCTAAGGCGACTGCAAGAGAGAAATATTTGTTAATAAACTGAGCAACAAGATTCATTTCGAAAATAATTAATTGAATGTCAAGCCACGTGTAGATCAGTTTATAAACTACGCTAAACTGAACTGTTCTTGGCTTTGACTTTGCTCTGGCAGCATTGTATCAGCGCTCAAATAAACTGACAATTTGAAGACTTTCTTGTTGCTGCTGATTGGAATTGGGAAATGATAGATAAAGAGGAAGGAGGAGGCAACCATACCTGAACAAAGGGCATGACGTTTCAATCTCAATATTTTGTTGTCCATCTTCTCGCACGTCAGTCTTGAGGACACTCCCGCCGAACTCTTTGTTGATTAACTGCATGCCATAGCAGATGCCAAGCACTGGGATTTTCAATTTAAATAGATCGGGATCGTACGTGGGCGCATCTTCGGCATAAACTGAATTGGGTCCGCCGGATATGATTATGCCCCGATAGCCATTATCACGTATCGTTGCGGCAGGCGTATCCAATGGCAGAATGTCCGATTCTACTAACAGTTCTCGAACCTTGCGATCGATTACCTGCATAGAGAGTTGTATATATTTAATTATAGCTATTACTATATATGGATAGATAGTTATAGAGACGACTTACCTTGCCATACTGTGCACCAGCATCGAGTATAACAATTTTATCGTGTCGCAGTCCATTCTCCGCTGTCGTTAGGAATATTTGTGTACTCATATCTTTATCGTTGCAGCACTGACCAGGATGACGCCGAGGAGAATAGAAAAAGAGAGAGTGACCGAGAGCGAGAGACAAAGAGAAAGATGGCGTGATTAGCAGCTGCCGTTAATAATAAATGTCATGCAATTCTCTAAAGCAGCCAAATACGACTAGCAATATGCGCCAGATCTTGAAGCATATTTATATGCCTGCCAATAGGTGTGTGTAACTGTGGTGCCATGTTTCGGGCTGCGTAATTGAAGCATGTGCTACAAGGTCGAAATTGAATTGAATTGAATTTAAAGCCATATCAACAAATGCAATAAACAACACATCGGCTCTGTTTAACTTTGGTAAAGTAACAAACAAATGAAACAACACATACCGGTAAAATCTTTTGGATCACACGTAGAATCATTCAACATGCAGACATGAAATTGTCAGGCCAAGTTTTGCGACAATTCTACGATAGATAAACATTTCCATTTTGGTCAACAGCAATGAGTAAAAAAATCTATTCAAGGGGGAGGAGGTGGCAGCGATGACAGCGGCGGCGGCAACGGTGTGACAAAAAAAGGTCAAAAGGCGACGCCTTCAAAATGAATCGAACATACAATATACATACATATTTTGTTCTTAATCAGTGTGTTATGAGCATATGCAATGGGTGCGGGTGAATTCGACGTAATTTAGCGAAAAGCACAGATTTGTTATTTATTATTTTGTGTTTGTTGTTTCTGTTTTATCCCCAAATGAAAATTGCACTGGGCCATTTATTTGATTTTTTTATTCTGTCATCGGAGCGTGTGTGGGGGCCGGCACTGACCGCGTCAGATGACATGCAGAAAGAGCATGAGAGAGCGGGTGTTGTGCGTGCATGTCTGCGTTTGTGAGTGTGTGTGCGAGAAGAGGCGAGCGGCGCTAAAAAGGAGACAGGCGAATGAAACTCAAAACATGAGCTGCGAATGCTAAATGCCGTGGAATGCGAAAATGCGTAAAGGGAAATGTACAAAAAGCAAACGGTAAACGATGTTGGGGATATGTTTCTAACTGTTGTTATTGTGTTTATGTGGCAACTCTATGCTTTTGCATTTTTAAAACACTTTCGGATCAATTATTCGTGTGCCCGTTTCCTCTATAGCATGCGCTCAGGCAATGTTGCATTGCGATAAGCAAATGGCAACAACAACAACAAAAAAACACACATACATAAGTCAAAGGCTATCAACAAGCACCAAAAACAACAACAGCAACAGCAACGACAAGATGCAATTTGAGATGCAATTGGGGGACACACGTGGGGAAAATGGGTTTGAATCAAGCTATAACCACAAAACGACCACGGTTATCTGTATGTCATGCAATTTTTGAGCGCATTCAAAAGTCGGTCAAAAGCACACGCATTTGCACACGTCGAAAATGCAAAAAGGAAAAAAATTGTGAGATTCGCAGTTAGTGGGGGAGGCTCTGGCTGATGCTGAATTTCTTACCTGGTTTGCTAATTGCCGGGCGGAGGTGAGGGCCTTTTGAGTAGGAGAAAAACACTTTATTCTTAAACACTAAATATACGTTTTATGCTGGATGCAGTATTCCGGTTATCTTTGATTTGGCCAGCACACTTCTTTCTTTTTGCTTTTTCTTTTTTTTAGAAAATCGGCACCGCGTCCGTCTCCGTCAAAACCGCAAATATTTGACAATTTTCAGGGCCTTACGAGAGCCGCTGTAGCTGGCACATTGGTGTCTGAGTAATATTCCTTGTAAGCGTTTATAAGATATGCGGCTGTTGGCGATTTACCACTATCCAGAGCAATACAATTTATATATTACGGTGCTCTGCAACTAAACTTTTCGTGAATAAAAGCCGAAAGATGACATATTGACGAAGAAATTAGTGTTGGGTTGTGAATGAGCGAAAAAAATGAACCATTGACTCAAATGAATAAAGGGTTCTAAATTATTGCGAATTCCGCGGATATGCATTTAATATTGCGCACTCTTGTATTCCATGCGGTTCGTCTATATGTTAAAATGTTCCATAATCATCAATTTATTTAAATGTTTCAAAGCAATCAAATATTGCAATTTTTGCAAAATCATTTTTTCTAATTTCTGAACGACGAGCGAATTAAAATAACAGTTCACAGCACTGGAAGGCCACTAAATTCAGCGTTGCTGCGGATATCGTAAACAATAATCGATAGCATTAATAGCTAGTGTTGGTAAATGCAGGTCGTACAACATTACTCAATACACAACAGCTGGCCCGCCAAAAATGATTTGTATGCGCGCTCTTTCGGATACGTCGTGAAAACTTCTTCATACATATTTTTAAATTTAAACACTACACAATGAGTCCCGCAAACAAATCACAGGCTGATATAAGCATAGAAGATGAAGAAGAAATACTGGCACTTGAAAAACTGCTAGGCGAAGCTGAAAACGATAATGAAACGGAAAGTGCAAACGCAGCAACAGCAGCTGCAGCCCCACCGAAACCACCAACATTAGCTACCGCAGTGCCCCGATTACGTGAAGACGACAGCTTTGCAGACGCCTTTAGCTATGAGGTGACCGCCAAGCCAGCAAAAACAAATGCAGAGACAACAGCGAAAGCCGCAGAGCCAGAGCTCGATTCATCGGACGACGAAGAGGTCAAGAACTTCTTGGAGCGTAAATATAATGAATACGGCAGCGACATCAATAAAAAACTCAAGCAACAGCGCGAAACTGCACACGAAAACAAAGTGGCACGCGAGGTGGATCAGTCATTAAGGACAACGACAAAACTGGTGACCTCAACGCCGCAGCCGGAGGCACTGCGTCTCAAGAATCCGCATAATCCCATAAAACGAACGGCGCTGGCAAGCAACTCTTTCCAAAGACCACCGGCCACGGCATCAACAGCAACAGCTGCCACAACCTCTGGCCAATCTCTACAGCAGTCAAAGATCACGGCAGTTTACACGGATCCCGTTTTCGGGCTGCGTATGATCAATCCATTGATATCTAGTACTTTGCTGCAGGAACGCATGAATGGCCGCAAGGCGGTGCCTTTTTCTGGTCTAGCCTTTCACATTGAACGCGGTGATTTATCCAAAGATTGGGTCATTGCCGGCGCATTGGTCACCAAGCAGCCGGTGCGAAATACCAAAAAAGGTGATCCCTATTCCACGTGGACTCTCTCAGATCTGCGGGGCGAAATGAAGACTGCCACTGTCTTCCTCTTCAAGGAGGCACACAAATCATTGTGGAAAACCGCAGAAGGCATGTGCCTGGCCGTGCTCAATCCAACTATCTTCGAGAAGCGCGCGGGCAGCAAAGATGTCGCCTGTCTGTCCATCGACACCTCCCAGAAGGTTATGATTCTCGGTCAGTCCAAGGACTTGGGCACTTGCCGTGCTACCAAAAAGAATGGCGACAAGTGCACAGCTCTGGTGAACCTGACCGACTGCGATTACTGCGTCTTCCACGTGAAGCAGGAATTTGGTAAAATGTCCCGCCGATCCGAACTGCAGTCAGCGACAACGGGACGCGGCCTTAACGAGCTGCGCAACAAGGTGCTGGGTAAGTATCACAAAGTCCAGTCAATTAGAGTTTTTATAAACATCTCTGTTTGCAGGCAAGAATGAGGTGTTCTATGGCGGCCAATCTTTCTCGGCAGTGCCGGCACGCAAGAGCGCCAAGCTCATCAACAAGGAGCGCGACCGGCTCAGCAAGCTGGCTGGATACGATATTTCGCCCTTTGCCAACAGCGTCGATCACAAGTCGAAGCCACGTCCCAGCCTGCCGGACAGTGTGCCCTATGCGGAGCGTGGTGGACCCGTCTCACGGCTGGCCGGCAATGTGGAGGCTTCGTCCAAGCAGCGCCACAAGGATCTCGAACGCTTGCGTCTGCTCCGCGAGGAGAACGAACGTTTTGCAAAGAAGGCAGCAGCACCAACTCAAGAGACACCAACAACTCCCATGCCCAAGGCAGTTGACCCGCCCACTACACCACAAAGCGTGCCGGAGAAGTTCAAGAATCGCGGATTCTCATTCGATGCCAGCCTGACACCGAAACTGGCGGCCAGCGAGAATTTCAGCTTCGAGGTGAACATTGGAGCGCGGCAGGCGCAGAGCGCCAAACTAAAAGCAGCAGCGCTGCTCAAGAAGAAGCCGCTGGAGAAGGTCAATCCGAATTCCACGCGCGGCACTGAGTCTGGCAAACGACGCGCCATCGACGAGCTGCACGAGAAGTTCAGCAACACAGCGAAACGTCAAAAGCTCGAGGAAGAGGAACGCGAATTTATGCGTAAATCGCGCATTGAACGAATCATGGCTGCCACATCCTCCCACACGAATCTGGTCGATATGCGCGAACAGGAGGCGCAAGACGACTACTTCAATAAGCTCGAGCGCAAAGAGGCCATGGAAGAGAAGATGTTGAACACCTATAAAATGCCCTGCAAGGCGGTCATCTGCCAGCGCTGCAAATACACGGCCTTCGCGGCCGCCGAGCGCTGCAAGGAGGAGAAACATCCGCTGAAAGTCGTGGATGCTGAGAAGCGTTTCTATCAGTGCAAAGACTGCGGCAATCGCACCACCACCGTCTTCAAGATGCCCAAGCACAGCTGCAGCAACTGCAAAGGCTCACGCTGGGAGCGCACGGCCATGATCCGAGAGCGTAAAGTACTCACGGGCCGTGAAACGCTCTCGGTGCGAGGTGATGAGGAGACCTTTTTGGGCAGCGTGGCCAGTGGGGCGAGTCTCAATCTGCTGGTGCCCGAGGAGGAATAGATGGGTTCAAGGAGAGGAATACACTCGGACTGCGTTATATTGTATGTTAAATATATGTATTTGGAATATTATATAGAAATGGCATAGTTATAAATATATATATATAGAGAGTTTTATATACAGTCTAGTATTTGGCATATACACATTGAATAAGTACAAATGGTCCAAAAATTTGTAAGGCTTATGTGTTTAGTATGTTTCTGTATGCCCTATACAAATGGCTAAATCAATGTGATCTTAAAAACTTAGTGCACAAATCTGTAGCAAATCTTTTTGGGTTTTCTTATAAATATAAATTTTTGGTAAGTTTATTAAAAGGTTTTTTGTTTTCCAATTTCCACAACTCAATTTTGTTAGATTTGCTCAAAGCTAAATCATGTTTCGTATGTTTCATATTTGTGACAAGAAGCGTATTAATTTGTTGCAATCAAGAATTGATTATATATATTTATAGGTAAATTTAGATCTAAGGCCTATGTTTAGCATTGAAATTCAAATTTTCTTTGAAAGGCAACTAGAGCTCTTAAAAGAATTGGCATAAGCTTAGCAGAGTTAATGTTCATAAATATTTCGATTCAAGATTGGCGAAGATATTGGAGAATAGTGTTGTAAAATTAATTACTAAGTTTTTGGAAGTTTCCAATTATTGAAGCGTGGAGCTAGACTCGGAAACTAAATGGACTTTGGGCAGAAGAATGAATATATGTAGGTAAATTAAAACTAAATGTTTATGAAGTGGGTATATTAAAAGACATTCGTACCAAGATTAAGATGTAATAATGAAATATATGTGGAAGTTATGAAATGGATTCAGATCATATCAGGGTTTATCATAGCTTCCTTCCCTTCAGTTTCAGAGTCTCTCTCCACACTCTAAATGCAACAGAGTATTCGAGTTAAATTTTTGGGCAATATTATAAAGCTAAATATATGATACATAGGTTTAAAACTAATTAACAAACAATTTGAACTAAAAAATCAGGCGCATCTACAAATAATTAAAAACAAATAATAATAATAATAGTAATAACAAAGAAACAAAAATTGTCGAAATACTGAGGAAAACCCCTTTTTAGACCGCATCCTCGGCATGTGGCTGTGGTGTTTCGGGGTCTTTGAGATTTAGTAGACTGGAGAAACGAAATGAGATGGTCTTGGAGAGATGCTTCTCAAAGTCGCGATTATCGAGATTATCGGGTATTAACGTATTATTGGTCATATCCACGTAGGAGCGGCCACGCTTCACGGGCACCGCATATTCGGGCAGGCCGGAGGCAGCAGCAGGGCCTCCATTTGCGGTCATGTTGCTGTAGCTGGGCCCACAGCTGGACTTGCGTATGTTGAGCGGAAAGCGTAGATCGTTCTCGTAGCGGAGCACCTGCTCCGTGGTCCTGGCCTCGATCAATGGGCGTGGCAGATCGTATCCGGGCGGAGCTACAGCTGCTGCAGCAGCAAATTCTGTAGCCGACTCCTCCCGACTGTTGTTCAGCTCGTGATCGTAGCTGTTGATCTTGGGCGGCGACCAGAGATGCTGCAACGATTCCGGCTCACCCAGCTGTGCGATAAGTCCCTCGTTGGGCATTAAAGCCGCCTCATCGCTGCAGTACAGCGGATTGGACACGGCATTCGTCTCCAGCTCAATGTACTTGGCATTGTTGCCCAGCAGCTTCTCAAACTCGGCGGCCAAGTACTTGAAGGAAGGCCGTGCATTGGGCTCATCCGCCCAGCAGGTGCGCACCACGGAGTAAACCGCCTCGGAGCAGTTCTCCGGACGTTCCATGCGATAGCCCGTCTTGAGCAGAGACCACAAATTCTGGGGCGGTATGCCTGGATATGGCGAGGCGCCCAGTGTGATCAGCTCCCAGCAGAGCACACCGAATGCCCACACATCGGACTTACTCGTGTACACATGATCCGCCAGAGACTCGGGCGCCATCCACTGCAAAGAGAGCGGCAATTAGGCATATGCAGGGGAACAGCTCTCCTGCTCAGCTCACCTTGACGGGCACGCGATCTCTGGATCGCTTCAAATAGGCATCATCCTCGTAGACATCGCGCGTCAATCCGAAATCGGAGATCTTGCAGATTTTGCCATCGGCAAGCAGCACATTGCGTGCAGCCAAGTCGCGATGAACCAGCTGAAAGGGAAGAGGATTCAGGGGATTAGATTTACGTACATATATATGATATGGTGTTTGCATATACGATATTTGAATACGATATTTCTTCTCCCACTCAGTCTACATCGATCATCGATCGCACACACCTTCAGTTCCGTTAGGTAGTTCATGCCCTTGCATATTTGCCAGGCAAAGGTGAGCATCATCTTCACATTGACGGGCTCAACGCCGTCGCTGAAGTCGACGCCGGCGCACTCGATTTTCCTGCTCAGGCGCAGATAGCTTCGCAGCGAGCCGTAGCGGGCATATTCGATAATGAGCAGCGGTGCCTCGGAGGATTGGGTGCAGGCGCCCAGCAGCTTGATGACATTCGGATGGGAGACCTCCTGCAGCAGCTGGAATTCCGAGAGCAGGGCCATGTACTCCACCGAATTGGCGCCCTTTTTGAGCATCTTGACGGCGACGGTGGTGACACCTGGCAGCCCCGCGATCTGTGTGGCATATCCTTTGAGCACCTGCCCGAATTCACCCTCGCCCAGCACCGTATCCAATCGCAGTTGATCCCGTGGAAATTCCCATTTGGCATCGCCGCTCTCGAACTTGAAGCCCGTCTGCAGTGGCATCAGCGGCAAATCCCCTTCGCCACCCAGTCCCTCCTGGCTGGGCGGCAGGGCGAGCTTGGTGGCCGGCGTGGTGGACTGTTTGCCAAGGCGTCGCAGCCAGAGCTTGCGCTGCGAGAAGAGCAGGCAGAGCAGCAGCAGCACAAAGATCAGCGGGCAGCTGACGACCAGCAGCAGGCAGAAGCGATTGCACTCCATGCCAGCCATATGGAGCACGCCCAGTGCCAGGGCAGCATCGTCGTCGGGCTGCTGGGCTCCGCTCGGCGCGGGCGCCATGCTGACCTGTTCCACCTCCGTTTCATTCTTGCGCTTGCGCTGGCGACGCGCCTTCGCCTCCTCCTCGTCGGGCAGCGGAGCACAGCTGCATTTGCCGTTGTCCTCGCAGAGGCAGGTGCCCGAGCCACTCAGTATGCCACGCCCATTCTCATTGCTGGTATGCGGACCCATGATGCGGGCGGCCGGCGTGCAGTCCTGCGGACAGGCGAGCGGATTGAGCTCCTCGAGTGCATCGCACACACGATCCGGACAGTAGCGTGCATCCGGCACGCAGGAGCCGTAGTTGCGTCCAAACATAGCCGAGCTGGAGCCGCGCCAGACACACGGCCCCCCGTTGGTGGCCAGGCCGCAGAATTTGACGCACTGCGTCCGGTACTTGACCTGGGCGCAGGTCTGTGAACGGGACTTCAATCGCAGCTCGCAGTTGGCATTCTCCGGTCTGCCCTCCACCAGATGCACATTGATGACGAACGCATGCGGCTGCTTCTCGGCGTCCAGCCAGGTGACATTCAAAAAGTAAACCGTCTCCGGCGCATGCTCCAGCGCCAGGGCATCCTTCACGTACACGATGCCAGCCACTTCGGTCAGGCCAAAGGCGCCGCTGCGATCCTCAGCCAAGGCGAATCGCCAGCCACGCATGCGATGCAGCTCCACAAAGCCATCCGGCTGCGCCACACGATAGAACGACGCGGCTGCCCGATGCACAAACACATCCTTCTCATAGTCAATGCTCAGGCGACGATGTCGACCCGTGTCCGTGTGCATTACATCGCCGGCGCTGTCAAAGATCCGCTGCTGCCGCACACGCAAGGGCAGCGCCTGCGGTGGCTCCTGATCGCTCTCGTGCAGCCGGCTGGTGTCCACGTGCAGGCAGATGTGCGCCGTCGCCGTGTTCGTCACATTGCGCGCCTGGATGGTCAAGTCACGGGCCTGCAAATCGATGCAGTACGGCTCCTGGCGTAACACTCCGTCCCGGGCAAAGCGAAGCTCTGCAGGAAGGAGAATCAAATGGGTTTCAGCTAGAAATCAATCCCAAAACACTTACGGCAACTGATGATGGTGTGCGGCCTGCCTGTATGATCCGCCTCGTAGGCGTGGCAATCGGGCTGTATGAGCTCCAGCTTGTCATTGAGTATGGCATAATTGAGATGTGCATTGGCCGCCAGCGTGTCCTTGTCCAAGTAGATGATTTTCTCGCCCACCGGCTCAGCCTGCAATTGAAGAACGGAGAAGCAAGGTGGCCGTAGCTTCATTAGCATTCGCATTCGCATTAACTGACCAGCGATAATTAAATGCTACGTGGACCACTCCCAGTGACCTCCGCCACAAATTGTGTGCGCTCTGCTCTCCAAGGAGCTGGGCGCTCGGTCAGCTTCATTAGCATTTTATTTCGTTACTGTGCACAAGGTCAGCGATTGGGGCCAAGCGAAAGGGTCAGGGGGGGCGGAGGCTCCTAGGGGAGCTGACATTAGCTGCGGCATTACTAGGAACTAGAAATGGTTCCCTAGTGACTGCATAGGTAACCTGCTTAAAAGTATTGAAGTACTAACAGAGGCTTGGGTGCTATGTAGATCTAAAAGGGTCTGAAATGTTTTGCTTAGGGTAGGGTCTAGCGAGATTAATAGCTGTAATTCCAGAATTATCTATCCAAATTAAATGGTATTAGCTTCACATATAGGTATGCCTAGTTCAACTCAAAGCTCATTAATATTATTGTTGGGAACTTTCCAAAATAAAACTCTTCAGTTCTACATGTTTTCGTCCTTAATGAAATTTTCATATATGTATGTAGATAGGTGAGTTTATCTTTATATATATGAAAATTTTCTTCTTCTGCTCTATATCTCAATCAATTTGTAGTTATCTCTCTCACTCTGTCTTTCAATGAATCTGTAGGTGTCTCTTTCACTCTGTCTCTTTCTTTCTATCATTACCTTCTCTTTCACTCTGTCTCTTTCTTTCCATCATTATCGTCTCTTTCACTCTGTCTCTTTCTTTCTATCATTACCGTCTCACTTCTCACTCTCTGTTTCTATCTCTCGTTCTGTCTCTCCCCACGTTTTTATCTCTCTTCATCTCTATGTTTCTATATTTCTATATACATATGTATGTACATATGTCTCTCTCTCTATATATATCTCATCTTTTCATCTCTGTCTCTCTCTAGGTCTGTTTCTGTATCTTACTCTAACGATATGTTCCTATGTCCCATTTCTTTCTCTATATCCCTCTCTCGCTCTCTCTCTATCTCTCTCTTTCGCTCTCTCTACTCTCTCTCTCCCTCTGCTAATCACTGTTAAAAATAAATTTGTGGCATTGGCATTTAGATGATTATTAAAAGATGTTTAAGGGAAATAAAATAAAAATAAAAAAATAATAAACAAATGTAAATAAATAAATGAGAAGACAGCTTGAGCCCTCAATTATACGATACAGCATTCCAAACACCTGTCAACAATTTCGACAACAATTTCGACAAATGCCCATCCAAGACACACCCAACTGGGGCCACTTTCCAAAGTGCTGTAGACTTCAACTAAATTTTGTAATGGGCTCAATTTTAGTGACTCGTTTCTCCCGTTTCTCCCGTTTCGTTTCTCGTTTCATATATTTAGTTAATGCAGCACTTGTGGCTGAGGATGTGGCGAGCAATTACTTGCAACTAACTAACAACTACATAAATGACATAGTTTTCGAGGCAACTCGGGAATAGGCTTGGCTGCAACATGACAACATAATTTGAAGTACAGAGTTTTACTGAGGGGGGAGGAGGTAGGGCGCCAAAAACAACTCCTGGCAGTTGGGGCGAGTTTTTGCTCGCTTTAACTCGTCGCACCAATCATAAAAGTTGGTAAAATGTTACGCGTTTTTAATGATGAGCTACGGAAGTGTGGACCCAGACTGCGTAATGGCCAAATAATGGGGCAGTCGGGGTGGTTCGACTTTGGGCTTGCGTGTCTGGGGTTCGTTTATCAAGCGCGAATTCAATAAAGCCCGCACCCACACATAGACAGCGCAGGCAGCGCAGACAGCGTCCAGACGCTTTGTCTGGCTCGCGTCTTGGCACTCACCGCCTTAAAGTAGGGCTGCTTCACGTGGAAGTTAAAGTGTGGCTGGCGCTCCTGCAGCTGCGGCCCATTGTCGTTGCGATCCAGCAGCGTTATGTTGTAGCTGCGCCAGAACTGTCGCTGCTCCCACCCAGATAGCCTCACCGTGCAGCCAACCGTGGCCAGCAGTTGGCCGGCTCGCGCCTGCAGTCCGTTCAGCTCATCGTGGTCGAGTGGCTGGCGGCTGTACAAGCGATTCTGTTTGAGGACAAAGTGGGAGCTGCCCGCTGTCAGCGCATACTCCACAGTGCGATGGGGGCACAGATATTTGGCAGCTCTCGAGTTCAATGCGCCAATCAGCACAGGCTTAAAGCTGCTGCTGCGGCTCGTCTCGGCAATTGTATAATCGGCGCTCGTCCAGAAACAAATGTGCTCCAGCTCGGCACAGTAATCACTCAAATTTTGCGGCTGCAGCTCCAGCGTGAGGTGTGCCACCTGCTGCAGCAGCTGCTCCGGCTGCTCCATGGCTGCATGCTCCTCCTGGTTGCGCGGAAAGGCGGTCAGCACATATTTCACACTCCCATTGACCATTTGATAGTCGCTGCGCATGAAAACCTCGCCGGAGCTGGCATTGAGACGCAGCAGCGGATTCTGCTCCAGATTGTAGATATACTCCGTTGCCGGCTGATTGTCGTCCAGGCGCAGCACTTGAAATTGTGCCAAGGGTATCTTCGAGAAGATGCTCTCCGACTCCTCATTGATGGGCAGCTTGAATTTCACGGAAGTGGTGGGAAAATAAACATCGAGGGCTGCGAAAAAGGCAACAAAGCAAAAGAAGAGGAGACAATTATTATAAGAAATCTGCTGATTGAATACACTCAGAGAAAATGGGAGGGCTTATATCTAATTTATAAATATTATATAAAATATATATTTAATTATTAACTGCATTTTTGGTCTATAAATTATTGTTAGAAAAATTTATAAAATAAATCAAATTTCTTTAAATCGACTTTCAGTCAGAAATCTCTATAAAAATTTAGCTTTTCTTTTTCAAATGAATTCTTTTTCTTTTCATTTTATTTTGCTCATATTTAAAATATATTTAAATTAATTTTAGAATTTATTTGCGCTCACTGAAACTCAAGTTCCATTCCCATTTCACTTTCATTTCTCTAGTACAAAACATTTCTCGCAGTGCTTCAAGTCCTGTGATTGGGTCAAACAAATGAATTGTGCTCCGGAGTGTGTCGTCCATAAGTGGTATTTAACTAAGGGTCACTCAGTCACAGCCACAGCACTCTCAAGCGCAACCCCCCCGTTTTATTTGCGTTGGGCTCACCCCATTGGGAAACCCATCAAGAGATTTCGAGTATTTACCCATTATGCTCATCAACAGACTCATAAAAATTATGAATGTAGTTTAATAAGCTCGCTTTGACCTCAATTTGAGCGGGGTCCAAATGCAGCTGGAGGCAGGAGCAAGGCTTTAAAAAAAATCCAACCCAATTCAATGCGCTCAACGCGGCGTATGCGTAATTTGATAAGATTTGGCTAGCTAATGACGTGCTTTGCTGTTGCTGTTATTATTTGTTGTTGTTGTTGTTGTTAATATTATTGTTTGGTCGTGTGCTTGCATACGCTCAACTCGAATACAAGCCATAAATAAATATAATACACAGATATTAGTTATTAGCATATGGGTTATCGAAACGTACCCTCAGCCCGTGGCTAGTGTTCGCGTCATTGCGTATTGATTTTATGATAACAGCCACAGAAGATAAACAAACAAATATTATAGATGAACCAAAAAAAAAAAAAAGAGAAAAAATATAATTTGGCTAGCGGAAAAATACAATGCAATGCCTAATTGGTAACAAAGGCTTTAGTTCAAATATAATTGGGAACAAATTGTGGGGGAGCTGGAAGGTACTTATGTGAAGGGTGAACAGGCTAGGGGTGCTCATAAGGGGCGTGCCATGGGAACTGTAATAAATTAATAAAATCTATCAGTCGTTTCCCCCTCAAAATTGTGACCTCCTTTTACATATTTCCTTTGCTCAATAAATAGCAAATTCTTAAGTACGTATTATATATATTTGCAGCTCCTTTGGTTACTCTTAGTCCAGCACCAAGCACTTTGTCATGTCCCCGTTACCATAAACAGCACTGGCGCCATCTTATGCTCAGCATTTGGTATTATGTCAACACACACACAAACACGCCCCCTCTCCACACTCTCCACTACTTTCGCACATAATTCGATTCCTTTTTCTACCATCCCCCATCATTTAACTAAAAATAAGAATAAATGCTGGCTGAATTTAATTTGGTTTCGTTTGCCCTTTTTAAAGAGCGCCAAGGACGTGTATACAAAAAAAAAAAAAAAAAAATAGTGAGTGGCGTCAGGGCTCCCCTTTACCCGCTTAAAATGCCATTAGAAATGCCTATCTGTGAGTCGTGGCTGCTCCAACATAACACACGCGACGCATCTACATATTTCATCAGCATATTTCGCATGCCTGAGCGCCAGAGCAATTGTAATGAATACGTTCATAATTTATCACACTCATATACATGGTAAGCGACAGCCCTATGTGGGGACTCTCTGAGTTTACCGGGGTGCGAGAGCATGATTATATATTTAACGGATTTCCTATGTGGTAGCTGCATGGCTTTATTTCGCATTGGTTTGAGTAGTTGGGATAAGAACTAGCTATACACTAGGTATGCCCTATAGATGCTCAAGAAGAAAATGATGCTCAAGAAAGAAAAGAAAAACATAGAGAGAAGTGGAAAACTTTTTTAGTTGTCTTTCAGTTCAGCTAAGTATTTTAAGTGATATCTATATTCTCTTATTCTTTCTGCATTCTTCAACTCATGCAATTATTTTTCATTTTTTTTCCAGGGTATTCCATTGTCGTACCGCAACAGTTAACAATCATAATTATGACAGGTATTTAGTTAGCGAGCATTTGAAACATCCATTTAG
This sequence comes from Drosophila aldrichi, assembly GCA_035045965.1. Lineage (NCBI taxonomy): Eukaryota > Metazoa > Arthropoda > Insecta > Diptera > Drosophilidae > Drosophila > Drosophila aldrichi. The sequence goes on along the minus strand of JAWNOM010000007.1, from coordinate 2,716,136 downwards.
CAGTTATGTCTTTGTTTGCATAGCCCTCGAAATGGTTTGTTTATGGCAGCTATGGAAAGTAATTTGGCCCAAAGTTTGAGCGCATGTGTTCAATAATTTATGCATAACAAACAAGAAATTAGAAGGGTTTCGCGCATCTTGAATGCTAATTAATGAGCTAACAGAGCGATAAATGAAAATAACTTCCAAAATAAATAACTAAATTCTAAAAAAAAAAAATCATGATATAATAAGTATGTAAATCCTCTACCGATTCACTTAAGTTAAGTAATGATAATGTCAAAAACCACTGAAATACTTATAGCTCCCTTGAGACTCAGCTCAACTGATTCCCAGTAATTCTAACAGTAATCACCTTAGTATACAAATACCAAGCAGCTGTTCCATCTTTAATCCATAAAAAAGCAACTTAAACTTTGCTTGGGTTAAATATAAAAAAAAAAGTAATCTCGTCGACAAACCCTGGGGAGGTGTCACAGACCTTAGGCCAAAAGTCAACAGCCATTAAATGGTGGTGGCCAGGCAGCAGAAGACGTCGGGCCAAGCAGGAGACTATCTATCAGAAGGACAATTAAAAGCAGCGAATGGCGCATTAAAAACTCAACTAAGGGTAGATATCAGACGCAAGCGGGCGGGTGGACGGCCGAGTCGGATTGGACACGCTAATGACAGCCGGAGTCAACAAATGTCACAGTTGGCCATTACGGCTCGTACCTGAACTTGGCCGGAATGGGTAAACGTTTAGTGGGCTGTCAAATGGGCGGGAGAGGGAATCGGGGGGTTGGGGCGGTTGGCAGCGATGTTCCGGGTAACAGGAGACTAAAAATTGTAATTGAGGTGCGGCACGGCGATGTCAACTAGTTTCGACTTAACTAATTAATCTGCTCAAATTAATTGACTTTGCATCGAATTAGGTCGTTCGCTTGTTTGACTGCCCCGTCTCTCCCCACTCTCCCTCTCTCTCTCTCTCTGTGTTTACAGTGCACGCCTGCAGCTCTCACACCCTGTCTGCAGCCAGGATGCGTTGTCTTTTTTCAGCCGTGAGTCATTTGCTCGCAAAAATTTCCACACAGCATCCGAACATTAGTTTTTATTTTCATTTCCTCGTTTTTTCGCTCTCCCTCTCTCTCTCTCCCTCTCCCTTTTTGCTTTTATGTCTGCGTAATGAAAACTTTATCTTTGTCACAGTTGTGTTTTTCGCTGCGTGTGTGTAAAATGTTTTTCCCTTGCATTGTGCTCACATACCTCTTAAATGGGTGTGGTGGGGTATGTTGGTTGGAATCAAATCTTATAATAGATAAACTCTTACTTTCAATTGGCAACAATTAAATAGTTTCAATAGTTCTATCTTCAGTTTGCACTCATTACAGGATATCTTCGAGTCGATCACATTTTGTCTGCTTTGCTCTCGCTTTATCTTTGTTTCATTACTCATACGACCCCTGCAACAGTTTCCTTTCAGCTTGTGTTTAACTTGGCATTCGCTGTTGCCGCCTTTGGCTTTGGCTTTGTCTCTGGCTTTGGCTTTGGCTTCTTTGGCTGGCTTATTGTTTTCTTCTTGGCTTTAGTTTTTGCTACATTATGAAATTCGTTTCGTTTTGTCTGCGCAGACTTACAAATCCATCTGCTCTTATGATAACCTCTGATATTTGTGGAGCGGGTGTGTTCTCCAATTGCTTCGCTTGTTTCCTGAATTGTGCTCTGATGGTTTGTCCTTGTCTGTCCGATTGGCTCAAATTGTATAAAAAGTCAGCAGACCATGCAGACTATAATCGATTATTAAAGTATGTCTCACTTGAGGCTATAGTCACGGCTAGACTGAAGAGTGAAGAGTCTAAAATTATCAGCTTTTCACATATGTTCGATATTATTGTTTATATATATATATATATATATTTTAAGCATTTATGATCTGCTCTGATTTATGCTCATTATTTTTTAAATATTTCCAAATATTTAATTTAATTAAATATATTTTTTTCATATTTAAAAAATTCTAACATATTTAGGAATTGGAATTAGGAATTATAGAAATTTTTATTATTGAGAATGTATCAAATATAATTTAATACAATATATTTTAATTTATTTTATTTCCCAACTCCATATTCTTGGTCGTATTCTTATATACCCCTTCGTAGGAACCACTTCTAATGGGCATACGAACTTAATTGATCTGCTTATCGCGACAAAGTCGCACTTGTCGCACTTCCACAGCTACTCCACTTTGAAGTGCTTCTTATTGAGAACGCCAGCAGAGCCCCTCAGCAGATAAAAGAGGCGAAACCCATGAGCACGAGCACGAACATTGGCAGCGACTGTGCGACAAATGCAAATGAACTTGAAAGACATTGTCTATTCGTTTGATTCAATATTTCAGTATTCAGTATTCAGTATTCAGTATTCAGCATTTCGAATGCGTGGCATGAATAACTATTCACACATGGTAACGCAGCTGACGCTTCGAATAGGAGCACATTGCTCCTGGCCTACAAAAACAAAGGTGATCGATGGCCCGCCCGCTCACTAATTGTCGACTGTCAGCAAAGAGTCGAGCGCATTTGTCAAAGTCAAAGTAGTTGTTGTTGTCATTGTAATTTCGACTAATTAATGGAGCCTACAATTAGTTAAAATCGTGTCCATCATACGACGAGCAATTAGTTAAGTATGAAGTATGAAGTTCAAGGTGTCACTATTTAGCTGACAGGCACTGTAGCGGCTCATGCCACAATTGATATTCAGCCCAGGAGCAATTGCAGAATTGAATGCAACGCTTTATGGAAATCTTGGAGGAAACTAATAAAAGCAGCTGAAAATCTTGTCTGCCTGCTAGACTACGTTAATGCATTCGTTATGGGGCGTATCTGGGTGCGACAGACGACAGATCTTATAATTGTGCTCAATTTTTATTCTTTTTGACAATCTCAACAAGAATTTATGACCGGGCAATGTGTTGGAGAGAAATAGACCTTGAGTTGGCTCGGCTTGCCATCAGCTTGAAATGTTTCGGTTTCGGTGATTCGCTGATTATAATTCAAACATTTTGCGCTACGAAGGGGTTACGTGAGTGAACTCCGATGTCAGCCGGGAAGCTAGACGGCATGGAATCGTGCATGAAAGCCTGAGTATATACGAATATTTATGCATTTATTATAAACGAAAATGGCAATGGGAATGGGAAAGTTTCTAATTTATTTCTATCATATACAAAAAGCTGAGAGAGTATTCCACGGCAGAGTGTGGAAACTAGGTGAAATAATACAACTAATTTTCATTGCAAAATATTTGTTATGATTAATAATAATAATATTTTTAAAATATTTTCTACTTTTGGTAGTCAAATTTATAATAGATCGTAGATATAAAAAGCCCAATTAGCTAAAATACGCTAGCAGCTAATAATATATTCTAAAAATTATAAAAAAAAAAAAAAAAAAAAAAAAAAAAAAAAAAAAAAATATAAAAAAAAAAAAAAAAAAAAAAAAAAAAAAAAAAAATAATTAATTTTTTTTTATTTTTTTGCAAAAAATTAAAAAAACAAAAAAAAAAAAAAAAAAAAAAAAAAGCCTGAATAAATTAATTTTTTACAAAAAAAAAAAAAAAAAAAATAATAAATAAAAAAAAATTATAAAATTAAAAAAAATAAAATTAAAAAAAAAAAATTAAAATTATTATAATTTTATTGTTATTATAATGATTATTATTCAAATTATTTATTAAAATTATTTATAATATAAAATAATAAAAAAAAAATTTTTAAAAAATTGAAAAAATAAAATCGTCCCTTCAAACACATAGAAAAAGCCAGTTCTCATTAAAGTAAACCAAAGCATTGACTAAAACGCAACTCGGTTGTTGATAATTGAAATTCGTATTATGTTTAGTAAAACAGTTTACTTTAATATCAATAGATCTACAGCTCGTGTAATGCCCAAAATCACGAGCGCAGTTCCGATGGCAAACATAAGACACAAAACAACAGCAAAATATTAAACAATTATAACAATTTAATCAAAGCCGTGTGACTGTGCCAACAACTGAGGCGAAGGGGAGTGCGGTGTGCGGAGCTGGTAGCTGAGGTGACTGAAGTGCCATGCGCTTAAATAGTGGGACAGATGCCGAGCCAAGTGCCAAGTGCCAAGCGTCCACGGCCACTTAAATGCGAAAAGCTGTGAGCAAAATGCTGAGCACTGCAAACGAAGCTAAACGATGAAGAGTGGTGCAGGAGGAGCTGAAGGAGAGTGGGGGGGGGGCTTACAGCACACACACACCTATTGACTTAATTGATTTCGCATAAATTCAGTTTTTTCTCTCTCTCTCTCCCTCTCTGTCTTACTCCCAGAGATATATACAGTCAAGTTTCGGCCAGCAGCTGTTGGGCATTTCGACACCTTTTGACCTGGCGAATGGACGGGGCTGAGGAGCGTGGCGAGAGGAACACGCAGTGCGTTCAACTTGGCCCAAGTGCAAATAGAAGCCAACTGCGAGTCAATACATGTGCAGAGAGATAAACTCGCGGCCGCTGTAGATCTGAGAGGGTGAGCGGACTGAGGACTGCGAACTGAGAGCTGAGGTCAGCTACCAACCCCCAAAGGTAACAAAATATGATATGTACATATGTATGTATATGTGTGTGTTGAAATAATTTTGGGTGTGTTCGAAAAACACACACACACACGCACACCCTTGGCAGCTGGACTGCAGCGCCCAGGTATGCTCACAATATCGTTTACTAATAGTGTGTCAAAGCTGTCCGTAGCGTCAAATTGGAAGCTCACACCTGTTAGGCACCTGGTCAGCCCATAAAAATGGAATGAAGTGCGGCGGTACCTTTCAGCATATGATTAGGCATAGCAAACGAGTGAACGGCAACTCAGTTACCTGCACTAAGCGAATAGCTGTCTCTCTCTCTCTCTCTCTTTCTCTCTCTTTGCATCTATAATGACATTCCCACGCTGCGTGAGATTTGATTTGCTCCCCCAGCTAATTTGAGTAATTTGCCTTTAATGATCGCTGCACTTGGACGTGCGTGTGGGCGTGATAATGAGTATCATTGATTGCATTGCTGATGAGTTGAATCAACTATTACGACGGATAAGTGCTGGGCTACGCTCCAGCAATTGCTCAATTGGCTTGGATCTTATGGTAATAGGCTTATTAGATTATTCTTTTTTTGAACCCATTGAAAATGGCAAATCGGGGTATAATGGTTTTGTTAAAATGTATGTAACAGGCAGAAGTAGGCGTGGCAGACCCCACAAAGTATATATATTCTTGATCAGGGCGACGAACTGAGTCGATTTAGCACTATTCGTCTGTCTATTTATTCTAAGTATTTCCTCTACGCATTTTCTCTAAGTATTGCTTCCCAGTATTTCCGCTAAATATTTCCTCTTTCTTCTAAGTATTTCCTCTTATTATTTCTCTTACGTGATTCCTCTACGTAATTCCATTACGTAATTCCTCTACGTAGTTCCTCTCCGTCTTTAATGCTTATAATTCACACACTCGACTTCACTGTATTGCGCTGACCTCCACCAGGCCTGGACGACTGAAGACTGACTGAAGAAATGCTGCAGCTGCTGCCCTTTATATAGGGCCACTTTTACACACGTACTGTCTCTCCCAAATGTTGAGCCCTACGCGCAGGTAGACCTCGTTGCAGTCGAGCTTCAAGTGAGCAATGGGAACGCTCTCTGCTGCTGTGAGCATTCTAGCTTCGTTTTACGTAAATAAAAATACCAAATGAGAACTGCTGCATACAAATAGACAACTTTAATGATCTTCTGGACTTCTTCTCTCCTTGCTTTTACTCAAGTACTTATTGAAATATAAGTTCTCCGTTTCATCTCTTTGCCTGTCAGAAATAGCTTGAACTTTGTGCATCTTTTGCTCTCTCTCTCTCTCTCTCTCACCCTCTCACACTTTATTTTGACTTTATTACATTCTCATTTCTCCTCATCCACCCATCTGCAGCGCATCACAATTTCATGACAAATGCTTTTATCACAGCCTCCCTCTCACACCCTCCCTCTCCCTCCCACCATCTCTCTTACAATTAATAGCTATACAATTTGTAGCTGTAAAATTGTCGTCTGCTGCCGTCGCTCTTTCACAAGTCGGTTATCTATTAAATATTTACATTTAATTGTTGACATTTGCATGACGCGTGCAAACATTTGTATTCCAATTACTAGAGAAACAGCAAACACAATGCGCTGTCTCTGTCGCACTTACCCAAACAGATGTGCAGTCTTAGCACAACAATGGCCGCCAGAATAACGGTGCAGCACTTGGCTCTGCTGCACTTGAACGCCATTTTTATCGGCTGCTGCTGCTGCTGCGCTGCTTACCTTCGCGTAGCGCTGCAAAAAAAAAAAAAAAAACAAAGTTCTGCTGCGTCGCGACGCTTCTTTGTTTTTATCTGCGTCGATTTCGTTGTTGTTTTTGCTATTTTTGCTATTTATGTTTGAAATTCCGTACTCCTCTAGTGGTTCGGCGTTTTTGGTATTTATCCAGCCACTTGGCAAATTGTTTGTTCTGTTTTATAATTATTACTGTTAATTCTCTGTGGACAATTATCTTCTTCTCGCGCACATTTTACGCACTTTTCACATTGTGTGTGCGTGTGTGTGTTTGACTGTTTGTGTGTCTTTTTTTCACGTTCCACCACTAATTTAATTACTTTTGATCATCAACTGATAAAAGACACATTTATCAATTACTGTGCAAAAAGAAGAGACAACAATGAAAACGGCGCGATAAAACGAAAATGTCAACAAACAACTACAGTCAAACATAATTTCGAGTTGCCCTAACCTAACCTAAGGTATCCTAACCAAAGTTACCCTAACCTTTACTTTCTGCTCTAGAAAATTGCATTTGAAGTGCGCAATTCTAAGTTAACATATGCTTACTTTAATGCAAGCTACTTAACACAAATTAACCCTATTAAAAAGTATGTAAATAAGGTCAATATCAACTTGATTTGCAATCTCTTAGATGAGAAAGAACTGCGAAGGCTGTTCGACTATAAAACACTCTGCAATTATTTATAGAACAAAAATGTTTTTTTTTTTTTGCTACTGATACAAAATTACACATTTTAAATTTATTTTATTTTCCTAATATTATTATTATTATTATTATTAATATTATTATTTTTTTTTATTTCTTTATTTATTTATTTTTTTTTTTAGTTTTAAGACTTTGTATATACCCCTCTTCGCAGCACTTTACAGCATATACAAATATTTAACTATATCTTAAAAGGGTTACAACACAACAATTCCCTTCTGACAATTTTGTTATTATTAATTTTTATTTCTATTGATAGCAGCACCCACGAGTCGCAGTTCCCGCACTCCGCGATCGTCTACTCCGGCTAAGCTGGCGCCTGGTCTTCAATTATATTTATCATAGCACAAATGCCACAACAAAGTTCCGTAATACTCGACGCACTTTGTCTACAATTTCTGATTATTGCAATTAAAAAAAAAAATACAAAGGAATTTTGGGCTTTGCATAGGTTTATTTTTATACATTTTGTGTATTAAAAAATTGTTAGATTAATTTCTTTGCATTTTTGATATTATTATAAATTAATTCCGACTATTTTTGGCAAATCGATTTTTTATATGGAGTGTGCTCTACGCTTTACGTTTCTGGCAAGTCTGGCCAAGCCCCTGCTACACACAGGTCGAACAATTTTGCCAACTCATTGAACAAATACACTTTTGGCACATTTAATTGATCTTTAAATTGAAAATAATTTCTATACGCTTCAAGAGAGCCTTATGGCGTAGTTATGTAATGTCGGACGGTAAACGGAGTAGTTTTTGCAATATGTACAACAATTTATGCCTATAAGAACTCAGCTTGAACTGAAGTTATATGCACTACAATTGGTATATACATATGACTTTCTATGCTAGTATATAGTACATATTTAGTCCAATTGGCTTATTATAACTTAAAACTGTCATAGACATCGAGATTAGATTAAAAATAAACTATTCTTATTATGTTATTTACATAAATAACATAATATTTGGAAGAGTATTCAAGATTCGGCATTTCACAGTTCCTATTAGATTAATCGTGCATAAAATTGTTGATTCGACTTGAAAGATAATTTTGTTGAACAGCTTAAGAAGTAACGAATTCTTGTTGCTTCAATTTCGAACGGGATGTGCAGCTCACGAGTTTACATTGAAGTGGATTTTTTATTTAAATAAAAAAAACAAAAACCTTTTAGAGTTGGGGAAGTGCTTTGAGGTTATTCAAAGCAGGTGTGATAAAACAGAGACGGGTTAGGGGCGCTGTGCAGATAGCAAAGCATAATTCAAAAGAGGCTCAAAGTCAAACAATATGATAAGCAACATGGACAGACTGAAAAGCTGACAGACTGATGACTGAGTGACTGACTGACTGCGTCTGTGCTAAGCACTTGAGCTGCAGCCACTTTAAGGTTCAACACATTTGACACAGTGAGCACCCAAACAACTGACACAAAGCCGGCTTCCGAGCTCCAAGCACTTGCCAATTTCTGAGTGGACTTCAACGCCGACTCCAACGGGCTGCCAATTGGCAGCTGCCAGTTGCTGGTTATTTTATTTTATTTTATTTTATTTTTTTTAGTTTTTTCTCCAATTAAAGGTTAGACAACGCAACGCGATTTATGTATATACACGCCTATACATATGTACATATATATATATATATGAGTATTTATGTATAATTTAAGGTGCGTCCTGTTGCGTCCGAAAAAGGCAACGCCATAAACGTGAAACGTTCATCCGACAAGCGGCAAACAATCGGCAGACAACCACCAACCGACGCGTCGCTGGCCAAAGACAAAGTACAACTGTTTCAACTCGAATGAGCTTCAGACTTCTCAGAAGCGTTTCTCGTTGTCGTTGTCGTTGCTAGTGCTGTTGTTGCTGTTGCTGTTGTTGTTGTTGTTGCTTCTATCGCAGCCAATTCGCCGACTTTGTCGCATTTACCAAACACGAAAAAAAAAGAATAACTAAAAAATGTGTATTGAGAATCTTGACGGTAGCTTAAAATCTTTAAGGGGCTATTAAAATACCCTGCACTCAAAGCCTAGCTAAAGAGTTGAATACATTTTGAAAGTTGTTTGTGTGGAGGATCTCTGAAGGAGGATCTTTGAAGGATATGTTAACATTATTTGACAGACTGTTATATACATATGTAAAAATTGTCATATCTAGATGGTATATCTAAGAAGTTTATACTTATTTTAGATATTTTAAAAATATTTTTTTTAAATTCTGTATACAAATTCAAAATATAATTTAATAATTTTCAATGTCTTCAAAAATACAAACATATATATTATTGGAAATATTTTAAAATATTAATAGTAATATTTTTATTTATTTATTTATTTATTTATTTATTTATTTATTTATTTATTTTTTATTTTTTGCATACAAAAATCCTATTTTCATTTTACAATTATATTATTTAATTTTTCGACTTTCTTTTTAATGTTTTTATAATAAAAATTACCATAATTATCAATCATAATTAAATATTGGTAATTGTGGTAATTTTATTACAATAATTTTACCTATTCTTATATACATTTTTATTCACATTTTCCATTAGGCTTTTGTGTATATAAACACTTACAGAATAGTCTCCTAGTCGTCAGGCCTAAGCAAAAGCACTTCGGTTTTTTTTTTTTGCTACTTCCAGGAAGAATGGTTTCGGCATTCAAAATATTTTTGTTGATGGCTACGGTGGCGTATGCGTGATATTTGTGATAAACAAGAGATACTCATTAATCAACTCATATTTGTTTGCAATGTCAAACAGTTAACTGAATAATTAGAACCCATATAGAATAAATTTCTAGAAACGTTGACTTTGGAGCAGTTTAAAACGATTTGTAATACGAATTTGCAAATAGATTGCAATATGCAAATTGGCTGAGATAAAGTCATTAATCAAGTGTCACTCGAGATTTAATTATAGTATTGAAATGCTCTTTGCGAGCAAATGCGAATGGCAACTAATGAGATGAGTTGATAAATTATTGCTGCTGATTTCTTAAAATATTTCTAATGCAATTATTTGTTTACAGAGAGAGCATTTGTAAATAAAACTAATTACTTTTACACTTAATCTACAAATTGGCATTTTCATTAATTACGGCAAAGTCAGTAGGTCAAGTCAACTGTCGATTATTATGGTAAAATCTGATGAATATTGACAACAAAAAAAAAAAAAAACAATTTAATTCGCTTGAGACATTTAAATCTGATTAATTTTGCTTTTCAGTTACAAAGAAAATGATTGACTAGAGAGTACCCTAAATCTTTGTCTAGAACAGAAAATTATTTGAATAATTATATTTTTTATAGAATAGATCACGTCACTTGCCGCAATCCACTCCCATTGTGAATAGGTTGTATAATGGGTATACAAAAAGGTCTCATGTCTATATTGTAAACTTAGACATGAACGTCAATGTCTTGCTGATAAAATCTACTATCTATCTATGTATATGCCTTAAAAGCCCATAAAAACATCAGATAAATAAGATGTAATATTGTTTAGTTGTGCTTGCTATATCATGTATGACCGAGGTGTTCTAAAAATATATATGTGGGTATTTAAAAAACCTTTTATATTGTGTAACTCTAAATTAAAATAAATTAATGAAAAATAAATTGTTAAAAATCATTGTTTAAACGTTGCTGAATTGTATATATATTTATTTATTTATTTTTTATTTATTTATTTTTTTTTGTATATTTCTTTCTTGTTATTTATTATTTTTTAATTTTAAATTTTAGTATACATATTTATTTATTTTTTCTATATATGTATATAATTTTTGTTATTTATTATTTTTTATATTAATTTTTAGTATATTTATATATTTATTTAAGATTTTTCACCTTCAGACCAACTTATTTTTATTTATTTATTTATTTTATTTTTTTTTTTTTTTAGTTACATTTCATCTACTTTTGTTGTCTTCCTTATATTTTGTAAGCATTCGAACAGGTCAAGCTTGAAATATTTATTTTTCCCAGTATTTAACAGAGTATTTATGTAAATTTTTACTTTCGCAATTTTTTTTTTTAATTTTATTTTTGTAATTTGTTTATTTTAATTGTTATTTATGCATCTTTTGTTACACAAAGTAACATAAAAACGTGCTTACACTTCTTATCAATGACAAATATCCACAGATATGCAATAAATAAATTTGTTTTTATTTTTTTTTTTTTTTAACGAAAAGCTAAGGAGTTTAATTTATGGCTTGCAGCTGCGGAAAAAAAAACTCCTTTATAGTTATTGCAATATTTATGCACAGTATTTTTTTTTTTTTTGTGAATTAATTAGCGAGATGTTTGAAGACGGAAAAGCTTGGGTCTTAGCCAAGTTAACAAGCGCGCCGAGCTGACATGGAACCGCTTGCCATGCGCTACGTTTTACCAATGAAACTGAAACCAGCTGCGAGGTAACTGAAAAGCCGCAAACCCACAAAATCCAACAACAACAAACTTTTCGTCGTTGACTTTGTCGTCGGCTGTCATCGTGCACTCCCTGTGTGTGTGTGTGAGGGTGTGTGTGTGTGTGAGGGTGTGCGTTTATCTAAGTGTGCGTGCGTCAATTTCCACCCTTGCAGCAGCCTGCCTCTGGCTCGCCCTGTTGCTGCCGCTGCTGCACTCGCTGTTTGCTTATCAACGGGGTAATCCTTAGCCCAATCTCGCACTGATAGCCCATATATTGGCAGATATTCATTCAATATGATATAATCTCATGCTGTTTATATATATATTTCATATATTTTTCAGTTCTTGCTCTCACTCCTAACCGTGCTGAAACATGATCTCATCTACTGCATCTCTCATCTCGTCGGTCTACTATGGCACATACATAGGTAACTAGAGTTCATGGAGCGAACGTGCATTGGGCAAGGGCTGTTCTTATCTATGTATTGTTTACATATTTTGGGTTCGGATCTGTTTATTTGCCAAACATATATATAAGAAGTGAAAGCACTGGTAGCAGTAAGATTCTGATTACTCACTTGGCTTATCTTTATGAATGAGCGAAGACTAGAACAGCAAGGCTTATTATCTTATATCTAAGTAAGGTATGCTGGCTGGCAAGTGTCAAAAATAAATTAAACTATCGTATACGATATTTATAAATATTATTGAAAATGATGTCTTGTACCGCAGAAACCATGGTAGTTGAGCTGCTAGAGTTAAATTTTCAACACAAGCTACGTCCCCAATGGGCAATCCGAGAACTTGTTAGACTTTTAAAACTAGAAAGCTATAGACATGTCGAATCGGATCTATATACTGATTTATAAATATTCCTAAAATCAACATATGGCAGATATGTAGATCAATGCTTACTGAGGGTGGGGCAGATCGGAATAAATATACATATATTCAAATTAAATATTTACGACTAAATCAAATCCCCTTTGATATCACATCTATTAACCTGAGAATTAATTAATCAACAAATGGATCTGGCATGGTTTGAACCGCGAATGAGTATTCTGTTGTGGATGACTACCGTCTGCAACACTCTAGCCTGTTTTTATTTATTTATACTAAAATAAAATATAAAAACATTTTTTTTTTTTTTTTTTAATTTCAATTTATTGACAATTTAGGTCCCGGTTTTTTTTATTTTTTTTTTATTTTGTCCATGATGAATTTTTTAATATAGTAATTTGTACATCGTTCTATTTGAAAATAAAACCAAGCGACACTGCAGATTTGATCGACGTAGCTAATTGGGGTCTATGCTGTGTGGGTCGGTGCCTCCTCTGTTGTGTCCTTCGGTTTCGATGCATTAACTCTTCAAACTATAAATGTATGAAACACCAATAAATCGGTAATATTCATAAATGCATAATTTTCGTCCTGTTTTTGGTTTTTTGATGTTTTTTTGATTTTTTTTTGTCTGGTCTATTTTGTTAAGTGATTTTTTTTGTTTTTATGAAGTAGATAGATGTGGATAGTTATAGATAAATGTAGATTATGTGGTTGGTCGGTTATTCAGTTCCGATAGGGTCCAGGGTACTGTACGATATATCGTATGTGGAGTGTCTGTGTCCGTGGCGTTTCGCTATCATCCTTAGCAGGTGCAGGCGGGGCAAACGGGCTTGTCTCCCTCGATGGTGAAGGTCTGTGAGGTAATTGGATTCTCGCAGCGATTGCAGCGGAAGCAATCACGATGCCATTTGGCGTTCATGGCCACGATGGCGCTGTCCGTGATCGGCTTCTCGCATTTGGCACAGCGCACCGCAAACATATCCTCGTAGTCCTGCTTGCAGTAGGCCTTGCCGTCGCGCTCATAGAACGGGCGATTCGATAACGGTTTCTTGCAAGCGCCGTCGCACACAAAGCAGCACTCGTGCCAATTCTCGCCCATCGCGCATATGGTTCGCTCCAGGATGGGCTTCTTGCAGGCGGCACAAGTGCTCGTATAGCGCTCGATAAAGCAATCGCTGCACACGGGCTCACCATCCTGAATATTGAATGTGGCGTCCTCGATCTGCCTGTCGCAGTGACGGCACAGGAAATGCTCCGGATGCCATGTCTTGCCCAATGCGGTGATCACGCGCTTGGAGATCGCCTCGTTGCACTTGTGGCAAATGATGTTCTTGTCCTTCTCCTGGTGGCTCATCTTGGCTGCTCTGATGGCGACGACGTCGACTTCCGATTGCTACGCCAAAATTGTTGTCAATTCGATCAACAAAAGTATCGATTGTATATGCGTCCGCACAAAAGCTGCTCTCAATTTAGAATTAACACGAATATACACGCTCACATACACACACACTCTCACACGCACGTACGTACAGAATGGGGCCTATATATATACATAGACGTATATATCGGAAAATAACTAACGTTGGCGTGTGTTGTTGATTTTTTTCTTCGTAATTTTGATTTTGAAAAATATATATTTTGATATATATATATATATATATAGATATAAATTCAGAAGAAAACAGAACAAAGAAAAACAAGTTAATTTTGTGAGACTCAAAAACTAAATGAGACTTTTACAATCTCTACGCTCGCTGCTCTCTGTGAGGAATGCGCACAGCCTATTCTGTTCACTGAAGCAATCCAGCTAGATGAACCTAGTATACTCTGGATGTCATTTTCAAAGATTGCTTCGATTTGAAATTCTTATCGAAACAAAAATATGTTGGAATACCAAACTAAATAATGAATCAGTTGATTAACCCTACTTATTTTTTTCTTGTTTTATTTAAAATGGATCCGATTATAAAAGACCCTACAGAACTGATAAAGCAGTCAATAAACTAGCATAGCCACATTATCAATTAGCATCTACAGCTTTTAAAAGCCAACCAACTTTTATCTATATATCAAAAACCAAAGCTGCATAATGATCCTGGCTAGTGTATATGCAAAATCGATAATTATCGATTATATAAATAGGAAAAAATATGGTATATAATTCTCATAGTGCAGTCTTGCACTGAAAATAAACAGAATTAAACTATTATACATCTAATTTTTTCTGATTTTACGGTCTTGAAAGTTCTTGAAGAAAGCCTACAAGAAATCTGTTTTAATAGCTTGCTAAATACTCTAATAAACGGTAAAAAGCGTGCCATTTAATTGAATGGAATCCAAAGTGTTTGATTCATATGGCACAAAATGTCCACATGCTTCGCCCATTCAGCATATGCTCCCAAATGGATCCTTTGAACTTGTCCCACTAACGTGTGCATGCAATTAGAAACTGACGCAGCAATTAACGCATGCATTGCATATTTGACATGAAATGCTTTTAATACAATAATTGAATCATAATTATGCAACTGGTAAGCTATGCTCCCGCCTCAGCCTGCCTTCCCCCGCTCTGCAGCCCATCAACGGCTCACGCACTCCAGCTGCATACGCAGACAGACGCCAGCGAGTGCAGAGCCTGACACAAATTCCCTTTCAACTTGCATAACAAGCTCTCGAGCGGGTCGGCCAAATGGCAAGCCAGCCTCTAACCGGCGCCCCTCCACTCGCCCCTTGGCAATTTGGAATTCCTTGGAGCAGCAAATGAAATGGTGACATGTTCAGCAGCAATCCTCGCCTCACGCTCGCGTTATGAGTGCCATCCAGTCCAAAAACAATGCCGCACTGGCTACGTGGCGTCCAGGGCAGCTATCAAGGCAACAATAGCAACAAGTAGGGTGTGACGCACTAGGAGCTACTCTGCCACAGATATGAGTCCCAAGTTGCCAAAATTAACAAATGCTTGCCGAAAGAGTCTAATGTTTTTCGGCCAATTACACATTAGCACATGTACACATATGGGTGTGGCGTGGCAAATAAGAATGGTATGGGAAAAAATAAATACATACTTCTCAAATGAATATGTTGTCGGTGAAGCTAAGTATTCAGTTTCATGTCCTTAGTATTAATAGTCTTCGAGCTATAGTCGAAAAAGCAAATTTGCAATCTGATTCAGTCAATGAGTCATTCCCAGTCAGTGTAACTGAAGAACAGTTAAGTTAATCTATAGCTCTATATGTTATATTTATATCCTATAATAAGTCTCTTGGCTCAACTCTAAACTCTCTCAAAGATCCGTCCCACTTTTGGGACAAACACTCGCTCAAGTTCATACTACCCTAGTTCGCTCTTTTCTATGGGTATGACAACAACCACAACAAAAGATGTGGCAAATTCCAGAGGGTGGCAATGTTTGCTAACTTCTCTGGCTTAGACTGGACCACACACACACACCCACACACACACATCATATATGTGTGTGTGTGTGTTTTAATTGTTGTGCATGCGGAAGCGCCAAGTATTTTGCTTTAATTAAATTTTTTCATAATTTCTGATGAAACACATTTTATTCTTTTTGATTATTTTTTATTAATTGCACATATTTAGACGTTAGCTCACTTTTCTATGGAGCTACCCTTAACAGCTTAACGACTTCATGAATTGCAGTGGTGGTTTCTCATTTCCTGTTGCTCAGAAGCCAATTCATATTTTTATAAATGGCTCGAACTGTGACTAATTTCGGTTGCATGCCTAACGGAAACTTTGCACTGCTCATAAATTTACAAAGATTTATATAGATTACTAGAGAGTGTCCAAGTGAGTGAAGCAAATTTCATGAAAAATTGCAGAAGGTATAATTTTGATACTTTAAGAGTAACCAAAGAGATTTTTTATGTAGCTAAGGTTTATTATATATGTACATATATACATATATATTTAACTATGTGTGTTTGTGTGCCTGCATACATATGTATCTGTTCGCATTGGTATATCAGTCTCTCTGTCCATCCCCCCCTCCCCCTTCCCCGCCCGGGCAAGCCTGCCTGTATGTCTATCTCACAGTCTGTTCCTCTGTCCGTCTGCCTAAGAAGAGCAAGAGATGCAAAAGAACTCCAGGAGATCACTTAGAAAATGTCTGCAGCAGCAGAGAATGTTCCCATTGAATCGACTGCAATGATCTCTACCTGGCGCCCTGCTCAAAACTTGAGTGCCACTCAAGCTGTGAGTGAAAGTCGCCCTATATAAAGGGCAGCAGCTACAGCATTTATTCAGTCGTCCAGACCCGGTGGGGTCAGTCGTACGTACTGGGCACTGCCAGTGAAGTGTTTTATTGTATAATACATAAATATATTTAATTAAATATTTTGTTTTTATTTAAATTTTTTGTTATTTATTCAAATTTGTGTATAAACAAAAATGCTGTTATTTAAAGTTTTTTTTTGTTTAACAATTTTTGTTTGTTTAAATTTTTAACATGAGAGCATGATCGAAAATTGTCTAACTAATAAAATTTTAAACATTTAATAAGTGCTTGCGAAAGACTTAATAATTTTGTATATATGTATATTATTACATGCATATAATAATAATTTATTTTAAATCAATACTATTATTTTAAATTAATTTTTTAATTATTTCAATTTTCTTAAAATTATTTTATTTTTATAATTTAATGCTTAAAATAAATTATAATATTTTTTAAAGATTTTCTAATACTTTTTGTTTTAATAGAATTATTTTATTACTTTTATTTTTACTGTTCGCTGTATACAAAGTTTAGAAAATTTAAACTGTTTAGATTAAATTTTTTACAATATTTTAAATATTTATTGAACGAAATTAAAGCTTATATTTACTTTTCTATATTACCTTTGTTATTTATTATTCATATTATTCTCTTTTATATTATAATTATTTTTTTATGACTAAAATAAATAAATATGTATAATGCAAAATTTAATCATGAAACTCACATTGTAAATAATTAGCTAAGAGTCACATCTGTATTAGAAATTACGTATTGGCCAGCCTCATTAGACCTGCAAGTTTTAGCCCATTTTTGTGTCTGCTTCTCGCACTCTCTGTCCATCAACTAAAAACAAATCACACACACAAACAAAATGTAAGTCAATCAGGCATCAAAGGTCCTTGATCTCATCACAGTGGAAACTGGAATCCGTCCAGTGCATCGCAACGAGCCCAACGCCAATCGTCAATTAGTGTTGACGGCCGCCAATTGAGGCTTTTAATTATGCAATAAGGGTTACGCGGTCGAGTCCTGGGACAGGACAGCGCATTGAACTTTGCAGCTGCTCGACATTGGACAGAGGCGAAAACAAAAAGGTAGGAAAAAGCAGTTGACTTTAAGTTTAAAGCTTAAGTTGTCGTTTTAATGAGGCACTTACTTATAAATACATATATAAATATCACTAGAAATAATAATATTAAACTATAGCTATATATACAATGAATAATGGAACTCGAACTCTTAGTATGAGCGCCGATGCTTGTCCTTGTTGCTGGGCTTCTTCGAGGAGATGAGTGTGCGGCGTTTCAAACGCTTCAGCTTCGTCTTCTCACGCTTGCGCATCTTCTCCTGGGCCACCTCGACGATGGTGTTGCGCAGCTTTAGTCTGTACTTGATGAGATGGTTCAGCTCGGTGCCCAGGCCCTGGTCCATGGGCGACAGATTCTCAACATTCTCGACATCATCCTCGTCGTCCGTTAGCATGGCCAATTGGCGTTCCGCCCACGCAGCATCGTCGTCCTCATCGATGCTCAGGTCTGGCATATCGAGCTCCTTTTTGTGCTGTTGTTGTTGCTGCTGCTGCTGCTGCTGCGGCAGATCCCGTTGCTTGAGCAGCTCCTCGGTGAGCAGCAGCTTCGATGTGGCCCACTTGACCACCTGCTGTTCCTTAAGCGCCATTTGCTGACGATAGTGAAACAATTGCAAGGTGACATTTGACTTAGGACACGCCTCCGCCTCGTCCCTGGGAGACGCCGGCTGCTCCGCTGGCATGGGCTGGACCACAGCCACCGGCCTCTCGCAGGACACTTTCGTTTCCAGTACATTGCCCATGCTGCGCGCTATCTTCTATGATGATCGTCGTGCTTCGCCAGCTCAAATGCCACTGACAGCTGCAAACTTGTCAAACCCGATTTATATCAAATATATTTGTATACTATATATACGATATGGGCTGCAAAAAGGATTACAGACGTAGGCAGGTACAATGGGTAGACGCGAGCTACCTAGGTCTGCGGTCACGACATTTGGCAACACCTGGTCAGGGATTAGCCCACGTTGGCCAGCCAAAATACCCGAAAACTAACTTTCTTATAGAGCAGGCCTAATTTATTGCAAATAAGGTATGTTGTTATGAACGTGCATATTTATTATATACTTCTCTATATAGATTTTTCCATACCTCTGCAACGAAGTTGACAAAGACGCAATCTCTTCACTTTCTCTATATACCATATATGTATGTATTCTAAAGAATATATAGTAACTGCAGAGTGCTGGAAACAAAGTTTGTTTAGGTTTTTCAAGAAAAATATACATAATTAGAAAATGAAATGAAAATCTTTTAAGAATCAAAGTACATACTTGAATTCGATCTAATATTCGTACATCTAAGATGAGAGGTGGATTACAGATTTGATTTTATAGTATATAATTAATATGATATAATAAGTTTCACAAATAAAATGTGAGCTCAATATTTGTTAGCAAAAATATTGTTTTGTTTTTATGGAAATCACATTCAAAGCCAATTTTTACCAACCTAACCTCAATCATTTTTCTAACTCAAGCGCAGGTGTTACAATATAAATAAGCTACCTATTGATAATTATATAGCGCAAAATATTTTTGAAAAATTCTCAAAATATGATACAGAACTGCTTCAGTGTTTATACAAATTATATGACCCAACCCTTAAAGTTTCTACCTAACCTACAAGTTAGGTACATTTTCAACAGAACTACGGTAAACTTACTTTACCAAAAATCAAAGTTTCCTTTACCTAAACTCTATTACGTATACCTGAGCAACAAGTTGAGACACGCAAGATTTCCTGGGCTGGGGATATTACCCATTGGCTAGGTCAATTCTACCTGCTGAATATATAAAGTGCTTATCACTTGCCGAACCACATCACTCGCTTTTCGACTCCTGTTGGCCATGGACCGCAAGACGACGACAACACAATTAATGATGTTTCGCACTCCGGTGGCGGGTGAGAATCAGCTATTCATCTTCAATTCGCCCATTGATTACACGGATCAGCAGCTGATTGTGTATCAGTGTTCGGGTATGCTGGAGGGCGAGAGTGGGTATTGTGTGGTCTATAAGCGGGATCATTACATAATCAGCAATCATCCCAACTATCAGAGCCCGACCAAGCGCAGCTTCCTCAACGAGTGCATCCGGCAGCTGTACATCATCAATGGGCTGGTGCACAAGCTCAACTGGGCGCCCAACACCTTGGTCTGCACTCAGCAGGAGCTGTGGCATCAGGTGAACATGTGCCTGCAGCCAGAGCGCTTGAGTGCACGAAATGCCTGCCTGCAGCGTGTCAAACGACAGCTGTTCCGGGAGACGCAGCGCAAGCGCAAGGCGGCGAGCAGCGTGCGTGGCCAGGTCTGGGGCACACAGGTGTTCCACTTCAAGCCGATGCGCTCGAAGATCGGCAGGCGGCACATACGACGCGGCTACTTGAACGTGGCCCGGCAAATCGTACTCCAGCAGCTGATCCGTGAGAACGTGAAGCGTGAGATGAACGGCACATCGGCCATATGCCAGACGATCATCAACGCCACCGAGGGCATCTACAACGTGAACGCGACAGTCATTAGCGACATCTGCCGCTACCACCAGAATGCTGCACGGCTTCAGCCCGCGGTCGAGCGCCGACTGAACGAGGGGCAGCAACGCATGCGCAGCAGTGAGGCCTGCCAGCTGACGCAACGGGCCAAGCGCCTGGAGGCCATGTTCCTGCACGAGCAAGTGCGTCGCGCTGGCCAGAACCATCAGCTCATACTGGAGGAGTCGGTGCGCTCCATTTACTATGCCAAGCAGCTGTTTCGCCTGATCGAGGATCACGAGGAGTTCGTCTACACGGACAAACAGATCCTGGGCCGCAGCTGTTGTTGAGTTGAGTTTAATTCTTTGTAATATTGTATAAAAATATATAGACATTGTCTTTTATTATAAGCTGTAGCGTAAATAGTAAATAGAACAAATAAAATGCATAAGAAACGTAAAACAAATTGAATTTGTTGTTATTGTGTTAATAGATTGCGGGTTGAATAAGCTGCTCCTAGCTGCTAGGTTTCCGTCTTTCGCTGCTCTATCAGCTGCGAGTGCACGTCCATCAGGCTCTGTAAAAGAAAATTAGAAATATTTAAAATACATAGTACATACAAATTACTGTATATATATATATATATATATATAATGTAGTCTATGGTGCAATTGTGATTCCTAATCATATCTGGCATATTTAATCAATGACATATTCAGTAGATCTTGACTTTTTATAATTCTTAAAGAGCTCTATACATTAATCTAATCACAAAATAATATATTTTGTTTATAATCATACAAAGAAATACTATGAGCCGTATATAAGAAATAATCTTTATACATTTATCATTCATTATTAACAATATAGCTTTAACAATATCTTAGTTTCATAATAAACATACTTATATCTTCAATATTTATATTTAAATTATCCTATCATAATGCTAAATATAGATCAAATTAATTAGCTTCTAAATATAGCTGGAAGTTACTTTTAAATCCTTACATTTGAGCTCAGTTATTTTGTTGCTTTAATGATCATTATTTTAAGAAACTTTCTTATTATTACATATGTTATTTATTCGTATATAAACAAATAATTAAGAGCAAGCATTTCCTATTGTTTTTATATTTATGATTTCTAATTTACTTTTCTTTAAAAAAAAACAATCATTTCTATTTCTGTTCAATAGATTACTTAAATTAAGTACAACCTTTATATATATATACATATATGATAATAGACACAAATATATATAGTTTTGCTTTGGTAAACGCCAGTCTCTTAAATCGTTACATTTATTATCAAGTACATTAACATTATAATATCATAAAGGCACAATCATTGTTGACTATACTTTACATTTTGTGTAAGCTTCCGGAGAGTCGGCTGCATTTGCATCTCTGAGAATGCCCTGTGAAATGGTGAGAAAACAAATGCCAACCAGACATTAGCGGAATCTACGTTCCGGAATCATAAAACTAAGCAAACCCGGTATTAAGGAGAAGCAAAAGCAACTACGTGGTTAATATGCACCAATTGACTTGAGTCTGAACAAAACCAACACCTTGATACGCCATATCCATTATCACTACAATTGCAACTGCGCCGCGCATACCTTGAAATATTTAACCGTCTTCACACGCAGCTCCAGCGTGGCATCCTCATCGCAGATCATCAAGGTGTTCGCATGCTGCTGGAAGGCGCTGACCGTCCACATGTGATTGACGCCCTCCTCGATGGCCTTGTACAAGGCGAATGCTTTGTGGGCGCCCGTTATCAGGATCATCACCTCTTTCGAGTCCATCACCGTGCCCACGCCCACAGTTAACGCCTGCTTGGGCACTTTGCTCATGTCGTTGTCAAAGAAACGGGCGTTCGCTTCCAGCGTATCCTGCGCCAGGGTCTTAACACGCGTGCGCGACACCAGCGAGGAGCCCGGCTCATTGAAGGCAATGTGTCCATCGGGTCCGATGCCGCCAATGAATAACTCCACACCGCCCGCTTCCTTTATCTGCTGCTCGAACAAATTGCATTCGGCGACCAAATCCTTCGCATTGCCATCCAGAATGTGCACATTCGCTGGCTCAATGTCAATGTGTTTGAAGAAATTGTGCCACATGAAATAGTGATAGCTCTCGGGATGATCACGCGGCAGGCCTAAAAAGTACTTTTGGCTTTAGGTATACACCCAGGTATATGATAGGTGAGAATCGCAACCACTCACCCACGTACTCATCCATATTGAAGGTTTTCACATAACGAAAGGAGACCTTGCCCTGCTTATGGAACTCAATCAGCTCTTTGTACATGCCCAATGGGGTGCTACCTGTGGGCAATCCCAAAACGAAGTATCTAAAGAGAGAGAGATAAAGAGAGATATGATAATAAGAGTCTGTTTATAAGACTTATGCACTTACTTATCGGGGCCCGGGTTGAAGTCGTTGATCCGCTTAGCCACATATTTGGCCGCCCAACTGCCAACCGATTTGCTCGTCTCCAAGATAATTAAGCGCATTCTGATTATTTAGTACTGAAAATCTGAAATGTAAACTTATGGTTTGTGTGGGGCATTTTAGAATATATTGATAAGGTCTGATTAGATCTAGCCTACATATTAGTAATAGGCAAATACTCAATATGGTACACATAGATTACGAATTGAAGTGTGCATTCGACAAGATGAATAGTCATTTAATTATTATTATTATCACGCATATGTATGTATGTATTTTTATTTTTTTGACTCTTGAAATTAAGTGATTTCGTGCCACAGCTGACGTAATTTTAGAACTATACACTTATTAACTTTTGACAAACAAATTTGCTCTTTATCGTTACGTTTCAATGCAAGTTTCTCTTATTTAAAAACAGATTAAGAAAAAATTAAGTACGCCCTCAAGCGTTAGTTTAACCTATCGAGCGCTCACTGTAGTCAAACACTTTCGTTCTTAATTTCTGAAGAGCGAGCGAGAGAGTAAAATGGCAACAGAGACAGAGATATTCGCACTTGAATTCCAATGGGGACACTTGAGGGTCGACAAGCAGCTCACCTCCACTCACCTGCACAGTGTTAGCGTAAATAAATTTTTAAAACAAAAATTTAGCGTCGTATTAAACAATAAATAATAAAGTCACACACTAGCAATCGCAACGATAGCGCTCAGCTCGAGTTGGATGTGGAACGTACGAATCGCCGACGAGACTGGCAAACAAGCTGTGGGCGCCGCTTCAATTTGGTTGTCAATTTATATACAGTACACATATTGTGTGGAACGCGCTCTTAGTGGTAAAGAGAATGCGCTTAGCTGCAATTCAAACAACATAACCTTGAGCGACAGTTTGCAAAAGGCGTTATCACGTAGAAAAAAAAAAAAAAAAAACACACAAACAAACTCCAAGGGGTGCAACGCAGTGATCCGCGGCTATCAACTGCAGCGTCACTTTAGCAGCAACCGCAATTGCCAACTAAAAGAAAAGAGACAAAAATACTCCAAAACGATAGCGTTTAATACGCAGCAACAACAGTTGAATGAACTTGCTGCTGTCAAAGTGAGTGTAAATTTGTGAGCGGGAGAGCTATTCGTTTTGAGTGGCTTAACTGACTGGTGTTGCCAGACTGCACGCATAATTGAGTGCCTTTTACGATGTCATGCATACATACAAATGCCTAAAAATAACTCAACATGGAGTGAGCGGCGAGAAATGGTGGAAAATATACTCTACAACAGAGCTGATTAGTTTGCAGCAGCAGCTTGAAATTATACATTATGAGTGCAAATACCAGTTTTATGAAACATAATTATTTATTTAGCAGTTACATGTAGTCTTAAGTTTAAAATTTAAATTTTAGTTTACTTTTCATTTCTTTTCTTTAGAATATGTAGTTTGTTGTTGGGACACACCCACGTTGAGCTGTTTTTTTCTTGTTGCAGGAAAAACCGGTTCAGCCGAAAATCTATGATAAAAAAAAAAAAAAAATATTCTATTGAGCACCTACGTGAGAGCGCACCAAATTTCAACTCGTTTTAAAAATATATTGCTGGCACTTTTCTCACACAGCTATTTTTTCGTTCTTTTTTTTTTTCTTTAGTTTTTTTAGAATTATATTTCTCAATAAAAATGTTGCTTAACATAAGATACACACATACATATGCATGTGCACGTGTGCATATGTGTATGCTAAGGAGAAAGGGGAAGGGGAAGCTCAAGTTTGTAGTTACAGCTTGTAATTTTACTGTTTTTATTGATATTTCGTTGAATTGAGCTTGTCCTGTATGTTTGTTTTTAATTCTGCTTAAAAAACTATATATATATATTTATTTATATGTATGTATATTTATTTATATTTATTTGCTGTAGCCGTGGTTCATACAAATGCATCGGAAATGCTGTCAACTCAGCATTCGCAAAGCACTTGAATGCACAAATACAAAAATTATAAGAATTGAAATTTGTTTCTTTTTGTAAATTCTATGTGGCATACAGAAAACCGAATTTAAAATATACCAAATAAAGTTTACAAAAATGATGCTTATTGTTTAAAATTAAGATTGTACGAAGGTGGGGTGGGGTTATTTGGAATTTGTTCTTTTTTTTTTTTGTTTTTTGCTAAAGTTGAATCCGAAACATGTAACGTAAATTAAATATTTGTCATTTAGATAAACACAAAGGGGATTAGTAATGGATGCGGTAGTGTTGGAATTAAAGCACAGAAACTAAATAATATATTGAACATGTGGAAGAATCGTAACATTTAAATTGAAATCGAACTGCTGTGGCTAGCAAGTTTTACAATTGAATTGGTGCTGCTTGGCTCTTGTTTCGCGCGCCTATTTCTTTCCTCCACTTAGGGTAGCCACAATTAATAACTTAGCTGATAATATATAATTCCGTCTGTTTTTTTTTTTGTTATTTGTCTGTTTCTGTTTGTTGGTTTGTTTGTTTGTTTGTTTGTGTGTGCTGGTCTGTCTGTGTCTGCATGTGTATGTGTATATTATTATCTGTATGCTTGGCTGGCTATTACATAATCGCGCACTTCTCGTTAGTCTGCAGGGGATCGCCCTGCTGATGGTACAGCTGCTCGTTGCCATCAACGGCGCTAATGCTGCGACGGCGACTGAGGCGCGAGGATGACACATGTGTGGAGACAATTTGCTTCTTGCGTTCCATACTGGCGACTATTTCGCCTTCGCTATTCAACAGCGTCATCTTTGTATTATCGCCAGTTATCCACTTCTGTTGCTTCATCACTATGTTCGATGGCGGCTCGTGCGTGGCCCGCGAATCCGACGACCAAACGGTCACTGTGCCATTTGGCTCGATTTTCACGGAACGATGGAACTTGTAGGTTGTCACTGGTCCATTATCGTTAAGCAAGCGCTGCAGCTGCCACCCGCCAATCGAGACCTCTTCGGTGCCCTTGTTGAACAGTTTAACGAATTTACCATCGGCATCTATCTCTTTGATTTCCACATTGCCTTTAGCGGTGGCCGACACATAAAAATCGGATACGCTATTATCCTCGGACTCCTCAACAGCGGCACGTTTGCGCTTCAGACCTCCCGACGGTGTGCGCCGTGAGGGCGTGGCACGAGAGCTACGCAATGATTGACTGAACGATTGCACCGTAGCCGAATTGGCGGGCGTTATATTCAAACGCGCCTCCTCACCCACGAGCAGCTTGTCGTAGGCGGCGATTTCCAAATCCAAAGAGACCTAGAATAAAGCAAAATAGGTATTAGTCAGGAGAATTGACTGAATTGTATATTTCTCTACCTTGATGTCCATCAAATCCTGATACTCCTGCAGTTGTTGTGCCATCTCCTCGCGTAAACGATTCAGCTCCTTATCATACATTGCAATGTCATTTGCATGGCGTTCGCGCTCATGGTCCAGCTGCTGCTCCAGCTCCCGTATGCGCGTGTTCAACATGGTATTGGCCGACTCCAATTCGTTGAGCTTGGCATTGAGTCCATCGATACGAATGCGTGAATTACGCAGCTCCTCAATCGATTTGTGCGTTGAGCTGTGCGTGCGAGCCGCCGCTTCCTGTAATGAACGTATCTTGGCTTCATACAAGGCCTCGATATCATCGCGATTGCAGCGCATTTGATCCTCATACTGGTTGCGCAGCTCTTGCAGCGATTGCTGCAACTTCGCCTCATACTCGGACGAGAGACGACCATCGATTTCACTGTATTCAGTTTGGCGTATGCGACGCGACTCGTTAATCTCCTGAACGTGCACTTGATCCTTAAGCGACAACTCCTCACGCAAACTCTGTATATTGTTCTCCAGATCCACACGCGCCAGAGTCTCCTGTTCAAGATTCTTGCGCGAGTCCTCGAGCTGCTTGCGTAGACGCTCCAGTTCCTTGAGAGCTTCATTCAGTTCATCAATGGCTTTCTTGCGATCGGCATTGGCCTGGTTGTATTTAGTACTCAGCTCATTGGCACGCGACTCGTTCATTCGGGCATTCGCTAAAATGGCATTCAACCAATTAATGGAGGGTTGATCATTGTGATTTATTTAAACTCACCCTCAGCAGTGCTGCATTCCTTCGTCTTCTTTTCTAGACGTGCGACCAACTCATCATTCTCCTCCCACAGCCTCTTGGTATCAATCTCTAAACGCGCACGTTCACGTGACACCTCATCAAGCATGCGACGTGTCTCTAGCAGTTCCGCCTCATAGATATTCTTAATATTGGTCGTCTCTCTGGTCACGGTGTCACGTGTTGTCTGCACCTCAATGCTGAGACGTGAGTTCTCCGTCTCCAAGTTGCGAACGCGATCAATATAGCAGGCCAGACGATCGTTCAAATTCTGCAGCTCGACCTTCTCCACGAGGCGCGAATGGCGCGTGGGGCTGTTCGCCTGCTGCTGCGGCTGCGACTGCTGCTGCTGCGATTGCGACTGCGACGAAGACGCCGATGTCTGTTGCTGTGGCCCAGATGATGGAGGCCGAGGGGTCGAGGTGTTGCCGGGCTGCGGCGTCGCGGTGCCAGCGCGTCGAGTTTTAGACGACATTGTTACCGTTCACTTGCTACTGAAAAAAAAAATAAATAAATAAATAAATAGGAGATATTTATTCATAAAAATATATGCAAATAAATGGAACTCTAAAGCAGACTTTAAAATCACCTTATTATGCTTATGATTTTAGCTCAAAATATTTTTGCGCGCAATCGCTTGCTTTAGGCTGATAAAATTCCAAACAGAAACAGAAATATCAAAAGAAATATAAAAACTCTTCAAATACGAGTGAAATGTATAAAGAGCGCAATGAAAGCGAAACGAGTTTCTCTGCTCTCATCGCTCTCAGAGCGTAACACAAAATTTTCACTCAAGCGACTGTACTAAAGCGAACGAACGAGAAAAAAATTAAAAATTGAGTGACTTTTGCGGCGTTTTGTTTATGGGTGTGGGGTTAAAATACGCGGGTGCGGTGGCAAAAGGCCCGTTATATATGTGAAATACAAACACAGGCACTCAACCCAAAAATGCTTTTAGCTGCGGCATATACAATTAATAGTGTGGAATTGCACAATATGGCGTTTTTAATTCACAATTTGCCCTTTTACAGCGGCATTTTCTTGCAGCTGCAGGGGGGCAAGCGCAATGGTAACTTTGAGAGGGAATCTGGTTAATTAAAGCTAAATTGCACTCTTCACTCAATGTGTTTGCATTTTCATATAACTGCACACTGTATATAAAAAGTAGACTTACGTGGTTATTGAAATTTATTTATGTGATGCACAAGTTTAAGGCAAACAAAATTGTATGTCGCCCTTAGAAAACGCGGCCGACGTGAAATTTCTGTTGAGTAGACTGACGCTGGCACTATCGATATTTGATTTCATCAATTGTAGTTATCGTGAATATTCAATGCAACTCTGATTGTAATTCCAGCCGTGATATTGTTTAAGTTGTTGTCATTTGTAAATCCAATGCAATTTTAATATTCCAAAATATATTTTTTAGTTGTTGATTTAAATTGTACTACATTCTTCTAAAACTATGATATTGATATATCGAATATATGAATGACATTCGTCACGTCTATCGAAAAGCTATGTCGATTACAATAGCAAAAAGGGTTCTTTGCTTTATCGACGTCACGTTCAACGCCAGTACAACTTTTTCAATCTAGTTAATATTTATTACCTTTGCCAAAAAAAGGAATTTATAAGTAAAAAAACGTACAAAAGGTAAGAAATTTGTATCAATGTGCACAAGAAAAGCAATCTTCAGGTTAAATATATTTCGCAAAATGTTGCAAGCCTCCGCTGTGTGATTCAGTATACTGAAAAACAAGATGGCGGAGAGCATATGCCGGTTTGGCATACAAAAACGCGGCATTTACAACGACACATACAGAAGTATTTCATTTGTAAAAGCCATTTTTCCTTACAGAATCGTAAAACAGTTCTTGCTAGGCATATACGCACAGAGTTAAAAAAAAAAAATCAGAAAAATGGCTGATAATGACGATCTTCTCGACTACGAGGATGAGGAGCAGAACGAGACTACTGCTGTTGAAAACCAGGAGGCACCAAAGAAAGATGTTAAGGGAACTTATGTATCCATTCACAGCTCCGGTTTTCGTGACTTCTTGCTAAAGCCCGAGATTTTGCGTGCAATTGTTGATTGCGGTTTTGAACATCCATCAGAAGGTACGTAAAGCGTACAGTTGTGCGTGTGAACAGTTGTTCATGTTTTTATTACATTTGCAGTTCAGCATGAGTGTATACCACAAGCTGTGCTTGGCATGGATATCCTATGCCAGGCCAAATCCGGTATGGGCAAGACGGCAGTTTTCGTGCTTGCCACATTACAGCAGCTGGAACCGTCTGATAACAACACTTGCCATGTTTTGGTCATGTGTCACACACGCGAGCTGGCATTCCAAATAAGCAAGGAGTACGAACGTTTCTCCAAATATATGCCCACAGTTAAGGTAAGTTAGCTTCTCATAACGTATTCTTCAGACTTTTTCAGTTTAGTTTCTTTTTCGATTAGGTTGCTGTATTCTTTGGCGGTCTAGCGATCGCAAAGGACGAGGAGACTCTGAAGAATGGCACACCCCATATTGTTGTTGGTACACCAGGTCGCATTTTGGCACTCATTCGTAATAAGAAGTTGAACCTGAAGCACTTGAAACACTTTGTTCTGGACGAGTGCGACAAGATGTTAGAGCAACTGGGTAATTATTAATAAATATTTAAAATATATGGCTATATTGCTAACACTCGACTCTATTTGCTTCTAACAGATATGCGTCGCGATGTGCAGGAGATTTTCCGAAGCACACCACACGGCAAACAAGTTATGATGTTTTCCGCCACTTTGAGCAAAGAGATTCGTCCCGTTTGCAAAAAGTTTATGCAAGATGTAAATATCTACGTCGCACTACTACTACTACTATTACGACCACTAGCTATAATATATTGCGGAAACACGCACGCCATTCAAATCAACCTAAAAACTACCAAAAAACAACTGTCACACTTTTTGCCTTATACCTAAAGCCAGACAAACCTATTGCAACTGGTTTAAATGTGTTAATTGTAAACGAGAATCCTGAATTGATTCAATATTATCGATATCTTGCTCATAATTGCTAAACACCATTTTCTAAATGGTTAATCGCGTAAATTTAAAACGAGCACACGCGCTCTAAGCATATAACAAACTTGATAAATCCTTGTCCATAACTATCGAAAACCATTTTCTAAATGGTTAAACGCGTTAACTGCAATCGAAAACGCGCTAAATGCGTATAAAAGATACAATATTTTTGCCCATAACTGCCAGTAACCCATTTTTTAAATGGTTAAACGCGGGAACGTCAAACGCCGATGCCAAACCATATCAAAATATAACAAAGAATGCATATTGCAAATCGCAACGCAAGCAACATATCAAAATCTTATACAAATTAAAAAAAAAAAAAAAAATTGTCAATCAAAAAGTCAAAACGGATAATGTTTCCGATTCTTCTACTGATACGACTGATGTCCACATGGAGCGCTAGCTATCCTGTCGCACAACATTTTGAGGTGATGATAGACGCTACAGATGCGCAGCCGTGGCCGCAGCAAAGAGCAACAACAACATTTAAATACCCGTACATACATACTCTAGTTGATGATGATGGTTTTTAGCGTGGCCGTATGTAGAATTCGTAGGCGTACCCTAGCTTCTTAAGTTGCAATTCGTATTTGTCAATCATAATTGTTTTTCTCTTAAAATGCAAACAAAACCCATTTCATTTTACTAGCCCATGGAAGTGTACGTGGACGATGAGGCCAAATTGACGCTGCACGGCTTACAGCAGCACTATGTCAATCTGAAGGAGAACGAGAAGAACAAGAAGCTGTTCGAACTGCTCGATGTCCTAGAGTTCAATCAAGTAATATCTTTGCACCTTGTCTCTGCAGTCTATAATTATTACGTGAGATATATTAATTGGATTTTGTTTGCTCTTCAGGTTGTCATCTTTGTCAAGTCCGTGCAACGTTGTGTGGCCCTGGCTCAGCTTTTGACCGAACAAAACTTCCCGGCCATTGGCATTCATCGCGGCATGAATCAGGATGAGCGTTTGAATCGGTATCAGCAATTCAAGGACTTCCAGAAGCGCATTCTGGTGGCTACCAATCTTTTTGGACGTGGCATGGATATTGAACGTGTTAATATTGTATTTAACTATGACATGCCCGAGGATTCGGACACCTATTTGCATCGTGTGGCTCGTGCTGGCCGATTTGGTACCAAGGGCCTAGCCATTACATTTGTTTCCGATGAGAACGATGCCAAGATACTTAACGAAGTACAGGATCGTTTCGATGTCAACATTAGTGAGCTGCCCGAGGAAATAGACCTATCTACATACAGTAAGTTCTTCAACGATTTAAAATTTTGGTTTTTGATTTAATGCTCCTAATGTTTATCTTTACAGTTGAAGGACGCTAGTCTCAGAGCATGAAGACATGAAAAACTTAACATATAAAAAAAAGATACCAATTTTTTATAAACTTTACTTTATAACTAATAAAAATACAATCCCATCAATATGTTGATGTAGAATAATAAAAATCAATTCATTATCAAATAGTATTTGAGGTGGATCTATACTGAAATGCTGAATATATAAGAGTATGATGAAATTTAATTTGTCTTTATATAGCATTCAGATAGTATATATTAGTTGCAAGTTTCAAAGGATTCTTAAGTTAGGGAAACGTAGAATCTCAATCTTAATTTTAATCATAAACAATAATGTTACAATTTTATTTTATTAAAAGAATTGTTTTCACGTTTTAAATATTATTTTTATTTTAAGAATATGGATTCTCTTATAATCTATTCGATTTAAAATAATTGCATTCAGTGCATATCAAAGAAAGTTTGAAAATGCAATAAAATTGAATATATAAAGAAAATACATAATCCAATCCTTTCGTTTGCTGGTCCAGTTCATTTTTTTCTGCGTCCGTTTTGGGACATGCGCAAATCGTCTTAAGTTTCCGGCTGTTGTAGGGTTACCAAAGGTCTGGTCCTTGAGCGGGCGCGGGGGCTGTATTACGTGTGGTGGTTGTATAAAGACGAAAAACAGAAGAAGAAGCACACAGTTAGCACAAACGACAATAGGCCAAACAATGTGAAGAGCAAATCGAGTAAATCAAAATGTTATTGAAAAAATATGTGAAAACGCGTCGCAAGGTGAAAATTCTGTTGCTAGTGACGATTGTGGCGCTCATTGTGATCACCTGCATCATTTTGCTGGGCAATTCGGGGCCAAATGGTTCGACCATTGAGCGTTTGCTGGACGAACGTTTCATTGCGCGCGCCTATCAGCCGCAGTCGGAGCAACTGCAGCAGCCCAGAGAGCAGGCTGTAGCCCTGCTGCAGCCCCATCGGGAGAATGGCGTCATTGTGCCGGAGAAGTATGACGAGCATAAGATCAAGGCGCGCATCATGCAGGATCGCCTCCAGCAGGTGAAGCAGCAGCAGCGGGACAACGAGGCGGAGCAGACACGCACCACTGTCGATGCTCTGGCCACGGCTGTGCACATTTTCTATACGGCTCCGGTGCCATGGTACAAGTCCAAGAAACCGCCACTGCCGCAGCCAGAGCATCCCAATGAGGTGGCTCTGCCGCTGACCACCCCAAAGCCCGTTAAGATCCTGAACACCGCCTTCTATCCGGCCTTGGGCCTATATAAGCCAAGTGCCAAGCTGCTGAATCAGCATTTCGAGAACATCCGAAGCTGTGGCATTGGCGTGATCATACTGAGCTTTGTGCGGCCTTCGGATCCGGCGCTTCTTCATCAAATCCTCGACTTAGCCCCACAGCATAATCTCAGCGTCACCTTTGAGCTGAGCGTGGCCGGCAATCGGACGTTGGAGTTTGTGCGCCAGCAGCTGCAGGAGATTGCGGCATATGTGGAGCTGCCAGGCTTCTATCGCGTGTATAGTCAATCCCGTGCAGCGTTGTTGCCCGTATTGTATGTGAGCAATGCGTATAAACTGAGCGAGAGCCTTGGTCGTCAGATGTGCCGACCCACAGCCCAGGAGCTAGCCGAACAGCTGAACGTGCCGAAAAATGTGGGCGGACTACGTCGCGTGCTGGATGCACTGTTTATTGGACACATAAGGTAGGATTGATATCTTATTAGGGCTTTCCCTGTTCTAATCAACGTCTTCCGTTCAGGCTCAAGAGTCATGCTGATGTGCTGCGTCGCTTGTGCTTCGATGGTTTCTACAGCAAATTGCCAAGCAATGGCGCCGTCTTTGCCAGCACCTGGAAGAACTGGTCATATCTCAAGTCCTATGCGCTGTCCTACAAAATGTTGTTTGTGCCAACGGTGGGTCCGGGCTTTGCGGAGCGCAATAAATTTCCACGTCACGGGGATATACAACGGCACAGGAGCAATGGGCGGGTAAGTGGCAGCGGAACTGAGCTGGGTAATAAATACACCCTGTAATTGTTGTACATGTCCGAGTGTGGGTATACTTGCATATAACATGCAGCATGCTAAGAAGAAGCACATACGGCTCTGTACATCAGTCGTTTTAAATAGGGCAGATTGCCAAATCTCATTTTGCTAAAATTGATAAATATCGAGCATGCCTATATTACAGATATCAGATATTTAAGATTATTTTTATGTTTTAGTAGAACTATCGATAAATATCGAGACAACTTGAATATGCTGAATATGTACATACATACATACATACGTACATATGTATGTATCTATATATTAATTTAAATACATATATACATATGTATGTATGTACATATGCAACTGCTTATAGGGTGACTACTAGTCGTGCAGCTACTATGTACGTCTTCGACACACTTAATTGCTCTCATCTAACTAAATATTTGTCATTTCCATTTACAGTACTATGGCGTTGCCTGGCGCACTGCAATATTGAACCATGTGGGATTCATCAATATAGCCAGCTACAACAATTGGCCCGATGGCAGCCAAATTGAGGAGGTTGTGCCACGTGCCGGCTTCCTTGATTACAATCCCGGTTCGCGTACCAAGTATCTGGATCTAACGGCCCACTGGGTGGGTAATTTCTTGAAGACGCGCCAGGAGGCGGCGTCGGCGGCAGCGGGTGCGGTGCTGAACTGTTATGAGCTGCTCAATAATACGATTTGTTGAGCCAGACGGTTTATGCGTGCGCAATTCGTGATCGAAGCCAAGTCGCGAACAAACTCATATCGTCGATTCAATGTGTTGCCTTACCCCGTGGAGCGGCCTCCTCCATTCGGTGTGCGTTTACTTTAAATGCAATCAATTGCAATTGCCACTCAATTACTTTCTTAACTGTTAACAAGTCTTCTACTACTTATACATATACGCCTATATAGAAACCAGAACAATTATCTATGTATCTGCCAAAAACATAACACTCTATTTAAAGCAAGCAAATATATACAGATATATGTGTATGTATATTATATATATTTAGGTAACTATTAATTAGGGCCTGGTCGTATAAAGCAGCGCCAAATTATTTTAAATTTTTTCTAGATTTCTATTAGTACTATTAACAACATTAATTACAACAAAAACCAAAACAATATCATCAGCCATGCCATATTATATACATTTATATATACATATATAGAGAATGTAGCAACAATTAACTATTTGTTAAACATAAATATAAAAACAAAAGCTTATTAACACTTGTTAAACGAAAGGTACTTAACAAATTTTATCTTTATTACACATACAGTATAAATATATTAAAACATACATACATATGTAATTACTTTAACTAAGCTTTAATAGATTAACTAGTGCGAAAAGAAAAATAATAAAAATACAAAACCATTTATTATCATATAAAACAAATGAATTTTGTTCCTTCGTGTAAACGTTAATTTTCGTAAGCTAATACATACATACATATGTTTGTATGTATTTACCGTTAAATTGCTGCTTAAGTTCCGCTGGTAATTTATAGCTTTTATTTTCGTATCAACAACAAACAAGGAACTAATATACCCTTCTGAAACATAACATTTCCTTCAATGACAGCCGCTGTCAGAGACAGCAGCAATTACTTGACAAATTGAATTATGTCTCAGGTAAGATCAGGCATTTACCTCTCCAAAGAGCACGCCAAGCGTCAGCCCAAGCAACAGGCACCCAAAGGTTGCTGCTGCAAGCGTTCGCAATGCATCAAGAACTACTGCGACTGCTATCAGTCCATGGCCATTTGCTCCATCTACTGCAAATGCATTGGTAAGCTCTAATGGCAGCTGAATCAATGTGTCTACAAATATCCAATATCCAATATCTCGCAGGCTGTCGCAATACTGAGGAGCGGATGGCGGTGGCGACACCGCCCAAGAAAACGGCTTTGGCGGCCAAACGGGAACGAGCTGCCGCTCTAAGTGCCAAGGCAGCGGCTGCGGCCGCCAAGGCGGGCATCAACATCCATTTAAAGCCGGCGCCTGGTTCGGCTGCGTTTGCTGGACAACAATTTGGAGCGGGTGCTCAGCCACCCACCGCTGCTACGCCGTCACAAATCCTACAGCTGCCAGACCTGGATATTGAGACTATCATCACATTGCCGCCACCAAATGTGGCTGCTGCTGCTACGGTCAAGAAGCTGCCGCTGCCACCGGCACTGGGACAATCACTGCTCTTCCCCAGCCAGCCCTTGATGCCGCCGAAGGAGGTGAATGTGTGCAAGCAGCCCGTGAATGTGGCGCTGCTCGAGTGCATCCTAGTGCAAGCTGCCGAGGCCGAGGAGCTAGGCCTCACCGAAGTGCAGGTGGGCAAACTAATACTTCACGAATTCTCGCGCGGACTACAGGCCATCATAAAGGTCTATGAGGGTTGAAGAATAGATTCACTTGTGTGCTTTTATTTACAAAATATACAAAATAACTTTATAGTCTATACTACAATTCGAATACTTAATATAATATATACAATAAATGTATTTAATTGGTCAAAATAAATTCATTTTACAGATTGATTCATTAGGTATTTGAGATACTTTTGAGGGTTATACATGCATTTGTATATATTGGAATATTCTCTACCAGTCAAGCGGCTGAAAGATCAGCTCAGTGGCCAGCAAGTCATAGCTGTCCTTGACCTCTGCGCCGTCTGCTGCAGACGATATATTCTTGTGCCGTTCCAGCGGCAGATCGTTGTCCGTATCGCTGTTGCTTTCTGTCGAATCGCCGCCATCCGCATCGTCGCCCTCCTCGTTGAGACGACGTCGCTTGGCTTTCGGTCCGGGTTTGGTTTTATACTTTTTCCAGAAATGCGCTGGCTGTGCAAAGTCCGTCAAATTGGCAAAGCGCATTGTCATGGCACGGCAGAATTTATTAAACTCCCGATGCAGAACAGAGTTCATATATTTTTCCAAATTGCGATGAATTTCCTCCACGTAGCGCAGACAGCGCTCAAGTTGCTTGAGCTGTTTAAAAGGGAGAGAAAAATGAGTCAAAGCTGATTATTGAAAAAAAGATAATTGTCTCACCGGCTCTTCGGCCATTTCACGTTTTCGTACGCCTCGTCCACGGCCCCTGCCTGTAGCATTATCATTTGCTGGTGACTGCTCTGCCGGTGCAATTTGAGCTGGAGGTGGTTCCTCCTCCTGTGGGGGATCATCTTCTTCGCCATCTGCCTGGCCTGCGCCCTGTTGGCACTTGCTCTTGGTACAAAAGCATATTCGACGCATTATAAAGAGTAGATCGATGACAACTTCCAAAGCATTGGGCAGCTCAATAAATGACGGATCCTTTGTCTTCTCTGCAAGATTATAAATGAAAATTTATTACTATTGAGATTTAATTGCGAGTGCACCAGCTTACCAGCTAATAGCTTAAGCTGTCCAAAGTATAATAAAAGTGTATTTTCATCCAATGCGGCGAGAATGTGATTATATAGTAGACGCCGGAGTTTCCTTTTATTTGGTCCTTTCAATGGTGACTTGAAGCCCGCTTCCAGGCGAACCGATCCGGTTAGAAACGCCTGATCATTCAAATCGAAGGGAATCTCTTTAAGACAATGATGAAACAGCGACTTGTCATACAGTTTTTTATAACGTATAAAAAATGCATCTGCCTCGCGTGCCACCTCAATGCTATCATCGACCAGTCCAGCCAGCAGAGAGACTAAAATAGCGCCCTTCAATTTAATATTGCCAGCCAGAATGACGTCCTTGACACAGCGATAGGTGCGTACGCGTGTTGTGGCGTATTTCGAGGACAATTTGACCAGTATGCATTTCATGTTGCTTTCCAGAATTGTGGGATATTTCTTGCCCAGATCGTTGAGGCAAATCAGCGTGCTGTTTATCAATTGGGGTCTGTCATTTTTGCTTAGTATTTGGCCATACATTCTGGCTACCTTATATGCTAGATCATTGTCACGTAAGGAGAGCCGTCCTGCTATCACAACCATCCAGTTCATCATACGTTCGTTATCCGTATCGAAACTAGATTCATTCAAGTTCATGCACAATTTCACATAGCCAAGCACAAATTCGACGATTTTCTCATCCGCTTCGTGCGGTATCATCACAATCAGTTCGCTGTAGGTAGCCAGCAGCGAGGTCATTCGTATGTGATCCGTTTGAAAGTTCTCCATGCATTCCTTGGTCGCAGTTGTCACATCCTCGAGCAACTGCGCTTGCCAATTCTCAACGGACGAGCAATTCTGCGGCGCTTGGCTATGCGACAGTTGGTCGATATGGTGCAACAGCAGCATTGCAGGTGAGATCACTTCCAGCCAAATGCTGCCCGTGCTCATCAGGGAGAGTAGACATTTAAAGAGCTGATTAAGCGATGCTTTCGAAAAGTTGGGCAGACAGTAGATGATCAACTGAAGCGCTAAGACCTGATTAGACTTCATGTTGTACGACGAGAGGCTATCAAACGTTGGTATAATCGAATCCAAATTGTTTGTAATGCGACTGGATATGAGGAGAAGCAGTGTCCACGCTTCCGTTGCCATGGGCGTATTTAAGTGAGAGATAATTGTATTTACCAATGTGGGTCTAGAAAATTAAATCGAATATAGATAAGGTTTATTTATATTTAAACTGATGCTACTCACGTAACCAGATTCTCATTCTGTAGCAACAAATTGAATCTCAGCTGTAAATAATCACGAGGTTGAGTAGCTAATAATGTGGTCAGAATGTGCCAGGGCAGCAGATGCTTTGATTCATTTGAATACTCCAGCGGCTTGATGTTCAACAAGACATTACGATTAAAGCTCTGCAATGGATTGTGATTAAAAACAAAAACAATAAAATTTTAGCTCCATTATTAAATAAGATTTTCCCCTCACTCACATGCAATGCAAGCTTCTGCAATTGAGCATCATCATCATTCAGCATGCAGGACCAAATCCGACAATAGACATCGACGAGTATGGAACAGTTGCTGTAGGTTTGGAGTAGAGCGTCTATGGTTTCTAGGGTTGTTTTCCGCACTGAGGAAAGCATGTCAGTGGCCAGTGCTGATATCTCTCGTTCAAATTGCGTGTTGTATATTATTCGGTTATTAATTTGAATCAGACGCTCCAGCAAAGCTAGTCCCGAGCAACGAGCTAAACCATTGCTAGACATAAGAAAGCGATCGTAAATCAATCGTGGCATTCTCTTAACTTCGGCTTCCAGTTCCTCGAAACCCTCGAAGCTATAGACATAATGTAAGTTATCAGGCTTTTCGACGCTGATCTCAAATTGTCGAGAATTCATTTCAGCTTTTGATTCTAGATCATCGTATTGAACAAAATTGATTGCCTCATTGAGTATTCGAGTTGTGATGGGCGAACCGTTCCTAATGGATAACGTTAGCACCTGGCTGGCCTTGCGACGCACGCTGAAAGTTTTGTCATCAAGACATCGAATTGTCTCTCTGATCAGAGCAACTTCTCGGGGCTTAGTGGACACATCGTGGCGAAAGATGCGCCACTCTACTCGTGTCTGATGCTGCAAAATGCGCTCAATCAGTTCGAGAGATCTCAACTGCAGGCCTACTGCGTCATCTGCTTGTATTGCTTGAAGTAGCAAATCTGTGCAGGATTTATTGCATTTGGCATAGAGAGCTGCATCATATTTGGCCGCGTATCCAATAGCAATTTTCTCATCACCAACTTTCCACTAAAATAAATTTGGTTTTAAATTATATATTATAATTTGGTGCAGCATACAGTTTAACTTACCTCTTTAATAGGATTTGTTATCAAGCATTCAATGTAATTTTCTAATACTATTGACACTATATCTGGATACTTGTCCAATAGCTTGATAAACCAATCTGAAATATGTTCGCCATTTTTCGGACCAGAACCCTTCGTGTTTTCTGGATAAATATGCATATAAAACGTTTCCGTCATTATATGCATCAAAGTCTCGTATACGTCTCCATTTTGCGCAATGGTTATCTCGTCTAACAGTTCAAAACATTTCGCATGTAATTGAAGTGCACCTGAAAAAAAAATATTTAAAATTTATAACTGATATTATTACGATATTAAGTCGATATGGTAAGCAGTGCGTGTATGACATGAATATTTTTCGGTCTAGCCTTTTCCCGCTAGAGCTAGTTCAGTTTCTAGTTTCAGTTTGGCAATACAATAGTTGGCACGACTAATTTATCGATAGCTACGCTAAGTGATTCGATTACATTTACGAATCGCATTCTCTGCTCTAGCAGTGCAATTACGAACGATAACAACGAACAAGATTTGTGAAATTCAAACATAAGCTTTTTGCTTCAATTTTGCAGTAAAATGTTAATTTTATTGCGCAACAATGCTGGCAGTGCGGCAATCAGCCAGGCACGTAACCTTGCCAAACGATTGTTGAGCACAACAACGGCAAACCGAAAGCCAGAGACAACACCGGCAGCGGAGCACTATGATATCATTATTGGCGGAGGTGGCTTAGTTGGTACAACACTTGCTGCTGCGCTGGTCAACAATGTGACTCTGGCCGATAAGAAGGTATTGCTGCTGGAGGGTGCACCGCCATTCAAGGGCTTTGATCCCACTGGCCCTTATCAAAATCGTGTTTCTGCTATCAACAAAAACTCTGTGGAGCTCTTTAAATCTATCAATGCCTGGTCACACATTGAGCAGGCGCGATACAAGCCCGTGAAACAGATGCAAGTGTGGGAATCGAACAGCGACGCACTTATTCAATTTCAGCATGATAATTTTGCCAGCGATGTCGCTTGCATCATTGAGAATGATTTGATACTCGATGCGGTCTATGCACGTGTCAAGGAATTGGACAATGTGAAGGTGTTAAACAAGGCACGCATTGAGTGTGTGGGTTTGCCTGGTAAGACGGGCGCACCCCACTCCCAAGTTAAGCTGCAAGATGGACGCAGCTTCACATGCGAACTGCTTATTGGAGCCGATGGTGCCAACTCTGTGGTGCGCAAGGAAATGGGCGTGGATGTTCTATCATTCAACTATGACCGCATGGGATTGGTGGCCACGCTGGACCTTAATATGGACGATGATAGTGATAATTCAGTGGCCTGGCAACGTTTTTTGCCCACCGGTCCGGTTGCCCTGTTGCCCCTGAGTTCCAAGCACAGCTCCCTCGTCTGGAGCACAACTGTGCCGCATGCTAAAGAATTGCTGGCCATGGACGCAAATGCTTTTACGGATGCCCTCAATGAGGCCTTCTGTAGACAATATCCACGCGTAGAGCTGGCGGACAGGGCGTTGCAAGGACTCAATGCTCTCTTCGGCAACAGCAGCGCCCAGCATCAGCGCCAATATCCGCCTAGAGTCTGTGGCGTTCAGGATGGCTCACGGGCCACGTTCCCCCTAGGCTTCTTGCACGCATCCTCGTATGTGTGCAATGGCGCTGCTCTCGTTGGAGATGCTGCTCATCGCGTTCATCCACTGGCTGGTCAAGGCGTCAACTTGGGCTTTGGGGATGTGCGCCGTCTGGTGGAAACTCTGGCCGCCGGGGCCTATGCCGGTTTCAAGCTAGGCGACACACAACATCTGGTTAAATACGAACGCAAATGTTTGGCCAAAAATGTGCCCATCATGGTGGGTGTGCATGGTCTGCACACGCTCTACTCCACTGACTTCAGTCCTGTGGTGCTAATGCGCAGTCTTGGTCTGCAGCTGACTCAGAATTTGCCGCCCATCAAGAACTTGTTTATGAAGACCGCCATGGGTTAAGCAGGGCAGCAAAGGGATTTCTTATCTTTAAGTGTTTACAGTTTTATAGTCGCTAACAAAGCAAATAAAGGGTGTTTATCTATGCAATTACATCTATTTATCTCTGCGGATATTTAACCCGCCGCAGGTTCAGTCTCTATCCTCACACCATTCTTTCCATTTAGCAAAAACATTTCCCTACTTTTCTACTCCAAAACAATTATTTAAAGAACATAAATTATACATCATTTTGATTTGTTCATAATATCTAGTTATATTTTGTTCTTCATTAAAAGAAGTAATTGGTGGTAGCTGACATATTGCATTTGACGGCTTACTTGCTTAATCATAATATTAGAAGGCACATTTGGTACAGACTTTCTGAAAGACTATGGTTAAGTTCTAATTCTATGAATTGGTTCAAAGCTCTTGATGGCTTTTGGTTATTTCCACCTGTAGTAAGGTGTTGCTATCGGCCAGGTTAAGTTCCTGATCCAGCATGTTTACGGTGTCCTCTTCCGGAAAGATTTGCTGTCGATTGCTTTTCCGTTGCGCCTCACCAGCTCCATCCGCAATATTAGCAATTTGCTGAGAGTCCTCCGTGTCGGATATATAGCCCGTGTCACCCGTATAGTGGATGGGATAGAGAAGCATGGGCGCTGCGCTAAATGCAATTAGATTGCGTGGCTCGAAAGCCTGGCTGAGATTCTGCAACGGATGCCGGCCAAACATAACGGGTAGAAATTCATCGACCGGAATGAGTTTTTCTAGCGGCTTAACGGCCAACAGCTTCTCGGCACCTCGCAACGTAATTACATAGCCCAGCGTCCAGTAAGAGTAGCCCACATGTACGAGAGTATCGCTGCCCTCCACCCAAGGTTCGCTTTCGTCTTTCAAACGCTTGCGACCGAAGTAGATGAGGTCATAGTCATAGTTACTTGCCTGTTGTAGCACGCGTAGCGCATTCGCCGTGAAATATGGCTCGAAACGTATGTCATCCTCCAGGATGAGCACTTGACGTAACTTTCGCCGTACAATCTGCTCCCAAATGCGATAGTGACTGAGAAAGCAACCGATTTCGCCCATTGTCATGGGTCGATGATGATACGGATCCTCGTAGCCGGGCATGAAATTAATGCCC
Organism: Drosophila aldrichi; assembly: GCA_035045965.1. NCBI lineage: Eukaryota > Metazoa > Arthropoda > Insecta > Diptera > Drosophilidae > Drosophila > Drosophila aldrichi. Next base: position 2,674,154 of record JAWNOM010000007.1, on the reverse strand, counting down.
ATCTCCTGCACCAGCTGTGTGTTCAGTTGCTTGCCATCGACGGCAGCAAAGTGTTCCACTTCCAGGCCCAGTTCGGCAAACAGATTCTCCATCTTCTGGCGCCTTTCTGGCCTTCTCTCCAGATTGATCATGAATATATTATCCAGGTTCAGTTTAGTTTTCTCGGGCAGTCTAATGTACTTTTGTAGGAATGGATGCACAGGGGGCACAGCTCCTAAATCGTGCACCATGTTAGCTCTAATATTGATTAGTTGATACAAGTCCTGCTGCAGTGTGTCCGTCGTCTCCAGTGGCTGCATTATATAGCCAAAGGACAAAGTATTACAGATGTGCAATGGCACTTCAGAGCTATTCGCGGATATGGCAAATACAATGATATCGTCCATGGGTCCACTATACACTTCCACATGCCTTGCAGTCTGCATTTCCACTAGTCGCTGGCGGTCAAAGGTTAGATAACGCGCACCCGCATAGCTCATGTGCACCAGCACTGCTGTATGGACCATAGGCACCGCAAAGACGCCAACTTTCTCTCTATGGTATATCTCTTTGTATTCTGGAGTGCGCTGATAGTAATAATTCTCAGTCATTCCACACCAGTAATTCGAGTAGAGACTATCCGACAGCAACATGGGCGCCACAATGGGAAGTCGCAACGCTGTCAGTTCTCTGAGAGACTTTGGCTCAGTCAGCAGCACATCCGCATCCAAAAAGAATATAAACTCAGCCCAAATATCGCGCGCATATTGCAGCGCCTCCTCTTTCAATGCAATCAAATGTTTGAAACGCGATGCCGGCCAGTCGTAAGCAGAGCTCTCATTAAGATAATGCGACTGTTCATCATCGAAAGCATAATTGACGCTATGATAAAGGTCCGCCGAATGTTCTAGCCACTCTTGTAGCAATTTTATGCTATTATCGCTGTTATGATCACTGCGTATCCTGCATATATATACATATATGTATATTATTTTCTCCAATTTGAGCTCTTTGGGGCTCGCACTTACCAGAAGGCAATACGCTGCTTGGGATAATCCAGTTGATCTACATAGCTCAAAAACAAGGGCAATATGTGCGCTTTATTGCGCACGAGTAGCGTTATAAGCACTGTTGGCTGCTCGTACTGCAAATGCTAATGCCCAGCCGGCGCCCAAGGCGCATATTGTGATCAGTACTAATTCTATACGCATTTCCACGTCATTCCAAATACATGGCTGGGTTCAAATAGGTCAAGCGAACGGATGCGACGGCGGCTGCGGCTGCTGGACAAGTGCGGATCGACTGTCAGGCCGGAATCTATTTTTATACTTGCTGTTAGCGTTCATTGAACGCTCGCCATATGTTTATAATCAGTTAATGAATAACGATAACATATCGCTTTGTAAATGTAGGAGCTGTCGTGCTATCGTAACAGCAACTTTAAGTATCGATTGTCAAATTTGGCATGCAATCGATTTATGAGCTTGTAGCTGCTCATCCTTGATTTATATTTTCAAAAGTAACATTGCTCTCTAAAAATTTAACAACGATTTATTTTAAATATCTGTACAGAGAATATTTTATGCACTAGCTGCATGAGGTTTAGCATATGTCGGAAAGTTAAGTTTTAAGCCCTCTTTGGCCTCGAAGAACGTGTAGGATAGTGTAATGGTGTCACAATACTCGAGCGCCGGATCTTGCGTGATTTCTGGATCAATGTAGAAGAACACAGGCATATCCACTTCCTCGTGAGGGTTAAGCATTTGCTCCTCAAAGCAAAAGCATTGGATTTTATTAAAATATGCACCTGCCTCGAAGGGTATCACATTGTAGGTACTGATGCCAACCACCGGCTTGTCCGTAGGATTTTTGGCCGTGTAGAAGGCGAGCGCTGTCTCGCCGGGAGCAACTTTGATTTCATACTGCTGCGGCTTGAAGTTCCAGCGCATGGAAGAGCCAATGTCGGCATTGAAGCGTATCTTGAGAACCCGATCGTTCACTTTCACCATGTGCTCTACCTTCTCAGTGTCATGACCTTGCGAGGTGGTGCCACCATAGCTATATGCTTGACAAAATATGCTGTACAGTGGCACAGCCGCATAGCTGAATCCCACAATCAGCACTCCGCCTGCAGTTATGTAGTACAGTGTAGACTTTGAGCGTAATTTACGTGCTGCATCTGGATCGCTGCGGTTGCCTCCAAGTGTTGACTGTTTGCGACACGTTCGCGTCGTCAGGTGCTGCTTGTTTGTCTGCCTCAGCAACTGCTGGCAGTGCACGCGCAACGACCCAAATGTGCGTAACATTTAAAACTTTTTCTTGAAATTGTTATTAACAATTTACAGCTCTCTTCACAATCAACCGTTTGTATAATCTCTGTCTTATAAAACAGCTGTTGGCCAGCTGCCAGTGTGTACACACATTAATGACCGGTTGGCTTGTTAAGTGTTTACAAACATGAAAAATCTAATAGATATGCGCAGAAATTTAAAGTGATTTATTCGTCTACGACTCTTAGCTTATTGTGTACTTTAAGCGTACGTTAAGATATTCTGGGCACACATTCAACATTTAAAAGATATACATATATGTAAATACAAAATATTTGGTTGTAAGATACTCACATGCATTACTATAGCCATGCCTGAAATTCATATAGAGTATTGTCAGCAGGCAACGCACTATATTATCGCGTGGCTTGAGATGATCCTTGAAGTGGACATAGCGAAAGACGAGTTTGAGATCATCACAAATTGTTAGAAATAATATCCATATATTGTTAGCTAGCGGACTGGAATTGGAATAATTTTCCAGCAGGCGGAAGACACGGAGACAGTGCTCGATGACGCCCTCGTCGAACACGCCGTAAATTTTCGCGCCTGGAATAGTGAGGCTTAGGAAATACGTGCTAACTGCATTGAGCGCCAGTTGGATGTTTACATTCTCATTTATTGGCTGAGGAGCAAGTTGTACCAAGTCGTGTGGCAAGATCGCTAGACTCGATAATGCATAAATATATGTCAAATAATCCTTGGGCGTTATGTTCTCTATTTTAGCCCAATTATCATTGACAATGTCGAATCTGATGTCGCTCTCGATATCAGTTGATCGCATCAATCTGATGCATTGCGCAAGTTCCCTTAGCGTTTGCAATTGATTATCCTGTCGTTGCAAATCCTGCCGGCACATGGGCAATGCCCAGAATTTGTTGGCTCTTTCTTCTGTCAACTGGTCGTCATCATCGCAATGCCAATCTTCCACATCAGTCCATTCCACGTTTTGGGCGAACTCCGACTTAAGTTCATAGAATATCCGATTAAGGTCTGACATTTTTTCATAATAAACTTCACACTATATACACTCTTTTTTCATTAAACACGGTTTTAGGACATTTGTTTACAGTTAGCACGCAAACGTAATGGCACCTCTTAAGCGATGACTGAGGCTATCGTTATTCATCGATAGTAACAACACCGAACAGCTGCTTGCGAGCTAGGCTTAGTATGCAGGTCAATTTAAACAACTTTAATAAAGAACAAAAATTCTATAATAATAGTAATATCTTATTGAATGATCAGTTAGCAGTTTAATATTGGCAATCAATAATCTTTATAATGCTTATAAAATTAGATTCGTTAGTAACATTTAGTGACTTCACTGTGTGGGTGAACAGCATACCTGGCCTTATCAACATATGGATAAATAGCATCGAAAAAACTACACCCAATTCTGATTTGGCACTTCTCGTACACAATGGACGCTCTTAAAGAAGCGTCCCTCGACAACGACGAGGTGCGCGAGATCTTAAAGAACACTACAGATCTGCGTCAATATTCGCGTCAAATTGAAAAGGAGTTCAAGGATGTGGAGAACAAATCAATTGAGGATTACATTGCCGAATCGCAGAATATTGCCAATCTGCACAATCAAATCAATGACTGTGACGAGGTGTTGGAACGCATGGAGAACATGCTGATGAGCTTCCAGAGCGTGCTCAACAACATCAGCACAGAAATAACACAGCTGCAACGCAAATCCGTGTCCATGTCGCTGCAATTGACCAACAGGCAGTCGGTCAAAGCACAGCTGTCACAGTTCATCGAGGACATGGCCGTCTCGGAGGAGATGATCAACATAATCATGGATACGCCTGTGACAGAGCGTGAATTCAGCACCCAACTAAATGTGCTGAACCACAAGCTGTCGCTGGTCAAGGAGTTAAGCTTTAAGGAATCGAAATCAACGAGCGATGTGAGCGATGTTCTGCATAAGCTGCGCCTCAAAGCCATGTCCAAGATACGCAGCTACTTGCTCGAACAGATTTACAAGTTTCGCAAGCCCATGACCAACTATCAGATCCCGCAGAATGCGATGCTGAAGCACAAGTTCTTCTTCGAGTTTATCTTGTCCAACGAGCGTCATGTGGCGCAAGAGATATGCAGCGAATACATCGACACCATGGGCAAAATCTACTATAGTTATTTTAAAGTAAGTTAAATGAATAGATATTGATTCAATTAATTATGTCGATTGTTTGTAGAGCTACTCGACCCGCCTGTCAAGCCTTAAGTTTGAGGAATCTTGCACCAAGGATGATCTAATGGGCATCGAGGACAATGCTTCCAAGGGCCTGTTTGCCAAGACAACGAGTCTCAAGCATAAGAGCACAATCTTTACCATTGGCAAACGCGGCGACATACTTAACCAGCAGCTGGAAGCGCCAATTATAGTGCCCCATGCACAGCTCAAGAATCGCGTAAGTTTCAAGAATACCTGCATAAGGCTGTACTTTTAATATATTTTTCCATTTACAGTACACAGCGGAGGCGTTGTTCCGCTCGGAACAATATGCCTTGGTAGACAATGCGTGCCGAGAGTATTTATTTGTCACTGAATTCTTTATGGTTCGCAACACCCAAGCGCAGGATCTGTTCAATCAAATTATGGGCAAAACGTTAACCTTGATGATTGTATGCTAAGGCTGAATTGACATCTAGTTAATTAATATCGTTAATTGACTGTTTTTTTTTTTTTTTTTTTAGAAAAATCTGGAAACCTCTATACATGATTGTTACGATACCATAGCCATGTTCCTTTGCATACACCTGATATTTCGCTATCAGCTCATGTGCCACAAGCGCTGTGTGCCAGCACTGGATAAGTCAGTATACTATATACATATATATGTGATGATGTTATCTATATCCTTTTATTCCTGTCTAGATACTGGGACTCTTTGCAAGCAGTTATTTGGCCACGTTTTGAGTATGTTTTTCGCTTAAACATTCAGAGCATTCACGACTGTGATCCTACAAAGTTTAACAAGGAAATGGGTCCACATTATGTATGAGTGAGATTCCCTAACTAATGTCTGTTAATCTAAATCCGTTTCCTTTCAGATAACGCGTCGCTATGCTGAATTTAGTGCCGCCATTGTTGGAATCTCAGAGCACTTTCCCAATGAGCTGGTCAGTCGACTGCTGCTGGAGCTCCAAAATGAAGTCGAATGCTTCATTTTGCGTATGGCTGCAATTTTCGCCACACGTAAGGACCAGCTTATTTATTTGATCAATAACTATGATCTAGTGCTAGGCGTACTCATGGAGCATACGCGCGACAACTCCAAAGAGGCTGAAGCGTTTCGTGAGCAGTTGAATGCGCGCAGCGCTGAATATGTGGACGAGATCTTGGCTCCACACTTCGGAGGCATAATTCAGTTTGTCAAAGAGGGCGAGCAGTATGTGGAAAAGGATCAACCTGATGAGCTACGTAAGCAGGAGAGACGTAGTCTTGCTCTGGTGGCCAGTTTCTCAGCAAATTGGAAAAAATCTTTAGAGGAGCTCAATCGCGAGGTACTTCTATCGTTCCCATCCCTATTGACCGGCTCTCAACTGCTGCAATTGGCGCTGGCCAGTTTAGTCCAATATTATCATCGTTTCCACAAACTGCTGACGCCGAATGCGCGCGCCCAACTAACGAATATCCATGTGGTTATGGTTGAGATCAAGAAGTACAAAAGCAACTATTGAAGTGACAATTTAAAATGTTTTAATTATAATGCGTGCATTGCGAAACATTCCAAAAATAAAATATATGACAACTGTTGTAAATATGTGCAATGGAGGCTGCCATTAATTTGGAGTTACTTGTGTAATTCATTCCTCATCCTCGAACATCATCTCGACCAGATCCTTATTGGAGCAGCGTTCGCCGTCCAATCGCTGTGGCGACTTCCAGCGCAGCAGTGTTGGCAAGAAAATCAGATGGGTGTTTGGATCCTTGCGGAATGGACAGTTCAAGTCTTTCCAGCTGCAAAATCATATTCTCATTAAATATTTTGCTCGTATTCTTTGCAAGTTCCATATAAAGATAAAAAGCAGACCAAATGAAAGTTATTTAAACAGTCAGCCAGTCTTGCTAAATTGAATGTTTATCACTAACTTAATGGGCGTCACAACATGCAGTACACACAGATATATGTATATGTATAATCGTATTTATTTTAGAGGTGCTGTAAAATGTTCTTGAGAGTTATCGTCGAAAGCCCTCATAACTTACTTAACAACAACAAGCCTATAGCAGTACGTATATATTTCTGTACAGTGGTCAACATCTAATTATACTCTTCTAGAGGTAATACAATTGTGCAGTTGACTAATTTCAGAGAGCTTAGTTCCGTTTTAATTAGCATCAGCATGTATGTTCAACGGGCCACGTCAGATTACTATAGCATATAGATGTAGGAGGAACAAAATTATACGAAGATAAATACTAGATCTATTGAATCATCATATGCCAATTGGAATAATATCCAAATCTTATACGATTTACGCATAGTTCTTATACGAATAAGCAGACAATTTATTTATATCATTTGCAATATTTTTGCAAGGGCATCAAATATTCCGCACCGCGAAACTGTCAGCTGTCACTTGTTTAACAACTATGATTACATATATTACAACTTACTATGAACGCTCGCCAACATCGACATGCACAAAGTGGGAGTTTTCAGGGGCCTTCTTCAATGCATCATGTATCACCGGTTCAGCTGTGGGAGTAGAGCACGTATAAATTAACCATTTGGGAATTCAATAATTAAATTTGTAATTGTATGCTCTTCGCGGTTAACCACTAGACATCATTGTACAATACCCTTGACACAATATGGACACCAGCTCTCGCCGTTTTCGTCTTTGCCACCACTGAAGAGGACATGCACTTGGTTGTTGCCGTCACCGGTTTCTAGTTCCTCCATTTTCTTGGAGAACTCTTCGTAGCCCTTAACATTGTGTGTTATAACCATAATTTTGCCTTGTTTGAATTTACTAACACCGCCTGCGAGTGTACGCTTGACGATATGCCGAACGAGCGTTGATGGCGACGTGATTGAGCACTTTTAAGTAACTGGTATGGAAATGTTACGAACTTATTGTTTTATATCGTCTTAATTTTGTTATCACGAAAGTCAACGATTGCTTATCGATACCATTCTCAGTTAATATTTAAATTATCGATATACGCGTCATTTTTGTTATTCTTGTACTACGGAAAACAAGTGCCGTCTCTGAAGTGCATCGATAGCTGCCATGGATTATATAAAATATATCGTTAATTTACTCATCACAAAATTCACCAAAACAGATGTTCGACTTATATTTTGTTATTCACACACGGCAGTTTGCTATATAAATTTTTTTAGATTATTATTTTAATAATAACATGGCACAGTCAATTCTACTGCGCAGTTTATTGCTGCACAGAAAAACGATGCTGTTGCCCACAACCACACGGCTTCGATCTCTAGCAGCGTTGCATTTGAGCAATTCCGTAGCACAGCAAGCGAAAAGCAGTTTGTAATACCCAAAATAAGATAGTGACACTGGGCTAATAAATAATTCTTAATAGATGGTAGCGCACTTCAGGAGTCAAGCGGAGGCGGTAGTGATGTGTCTACAGATGTTCGGCCCATCGGCGAGAAGATAAAGGAGAACACTAAGACGGCCAGCTATACGGCAATCATTTTGGCCGGACTCGGTGTAACGGGCATTATGTTTTATGCCATTTTCCGCGAGCTCTTCTCCAAGGAGAGTTCGTGCAATATTTATTCCAAGGCATTGCAAATGGTCGTTGATGATCCCCGTGTACAGGATGCCATTGGAGCACCCATCAAAGGCTTTGGTGAGACGTCGCGTCGTGGTCGTCGCCAGCATGTGGCCCACACCAGCTTCGAACGGAATGGAGTGCCTCACATGCGAATGCAATTCTATGTGCAAGGGCTGCGAAACAAAGCAACCGTACAACTGGAAGCAAGAAGGGTACGCATTCTAATTGGAGATCTTCAGATCTATATATAATCTTCTACTTTTATTTTCCATGCAGGACTCAAAGGGCCAACTGGAATTTCGTTATTTATTTGTGCAATTAGATCATTACCCACGCACCACAATCGTCTTGGCGGATAATCGTGCCTACGATCCTACGCCGGATCGTGCCCAATCGGGTTTTGGTAATTTGGCCCTCATGTCCAACAGCCGCGACAAATAGGAAAAGCCGGAGCCACCATAATCCATAATCCAACACAAACACTTAAAATTTCATGTATGATTTGTTATTTAATGTACACATTGACTGAAAATGGGAAAAGTGTCTCATTCGCCTATGGAGAAATTGTCCATTTCTAGAATGGCGCCCGACTCGTGTCAGTAGAGCTTCTTCCATGGGATTATCTCCCAAGAGCGAACGATATGGCGTCCGAATAGAAAATCCTTCAACTTGTTCATAATGTAAAATGAAATGCCAAAGAAAGACGCAAAATACAACCAGAACTGTCCAAGACGTTCCCAAATGCTCAAATGATAGCGTGCCGGCAGCTGCAGCACATCCAGTTCCAGGTCGATGGTTAGGCCGGGACTTAGGCGTGGTGGTGCGGGCCTGTAATAAGTCTCCTGCACGGCCAGCTGGAAGTAGGCCGGATTAGCTTTCACCTGAGCCAGCAGCGATTCCATTTTATATTGTGATATGTCCGCTAAGCTGTTGTTCGTGTCCAGTTGCACCTGGCGGAAATGGGTCTGCAGGTTACGTCCCGGAAACGGGCAGGTGAACTCCACAAATTGCTTCAGCTTGAGTTCGCCTTTTAGTTGGACATGACCGTTTTGGAGCCGCACAGCCTGCGGCATTTGTAGTTGATGCGCCAGCACAGCGGGCGGATTGAGGAGGCATTTGTGGCGCAGCTGCGCCTCGAAGAACAGCAGCAAATCGAAATTTATCAGAGGTGCAGGCAGCTGCTGCAGCTCCAGCTGAAAGTGCACGCGATCCGTCACCGCATCGTAGTCCAGATCCTGTGTCCAATATTTTGTCGCCTCGCAGCGGCTCGAATAGTTTTGCACTCGGGCATTAAAGTTGGCGAAGCTGCTGCAGGCGAGAAAAGAGGATTCAGGCGATTCGGTGTCTTGCGACGACTCCAAGTGAGCCACGAATATATACTGATACTTAAACTTCAGGTCTGGCTGTTCATATAACACACGCGATTCCGATATGCCGGAGTAGGGACTCAGCAGTGAGACCAATAAGACGGGTAGCATTACGGAGAGGGCTATAAAGACGAGCACCAGCAGCGAGGCGAGCGAACATAGTGAGTTCTTGTACACGATGGCCGTGTTTGTGGTGTGCAGCGGTATGAATTTCATCTTGATTACTTAATTTTCTCAACTGACATTCGACTGTCGAAGCAAAATTAGCAATTGTCAAGTTGTGTTTTGATTTAATTCAAAGTGGTTGCCGGGCAACCTCTGTCAAGTGGCGCCATCTATTGCTCAAACACAGCTTACCGACGTTTCTTAGCTACCAGCCTGTGACAGATAGCACGCTTCGTTAAATTTTTAGCTAATTTGCTTATGTATATCTGCATGTTTTCGTTAAGTGTGGAGCAACTCAACTTAACGTTATTTCAAAAGTCGTTTAAAAGAGGCAACGATTAAAAGCAATTTGCCAAAAACTTGATCTGTTTTCTTGTTTTTTTTTTTTTTTTTTTTTTTTTTTTTTGTAACTATCTCACTGCATGTCAAGCTTGCTGGCAGCGCTTTCAACACTCTTTAAAGTAAGCGCATTAAATTTAAAGCTTCAACTTCCGATTTTTATGCGTTTCAGGTCGAAAACCAGTTGCCTCATTTAAATTTGCGCAAATGTTGGTCAAGTCAAAAAAAAAAAAAAAAAAAAAAATCGTTTGTGAAGTTCACTTTTCACTTTTTGGTTTTCGATCAATGTGGGCTGCAGCTTCTGTTGTTGGAACCGGAGCATCTCGTTGCAAGAATCCCATAATTATATGCAATCAATACTTTTGCTGTATCGGCTTATGCTTAAGCTGTATATGGCCGGAACAGAGGCATTTCGCTGAGGATCAATTGACGAACGGAGTCAGCTAAATAATTGACCAGAATCGTGTTGGCCAGTTCACTAATAAAGCGATTGGCAACGTCCGATTCGTGGCAATTCTTAAGGCGGATGCGCGCACTGTTCAAGTTTTCAGCTGCTATTGATTTCAATTAAGTGAAAGAAATACTCGAAAAGAACTAGCCAATGTTTTCAGTGTGTTCATAATTAACTTAATTTATATTATATATTATAGAATTTTCTTAGTCCAAACTAAGGTAGGAAACAGATTCTCATTCTTTTGACTTGAATCAGTTTAAATGAGCCATCAGAAGACATTGACTTAGCCACTCCAGCTGTGACAAGGCTTACGACATATATTATAATATATATTATTCTCCTTTTTTTTTGTCTGGTTGTCAATTTATTCTTTTGACATTCAATTGCCAAGTTGTTGTGCAACTGGCTTCTGTTTACTTTTGTAACTTGGGCATTTGCTTCTTCCTGGATTGTCGCCTGCGTGATATGTCAGTTAAATATATTTTCTTATATATAAGTATATATTTATTTATTTTTTTTTGTGATAGGCGTGCTGCGACTTCTCTGATGGACATGCTCTTGTCAAAACTAAGAAAAAGCAGTTAAGAAATATGATGAATAAATAAATAAATAAATAAACCGCAGCACTCTTTGACAGTTACATGTGTTTGACAGTTGGACAGGGTTGCCAAGTGTGTGCATGAAATATGAAATATGTTATTTGATTGATTCACTGTAATACCCCCAAAACACACACACACACACACAACAGATTGAAAGTGAGCTTACAGCTTTACTAAAAAAAAAAACAGAAGTGAAAAAATGGGATTTAAGAGAAGAAAAATCAATATTTTTACAAATGTTTTACACAAGAATTGAACACGACTACGTAATACACTACTATAGAATTATAAATATTTAGATGTATGTGTATATGTATATGAACGATGCATGGATGGGAAGCTGGTATTAAGATAAATGTAAGCTTGAATAAATGAGAACTGCTTGATAGATAAACAGATAGATAGATAGACAAATGAACACAAGGAAGGGCAGCAGGACACAGCTTCTAAAGCTAAACACTCTAGAATTCACAGTCAAAACTACTCATAGACGAACGACAACAAGAAAAGAGTAAACTAATATACTCTTCTGCATACAGCGTATATAGTCAAGATGGCGAATATACATACATACATACATGTAGCCCAACTACACACACACACACACACATAGCCCCCACACAGTCACACCTTGACGCACATTTGATATGCGAGGCACGCAGCCAGGACAACGCCAGCTCTGCGCCCATATATCCTTTTTCAACGAAAATTTCAGCTTTCACTTGGCTGCGCGTACGTGACGCCGTTTGCCGCAAAGGAGCTGTTGAAGTGCCAAATTTGCACAGCCACGCCAGAGAGACGGCAGGAGGGGGGGCGGCCGGGCGCACAGGTGGGCGTGTTGTGTGTGTGTGGGGTAAAAAGTAGCAGTTTATTAGGCGCACCAAATTAACATAGGACTACTAATGTCCTTTCGGCCACCCAACCTAGCGCAGCTCAGCTAAAAACGTTTCGCCTGGCAAATTTCATTAGAGTGCAGAGAGTGCCGTTTGTTTTTGTTTTTTTTTTCTGTTTTTTTCTTGCTTTTCTAAAATTACAACGCCTGCGCGAATTTATTTGATTTCCCTTTTTATTTTTGTGCGCTTTTTTTTCTCATCTTTTCACCTAGTGCCTGTCAAGCCCCTTTCGGCTGGATGCTGGAAAAACGAAGGGGAAATTGTGCGTCCATTGTTGGCTTTTCTTTCCCCCATCCCCCACCACCACCATTTATTTTTTCTTTTTTTGGTATATTTAGTTAGTATCCCCGAGGAAATCAAAGAAAAACGTATGAACGTAGTTTAGCTGAGAAAGTTGCTTTAATATTTATATTATATGTGTGTGTATGTATGTCTCTATGTATGTGTATATACATATATGTACATATGCATGTGTGTATGTGTTCATAATTCCCCTTACAACACTCAAGCGCTAAAGTGTTACACACAGACAATCATACAAATGAGAGGGGTAGTTGTGTTAGGTGGCTGCAAGAAGATTGGGTGAGGGGGGAGGCAGACACAGGAGTAGTAGAGTGCTCAGCACTAGTATATATATACATACATATATATATATATATATATATATGTATTTGACAATCAGGCCGCAAGCATATGTTACCCGATAATTTGCCGAAAGTTTTAATGAAAGACATGGGACTCATTTCTCGTGCTGTCTCCACTGCGGGCAATGCTCTCTCTCTCTCTCACCCACACACACTCACTCTCCTCTCTCTCTCTGTCTCTCACACACTCTGTGCGCTGCTCAGCTTTTGTCGCCATTTTGTGTGCTGCTTCGTGTTGAAGCAACATTTTTGATGAGCTTCAGCAAAAGTTTATGTCTGTGTGCGTATATTTGTGTGTGTGTGTGTGTGTGTGTGTGTGTGTGTGTCTGTGTGTAGAGGGTTGTCTTTTATATAATTTTCATTTTTCATTTTATATAAATGACAATTGCCTGAGTTGAGTTGAGTTGAGCTCGACTCCTGCTCGTCCTGTTCGTCCTTTTCGTCCTGTTCGTTCTGCTGCAGGCAACTGTAATCACACCATATCTGTTGAAAGTTTATTATAATGCTCTGCATATATTTGCCATGCAGCATGTTATAAGCGCTAAACATGAACATGAACTTACAACAATATGCTAACTTTCTTGGCTGGCTCTCTTGGCCAAGATGTGTTGATGCCAAATATTTAACGTAAATTTTGGGGGAATGAAGCAATTTAACTTTTATATGCAAATAGTAAAGCTTGAAGTGTGGGGGATCTATAAAATAATTTAAGTTGAAATAATAAATAAGCTGAAATAAAATTTGATATTGATATTTAAATACTGTCGGCAATATTTGCAAAAATACTAGAAAATAACACACTATAAAAAAAAGCATTTTAAAATACTATAAGATACTAGAAAATGCTGCAAGGTATATATTTATTTAAAATTCATTTACATTTAATTAAAAAAAAAAATAATAATAATTATTTTACTTCTACATATATTTTGTTAATTTTACATATTTTTATGGGGAAAAAAATTGATTAAATAAAAAATTAAAATATAAATTTAATATTTCGACTCAAAAATTTACATATGAAAAAATTTGGATTATACTCAGTTATAATGTTAAACATTTTAATATAATATACTATTATAAAAGCTATTAGTTATAATTATTATTATTCTTATTTGAATTTTCTTTTGAAAATCCGGTATATCCAGATCTAAAGAAAGATCTTTATAAAGATATAGAGTAAGTACAATATCAATATGTATATGTATGTATATAGCATACCTACCCTCTAAAATATATGTATGTATATACCTCACAACTATAGTTTCGTTATTTCAACTAAGCTTCAGAAAATATCTTAGCTGTCGCACTCATAAATAATAACGCATTCCAAATACTTTCAACATTTTCAATGCATATCAAATGGAAAATCCAAAATAAAAATACAATTTCAACCGAATGACAACTGGCAGTCAGATGCGCTATGAAAAATCTGCGCAGTTGGCAGACAACTTCACATAAAAGAAAATAAAGGAAAACCAAGTTGAAAATAACAGCGGAAAAAGCTATCGAGAAACGAGTGCGAGAGTGAGCTAGGAGACGAGGAGGTGCACTGAGAGATACCCTATAGTTATGGATCGTTAGCTCTAACTCCATCTATACAGCTATAGCTTTCTTTCTTTCTCTCTCTGTCTTTCATTTCTTTTTCTTTCGATATCCAAGTAAAATACTTATATTCCACAGTCATACTTTGAATACTTCGGCATTCCATGAACTAGTACACATGTATTGTATGTATGCCCTCTTGATCTCTACAGGTTTACAGGGTATAACAACTAAGCGAACTGCACAAAGCGCCAACGCGTCCCGCTGGGCACACAGCACAGACGACAACTGTCCACGTTGTGTAGGGGCTGTGGAGCTGAGTCCAGTGCCGGACATCATGTCATGCAAATACAAATATGTACAAGTGCAGTTTCCAATTTTTTTATTGCTCTGTTTTTTTTTATGCTGTTTGGGTAATAAGCGCAAAACTTTGACAGTTTGTTATCCGCATTTGTTAGACATTTGTTTGCGTTTTTTTTGGGTTGTTGTTTGAATACCCTGTAATTGTGTTGTGATTGATGGAAGTGGGTGTGATGGAACAGAATGTGAATATCGAGTATTTGTAATCGATAAAGTTTATATTCGACTATACTCCATAAATATAGAGTTTCCAGTGCAGTCGAACTCTCTTGAAGGTTGATCGAAGCGCTTATTTAAAGGAATCTTAAGTCCATCCATCAGAATGATATAATATTCGAAATCTAGCTTTGTGTTTACTAAATCGATAAGTATCGATTACACATATATGAATATATATCTCATTATTAGTCAGATTTACTTATAGGGCATCTCTTAGTCAGGCATTTGCCACCGTTGCACTTTGAGTTGTTTATTTTGGTTATGTTTCGCGCCTCCCTCAGCGCACACCTGTTCAGGTAGGAGACTGACAGCTTCGCATTCGCAACGCTTTTCTAAACGGCTCCAACGGGAGCTGCGAACGGCCAGTTGGAAGCTGCGAGGCAAGGCTTCCAGGCGAAATGATAAGTGGAGACAACTGAAATGGACGCACACGGCGCTGGGCTGTCTCTCGGCTGGCCGGGAATTAGAACGGAAAACCGTTTTTTTTTTTCTCGGGCCCTTAGACATGTGCATGTAATTTGCGGTTTGTTGAGGACGGGCCATCGTTTTTTGTTGTTGTATTTTTGGGCATTTTTTCTGGGTCCGCCTTTTGTGTAATACTTTTCTCACCTTTTGCCAGTCGATTGTAACGGCTGTTGCCGTTGTTTTTGCTGGGCGTTCACTGTAACCAAATGTTCCAAATTGAAGTATTTTATATTTATTTATTTTTTTTTTTGTGTGTCGGTGTTCGCTGTTTAACTGCAATTAAAGTTTTTAAGCACTGATCGAAGGATACTCATTTAGGATATTGCATTGCATGCTTGCGGTTTCAATTGCACGAACAAATTTGGAATAAAAAACATTTAATACAGGGCGTTGCGGCCGCAATTAGAGGCATTTAAATAATAGCGGAGAGTCAATTAGGGCATATGTTGAGCTGAACAGTTGAAGAAGTTGAAGAAGCAGCAGGGCAATGCGCATCAAATATTTAAAAAAAAAGTTAATAACAATGTTAAGATCGTAAATGAAGAGCCATTGAGCTCTAACAAAGAAGCTAAATACATAATACTACGGGAGTTTTTAAGCTTATTCCGTATATACGAAGTCATATACTCTGTAAATATATTACAGTTGAAAAAAATAAAAATAAATAAAAATAAAAAATAAAAATAAAAAAATAAAAATAAAAAAAAACAAAAAAATAATAAATAAATAATTTTAAAATAAAAAAAAAAATATATAAATTTTATTTCATTTTTGGATCTTTCTTATAATAAAATTCATATTTTTTCTAAGGATTAATTATAATATATACGCTTCAGCATAAGTCATCATCTCATCAAATCATAATCGAGTCAAGCTCCAATAAAATCACTCGACAAACTCCAGTGACTTTACAGGGTATCTGTCATTGGGGCACTTTAAGTTTAAGCCTCTGACTTGTTTTAGTTTTAATATTTGTTGTCCCGCTTGGCGACAAACAAAGCCGCCACAAATCGTTATATCTAATCAATGAATATATAATAACTGCCATAAAAGTGCCAAGTGTGGAAAACATTAAGAAAATACAACAACAACAAAAAAACACAAAAATAAAGAACTATAAAAATATCATGCAGCAATTTGCTCAAACAAAAAAGAGATGAAAAAATCCCAACTATATCGTGTATCGTAAAATCAAGATAAGAGCCAAAAATGTGATCGTCAGACACTTAAAACAGTTGGCGAGCTGCATAAACTAAGAAATTTGTTTAATAATCGGCGCGGAGCGGGGGGAAATGTGTGAAGAAAAGTATCAAATAACTCAAATACTTCAAGTATGGATCATAAAAACTGAAACTGAATTTCGTTTCATTTTTGGTTATTATTATTATTATTTGTTTTTTTTAAGTGGCATTCTTTGTATCGGCGTCTCGACATACAAATGAGCTGTTAAAGTAAAAAAGTCGGCATGTGTCCTTAGGTTTATGGTATTAAGACGGCCATTGTTTGTTTGTTGTTCGGCTAAAAAGATTTTCGGTTAGTTGGCCTACAGCGCCCCACCCGTCTTAAAACACCCGCTGCGTGAAGCGCCGCCAAACTACAGGATATGTTATGTTCGAATACCACAACCTTTAAGCACCTCCCATTAAAGTTTTTACAAAGCATTTAAGCGCCAAGCGCTGACCAGCTGAAGAAGTTGAAGCTTTGTGAGTGTATCGAATATTATACACTCTGAAAAGGTTCTCTAGAAGGTAGATATATTCTTGATGAGCTGGTTGAATAGAGTTGATATAGCCATGTTCGACTCTCTGCTCGCATGGCTAAAATGTTGAAAAATATTTATTAATATTATTATTTTTTTTATTCGCTCTATAGATATGTTATATGATATGTGAACTATTCGAAATTATATTCCTAAAAAATCTTACTACTATAACATGCTTAATTCAGAGTCTCTTTTTTCATTACTTAAATGTATATGTACATATACGATTGGTATATAATCTATCTATCTGTTATCGATAGGCAGCACAATCTCCAATATGTTTCCATCTATCAAACAAAACTGCCTCACCGCACAAACTGCCTCACATACTCCGAATAGTCCAGCTCTCTTAGAGCATCCATAATAATAATACATGTTTGACGCGCGCCTCATTAGCATTTATAGACGTTGAAATATTTATGATTTTCAAGCGCTGTTCAAAAAAAATAGTAATAATAAATAAATCTCTTCAATTTAATTTGGGCATTGCTGAACCGCTAGACAATTTCGAATCAGAGACTCCCAAGAGCCAACCAATTAGCTAGAGCACTTGGCATATGCCTCATGTGCGCTCCAAGTGCAATTCCGTACAGGTAATTTCATGCTAATTGCAGGTACATAGATGGGGTTTGGGAAGTGGCTGGCCTAGCCTGTCTGAGTTTTGGGAGTTCGCTATGAATGATGGTCGCTACGTGTCGTGGCTGATCAATATGCGTAATCGGTGTAATCAGCTATGCCCTGATTAAATGTGGGCTGAAACGTGTGCACAGGTATGCCGTAATAGTGAAGGTGGCGAGAGGGAGGGAGAAGAAGTGGAAGCAAAGGAGTGAGCGGAAAGGTATTGGCTTGGGCTGCCTCTGTTTATAACGGTGTTATGTCGTTAATGTGCAATTGGCATGTTGGCAACACGATGCCATTATAAACAGACACACACTGCGAGAGTGAGCGAGAGAGAGAGAGAGAGAGAGAGTGTGAGAGAGAGAGAGAGAGAGAGAGAGAAGCAGCTGCCTCAAATTGAGTTCGTTAAATTGTTAATGAGGCAATTTCTTAAACCAATCACCAGGAACTCTAAGTAGCACAAGATACCAAAATGGGGTTAGTTGGCCTGGCTTAGTTTACGTTAGTTAGTCAATATGTTAGTTAATTTAGCTAAATTTTAGGAAGTTAATTGGTTTTGTACAGATGCAGCTATATAGATACACATAGATATATGTAGGAAAAGACAGAGACATTTGGGTGGGTTATACATTGGAGCTTACAGAAAAAGATTTGATCAAAGTTAGCTTTGTATTTAAACAAAAAGCTCAAAAGACTTTTTAGTTATTTTTGCAGTATGATTTTCATTCTTCTTCTTCTTCTTCTCTGAATTTGCCTTATCCTCCAATTCTATAGGTTCCTATAAGCCGAAAGTCCTTTGTTTCACTGAATTGATTGCTGGATAGCCAAGAATCTGACAAAATAGATTCAAGAAATTGGAAAGATGAGGAACTCAGAATTCTACTCTTTTCAATTTCTTTATCCTGTTTGATTTGTTTAATGTACATAATTTTTAATGTTTTTCTCTGAATTACATTCGAGTCTTGTATATAATTAGTTTTAACTTAAATTTCCCTTTATAGAAGACTTTATAATTGCATAAAAATACTATTTAATCTAAATTCTTTAAAAGTTCTTCTTCTGTTGCATTCACCTGTTTCCGCTTTAAGCTAAACTTTTCGCTTTCCCATGAACTGCTAAGCAATTATCTAAATCAACAACCTGCCACAAAAGTTTTACCCTCCCACTCTCCCCGTAATTCTAGAAAATATTCCCACCCATTCTCAAAGAAAAGCGGCGCAATTGATATCTGGTTGGATATATCAATTTACCACACTTACACACACGACATTAATTTTATGTCTATATGTGATTAATACTATCTGCCCGCTATCAACCACCCCGGGTGCAACCCCCCGGTGAATGCGACACACTCCACATATGCCTCCAGTGCCACATACGAGCATTACGAGCAAATCCCAGCGGATCGGAAGACGAGGCAAAATTTCAATGATTGCCGTAACAAGTGCCAATTTTATGGCCAGAATATCATCTAAAGCTAATCAACCGCAGCACAGTCAACGCTACCCTCATTCTCCATTTGTTTTCCATTTTTTCTATATTTTTCATATTTTCTCATCGTTATGGCCCTAAAAAGGTTCACACAGAAAACAAGGAAGAGAGAAACAAAATTATAACCAGAACTTTTGCCAAATTTTCAGAAAACAAATTAATTCGCACTCAAGTTAGATTCTCAACCCAGCTCCTCGACCAATCCCACAAAAAAAAAAAAAAAGAAAGAAAACAACAAAAACAACAAGAGAGACTGAAAAGTTGAAAAAGTTCAACCCTGGCAGCTCATCAATTAAAATGTAAACAGCTTGAAAGTTTTTCAAATATACAAATATATATTCCTATATACATATATATATTTCTGTTTTCTACCCTGTCCGAAAATGAAGCATAATTACATTTTAATCATCTTTATTGCTCTTTCACAAGTTTACTGTTATGTACAAGTCGCTTTTGCATTATATACTCCAGCCAGCCACAACAATTAGGGGTTGACCAGGCCCAATTGCCCTTTTCATAATTTTTTTCACTCTCTCTCTCTCTCTGTCTCTCAGACATATTTTTCGGTAGCAACCACAAAATTTCATAAAGTTTTTTCCTTTTCACTTGCTGCCCCCAATGCGCTTCATCAATTGCTAATGAGTGGAGCGTTTGAGCCAGGTCTAAAGAGCAAAAGAGACTCTGCTGCCAGCTGTTGTCATTTACTCACTCGATTGTCTGCTTGAACTCGGTTGAACTGAGCCACATTTCATTTAATTTGTAAGTGATATCAATTTAATAAAGCCAAAATTAGTTACAAATTAAGATGTGGTTGGTGTGAGCTGAGAGAGAGGTTTGGAGTTGGATTTAATTTGATGTTGGTTAGAGGAGAGTCAGATTGTGGATAATAAAACGAGGCTGTAATATATGAAAGAGTGAAGTTTGAAAAGAGGTTGTATTAAGAAAAGAAAAAGCGTGGTTGAACGTAAGTGCTAGTAAGTTAAACAAAAAAAAAAAGAAAAAAAATGTACAGAAATTTTGGTCTTTATAAAACCCATTTAAAAACTTGACTGATTGAAACTGAATAAGAATAAATTTAATTCAAATTTATGTATAATTTGCATATTGAATTGTATTGATTAAAAAAAAAAACTAAAAAAAAAATAAAATAAATAAAATTGTAATAATAATAATTAAATTCAAGTAGTAATATAACCTATATAAACTGCTGTTTCTTAGGATTTCTGAGCTAAGTTGTAGTGCAGGCAATGAAAAATGACTCTAAGCAGCAAAACTACTTCTGCCTAGATGATTTATTTTACCGTAAAGAATTTGACGGACTGACTATCAAAGTTACACCTGAGAGTCTTAGCTAACTATTGCTTGGCTACAACTTCCTATACTACTTCAACCACAACTCCTTACCTACCCATCTATATTCTCTGTAATTAATCTTCTAAAGTTAAATCCTTGATAGCCTTAACTAACGATGTACTAAATGCCAGATTCGACATATCTATCAGCACTTGAATATATGTACATATGTATGTATGTATGTATGTATGTATGTATGTATGTATATAACTTTATCATATACTAAAAAATATATATATGTATATATACACGATTGGATTTAGTCTTTTATTGTAACTAATTGATTTAGATGGAATTTTCTTATGCTAAATAGAAACTATAAAATCAAACGGCAGATCGTAAATTTGTTAGAATGCAACAAATTTCAAAGAGTAGCAGAGAGAGCGAGAGAGAGAGAGAGAGAGAGAGAGAGCTGTTCGTCTTGCATTTACTCATGCTTATCTCTGGGTTGGGCAGCTCAAATGCAATTGCAAAAATTGAAATCAATTAAAATGACAACAAAAGTGGCCATAAATACCGTTGTGCAGTGCCGCTGCTTTTTATGGCCATGCAGCAGCAGCCTTTTGGCCACTCTGGCAAATCTAATGAAGATTTACTTTAGGCCATAACACATGGTCGATGTCGGTGGCTGCGGCGCTTAAGTGGCAGCCACTGCCGCTTGCCTCATGGCCATTTATTTGGAATTTTACATTTTACAATCGTCCACTCGGTGGGCGTGTGTGTGTGTGTGCGAAACCAACATACATACATACATACATATGTAGATGCGTGCAACAACGGGCAATTATAAGCGTTGTATGCCGTTATATATGTATGTGCCACCCCCACCGCCACCGTA
This sequence comes from Drosophila aldrichi, assembly GCA_035045965.1. Classification (NCBI taxonomy): domain Eukaryota; kingdom Metazoa; phylum Arthropoda; class Insecta; order Diptera; family Drosophilidae; genus Drosophila; species Drosophila aldrichi. The sequence goes on along the minus strand of JAWNOM010000007.1, from coordinate 2,652,954 downwards.
GCCCCATCCCTTAGAAAAATAGGGCTATGCCCGTCGTCAGCCATTTCTAACGGTGGCAATAGCTTTGGCGACAAGCTAGGGACTGGTTAGGGGCGTGGCAGCAGATGGCAGCCATTGGCATTGCAACAGATAAAGTTCGATTTGTTGTTGTTGTGCTGCCGCTGCTGCTGCTGCTGCTGCCATTGCCATGGCTGGGATTTATGTGCGCTATATGCGGTTATAAATTCCGAATACATGAATTGCTTGCACAGATCTATGCGCCAAATTGCAACAGCAGCAGCAAAGTTTTCCTTTTCGGTTTCCTCGTGCCATTTCGTTTGCTCTTCTAATATTTTTCAATTAGTACAACAACAACAACAACAATGACGGCAGCATTGGGACACAGTGACTGGAAACGCATGTGAATGTGATTCTTCTAAATTGCTTCACTGCGCAATTATTTCAATTTTGGATGAGCGCAGCAGTTGAGCGTGAGAGAGATAGACTCTCCAGCTCCTCTTTGCCCATGCCCCCCAATCCATGCTCCAGCGCATGGCTCGTATTTGTCGTTATTTGAGTTTCTTGGCACATAAATCAGTTTGTTGCCTTTTTAATCCGTTTTAATTGCTGTTCGTTGGTCAGACTATGAATGTCGCAGTCGCAAGGACTAAGGATATCCCCATATATACACCCGTCCCCTCCCCACGACTTTCTCGCATTTGTGCCCACAGATCATGGTTAGTGGCTCTTGTTGCCGTTACTGTTGTTACAGTTACAGCTGTTGTTATTGTTGTTGTCGAAGCGATTAAGAGCATGGCGTCCATTATACGCATTCGCACACACGCACACACACACTGACACGAGCACACTTGTATTGCCTTCTGTAAGCCTTAACGGCCATTATAAACGTTGTATACAGCATGAAAAGGATATAAATGTTTGCTTGCCGCAAAAAAGAAAGAAGCTCCTTAAGTGTCAGGCAGTATTTTAAGGCATCTAGTAAAAACAAACTGCAGCTGCCAAACACATAAAAGATTATTTAATTTATATTCAATCATTTAATCAGCTTAATAGTTTTGCAATTAATCGCATTTCAATTAAAATCATAAGTTATCGCAATCTAAAGCTCAGCTCTAGCTGCACTATCGTCGCCCACTTATCGATAAGCATCGATACGTTTCAGTGGCTAATTGGTCGTCTGACACTTCGCCGGTTTACTGAGTGTCTGCTCTCACGTTGTGCTTTTTTTGTGCATTTACTTAGTTGAAAAGTGTTGTGTTGTGTTTAAATAAAAAAAGTGCAATAGTTATTGTGTAGTTTAAGCTGTAATTATAAGTGAAAATTAAGTTTAAAGCTAAATGGCTGGCGCTTGTGCTCCTTTCGTTTATTTGGCGCCTCCTTTCCTTGTGTTAGAGCGAGACAAACAGCTACCGTCACAAGGCTGTTGCCGTTATGTAGGCGAAAATATTTTGCAAAATGTTGCCGTTTACGTTAATGTATTGCTTACGTAGTAGCAGCAGACGAAAGGAGATAGAAAATAAATTTCTCATTACTCTTTGAACACGCATACATGCACATATGGAATAAAATTCGGCCGCATTGCTGCTGGTATGTAAAGCATAATTTGAATTACTTATTGTCTCTGATCCTTATGCGCTTGCATGCGGTGCTGCCACATGTGCTAAAAATACTATGATGCAAATGTACTAAATTTGGTATAAGGTACCAATATACTGCAGATAATGTAAATTATATTTTTGAAAATGACATAAGGCAAGCAAAATGTTTTACAATATAAATTTAATTTTCGTATATATTTTTGGTACGCTTGATACTTTTTCAACTTTTTATTTTTGTCAGCTGGCAACTCTTCCACGCACTCGCTCTTATACTCACACTTCAGAACGCTCTCTCACTTGCTGGTATTGTTGTTGTTGTTCTTTGTTAGAGGCCGAGCGACGACATGTTGATATTCGCGCGCCAATTTAACACTTGTCATTTGGGTCCCGTTTTGTTAGTTCGTTCGCTCTTGCGTTTCTCTTTGTTTCGCTGTTGTTGTGTATAAGACGACGTCGACGCGCAGTCGTATCATTTTCATTATAAATATAGCCAACTGATCCCCTCCTGCGCGGCATAAGCCACGAATTTATGACATTTTGATTTGCGTGAAATTTGCTTTTGGCACGCATGCGTCGCCTCTCCTGCATTCAGCATTTTCTGTGCCCATTGCCCATTGTGTCACGTGCTGCTGCTGTCGCTGCTGCTGCGGCTGCTGCTGTCGTCGTTATCCTTTTCGTTCTGTGTCACATTAAATGCGCTTAAAGCGCTAAACAAACGCGTCCAAGACAGACTCTAGCTAAGCCAGCTGGGCGCGGTGGCTACAGTGAATACTCTCCACAAGAACAGCTTAACTCTGAACTGATCTAAATTTGAGTAAAATACAGTAAGGGATCTACCCTTATCATATCATTTTTTGGATTAGAGACTGTCCGAAAAATGATACGTAAATGGACTATATAAGATAGTTGTCCTTCATCAGGTGTTTTTACTGTATTTGACAGTGCTGTAACAACTGGCACTTGGAGGCCCACCTATGCGTGTGCTGTGCACATTTAGCGTCATCGTTGGCGGTGCCCCGGTGGTGCTGCTGCTGCTTGGTGGTGCCGGTGGTGCTGGTGGTGGTGGCTACGTTTTTGCCAATTAAAGCGAAATATGCGCGCATGCGCTCAACACAGCCCAGCTCGATGGAGTTGGAGTAGTCCAAGTGTCCAAAAGGATCCAAAAGGCAGACAAAGCGTCGCTCTTTCCACTCGCTCTGAGGTGCAACACAATTTTTGACATTTTTATGAGCATGCAGCGCATATATCAAGTTGGGCGACGGCAACTTGAGTTTTGTTTTGTTTGGTTTGTTTGCTCACTTTATGTTTTTTTCTCTCTCTCTCTCTGTTTATATATATATATATGAATGTGTGCTGGAAATGGAATTCCGCACATAAAGTGCGACGGCGCCCACGTAGGCCAAACCCGTTGATGCCCAGAGGCGCCTTCTTTGCGCCTGCGCATCGCATTCGCATTGGCAAAAGGCAACGGCAACGGCAATGGCAATGGCGATGGCGTCGTCTGCCTGCCAAGGGGACACATATCGTGCGAATATTATTTATATACGTTCCATAAGCGCAGCACACATATGAAATGCAAATATTTATCACGCGTTTTTTCAAATACCCTGTAAGGCTTCGAGTGGGCAATGCAGGTGGAATGAGTAATAAGTGTGCAAAAGTATTTAAGTATGTATGTGTATATATAGGTATTTATACTCTATATTTTGCAGAATACGAGTTTTACAATATTTTATTTCATTTTTAATATTTCTTATATTTTTTACATTTTTTAATAATTTTATATTATTTATTTTTTTTTTGCAACACAATATTTTAGCATGGCTTCCTGCGTGGTATTAGCAAGGTATTATGCCTCATTCATTTTGAATATTTCTTATATTTTTTACATTTTTTAATAATTTTATATTATTTATTTTTTTTTTGCAACACAATATTTTAGCATGGCTTCCTGCGTGGTATTAGCAAGTCTTGCATACTTTCATATCTCTCCTACAAGTAACTGACTTATTGACCAAGTGGCCAAAACATGACCTGGTAGATGGCACCACACACATACACATGCACACACACACAGACATACACCATCGCATAGTTAAGCAGGCAGCACAAATTGAACTGTAGGTGGTGACCGCTGCTGGGCTCTTGTCATCTCCCGTTGTTATTTGGCTCATAAATTTGTGCAGCAATGATTTTTACGTTGTTTTCGTGTTTGTTTTTTATTTGTACTCTTTTATTTTCCTTATTTTTTTGATTTTTTTTTTTTATGTTGTGCGGTTTGATTTGTTTGAACACCCAGCGAAAAATATTTCCCGCACTGAATTATTGTTGCTGCTGCTGCGATTTATGGCCGTAAATTGGGTTTTGTTGGCAATGCTGGTCACACAGGGTACATCGAAATGCTCCTCATTTGAGGTGGCTACCAAAAAAGAAGCGAAAAAAATGAAGTAGAAGAAGAAAATAACGTCCAAATCGATTGGTTGTTGGCAATTTATTTGCTGTGTTGGTTATGGTCATGTCAAAATATGTGTGATATGTAAAATAATGAGTTTGTTGTGGTCACATTTATGCATATATTTATTATAACATTTTATTATGCAATTTTTTGTATAGATGAGCCAGGATATATTGTGTGATTGGTGGTACAGAATTTTGATTGAACTCCAGCATTGTTTGCTTTCCGTGTAGGGGATTTCGGTGGCTTTAAAATGTGAAAAAAATGTATCAAATAAATAATACGGAATGCACATAAAATGTGGATTTAAGATATCATTTTGTGCACTTGGGATTTTATGACCTCATTTTTTACAGGGTATTTTATATAAAGCTTGCATTCAGATTAAGTTTAAAGTTTAAATGTATTAGTGTATAAAGTGAATTTTAGATTAAATTTTAATAGTATTTTTAGTAATTGTTATCTATATATTTCAAAATATAAAAACTCAAGTTTTGAATGATATATTTAGATATATGATTAATAGTTTCCTAATTCATAATTCATATAATACTATATAATAATTGCAATTCGCAAACAATTCTGAAAAACATTTAATTAAACATTTTTTGTGCGACGCTTTCAGGTTGTACGGATTTTTAGCACAATACACGCACACTTACACACACACACACACACCTATACACTCTCAGATACTTTCTCAATTTTTTTTGGTTATGCTTTATAAATTAGCTGAAAGGTGCCTACATGTCTGCCATAAAAACAAAAGCCATCAGCATTGACCCAGTCGTAGCCGTCGTCGTCGTCGTCGTCGTCGTTGTCCAGTTTCCAGACATATTGAAAATTAAAGCGAGCGCACGTTTAGCCCCCGGCTCGGAGTCCGAGCGGCAAGTCGAGAACTCGAGACTGGAGCCTTCTCCACAGTCATAACTTCACCGAAAAACACTTTACAGATCATTGATCATCATCAGATGTAGACGCAAAGCAAGATAGCTTCCAAGTGAATAAAAGAGAAGAGAGAGAGAGTGAGAGAGAGAGAGGGACAGAGAGCGCCCATGAGCTGCAGAAATTTGTGATTATGAATCATAAGCCACGACGAGTTGCTTTTTGTTTTTCAATTTTTGTTCCCCTTTTTTGATTTTTTAGGGTTCGTAAATTACCGGAATTACTCCAATGTTCGTTTTTCTTTCATTTTTGGGCTCGTCGTTTCTGGCTTTAAGCAAGCGGGCCAACACCTTAGAATTGGCTGGCGTGTTCTCTTTTTGGGGTCTCTTAGTTTTTTTTTCCCCTTTTTTTTAGATAAATGAATTTGAGCTACTTCAAGCAACGTCGACAGCTACCAGCTCAGATGCCAGATACCTTATGGCCACATACATACATAGACACAGATACAGAGATACCGATACCCGATTGGAGTCTGGGGAGGACCCTCAACGGCAGCTCGTCAGTTGCTTTGATTGAAGCAGTCGGTTTTTTGATGTTCAATGTTGAAGTTGGAGTTGGAGTTGGCTGCTCGCATGCATTGTGGATCGCTACCCGGGCGCAATTATACCGAAAAACCATCCATAATTATAGAGCGGCAACATATTTCGAAGTTAACACTTTCGTAGCGATGGCTTTTGGAAACTAGCTGCAGGCAAATTTTATTGATGCATCACAATTTAATGTGCAGTTGGCACAGGTTTTTTTTCTCCTCTCTCTTCTGTCTCTCTTAAGGTATCCCATCGCATCGCATCGGAACGATCATCATTTCATAGGGGCTCTTCACTGTCTCGGCGTATTTTTGGTCATTTGGGTATTGTAATTTTTTAATAAAATTTTTATATTATTTCCCTCAGTTTTTGTTATCGTTGATTCTCATGCTGTTGATTGGTATATCGTGTGTTTGTCAAGGCACGCAACGTTATAATTTCTTTTGATTTTGGATCTCTTTTCGTTTTTATTTATTAAATTGAGGTTATGTGCTACGCTTTGGGTTTATGATATGCTGTTCATATCCTTGCCGGCGGCTATAGCCACATTGTATGCCGCTGTTATTTTAATGGATTGGTAGACTCGGAAGATCGTATGAAATTATTTGATTTCAAATATCAGTTATTTGTGTGGAGCGTGAAAAGCTGTTATCGGAATGCTTTAATATATACTATATATGAAATGAACTTGATTGTTTTTCTGCTATCGTTATCTATATTGATCGATAACGTGCTATCCCAAAACATTTCTCCCAAAAACATACCCATAAACTTTTTATTCTCACACCCCAAAAATTTCCTACTAAATTATACCTAACAAATAACTAGGTGTCCCACACACGTTAGTAAAACCAGTTTTTCTGCTATCGTTATCTATATTGATCGATAACGTGCTATCGACTTACCAACGAGAGTCGTAAAACTATTTCTTCTTCGTCAAAAATCAGTAACTTCCATAAACTTTTGTATTTGCTCACATCTTGGCCCTATAAAATTTGCCTATCTAAATTATATCTTGCTAAGCAAATTAACTAGGTGTCTCGATTCACAGCGTTAGTAAAACCAGTTTCTATCCCTAGTTTCGTGTGGTGAAGATTATTTAATCTGGTCAGTGATTCTTAACACAATATCACATTACGATCAAAATGCATAGCAGATTCACACACCGAGCGACCTTTAATCAAATCAGCTAGTTAGCTAGTTAGCGTTCATTTCAATACATTTTATGATTATTAATATTATATGCTTTTATATTCAGGTTGATTATCGCTTTGTTCGAAACCAAAACAAAACAGCCAACACACGCTTCCCCAGTTCTATACATATATTAATCTCAACTTGGCTCAACTCAACACAATAATAGAGTATATACATATATAAGAATACATATATATCAAAACTCATTAGAATTGTCAACGCATAAATTAATTGCTCATAAAATGTCTAAGTTATGCCCCGTTGTGTACGAGTTTATCTGTTTTTTTTTTCTCTCTCTCTTATTTTATTTATTTTATTAATTTGTGTGAATGGAATTTGTTGTTTGCCGTTTGCGAAATCACATCTGACATATCCATCGATCTATATTGCGTATATATAAATATATTTATTTGTAGCAGTGTGAGTAGTTTATTGTATTTAATTACTCTGACTTTTTATTGATCTATTAATTTAAATATATAATTCAAGTCTAGAATCGGAATTCGCTATTTGTTTTTTTTTTCTTGACTAATTTACGCTCGTAAATGTTTTTATAACAATGGGCGAGTCAGTTCTTAAGTACTCAGTTCTTTATGTATATTAATATGCGAATAATTTGCCAATTTGAAATCACATAACTTTCGACTATATAATAAAGTAATCAAAATTTATAAAATAGAAAACCGATTTAGATATTGACAAAATGTCAATGTCATCATCCATTGGCTAAGAAACGATTTTTGAATATAATATAAAATGGGATAGAAATAGATTAAGTAGAGAATATTGAAGTAGTGGTTGGTATTCCTTAATAATATTAAGAAATTAATATATTATTTGTTCCGCTTTTATCGAATACTTTTTGTTTTAGCCTACCTCTTACCTATTGAAATTAAAATTATACAGTTAATCAAGTTGAACCAATCGTTAAATTGGCGAATCGTGGCCATCAACACATTATTACGAATACTTTTCTCTTGCTTGGCTATGCCAATAAACGATTAATAGATCAAGTTCAAAATGAGCTGGTGCCTCGAGTTAATTTCTATAGAGTCGCATAACGAATCCGATTAATGAAAAAGAAAATATCAAATACAATCTCACATCAAGCCTTTTTTTTTCTTTTCTCAACATCAACGCTACAAATTGATAAATAACCTTTCATTTCGAGTCGAGCGCAGTAAAATACAAATATTTATGGAATTTTGATTAAGAAATCGAGCGTCTGGGCGCCAAGAGAGGTTCTTCTTCTGTGGCTTGGCACAACGTTTCAATCTGTTGCAAGTGTTGCATATTTCAACGCAATTTCACAAAATTACATTTCAATTATTTGTGCTATTTTATTGTGAAGTCCCAGAGGAGACAGCGATCATCACACCTACTTTCTGGCAATGATAATTGCCCATAATTCAACAGCTTTATATGCTGTAGATTTCAGCTGGAGTTTCTGTTTCTGTTTCTGGCTGTGGCTGTGGCTGTAGCGTTTCGGTTTGAAGTCATCATCAACATGTGTTTTAAGCCAAGCCAAGCTGTCGGCCACATGCAACACGTGCAACATGCCAACTCAACTCGTCAGACATTTCTTCTTCTTCTCACTGTTTCTCTGTCTGTCTGACTGTCTGCTTGTACTGTCTTCTGTGAGCTATCACAACGCATGCCACTCTCGAGGCACACAAATTAGTTTCATGCTTAATGATTGCGTAAATGGTTGCTGGAATTCGTATTGCTATTGCCCATTAAATTGGTAGCTAGCCTAGCCTTGGCAACATCCAAGTGCAGCTAGCTTTAAGCCCTAACTTGGCAAATTAGCCAGTCGTTATTGGCATAGAATCAGAATAATGTTAAAGAATTATATAGAGATGTAATCCTCATGTAGTTGAAAATATATGGAAAATAAATCAATAAATAAAATATCTTAAAATTTTGAGTTTTCAGTTTGTAAGTTTTTTAATTTTTTTTAAATTTATTTTTACTTATTTTTAATTTATTATTATTATTTTTTTTACTTTTTTTTTAATTTTTTGTTATTATTATTTTTTTTATATACATATTTTTAAGAATTTTCCTTTTTAATTTCATCTAAAATTTCAAATTGATTTTAAATTGATTTTGTAACTTCTGTTGCTGCAGTAAATTCCACATAACTCAGCTCTGCTCCGCTTACAGCTAAAGTAAAAAATTCATGCACGCAACGCGTAATTTCAATAAATAAAAAAAAATAAAAGGCAGCCCCTTCACTTTGTCGAATCTTGTGAAAATTAAGAGCACAGAAAATAATTACGCACTTTTGCAATAATTTCTGAAAGAAAAAAAATTTAAAAAAAAGAAGAAGCCAGGTAATATGAACCTGTCGGCAATATACAGAGCGATATCCAAAGAGGACGGCCGAAAAGCGTTCGACCCAAAAGGAAGAAGCAGAGTAAAAGAAGGAGTAGTGCCACAATCAACGCCCCACGGGCCAACTTAGCCGGATTGCACCAAAATGCCAGAACGGCGGCCTCAACAGAAGTTATGATGGGACTGTATAAAGAGGTGGGGAGGAGAGAGGCAGGGTGGGGGGATGGGGAACGTCGTCTCGACGATTTGGCAATTGGTGCGGCCTGCTTTTTTTAGGCCCTTAGCTTGGAAATTGGTAGGAGTTGATGCGTTGATGCAATTACACCATAATATTCACACTTTGCGAGGTGAGAAAATTGCGGGCTATTAAAAGATCATAATAACGCGCAATGCCGCTTGATGCAGCGGCAGCGGCAGCAACAGTTGCAGCGGCAGCCTCAGCAGCAGCAGCAGCAGCAGCAGCTGTAGATGAAAATGAAGATGAAGATGAAGATGCTGCAAATTGTTGCCAGGCTCAAGCAGCAGCAGCAGTTGATGCAAGCAGCAAAAGCTTTGCCGCCGACATTTATGACAGGCTATGAAATAATTTTTTGCTGTTGTTGTTGTTGTTGTTGCTGTTGTATCTCGGTTTCCATATAAATATAAGTATTATGTTGAGATTCAACGATTCGCCGGTTTCCCTTACGTCTTTTTGGTTCTTTCGTTCGTTGCGACAAAGTTGCACACATGTCAAAAGTTGGAGGCGCTCCACTTGATTTAGAACTGTGCCAAGTGCCAAGGCGTTCGCAGAAATTGATTTTAAAAACGTTTTGAAAACTATAAAAAATTTAAATAAAAATGAAATTAACAAAAGCGAAATGAGTTGCCTTCAAGCTACAAAGTTGTTCAAATTGCACAAGAGTTTTGCAGGAATCAGAAGATTGAAGATTTGTTTGTGGAAATTTTGAAGAAATCTATTATTCCATTTAATTCCATTTGATAACATAAAATAATATTAATGTTATAGAAAGGTTTTTTAAAGCTAATATATGTATGTATAATATATAAAAAAAGAACAAGTAGATTGAACCTTTTATGAATAATAATTATTTATAATTTTTGCATATACTTTGAACAATATTTATATTGAGTTATATATATATATTTATATTTATCTTAGGTAATTCTGTTAAATTTTTGATAAATTTTACAAAATTTTAAAATATTTTGTTCCTTATTATTTATTCCTTATTTTCAGGACATTTTTGCTTTAGTTCAGGTCATTAACATCTAAACTCTTAACGTCTTTATCAAAGCAATTATACATTTTTGCTGCTGCACAAGTTGCTCTAATTTGCTTACAAGCTACACGAATCGAACGTTGTTGTTGTTGTTGTTGATGCATCATCTGCATGAGGCATTCAACACGCATTAGGTTCACACCCAGGCAACATTTTACTTTACACATCGCACACAAATTGTCGCTGCTTGTTGTTGTTGCTGTTGTTGTTGTTTCGCAGCCCACTAGCATTTTAAAAGGAGTCCGAAAGGCGAAGAGCAAAACCAGAATCAACTTCTACTAGCAACAGCAGCAGCAGCAGCAGAAGCAACAACAACAACAACAACGTCTCTCCACTGACTGTTGATACCAATTTGATGGCATAATTTCAACATGCCCCGCAGCCATATAAATTTGTATGTTGCTGTTGTCGTTGCCTCCGCTTCTGCTGCTGTTGCTGCTGCTGCTGCTGCTGTTGCCGTTGCCGCTGCGTCACAGTCGTCGTATGGCCAGCCGCCTGTCGAAGAAGTGGCAAATTTAATGCCAAAACAACAGAGGCAGCGACGGTGGCAGTGGCATCCTGGCCGGGATTTCAATTTTATGCCCAAAAGGTACGTCAACATGTCTGCCGCCCCGTCAGTCTTCCTCTTGCGCTCTCTCTGTCTCTCTTTCTCTCTCTCTCTCTCTCTCTCTCTTTGTCTCCTGCCGCATAATTGTCGAGTGCAGCTCCTGGACTGCAGATTCTCCCGTTGCTGTTGTTGCAGACACTTTTGTTACGCTTTTGTTGGTTAATTATGATTGCCTAGGCCACGCTTGATGACCCCCTCGAGCTGTTCAATTTTCGCAATATGCAAATGCGCATAACAACAACAACAACAACTACAGCTCTAAAAACAAAAAAATGAAATGAAATATGCACAAAATTGTACTTTCCATGAATTTAATTTATTTTCATAGATTTGTTGCACTTCTAAGCGATCCGCCGCCTATGCACGCCCATAGGCCATGCACTCCACACACAGTAGCTGACACAATTGTCATTTCGGCGCTGCCTTGGTGAAAATGCTCGCCAAAAAGATTTATGGGTGAGTGTGTGTGTGCGAGAGTCTGCCTGTTCTCCATATCGGGCGCAGACCGTCTGGCCTTTGCCTTTGCCTTAGCCTGGCCTGGCCTGGTCTGGCGCGACTTAGCTTGGCTTGGTCTCGCCTCACTTGGCTTTTGATACCGTCTGCATATCTTTTGGCTACTGGTTTTCCTTAAATACCCTGTATACATGTGTAGTGTGGGGCATGCTATAGTTGATATGCATAGATGACAATCTAACTCTCTATTCATATATAAATGTAAAACAAATAGTTTATGAATATAATTTAAGCTATGAATTAGAAAGTAAAGACAAATAAAATATGAGTTTAATTTAATTATTAATTAATTTATTTATAGATCATCTTACATATATTTTTTATGACATTATTATAATTTTATCTTATATTAATTATATTTCATATATTATATTATTATTATTATTAATTATATTTTCTATTTAATACACGTCATTTGCTAGTCGCATCCTCTTACCTTTCATCTCAATTTTTTAGGTTCTGCCAGACGCAACACCTCAAGGGGTTTTTCTTTAGTATATTTTTCCCCAAGATCTGCTAGATTTGCCGCCACGATGCGCGGCTTCCGTTTTGCGGGTCTGCACATCTCCTTTGAATGGCCAGCAATTTGCTTAGTTATGTTGTCTATTATTGCCTGTCAATATAAATGTCAAATTTCTGGCTCTTAAAAGCCTTTTAAAAAGCGCTCCATAAGTCTTTGTTTTTGGCTGCCGGCAATGGTTTTATTAGTGTGTGCAGAAAATTTAATTAAAATCGTTTCATTTTTTTTTTTTTTCTTGTGCGCGAAAAACGTGAATGGAAATTAAATTCAATTATGCACTCTTTATGGCATTTCCGCGGGGCGATTCGGTCGCAGCTTCAAAGCAACTAAAATATATATGTATGTATGTATTGGCGTTTAGATATACATATGTGTGCGCGCACACACACTCTGACATCTCTATCTATATGTATGTTGCAGAGAAACACCCACAGACCACACATCAGCGCACAATCGGATCGTAAAAACAACGCTCCAAAGTTGTTGGTAATTTGTAAAAGAGCGCGTCGAAAAGTTTTGTAGCGTAAAAAAAAATAAAGTGAAAAAAAAAAATTGAGATGAAAAATAAAGCAAGGAAAAGATGTTGTGTTATGTTGTGCCGCCATTTTGTTTGGCTCAACGGGATACAGGACAACGCATAGCAGTAGGGTGACTCAAGCAGTATAAAGAAGAATTATAAAATTATAAAAAATAATACTTATACAAGTAAGTTCACAGTTAGATAAATTTCCAAAATTATTTAAATTGTCTTTTAATAATATATGGGAAATAATAATAATATAAAGTCAGAGAAAAATATACTTGAATGAAAATGTAGATAATAGTCTCACGTTTTGAGTTCATATACTATTATACCATGATACGACAAATGAAGGAAAATTAAATTATTAGTCTGACTCGAAAATGCTTATTGAATAAGTATATTAGCTATATATGTATGTATATATTCTACATACTGAGTTATAGATAGATATATGTTTATGTATACGATACTTCGATATTATAAGCTTATTCCATAATGAAAATGCATATCAATTAATTTAACTTACTATCTATGCTTAAATTTTATTTACTATCTATGCTTATAGTTCGAAAAGAATGAACTCTATTCCTTATTAAATATGCCTAAACAAATAAAGTATCTGGAGGCACCCTAACCTCCGTATATACTGATAAATGTATATAGAGTATATGTTTATATCGTTTACGCTTTTTGGGTGTGGAAAGGGTTTGATAAACTTTTTACACATTATATGCCAACAGCAAGCGGGCAACCCAAACTGTGCTTTATGCCCCCCTAAGCATCATCTACCCCAGTCACGGCCCCGTCTCCTGCTACTGCTCCGGTTCCTGCTCGGGCTCCAAAGTAAGCCATTTGGTATCCTCTATGAAATCGCCTCAGCCGCGTAGTGGGTGCAAAAAAGTTAAAAGCAGACTTAATGGCGCCACTTGCGCTTAAAATTTATTTTATGATGCGCATGCTAAGCCGCAGTTGAATTTTAAAATACAACGAGGTAGAGAGCGAGAGAGAAAGGGAGAGAGAGAGAGAGAGAGTATGAGGTAGAGATAGAAGGATTTGCTACGCATCGTTGTCCTGCTGGCTTATCCTTAAGGGAACGCGTCGTTTGCGCCCCAAGAGAGAAAAACTCTTTCGAAAAAGTTTCGCGCGACTTTTTTTTTCCATTTTAAGCATGCGTCGGGCGTTGGTCCTTGTGCGAGAGAGATGGCACGAGCCAGCCTTCTGAGTTGGGGTGAAGTTGGCTGTTGTTTTTTTTGTTCTGGGTGCGGAAAATGGCATGTTAGCATGTGCCTTGGCTGTCAAGAACGCTGCGGGGCTTAACGAAAAGGATTTATGTATCAACGCTTTAAAATTTGGCGCAGATAACGCGCGTTTAATTGGCTCGCCGAGGGAGTGTGAGTGTGAGTGTGTGTGTGTGTTGGCTCTGACTTGACTTTGTTTTGGGTTAAACTCCTTTTCTCTACTCTTTTTCCCTCACGCACTCAATTTGGGAAAAGTGTTTGGTTGTCTTTTTATTTTGGTAAGTGCCTTAAATCGTTTTAAAAATTGGGTACGCAGCTTATCTGAATTTGGATGCCCTGTAGCGTGATAGAAGAGGCGTTTAAAAAAAAAAGGAAGGATGACTGTAAATGGATATAAAATACGTTTTGATATAGTCGAAAATATAGCCTAGTTTCACTTTGATTTAGTTATCAGAAAAATAAGATTAGACTAATATTCATTTATTTATTTATTTTTTTTATTATTTAGACTATTTTTAAGTGCATCATCTGCTCATTTGTTTCTATAAATAATTCAGGCTTGATATAATTTTTGCTATCTATAATAGTAGATAAAACTTCTTTAGATTTGTCCATGCGAACTCTTAGTCAAATTTGTTAGCTCTTAACGTTTTTAATAAGTTATTAAACTATATTTGGATTGCGTTCTCATACAAATTTAAATGTTTATGGCTCTAAGCTGCCCAGCTATTGTGTCCATTCGCTGGCCTGTTCCGCTAGCTAACAAAATGAATAATACACAAAACTCCCATCAGCCGGCAGCTGGGCCAATAACAAGTGAAAGGTCTTATGACCTTGATACTCGATTTAACACATAATACAGAGCAGCAGCAGCAGTATTTTGATTTTGATTTTGATTTCATTTTTGTGTTTGTTTGCTTGTTTTTTTCATTCTCTTTAGACAAAAAAGTTCTTAGACAAATAAAAATTAGTCTTTCCACATAATCAAGTCATAATATTGTGATAACTATTGTTCAGCCGGATCGTTCACATGTCAAATTTATATGGACAAAACTTTTTGTAAGCTGCTTACAAAAGTCAAAACTCTCAGCAAGCGTTCAATATGAAGTCTTAAGCAGCTTACGCGCCAATTGACAAATATTTTTGTATATATATATTTAAATATATATATATATATTTTTTTTCAACAAAAATATAAAGTGTTAATTTGTTTAAAAATCCAAATAATCAAAGAAAAGAAATATCAAATCGTATCAATGCAAATCGTGGCATCCATTTGCTTGTGTGTGAAACATGAAAATACACTTTAAGCTGCGATAAATTACAATAAATTAGAATTTAATTAAACTAAAAGACTTTTGATTCGAATTTTGACTTTGATCAAACTGAAATTCTTTGGCGCATTTCATAAGCGATACTAAAAATGTCAAAATATTATGCGTGCGGCCTTTTGACAAAATACAAATACAAACACAATTCAAACAAGAGACGAAGGGGCAGCACAAACGAAACGCTGTCGTGCTGTCATGCTCTCTCGGTGTGCCATTGTCCCGGTGATTGTGAATGCATTTTTCGACCAAGAGAGATACCCTGTATCCCAAGTCGAGACTCATGCCCAAGCCCTCACATCCAATGGGCTCTATTGTTATGCTCGTTTCTAACGCCTCACTAAACAACATGAGCTTATGCCCGTAAACCTAATGAACGGATTAAGTCGACTCGACGTCTACCTTTACACATGCTCGAGTGTGTGTGTGTGCTTGTCTGATCTTAAGACCTTCTATGAGTGCCTGTGTGGCATAAGGTGATAAACTTTGATATTTTAATGATATGTTCAACAAAACGTTCGCTGCATCATAAAAATGCATTCTGTTCTTTTCTCCCCCCTCTCCTGATCGTAGCATGTAACTGTTTCTCTCAAATGGTAAATCGGCTTTTGCTTTTATAGCCCAATACGGCTGCGCCTCCTCCCCACTTTTTTGTCCATCTGTAGTGCAGTCGCATTGATATTTCGTTTGGTATTTCGTATGACATTAAACTCATTCTACAGGTGTCCGTTTAATTTATGAGCTGTAAAAAAAACTCAATTTTGTTCACATATAGTTCTTGCATCATCTGTAGACTTAGATATAAAGGGTCTTGATAAAGAATACCCTCTATTTTTATTTTTTTGCAAAAAGTAGTGGACTGTATTATAGAGGATATGTGCTATTGATAATATGCTCACTCTTTTAATTAATTAAAAAATGTTTGGCATATAGTAAAGAACATTTGCATTTTCTGTCTATTTCTATCCTAACTCCCCTGGCCGGGGAAATCCCCTGGGAGGGGAAATCCCCTGGCCGGGGAAATCCCCTGGGAGGGGAAATCCCCTGGCCGGGGAAATCCCCTGGGAGGGGAAATCCCCTGGCCGGGGAAATCCCCTGGGAGGGGAAATCCCCTGGCCGGGGAAATCCCCTGGGAGGGGAAATCCCCTGGCCGGGGAAATCCCCTGGGAGGGGAAATCCCCTGGGAGGGGAAATCCCCTGGGAGGGGAAATCCCCTGGGAGGGAAATCCCCTGGGAGGGGAAATCCCCTGGGAGGGGAAATCCCCTGGCCGGGGAAATCCCCTGTGAGGGGAAAACCCCGGGGAGGGGAAATCCCCGGGGAGGGGAAATCCCCGGGGAGGGGAAATCCCCGGGGAGGGGAAATCCCCGGGGAGGGGAAATCCCCGGGGAGGGGAAATCCCCGGGGAGGGGAAATCCCCGGGGAGGGGAAATCCCCGGGGAGGGGAAATCCCCGGGGAGGGGAAATCCCCGGGGAGGGGAAATCCCCGGGGAGGGGAAATCCCCGGGGAGGGGAAATCCCCTGGGAGGGGAAATCCCCTGGGAGGGGAAATCCCCTGGGAGGGGAAATCCCCTGGGAGGGGAAATCCCCTGGGAGGGGAAATCCCCTGGGAGGGGAAATCCCCTGGGAGGGGAAATCCCCTGGGAGGGGAATATCTCCTGCATAAAAGAAGTGCAGAATGATTAGAATATCAGCTTGGATGGTTCAGGGTATCTTCTATTTAAATAATTCATATGCATTTTTTATTTCCACATTTCGTTTGCCTATTTCATTTGACTGAATCCCAAACTTAAACATAAATTTGAGCTGATGGCTATGGCTCATCATCGGTTTGAGGGCCTGGCAACGCCCCACATCAAATAGAACTTTTTGGTTTCTCCAGAAATCTATTTTGAAAAGGCGCGTGTAACACGAACAGTATTTTAATTTGTATATATATATATATTTTTCTCTCTTTCTGGCTGTGGTTTTCTCAGCTCAACTTCTTGTGCTGTATTTTATGGCAATATAAATGCGACTATTAAAACGTTAAAATTCCACATTTAAAATCATGTTCGGTTTAATTTCAAATCGAATTAATGCACAAAGGCGGGCAGCGAGCAGTGAGCAGTGAGCAGTGAGTGGCCTGAGACCAAACTGGCCAAGCGAGCATCTAACCCACTGTCGTATCTATGGCTATAAATGTATCTGTATCTGTATCTTGTATCTGTGTAGATGTGTGTAGCTGGTATCTGGCAGCTATCCACAGCCATGTCAGACAATCAACTTAACCAAGTTAGTCAAGCGGAGTTGGTCATTTCATTCAACGGCTAATAAAATGCTTGAGTTATCCACATGTTAGCCACTGGCTAATACAGTTTAGTCCGTCTGGGTCTGGGTGCGGGCCGAGAGTGGGGCAAAGGCGTTCAGTTGGCGCTGTGGCGTGGCACATCATTAAAATCAACGTTTACATACAGCAAACATCAATGCAGACAACAAATACTTTTAACTGCAGATAAAAATCAGCAACTGAAACAAAAGTGAAACAAGACAAGAAAAAAAAAAAAAAACTTTTCTGTGTGAATAGACGAATCTGAAATACTCTATTTTAGAACTATTTTCGAGGTGATATTAGTTAATCTCTATGTAATTTTAGCAAATTGGAAATGAAAAATCTTATGCTTGGAGTTGAAATATATATTCAGTATATTATATTATAAATTGTAAAATTAATAAAATACTCTATAAAATAATCAGATTAAGTTATTGTTGGTATATAACTAACCTATGCATATTTTGTTAAGTTAGTTATGTTAAGTTATGTTGAGGAATGATTAGCTTTTTCAGCACATTTCAACTACAATTTGTAAGATGCTTTGTCTATATAAAGTGTATAGAAATATTAGTACAACTTACGATTTACATTTGAAATAACGCGAACACGAACATGGCTCAAACGCGGACGAAAAGCGAGGGAGAGGGGTGTGGCTAGAGAGAGGGAGGGATGGAGAAAGAGGTAGCAACTAGTGGAAAGCGCGCACGAGATTGCCGACTTCCTGAGCGGCTGCTGGCAATGGCTTTGCTTTTGCTTTTGCTTCAGCTCTGGCTTTTGTCTGGGCCATCGCATTTAAGCTCAGCTCATTTACAATTCCAATTATGCACAACATTTTCTAATTACACGACCATCAACACCGCTGCTCCTAGCCGGATCGGAGCATACATATATCAACGGATACGTCGTCGCGTTGATTTCATTTGACTACCAGACGTTGTTAACTTGGCCAGCAAGATGGTTCATGGTAATAGCGTGGGCTGGTCAACATCGTGATGATGCTCAGTTTATTGTTTTATTTTTTTGTTGTTGTTGCTATTTTCGTTTCTTTTTTTTTTTTTTTTTTTTTTGCACGCCATAATTATCGTATGTTTTTAATGTGCAGCTAATTGTATTGCAATCATTCACATTTCGCATGTGGCCAGTGTTCACTGTACAATGCGGCAACGCGAACATTTTAATTGCAGCAGCCGCAATTTTTCATACATTTTTGCATTGTGTTAAAGTTTTTTTTTTTGTTTTTAATTTTAATTTCTTTGTTATTACCCATACGCCAAGCTGGCATATATATACATATGTATATCTCACTCTTTCTCTCTCTCTCTCTCGCTCTTGCTCACTTTGGCTTTTTTTCAACAGCTGCTAAATTAGTTCAACACTTCAGTTGACGGCATGTTCCATTGGCATGACATTCAACTGACAGTTGGTAATCTCTGGCATGTTGGCAATTTCTGACAGACCAACTGACAGACGGAGAGCCAGACCGACAGACTGACAGACCGAGCGACCAAACGACAGACAGATAGACGAGCCGGCGAGACGTTGGGTTGACAGCTACTGGCAAGCGTGTGGATGACACTGAGAGAAAAAAACAATGATTGCCAATAAAACAATAAAAAATAGAGCTTATAGAGTATCCATGGAGGTCTTTGTGAACTGGTTCATAATCAACTGGCATAGTTTTTAGTCTATCAGAATAGTCAAATAAGTTCAATAATAATTCCTATTGAAACTGTAGTCTGTATTAGCAAAAAAAAAAAAATAAACAATGCTTCGCTCTGGAACTGGTTCAGTTCATAGTGCACTTAGTTTAATAGTTCCGTAATAGATTTATAATAAATATATTTAAAGCACAAATAGAAACTAGTTCAGCTTTTGCTCCCATCGAAACTAGTTCAGCAAACTTTGAGGCAATAATCTTGAGCTATACACTATCATTTCTCTCAGTGTAAGCACATTGTGTCTTGCATCGAATCGAGCTTTGTTGCATGCGTTGCACTTACAAATAAAATTGTTGCATTTAAGAAGCAGAAACAACGCCTAGAAGAAGAAGAAGAAGAAGAGAGCGAGCGACAGCAACTCTTTTATTATTATTGCTCTGCTTCCTCTCGAAAACAACAAAAAGGGGTTGCTGCAACACTTGCCGCACAGCCTCGAGGGCAGCTTGTAAATTTCGAACGTTGATGTTTTTATTATGATTAAAGGTAATGGGGTGTGGCTAGCTGTATTAGCCATGCACAATTATGGCCAGACTGAAACTCAAAATAAGTTGTTGTTGGAGTTGTTCAACTTTGCGTGGGCGTTGCCAGACGCGGAATGTCGCCTCGTTTAAGATTTTAATTCTTGTCAGCGGACAAAATTCTGTTCTGTGACTGTGACCCAGGCAGACGCAGCGACTCCGACTCCAACTCCAACTTTAACTTCGCGGATCGAAGCTGAGGGCACAGTGAAAACCACCTGCTGAGTCCGAACACAAGGCACTGTAATCAGTTTAAATAACTGCAGCAGAGTATTGGGGGAGAAGCCAGCAGGCCTCTTGACTGCTGTGGTGCTGGTGGAGGTGCTGGTGGTGGTGGTGTGCTGGGGAACACCACTCTGACATTTGACTGTGGTGCCACAATGAACACGCCATAAAGCAAAAGTCAAACAAAAAATTAATAAAAACGTGTCTACGGATCGACACCGGGCAAACGGTCATCGCGAGTTTTGCAGTTGGCTGTTTTGCATGTCGAACGATCGATCAAAATATTAACGAGGGTATGCGTCTAAAGCCCGACGCACACATACATACATACCTACCTACATATATGTATAACTTTACTTGGATATGATGCCAAACGGTGAAGCCAGGTAAAGCCAGTCAGTGTGTGCAGGGCTCTCGCTCTCTGAGCACTCATGGCCCCGAAACGAAATTCTCTGGCATTAAAAGCGCGTATAAAACTGTCAAATTGCTTTGTGCTGGCCAAAAATTATGGGCCATCATTAGCGTTCAGCTTGTATGCAGTTTGTTAAGTGAAATTGAAAACACCATCCAAGAGACCTTCGACTTCGTCAGTGCTCCTTGAGAGCTTTGCAGGGTTTGCACATATTTTCGGGTCTAACGCACGTGTTGACAGCTTATTAATGTTTGGCTATAAATCGCAGCTTAGCACAAAAAGGCTGGCAACACGATCAGACAACATTCATGTGGATCTGGCAACACTGTTGCAGCCGTTGTTGCCAAATTTTCAATTGAAAGTTCTAAGTAAATAATTAGATTTGAATGAATATGAATATTAGATTTATATATAATACTAATCTAAGAGAAATATGTACATATTTATTTTATTTCTCTATTTTATTTTCTTAGAAAATTTTGTAGCAATATCTTCATCTATATGTATATCTATTTAGTTTTAATTAATGAATATGAATGCATATTAATTATATTTATATACAATGATTATATGACTAGAAATATAGTTTTATCTTATTTCCTTACGTCACAGAATTTTTCTTAGAAAATTTGTTAGCTATATCTTCAGCTATATATTTATGTATTCAGCTTTGAAAAAGTATTATAAATAAATATAAAGTCTTCAAATATTTATCTTAAAATTTTTCATTTAATTTACAAATCATCTTTGGTTTATCTTCATATAATAGATTAGGAAATTATAAATTAAACATTGTTGTCAATTTTTCACTTTTAGTCTGACTTGATTGTAAAAAACTCTAGAATATTATTTCTATAATAATCCATCAAAATTTTGATGTCTTAAGCAACTGCAGCTCTCTTTTCACCAATAGAAGCATTGCTAATTTGCACTCTTGAGCATTTCTAGACATGCAAACTCTTGGAAATTGTTAAATGTATTCAAAGAATTTTGCTGGGTGGTCCCCCAACAGCTTGTTGATGATTAGAAACAAATGCAATCAATGCACTGAGCTCTTGGAAAACTCATCATAAATACAACATATAGTTAGGAGGGGGTGGCATCTGAGATGAGGCGGGGAGGGCGTATGTGTGCTGTCAAAAGTGACAGCTATAATTGCGACGTCATAATGCTGCGTCATGTCTATGACAGTTTAATTGTGGCTAGGAAAGCGCGCAATTACATGTCGACCGTAGCACTGCAAAAAATATATGCATACACATATGTACATACATATATAGAGGCTGAAAATGTGGAAATATAATTGAAAGAAAATTTGCATTGGCAGGCAACTTGTTAGACGACGACTGCTGCTGCTGTTGCTGCTGTGCTGCTTTGCACCCAATTAAAATGTTTCACACGTTTGCATAATTAATACTCAAATAGCGCGCACTTGTCGGCGAAATGCCCAGACATGATCAAGGGAGGCAGGGAGGGGCTTTGCCTAAAGCGGCATAGTATACTATATTGTGCCAGGGGCAAACTAAAAAGATATGCGACAAATATGAGATGAGACGGTCGAGTTGAGTCGAATGCTAAATGCGCTGCAAGAGCAGATTTGAGAGAGCAGGAGAGGTGGGGAGATTATTGATAACAGTAAGAGAGAAATTAAGAAATTATATGATATGATATGTATAAAATGCTTGAAATATTTATTTATTTATTTAAGTAAAATTGTTATGCGTTAAAGATTTTGTATTTTGTAAATTAATATATTTATAAAATATTTAAAACAATAAAATAATTATATATTATAATGTAAAAATAAAATATGTATACCTTAATAATAAATATACTCAAGATCCCTACTAGAATTTAATAATAAAAATAAAAGCAAAAAAAAAAAAAATGTTTTCAAGATATTTAATGAAGGCTCATTTAAAAACAATTTTTTAATATATAAAATATATTGCACATAAAAAGAATTTTTTAAAAATTCTGCTTTATATATTAATTTATGAATTTATTTGATTAATTTTTGTGAATTATTCAATACTAATATGGAATAGAAATATATTGAGAATTTAAAGTTTAAATGAGAATAAGAATTCGAGATTGTTAAGACAATTTATTAACTATAAATTACGATTGCGTAATCCATATATATCCATATATAGACAGACATATATATATGAGCTACTAATCAATTTCTTAATAACTACTCTTAATTGACTACTTTTTTATGGATAATATAAAGTAGCTGTAATTTCCTAAGAAATTAATATAATAGAATATAATACTAACTAGGTTTTCTATAACAAATCAAATATATCATATATCAACTTCAAAGCTTTGGTTCAGCAGCTAAACTAGATATTCCAAAAAATATATTATAATATTATACATATACATTTATTTTCCTATCACATCATCATTATTTCATAACTACATTGTAATATTCTTTTCAAGAAAGAGCAAAATTGAAATCCAATGCTTGTGGCGGCATTTCTCAGAAGTTCTCGTTTCACTGTTGTCGAAATTGTTAATTATGATATTTGCCTTGAGAGTCGGACTGCATTTTTTGACAGAAATGGGGGCTGTGGCTGGGGCTGCGTTATTATTTAAGCGCATGACAAATAAAAATGTTGCAAATATGCAAAACAGAGAGCGAGGCGAAATAAAAGGTTGCCACGGCGCGTTGCATGAACTGACGGGGAAAATGTTACTTGGTTAGCAGCGGCAGCAGACAAAACTGTCATCTGTCAATTTGACAGTTTAACTAGGTAATTAGTGTGTGCACAACAAAACACACACACACACACACACACACATAGACACCCATACGGGCGCATACTCTCTGTGCCTGTCAGTGGGCACTAAAAAAAATAAAGAAACACTTGAGCCTGCCACAGATTCTCAATTTCATTTGCTACTGCCACTGAAATGTCTCTCTTCCGCTTGTAATTCATCATTTGACGCGCACTGGCAGCACTCTGCTTCTTCTTCTTCTTTTTGTTGTGCTACAGATCTGGTAGCTCCACGGTGCTGCTCTGTTCCATCTAGTTGAATGATATGCGGACGCGCGCATACTTCCTGCTATCCCAGTTGTTTCTTGGCTTGCTTGGCTCCTGCAATTACAGCACTTTTAAGTGCTTCATTGCCAACTTCATTGCAGCGCAACGTCATTATCATCTTGAGTATATGACCATGATCATCATCATCATTGTGTTCGCTGCGTTTGTCATTCGAGTGGAACCAAACAGACGAGTTCGCAAATAAATCATCTTGTGCTAACCCCAACTCTGTAAGTTTTTCCTTTTCGCCATCTCCCCAACTTCACTCCCATTTTCTCTTTTCTCATACCATTTGTGTTGTGCTACTTTGCTTTATTCCTGCTCTTCACACACTTTACTTTAGTACGTTCTGCTAGCTTTCTTATGTTTGCGGAAAATTATGTTGCTGCACTCTGGATTATGTGGGCAATTGAGTGGTTCTGCTTTTGTAATAAATGTTTTGGATTCGTAATTAAAAGATTTCTGTAGATGGAACGAAGCTGAAGGGAATATTAAGTATTTAATTATGTAATTTTAGATTTATACTTTATATATATATAGTATGTATGATAACTGAAATATCTAAATACCTCTGCTCTCCTTTCGACAACTCTCTCATGCGTTCTCTTGAGATGACGAAAGGCAAGTGTCTTTGCATCCCTTTTCTCTCATCTTCGTAAACGTTTTGCATATTAAGTTCTGCTCATCCATTCCATACAACCTTGAGAAGCTGCTCAATTGCTGGGGCTTGACTGCATTTAAACAGTTGCTAGTTACAGGTTGGTAGTCAGTCAAGCGATTTCTTTTTCTTTTTTTTTTTTTTTTGCGTAGCTATTTTGAAGTTTTGCAACCTTGTAGAAACCATTCATTTGGCACACAAATGAATATGTAAGGCATTTAGCAGCTAGTTAATTGGCCAGCTGGCATATGAAGCTCACTGGACAGGATTAAAGAGACGCATCTTGACTTGAGTTTATATTTAATGAACTGTTTTTATTGCGACGGTCGGTTGCATGTATTATAGAAGCAGCAGAGGCAGACACATCATTATTAAAATCACCTGTAATCAAGTTCAAACGTCAAAAACTAGATAACTAGAGCAGTGCACACACACACACACACAGATACACACGAATACAACACACAAACACTGCTGCAAGAGGCAGCGATCAAAACAACATCAAAACCGATTTAAAATCGATTAACCTGTTTCTCTCTGGCACTTCATAAGCCAAGTGGCTGACGCCGAAAACTGTGTGCGGCAACAGGCGACTGCCAACAACAACAACAACAACAACAACATGCAACAGGTTGATTTACGGCAAATTCTCACATGTTGGAGCAACAACAACAACAACATTGAAAGCGGCTGCAGCTAAAGAAACAACAAAAAAATGAAACACGTGAAGAACACAGAAATGTTGCCGCTGCCGATGACGCCGACAGAACGTTCAACAGTGAACACGCCCACAACACTAAAGGCAAAAGGCTAACAACAACAAACAGCAGCAGCAACAACAGCTCAAACCCAGCTCAGACTGAGGTGAGAAAATGTTTGATTAGAATTTTGGTTTTTTTTCTTCATTCTGTTTTTTGTTTTTTTTGGCCTAAGCCACAAGCTTTGCGTGCGTCTGTCGGCTAAGATTTTTGATTTTCGGCTTAATTTTGATTTTATTTTAAGTTTTTTTTTTTTGGACAGACGACTGTTTGTTGCTTGCCGCCAGCAATAATTTTTTTCTGATCTAATGTGGGCAGCTGCCTAAAGAGCAAACGGCAACAATTTATAGAAAAACTTATTAAAAATGAATTAAAATGTAGCAGATCAACGTATTTTGTTATTATAATTGTAATTGGTTGAGAGACGAGGGAGGTATATAGAAAATATATTTAAGTAATTATGAAATGCTTTCAAATCAGATATTAACTATGAAGAGAATTCTATCATATTTGATATGTTTTGTAAAGGATGCCGATTGAATTTTATATAAATTAAACTAAACTTACTGTAACTCAGCATATTCCATCCTTTAAAATATCTTCAATTTCTTTGCTAACACCGATCCAATTATTGAATTGAACCTAAAAGTAACTTTGTCTAATTTGTTTTGGTATAAATAAGTAGCTGCCATCTACGCCCTCACCCTAGGCCCTTACTTCGACTTTGCCATTGCCTCCAGCTAAGCTCAATTTCACGGCCAATACTTCAAAATGAAATTTTAATTTATTAAGCGTAACAATTTTATAAATTGCGCTCATTGCATTGAAGCCCGCCCGTGCCGCAGTTGAGAGATTCGAGGGGTTGTTAATCCGGCGTAACTGCTGCGTTGTTCATTTGCTTGTTGTTGTTCTCAGTGGTTGCTCTTGTTGTTGTTGTTGGTGTTGTTGTTTGTGAGGCAGTTTTGCCGAGTGCCAAGTTGTGATATTTCGCACATTTTACCCCTTTTCAATGGCTGCCGATTTGCTGAGGGTTAACCAAAGGGGCGGCCTCGACTTGGTGCGCCTCCCTCCTGCCCGCCCGTACGCAACTCTATTTGTTAGGGTTGACTTAATCAGTGTGCGCGCCTCTTGACTCTTTGTATTGTCGGGCTGCTGTTTGGCCAACTTGACAGTTTATTTTACTCTCTCTATCTGTGTGTGTGTGTGTATGTGTGGTGTTTTTTTTTTTTTTTTTTTTGGGTTCCGTTATCTATGGTCTCATTAACGGGGTAAATCGCTATGCATGCTTCAATGATTTTTGACTGCTTCTTTTGGGAAAGTCAGTCAAGTCTGAAATCAGTTTCAGTGGGACAAAGACAAATCAGCGAGCTAAAGTCCAAGAGCTTTAACAAGTTCTTGGTTAGATAATGCCGTATGGTTTCTTGGCCTACTTTTATTTTTATATATTTTTCGTTCATTTTCGTTTAGTTGTTAACTAACGTGCTTGGGCATATTCTGTTTTATCCGTTGTTGTACAAAAAAACGTGACTTTTTGCGAACATTTGGCATTAGATTTGCATCCGCTGTACGAGTTTCTATCCGTGTTACTGATACAAGTCTTTGAACATGTGTTAAAACATTTAGCAATATTGTTTTGCTATTTGGCTGGCATTAACATTGATCAGCGAGCATGTGCCACGAATGTGACTTTTGCAATTAACAATTGTACCGTATTGTTAAATAATTGGCATTGCAATAAAAAGTAAATGAATTTAAATAAATATTTAAGTTCCGCTTGAATAAGCTAGAAAATGGTTTGATAAGATAGCTGTATATATAGAGTACAATATATAAAGTATATACACAGCATTAAATACTCGTTCACGATTAGAAATGAGTATATTGGTTGTATGGATTATTCGTGTTGAGTCTTCTCTTTCTATTTAAGATCTTAGAGACTTTAAATATGGTATATGTACATATAAAAGGTTGATCATGTATCAAAGCACAAAATCATATATTACGAGGGCGGTCCCAGAAGTATCAAAGAAAACTCAATAAATTCAAGAGAACTTTTCTTTATTTATCAACATAAACTTGTTTTAGTTCTACACATTTTTTACTGAGATATTCTATAGCTTCGATATACAGATTTTTAATAGACAAATCTACAACCATAGATGGCGCTATTGTATTATCCCCAGCTAAGACTTAAAAGTATAACTCCATCTTGAAACTTATCAAATGTAATGTCGCCCAACTGCAACATTCTTTCTTGTTTCACTTTATCTTGTATAGTTTTAAATAAATATTCCACTTGCAATTTTGTAATTTCAACTACAAATTAAACTTAAGTCAAGACAATGGACACATCAGCTGTAAAGTTGCAATCTTAAAAGTGAAATCAGCGTGTTGAAAGCTGCAAAGAGACAGTTCAAATCACAAGTCGTGAGCCTTTTGTCGATTGTCTTGTGACAACAGAGAGAGACAGAGAGAGCTAAACTTAATGACAATGTTGAGAGGCAAAATAACAAATGTGGCTTAAGGAGAACTAACTACACACATTGTTGTTTTGTTTGTACGAGGCAGACTCGATGGCAACGTTGGCAAGTGAAGCGTTATCAACATGCATGCAATTTACTCATCATCACAGATCGAAAGGTGATAGCCGACATGTTACTTTTTAATTGACGCGAAGATGAGTCAAAATGAATTATTACTGCAACTAATATGGAGTCGCCGCTTGTGCGGCAATTAGCCAAGGCAGGAGCCACAAGCGGCAACAACTGAGCCACCAAAGTGGTTGCAAAAGTTGGCAAAACTGCAATTTAGGCCGCATAGTTCGTTCAGGCCGGACGTTGAAAGACAATAATGCTTAATAATGAGCTGTAAAGTTTATTAATTGCCAGCGCGAATTTGCCGAGTCGAGGAGCTTCAAGTGGAGGGGTTTCCAACTCCTATTCAAGGTGCGGCTAATGAGCCATTTGCGTGTTGTCAATGCTAATGCTTGACTGTCTCTGTGTGTGTGTGTGTGTGTGCAGACATGTCCCAGGCACACATAAACACACACACACACAACTACATACACAAATGTATATTCACACACATTAAAACTGAATTATTGAACAAGTTTTTTTTAGCAACTGCAACTGCAACCAAATGACATCTGTGCCATGTGTCAAAGTTCGCCAAATGTTGCACAGCTCAAAATGCACGCGACAAGAGCAGACACAATAAAACAATTTCAAAAGTCTATTTAGTAAGCTTCAATTGTTAAAAATTAATTAGAGAAATTTATGTGGATATTTTGTATGAGTTTCATAATCGCTATTTGAATTATATCTTGAGAGTAGTGCTTATTCTTAACCCAAACCATTCGGTATATCACTTACACATGATCTCAGAGTTCGTGAGTTAAAACCTTGTCAAGCGCCCTAAACTATATTCACTTTCAACGAAACTCCCCATTCCAATTTGAATATAAATTTAAGAGTGCTGGCAAATGTTGTTGCCATATGTTGTGTTTCACTCGAATACACGCATTCGGGCATTCAGCTATTTAACATTTTCTAGTTAACACTTTGTAATTGCACAATGCAAAATCACTGAACTGCGAACAGTCGGCCGACAAGTGAAACGGATTGAAGCGGCTCTCGGGCAACTTGAAAGTGAAGTGTGCCATAAATCAATCGAATTTCCTTTTGCGCTGTGTCCCTTTTCGCTGTATAAATTTAAATTGAGTGACAAAAACAAAAACAAAGCAGCCAAAGCTGAGAGAAAAAAGGACATACCTCGGCTCGAACTTGTTTTGCATTAAATGATGTGTGAAATGAAGCCGTTAAACATGTCCATTGGGATGGGCTCCTTGATTTCTAGGTGAATGCGCGCTAAGAGCAGTAGCTCAAGGGTATGCAAATTAGTCAAATGTTTGAACATCATCCATATGCTGCCTGTTTATTGCCATTAAACAAAAGAATAATCGTGCTGAGCTTTGTGAGAGGTAATATTTTCAAATGTAATTTGTTTAAATGAAGAATATGCCTAGGCTTATGAAATGGATGACTTTTCCTGTAATCAAAAATGTCTTAAATAGAGATTTTATCAATGAAGATATCAAATTATGAAAGAAGAAAAAATATACCCTATAATATGTGGAATCAAAACAAAAGTGTAGTAGGAAGAGGAAAATCAAAATGTAAGTCGCTGTGGTTATATCTATATATAGTTATATATAGGTATAGTTATAGGTAATTATAAAGGAATTGAATGAAACAGAATCTTTATATGGCATTTAAACAATTTTATGTCTTTGGTCTGAAAAAGGATTATAATTATTATTTTGTCTAGAGATTCCAGAAAGAAATTATCATAATATAGTATATAATCTGGAGGTTCTAGACTAAATTAAAAATAGAATTTGCACAGAAAATAGAATTTATTTATTAAAAAAGACTTTTTCTTTATAGAACCAAATGGAACTACATAAATGTACATAAATGGTAATCTGAATAAAAACTTGTTTTAGTTTTTTTTCTTTTTTTATAAAGATGACTCAATGCTTGCTATAATATATACTAAGAAGGAACACATTGTTCATAATAATCGTTGACTTTATTCGGAAGCTTCTTACTACGCTTTCCATATTCAAATCCCTGCAAAACTCATCTTCTTTATGGATAATATCTCTGTGCTTGTCTCATCTGCATAACAAATATGGCACTGATCAAAATATGTTTAAGGTGTCAATCTATTTGCTGTCATATTAAAACTTAACAAAAGGCAACACACACACACATACACACACACATACACACACAGAGACACATAGGCCATGTAAATGCTTTTGACACATTTGGTAATTGTCATTTATGGAGCAAGCAAATATGCTGAGGTTTTCGCCCCACTCTGTGGCAAGAAGTCCTTTTAGCTGAATGCTCTCTTGCCTCTCTTGCCACAAGCCGCATTCGAGTTGATTTGCTAATTGCTGAATATGTCTCCAGATAATCAATGTTTAAAATTTTGACACGAGCAACGCTGTCCAAAGACCAAGTTGCGTAGCCAAGACCTAAGAACTAATTGACACGACAATTACCAAAGGTGAGGTGAGGTGTCGGGGTCAAAGCACCAAAGAGAGTTGGAAAGAGATAGCGTTAGCCAGAGAGCAAGTCGTCTGCTGATGCTTTAGTGCCTGGTCAGCTGCTGGGCTCATTTGCCAGTGACCACAGCGTCGTGTGTCGTGTGCTAACAAGCCAACATATCCATGTCTATGTCCGTATTACCGATACTAAAGGGACTGGCCCAGTGCACTGAGCGAAAAATTAAGAATCAATGGGCTTTAAAAATATTTTATATTGTTTCAGTTGAGGGAAGAAAAGTTTTCTTATTGCTGTAAACCTTTTTAAGTTCGTTTCTCAATTGGCTATATTATAGCTCTACAGCGTTAATTTCTCTGTCTTCTTTATTTCTCTCAGTGCACCTGTCGTATCCTGTATGCTGTCCTTTATGTGAATGTGTTACTTCTGGGCTGTCTTGAGCAGTTATTGTTATATTGGCTTGACATGTAATGCATTGGAACCCCTTTTTGGACATTGTCTGCCTGTCTGGCTGTCTTTCTGTCTGTCATTCAGCTTGCGGTTGTCAACCCTCAAACTCAAACTGCTCATCAGCTGCCCCCCCCCCCCCTCCTTCCACCTCCCCCATTCGTTTCCTTCTAAATTGCATTACGTATCATTTTCTGGCCTAAGCTTTTGCGGTTTTGCATATATAAATATATATAGTTTTTTTTACAGTTTTCTGTGGTCACATATTTTATAATTAAAAGCACATTAATTAGTCGCACTGCAACGCTCTTTGTAGTTGGGTAGTTCGCATTTTGGCGTGTGCGTCGTTGGCGATGCGTTGATGTGACAACGACAACAACCACATCATGCCCAATGCTTTGATCTTTCTTTTAATATACCCAACAACAACAGCGACAACAGCAATAAATGCACATTTTTGCCAACTACTGTGACATCTTACGGCCAGCAGGACCTAAAAAGTTGCTCTACATTCATTGAGGCATACACAAAGCATTAATTATTGTTTACATAATTATTATCAATTTTGTTTTAATTTTATTGCAAAGAAATATATTTTTATATATACAATATTTATATATTTATATATGTTTTTATATTTCTTATATTCGTTTTGAAAACATGTAAGAGAAAACTAGTTTATTGAACAGCTAAAAATGTCATCAAGATTTAATTTATAAATTTAAATTATGACAATATACAGAATGCATATTTTTTGTTTTTATATCTTCTTGATTATATATAAATATTTATTTAAAAATTTTTAAAAGTATATATTCATAATTATTTATGAATATTTTTATATAATATTTTATATAAAAATATATACATATGCCATCTTTTATCTGTAGATTCTTTTCTTTTAAATATCATTAAAATATGTATTCAAATATTTAAGTAAAGCAGAACAAGTTTTTTATTTGTGTTATGTTACTAGAATGTAAATTATAATAATTTAACTTTGACCCATATTAAGTTGATTCAAGTAGTTTTAGATTTTCCACGCCTCAAGTCAATGCATATATTATTATTTTTTTTTTTTTAGAGGTTAACATTTTAAATTCAACTATTTACTGATTTTAATAGTTTTCTCATAAATTTGGTTTGACTAGAAAAATCCAAATTTTGAGGAATTTTTTTCTTAAATTTGTCATTTTTTAAACTTATCTATACTATAAAATTTTAATTAATTTATTTTTTTCTTTCATTTATTTATAGTCTACTTTTTCTTATATTGATAAAATTCTGAAGCTTTTAATACGGGCTGCCATGAAATTGTAGCGCATTTAATATGTCTGCCATATGCAGCGCTTGCTTGATGTCATTTACTTATTCAACCCACTGACTAATGCACAACAATTAAAGTCTAAGAATATATAGCTCATATATATGTGTGTACATTGGTATATACAAGATATTGCTTACGCAACAAAAACAGTTTGACTACACCCACATATATATGTGTATATATACATATATGTATATACACCCAATGACAGACCGCACACATGTAAAGTAAATGCCACAAAGCAAAGGCAGAAAACAGATATTTATATACATATATACATGCATGTACATGTACATATGTATGTGTGCATACAAAAACTCTTTGCAAAATGTCGCCGACGACATTTTATTTCGCCAGATTTTCTTCGACTAATTTTTCATTTTCTTGTGGCCAGCAAAAAAAGTACTTGGTATCGCAGACTTGTACTTGGACAGGCGAGGCGAGGCAGTGAGGCAGTGAGGCGAGGCAGTCAGCGCACATAGGGACACAATTAATCACTGTGAGTGAGTATTTGGGATATCTGAAGCCGCATGCATGCATTTGGGTACTCTGACTCGGCATGGTGACAAAAATGTCGCCTGATTTTGTCTTAATTAACGCCAAACGCTTCAATAGCGATAAAATATGCGCCAGTCAGGCAGCCGTTAGCCCCAATTGCTTTAGTTTTTTTCTGGGGATATTCCTTTTTGCTCAATTCCAATTAATGTGCCTCACGCGCGCTCATCAGTCAACGCGGTGGCTGCTAGCTGCTGGCTGCTGGCTGATGGTGGTGCTCTTTGGCGGTTGGCTGGTGGTGCAAGATTTGCTCGGTTTCCAAATTCACGCATCATTCGCACATTGGTGGCAGACGGGATCAGAGAACCCGTAACGCATTCAGACCCGGTTGCATATTTAATTGGACCACACATGCATTGTGAGGCAGATGCTGGTGCGGCAATACCCTGTAATGCATAGAATAGTAGGAGAGTTTAGTTTGATGTGTGTTGAATGTAAAAATTTTGAGATTTTTACTATATTGAACAAGTCAAAGAGAATATGTCGTATATTCATAGGATATTTATAAGCCATAAGGTGGGTATCTTTAAGTCAGGTTCAAGGCTTTAATTAATAAATAAATAATGATAAACTATATATATACTCTGTATTCTTTCATGCCTTTTGAGCTTTAATTTGAATTGCATATTCTATCGCCTCTACAGAGTATCTCATAGTCGTTCATTTACTGTCAACAGTTGTATTAATTCATTGACTCAGTTTTTTTTTTTGGTTTGGTCAACGCGTCGCCGCCTTAAACATTTGTCTTATTTTGCGCTGACAACTTTGGAAGCTGCTTAAGTTGCTTCCAGTTCCCCAAAAGCTACCGCCCGGGTGTAGGTGTCTCAGCTCTATTCCCTTTACTCCGCTCTCCCTCTCTCTCTCTCTCTCTCCATCTCATTCACTCCTTCTGCCCTGCACAGCTTCTTATATGCCATTGAACTCGAGGCAAATGTGTGTCTGTTGATTTACGATTCTATGGGGCGACGCATTGCTTAACAATTATGACTCAATGCGATGTGTTTTGCGTTGTTGTTTGTTGTATTTGATTAGCATAAAATAAACTATAATTTAAATTTATTAACTAGTATGCAAGCATTTGAAAGCTTAACTGATTGCGCG
The DNA here is from genome assembly GCA_035045965.1 of Drosophila aldrichi. Classification (NCBI taxonomy): domain Eukaryota; kingdom Metazoa; phylum Arthropoda; class Insecta; order Diptera; family Drosophilidae; genus Drosophila; species Drosophila aldrichi. The sequence goes on along the minus strand of JAWNOM010000007.1, from coordinate 2,619,730 downwards.
TTCTGTATACGCCTTGTGGCCTGTCAAAAATCATAACCCAACACACTTGTCAACGCTGTCAGCTGCTGCTGCTAGCTATATGTATGTGTGTGTGTGTGTGTGCATTCGACTCTTGATCATTTCAAGTCTGCTAATTTCTATGCACATGTTGTGGATGACAGCGTAACGGGGACTGTTTGAGATGTATTAATGAAGTCGTCAGCAGTTTGAAGTTCATAGTCCGTAGTCCATAGCTAATGAAGAAGTGAAAGGTCGAACCATGTGTACGTCCTCAGCTATTTAGCTTAAGAATGAGTGAGAAGGGTTCTAGAGAGGAGTATAAGTTAAATAGATACCATGTAAATGGGGTAGACGCTACATAATAGAAGCGAATCTAGCGTCTGCTTAAGAAGGGCTCTAGAGAAGATTATAAGTTTAGTAAATACCCTGTAAATGAGGTAAATATTATATTATTGAAGAATATGAAGAGTCTTAAAGTATTTGTATATTATTTATACGATATATACTATAATATTATATATTATTTATCTTTTTTTTCAAAAACAAATATTTTATTTAGTGAGACTTTATTAAACCGATAGTTGTTGTTAAGGAACCGAAGTGCTTTCTCTCATTTAATTTTTCCAATATTTCCAATATATATTTATTTACGTAAATAAACTATTTCCCATCTATTTTATGCCCTACACTAACCAATCTACCCCATATTCCTGATTAGAAAAAACAGGGTATACCCAGTTACAAGATTACAAATATTATTTACTTCACTGACTCATCGATGCATGCGACGTCTGTGAAAGTCCAACAGTCAAACCCTAGACAATCATAAAAATCGTATCATTCATCGATCATTCGAATGCGCGTCATAATTCGCTAGAAAGAAATATGGTTAGGAAACAAGTTACGTTTTTGGGGGCTGCGATCTATTGGGCCACGCTCAACTGTCGCTTAGGTTTTTCATTGTTATCGCACAGACAATGGGCGCATTAAGTGAACTATGAGCCATACAGCGTGATCGTGACTGCACATTGTTTATAAGGTGTGAAAATATTTAAGACTTTACATGAAAACGTTTGCCTACAAAACTGTTGATCGTTGAAAATTATGATTGATGATTGAACGATTGAATGCGCACAAAATGATTCATGTACCACAAAAAAAAAAGCAACAACAACAACAACAAAAGAGGAAAAACGAAACAGTGAAACAACTTGTTGTCCTTTTGTACACGCTCTTTTTTCATGCCAAGTATTTTTACAGGTTTTATCTTTCTTTTTGAACATGTTTCAGATTTTTTTTTTCTTTTTTTTTTATAGTTATCATAAAATAATTGCCACGCGAGATTTATGCCTCGCCGGCGATCGATCAGCGTTTGTCAGTTTGATTCAAGGCGGCTTTTACTTATGGCTATTCAGATATAAATATATACATATATATTAATATATATGTATGTTTGTATGCGGGTGCTCATGAATAGTTTATGTGGGTGGCTGCCTTTTGAGTCACACTCGGAGCCATTGTGTCTGGTTTGATCTGCGTGTGGGTTAGCCTGCGGGCCAGCAAATCACTTGAATCGGTTGAAAGAATCTGGTTAGCATATACAAAATATCAATTCAATTTATTGGCCTATAAAATGTGGGGCATATCATAAATGTTTACAAATATCAGGTGTTTTTTTTTAGCATTTACAGGGTATTTACAAGGGGTCTTGATGGGTATTTCCAGTTTTTATGGCATGTACTTAAAATGAAAATGTTATAAAATTATAAAGAAATTTGAATTATATTCCAGGCTTCGATTATGCCAATTGATTATCGATATGCGATACATATATCGAAAGTTCAATTATTAAAGTTAAAATGAAAATGTTAAATCATAAAGAAATATAAATGTTTTTCCTCGTTTTGATTATGCCAATTGATTATCGATATACGATACATATATCGAAAGCTCAATTATTATATAGAAATTTGGATTCTTTTCCACGTTTCGATTATGCCAATTGATCATCAATATACCTGTCTCTTTTAACGTTTTGCACAATTATTGAAATCATCAATTAACATTTTTGTTTTCACAGTCTTTGTGCGCATTATCTTTAGACATTTATTCACTTTCTATGTTTTCAACACAAAGAAATAACAACAGAAAAAACAAACGAAAACATTTATAAGTTGCCTTTCACTTGCGGCCTACGCAAAATACATTTTTGTCGGTGATTGCCGAAACCTTAAAAGTCTTGTCAATCAACTGTTGACAAGGTTTGCCTGCCCGCTAATTAAGAGTTATGATCGATCTAAACATGCATAAATTGCTAGGCATAAAAAAAATAAGAGTCGAGGCTACCACACGGCAGCTGCTTATCATATAACCAACAACAACAACAACAAGTCTTTTAGCCTGGTTTTCATTTTCTTTTTTCTTTTTGTTGGTTCTTGAAGTTTAGCAACATGCTCGAGCTGTTGGCAACGCCACAATGTTGCCCAACATGTCAGAAGCTAAACTGCGTGGCATTGTTCGCTTTTAGCACCCTACAGCCATTTCACATAAACATTACGTTATAGCCAGCCCAATGAACACGTTACAACAAGGAGCTCGCGCAACCCGAACCCGAAACCGAGCCCAAACCCAGAGTCAAACCCAAACAGCAAACACCTTCGTCGTCTTCTTCTTCGACTCTGACTCGCACTTTTAACTGCAAAGGTATTTCATTCTGGGGGCATGTGGCACTCGCCTCACTCGAAGCTGGCAGCGTAAATTGAGTTTATTGCGCCGCCGTATTGCAGGCAAATTACAGGTCGGCACATTTAACTTTGTGCCAGGATATGAAAGGGGGCAGAGACAACTAACCAACCGAGCGACGAGCGACGAACGACCAAACGACTGATACCTCGACAACTCGGCTGTCAGCTAATGAGTGTTACAGGCGCAACTGACAAACGCTCTTCTCGTAATACCCTGTTTGCAATTATTTTTCGATTTTTCTTTTTGGTTAGCGGGCATATTGAGGGCTTAGCTGAACAGAGATATAAAAAGGCGCTGTCTGTAGACGGAGAGGTCTACGATTTGTTGGTATAAATATGAGAGATATGAGTCTAGATCTTTTTTTTTTTAGCTAAGATATCCTGGATACTAGTTGTTATATGATATAGAAAGTAAAATTTCGATAATCAAAAAGTTTCAGTTATCTCGATTTATTTACAATGCTTGTTGTTGCAATTGATTGAATTTGATCATATAATATAATATAATCTTATAGGATATTCCACTCAAATACTCATTCCAAGTACAGGCTATCTGTCTATCAAACAACTCTACTCTGAAGACCTCCTTTAAAACGCCTTCAATCAGTTCAAATTCCAAAGGATAATTGCCTATTGCTGGGTGTTCATTAGTCCATCACAGTGAACAATTCTATCTACTTTTTTTACTTTTTAGCAAAGGCTTTCAAGGCTTTTCTCTGACAGCTCCAGCACACAAAACTCGCATGACTTGTCCATATGTCATAATACTCCAAAGTTTTTGCTCTCTCAGCGTTATTACCAGCTTTTTTTTGCATCTTTCATTTTTTTTGTTCGCTTTTATTTTTTTGCATTTCATTTCTTTTCATTTCAATTCATTCAGCAATGCTCTTAATTTTTTCTCACCTCGTTGCATTATTTAACGCAAATTAAAATAATTTGCGGTTCCGTTTCAGCGGGCCCCCAAGTAGCAGCGGCGGCGGCGACGGCAGCGGCAGCTCCGTCGGCAATTCTTCAACCGCACAACACAACACCTAACACAATCCACTCGAAACAGGTTCGCAGGTTCTTCAGGCTCTTCAATGCAGTTCAGTTCAGTTCGGTTCAGGTTCAGCTCAAGTGCGACAGTCGCTGCAAACAAATTCAAGTGCAACACGCATATGCTGCATAAAGAAATGGCAACAACAACAGCAACTACTGCTGCTGCAGCTAGAAAGAGAGGCAAACAATTATATTGCAATTTACATTTGCTGCAATTATGAAAATGAATTGAAAACTAGCGGCAGGCTACGTTGCAAACGCTCACAATATAAATTGAAAGCAAATGCAGTCATATTTTCTTAAGAATGACGCAAAGTGGGGTATATTGGCTACTGTGTTAGCTTGGTGTCATATGAAAAGAATTATTGAATAAAAATTTAAATATTAAATTTTATTATAATTATTTTTTTGTTTGTGTGATAAAGGTTTATATTTTAAAGAATTTTGTTTTCTAATTCCTTTTAATTTATTTTTAATTTTTTTTATTTATTCGAGAGTACAACAAGTTAAAATATATTTATTTATTATTTCAGAAACTAGAAAGCTTTCTTTTTCCTTCTAAATTTAGGTGATATCATCGATTTATTTAAATCTATTTTACATTACATCCTTAATATTTTTCTACTACCTTAGATATTTATTTTTCATTTGGTTCACTCACTTTTAACTAACTTTTAAATTAATTATAAGGGTATTGCTTATTCGTTGTTTGCTTTTGCCATATTCGTATTTGCTGTTGCATTTTGTTGGCTCTTCTTTGGGTCCGCTTGCTGCTTCCGCACTTATTATGACAGGTGACAACACTTGAGGCGCGCCAAGAAGGAAATGAATGTGTCGTTGTTGTTGTTGTTCTCGTTGTTGTTGTTGTTGCTTCAGCTCCTCTTGGTTGTCTGTATGGATGGGTAGCTCCGGCTTAACACTAGGGTCGTATTATCCACTAAGTTGTTTTTAAAAGCAAGGCAAGGCATAATTTTTGGCGGCTCTGCGCTCTGCGCTCTGTGCTCGGCGCTGTTCAGACTTGTTAACTGCTTTTGGCATGCAAATGAGACATTAGTCAAACGCACTGGGGCATCAACTAACTATAGCCTAACCCTTTTTGTTTCACTCTTTAGCTATACATATATATTTAGTTTTCTGCTGGCAACGGGGGGGCGCCCCATAAACAAATAAACACATTTAACCCCTTTTCCTTTCGCTCTCGCTGGCTTGGGAGGCGCTCAGCTGCTGGCTCAACTGTCAAGGTGGACCTGGAGTCTATGAATTTTAGGCACCTGCCAACGCACATGTTTAGACAAAGGCATTAACAAATTTTTACTGCTATACGGTTAATAGTTTGGCGCCCCGAACAACAACAAAGGTTAGGTTTAGTGTTTTCCTTTATGGTCCTGGCGCGCATGTTGGCAATTACAGGAAAAACTTGGGAAAATTGTTTCGCCTTTGATGTTGGCGCGTTGATTATTATTTGTTTGCCTCTGTGCATGTTCGTACGTCATTCCATCAGTCAGTCCGTTCGTCCGTTCGTCCATCCGTCAGTCAGTCAGTCAGCATTGTGCATAGACTAATAGACTGCATTGTTGATAAGAAACTACCATATAACACATATCAACACTTGGAACTATGGAAAATTAGAAAAGTGGAAAAGTGTTTTGCACCGCTGACAGAAAATCAATTGAGAGAGAGAAAAAAAAAAGAAAGAAAACTCCAACAATTGCAAAACTTACCAACATATTTTCTTGTTGACAGCAATTTAATATTATCGCCGTGTTATTTTCTGCACGTAGCCAGCGAATGCAACAGACCCCAAACATGCAAAGTGGGAAATATTTGGGCTTGAAGGTGCAGGCTTTGAGATATGTATGCTTTGCTTGGGTTAGCTATACAATGTAAGCATGCGATCATCTTTAATGCATGTAATCTGGACTGCATTTAAATATTTAACTCTAATTGCCTTAATTTTCTGATTTCGATTTCGATTGGCAGCACTGAAAGAAAAACTAAGGCCACTTGTCTTTTATCTGATATGGCATTAAAAGTGCCTAAAAGCACTAGTTTATAGATATTTCTTATCATTGAAATTAACCTGGGTGGCAACGCCAGGTACAAGTTCACAATTGAATTGCCAAATTTGTGTGAGGAATGTATTGTGGTGCTGCCGATAAGTTTGTTTTCCCGATTTACACAGAAATTCAAATTATGAAGAATTATCGAGAACGATTTTTTTTCTTTACTATCCAAAAGCCTTTTAACAACTTTCCTAACCCATATTCCTTATCATCTCATCTCATGATTTCTCTCTTCTCTTTGCTACTCTGTATTCTTTGCTCTTTTCGCTTGCTTTCTCTTCTATTGTTTGCATAATCCTTCAGCTAAGTAATGACTCAATAACTAAAGGTAGCTTCTCCATATGCTAACCCATATAATTTAAAATCTTTTTTCTATGCAAATATTAAATACAATCATTTTTAAAGCATTTGCTTCATTCCATTCCGTTTTCCTGCCCCACTAACAATATCATTTGCATTAAGGCCCATAAAAAGGAAAACAACTCCCCAGAACTGTCGCTTGATATCATGACTTTATGAATTGCTGCTGCACCCCGTTGATATATGGCTTCTAAATTAGCAACTGGCAACAAAAAATTAAGATTACCCTAGTAGAGTTTGGGCTTGTGTGGGACCTCACCTAGCTCAACTAGTTGACATTTCTCATAATAAAAAATTCTTGCCTGCTAACACGACCATAAAAGCCACACCAAGCGACATTCCCTACCTCCGCCAGCTAACGGCTCGTTTCACTCACATTGTTGCTTTTATATAAAAGTCTATTTTTATAACGTACTAATAACTGCAAAACTTTCACTGCTCGTTTTTTGTTGCTGTTGTAATTGTTGCTGTTACTGTTGTTGTTGTTATTAATTAAATTACACGGCAGACATTTTACAACATTTACTGCAAATTACAGCAGTCGCATGCACAGAGAACTAAGCTCGGATAGCACTAAAACTATTATATCACCAGTCCAAAAATAATTATAACCCAGAACCAGAAAAAAAAATTAGCGAATGCATCGTTGAATATTGAATACCCTTATTAGAAATGTATGGGAAGTGAATTAAATTAAATTATTTTATAAAAAATTTATTAGATATATCATTTCAATTGTCAATACCTTGGGACCTAGAAATATTTGAATTTCAGTCACACATCTATTAAAAATCCAACCATAATTTAATAATTTAACATAATATATGCACAACTTTCTATAATAATATTTTTCAATATTTTCTGTGAAACTCTTAGCAAAAATAATATTAAGCAAAATATACAAAATTCTTCTTTACTTTGATCAAAGATTTGTGAGTAAAATTTAATTGCATTATTCATTTGTAAACTTCAAAACACTCAGATGAAACTCTTGTTTAAATTTCCGCACATAGCTTGACAATTTTTAATAAACCTCTACGCAAGGGTATCCAGAATTTATAAAGCCTTCAGAGTGTCGGAGAATTTGAGTTTCGGTTTCGGTTTCGTTCTGCTCGGGACTGCGAGGCAAGGCAGGTATGAGAGTGTTAACACTCATAACAACTGCTAAAGCCCATTTTCGCATGTTGGCAGCTTATAAAAATGCAGTCATATAGCACACACACCGAGAGAACCTCTCACTGAACACCCCCCTCCCCCATCCTCCACTGCCCACAAGTTTAGAGATTTTGTGTGCGCGATAAACACGCGCCCCAGCACAAAAGTGTAAATTAAGTCCATGCTCGGGCGCATAGACCTAGTCGTGTGTGGGCTGGTAGACGACGGGTGGTAGGGTGAAGTGGGTGATGTAGGGGAGTAGGGTGAGGAGGAACTGAGAAGAAAAAGTGGAAAATTATGAGTTATGCCATGCAAGGACAAAAACAGCCAAGGCGCAGGCCAAGCTTCATTTGGCTAAGCCTATGGCCAGAGTCCGAGTCCGAGACCAGAGCAGGGACATGTGTTGCACTTTTATTTTATAATTCAGTTTCAGTTTCTCTTTCCCGTTTCCCATTTTTTTCTGCTTTTTTTGCAGTGCCTAGACATTTGTACAGTTAGCGTGCGGCTCATTAGCATGAACAATTTTCATTGTCGTTGCTGTTGCTGTTGCTGTTGTTGTCCCTGGAATTTATGACTGGCCACGAATGCGCGAATGTGGGTTAGTTCTCGGGCGAGAATGGTCAACAATTTTATGCTCATCAGTGTGGCGCATTTCTCAATGCCAAGACGCGTTGCCATCGCTGTCGACCCGTTCGAGCCGTCGCTCGCTTTGGCTCATAAATTAATTAATTTGTGGTGTGGCTTTCAGCGCGTTATCAGTGCGCCAGGATCAACGTTGAGCCAGGATCCTCTCAGTGTGATGGCTTGCCCAAGGGCAGCTGCTGATTCCAATAAAAAAATAATAAAAATTGCTGTTAAGACTCATTATCACAGATAAGCAAGTGGGGGAAACGAAGCGAACGGCCAGCAGCAGGATAATCAGCCAAAATAAACGAAGCTCTGAATGAACGAGCTCAGAAATGCGAGCAGCTAACTGCAAGCTTGACAATCATATAGAGGGGAGATTTTAGGTTAATACCCTGTAAAGCATAAGCTTGTCTATTTTTTATTAGCATATTCTAGAGAATTAGACCTAACACTGTATTAATACCAAATTGATTCCAAATTGATTCTCTAAAAAAATCGTTCTCGATAATTCGTAATAATAATTCTTGATAATTTGAATTTTTGTGTAAAAAAAAAAAAAAACAATTCTCCTTGCCATTTAAAATTATTGGGACTTGACTGTATAAAATATTTCTGAATATGTATTTACAGAAAATCGATAAAAACCGATATTTTCCTTGCACTAAATTGATAAGTATCGATTATCCACAAAAGAGAAATTCTATAATTTCCTATTTCTGGGTTATTATTGCTATTTGACTCAGATAATGTCAAGAAATCTTCATTGGAATATGTCGATATACATTTATCGATTTATAATCAATCTTCCAATTGAAACACCACATTACTGAAACTTCTGCACAGTTGACTTTCTGCACTCTCATTAAAATCAGATTCCGATAGAGATAAGCTAACAAGGGTATCTGTTCGTTCATCAACTTGATTGTAACATTATTTTCCAGTTGTGTTTTACTATATGTTTTGGCTTATGCAAACAAGGCAAAGTTGTACAACATCGTGTTAAAAAACTTGTTCGCAATTAAACGATGTCCTGCCGCGTCGTCTGCTGACTGACTGTCTGCCCTGACCGAGTCTCTCTCTCCCTCTCTCTCTCTCTCGGTTGCCCTTTTGCCACTCGCTTTCCTTGTGTGTGGAATGCCACAAGGTGGAGACGTAAAGCGTTGCGCATGCGCAGCACCTTCCACCTGGCGTTCGGGGCACCAGCTCGAGTTGTTCGACAAGACAAAGGTTGCACGTAAATGACCCAAGTTATCATAAATATGTCAAAAGCTGAAAATTAAATGCACAGCATGCTACAACCCAGAGACTCTCTCTCATTCTCTCTCCCTCTCTCTCTGTTCTTCACACTCAAAAGAGCTTTTGGTTCGTTCTGCTTTTTTATTGACATTTTTGCACTTGTTTAAAATTTTGATTTAATGCATTTTTCGCTTCATGTTTAACAAGGGACCACACGTGGCGCCGTCTTATGTACCAGAAATTTAGTGGAGCGCATTTTTAGCATCGTCTGGGTTTATTTTATATTTGATTTTTTTTTTTTAATATTTTTTTTATTGCTGTAAATCTGTTTTCAATATTTGTTTGCTGGTCCTTGGATTTTTTCTTCTTATTTTTTTGTTGATGAGCTGTGTCAGGTGGTAAAAGATGAGGTTTGTAAAAGGTGAATAAATGAGTTATGGTTGGGAATGTAAATATCATATGTGTGCGTGGGTATATTCTTGCATTATATAAGATTGTGAACCTTTGCTTGAATATATAGTATAGTATATATAGTATAGTATATAGCATTTACTACATATAAAGCCAAAGGCTTTGACTGTAAGTTCGTATTCATTTACTTATGTAGATATATCAAAATAATTTAAGTAAATATACAAATTAATAATGATATAATAATATTAATAATTATGTTCCCATATTTTTTACTACTTCTTCATTTTTCTCTCTTTTATAAAATTAGGGAAACCTAAGCAAAGTTTGGTTGATCTAGTTTTTGGTCCTACTCTTGAATTTTTAATTTCATCTGCTTTATAAAATTTATTAATTTATTCATAGAAAATTTTATTTTTACTTATTTTTGAAAACTTTTTCACTATAAATCATATATTCTTTTTCATATATTTCTTTTTAAGTGCCAGAAAATGTAAAGATTAAATCATAAATGAAATAACCATAAATTTTAAACAAATTAAGTGCAATTTGTTTTTTTTTTTTTTTAATATTTCACAAATTGTTAAAAGCAATTGACATAAGTGTTGTACAACGCATTCCACACGCACAAACACACACAGTCGGGGATAAAAAAACCCGAAAGCAAAGTATATATTTCTCTTTTGGAAATACACGTTTTTTAATGCGAACAGATAAAATAATTGAAAACAAATACATTTTTTTCATTGATTTGTTTTTTTGCATAAGGCTTCGTTTCATTTTGTATGAAAGGCAACCCGCGGCGCAACATTTTATGAATGAATACAAGAGATTTTTGTGATTTGGATGCTGGCTGGCGACCAATTGGCTACCTGGCCGAGGCTTTGGCTCTGTCCGGCCGGTCTCTGGCCTCACACGTCATTCATAATCGCGGCTAACAAATGTTGATAAATTCCAAATTATTAGTAGCACCGAATTGAGTTGGTCAAGAGGAGCAGACCTGAAGCTGTAGCTACAGCTGGGAGGGGGAGGCAGAGAGGCTGGAATGTGGGCTTGTTGATTTTAATAAATTGCGCCATTTATCATTGATCGATGGATGGGTGAGGGGAGGGGAGGGGTAGTTAAAACTAAGAGGCAGGGGAGGACAGGCATAACAATGCCTTACAATATTATGTTGAAATCATTGAGCAGCTATTTAAGGCAACGCCGTGTTGAGCTTTTCATATGCAAATGGCTTAAATAGTAGACCACCCCGAATAGAAAATACTCTCACATATATTTTATTTAAGTTGTTTTGTTGTTGTTGTTGATTCTAAGTTTTGAAGTTGCTGCTGCTGTTGCTGTTGCTGGTTGGTTTCACTGTGCTTATCGATTACAACTAATCGTGATTAAGTGCATTCCATTTGCTACACAGGCAACATGTTGCAGACTCATGCTGCCCAGACACTGGTCTCTCAGTTCTCTCTTTCTATATCTGTGTGCGTGTGTGTGTGTGCAAGACAAATTAATCGACGCGATCAATTCACCTAAGCCCCCGTTCACCCCCCCGACCATGGCCCCTCCTTGGCATCGTCGTCAGCTAACGCTGCTGATTTTGATCTTCGACACTTTTTGTGGCACTGTGTGGAGACCTTAAAGCTGTGCATCTCTATAGAGAGATCTCAGATCTCAACTGTGTGTATTCTGCAGCAATTTTTTCTTATGATACCCTGTTTTCATTTACAGTGAGTAGATAAGTTGCTCGCATCGGGATGTTTTTATTGGAATTGGTTAATGGATATAAGTTGATAAGAAATTTTACTAGATATTAAATTTATTTTATTTAATTTGCAGTTATGGTCACCTTTATATATCGATTATAGCCATATGATGATTGTGGAAATTTTCGATAATTATGGTAAACTCAAAATCACAGAGTTCTAGGTGAACTATCGATATTTGGTGGAAAATAATATTTATTTCGAACTCTGAATAGGAAATCTGTACGAGATTTGCGCTCAAAGAAACTTAGTTTGTTTTTTTATATATAAAATAATACTATTTACGGGGTATATCTGAGCGAAGCATGCTTTACCGTAGATCTTTTGCTTGTATTTCGCTGTCTCATTGCGGCGATTGCTCAGCATTTTGTGTTGCGGTGTTAAATAGCTTGTTTGTTATGCACCCCACACACACACACGCACATACATTTATGTACACACGCACAACAACAATTCATGCGCAGCCGCCTGTCTGTCTAACAGGCTTAGGATCTGTTGGCCAGGCAGGGTTCGAATCCCGTGCTCAGATCTCCGACCAGACCAACCCAGCCCAGCCCAGATTAGCTGCCTCAATAACTCACGATTGTTGTTGAGACTGTCAGTCACTCTGTGGGTTTTTTTTCTTCTCTTTTTTATATATATTTTATTAGCACTCGAGTGTTTGACTCTGACGCGATCGAGCACTTGAAGTGTATGCAACACGCGCCTGCTGCTGCGGCTGCGGCTGCTGCTGATGTTGCAACAATGATGTGCAACAAAATGCACAAGAGAAATGTAGAAGAAGAAAAAACAAACAAGTCTCTTACAAACTTTTGTTGCATGTCATGCTGGCCACGGGCACGCGTCAAACTCAAAAGCGTCTCAGGTTTATTTATTTAATTTTTTTTTTCTTTATTCTCTTTTTTTTTGTACTTTTTGATTTTATAACACACAATTGTAGCGGCTGCAAAGCGCTGACAAATTGGGTCAGCCAGCAGTTACTCAAATTCAAATGCAACAAGCAACAACAAGCAACAACTACAACAACAACAACAACAACAACAATTCAACAATGTCTTTTAGTGACGACGTTGCCAAAAAAGCGCTTCCGTTCTGCTGGCGTTAATTCCAGGAATTCGATCAACAATTTTCACACAGACAACACATTTGCCTTATCGACAGTAATTGCGAAAAAGCTTTTTGTGAATTAAATATAAATATATATATGTGTTAATGTGTGTTTGGCTATATCGGATGTATACATATATATGTATATGATATCTATGTGTATTATTTTATTTTGGGGTTTGCGCTGTTATGGAAGCGTGCAGCGTGCACAACAAAAACAATGCAACTAAATTGCAGCGAATGCAACTTCAAGTGTTGCCTTCGCTCTGCCAAACAGGAAGCGCCAAAGTGTCTTTTTTAAAACAAGTAGCCAAATGGGCTTCAAGTGAGAGCTGCTGGACTTGCGAATGCCCTGGAATACGATCTGATTGAGGCTAGTTGAGTTCTAGTTAAGAAAAAAAGGATATTACTTTTTAAACATCTTTGTCTTTATAATTTATATAAGAGTCATAAATACTCATATATACATATATATTTATTTGTATTTAATTTTGTATTCAAGTTTATTATTTTTATTATTATCATTTTTTTTTTTTTTTAATTAAAAATCCTTTTTATTAATAATAATTTTTTATGTATTATATTCTTACTTTGAAGCAATCTTTCTCTAGAATATTTGATTTGCATATCAAATTGTTTACTTATCTTTAAATATTCAAACAAAGGAGCGTCAGACTTATACTAAATCCAGAAATTTCAGAAATGCATGTAAAGTTCTTAGAGCTCACTAGCCCTCTTCTAAATTACAGGGTATAATTATGAAAAATTGCGCGCGCACAAAGAAAATTGGCCAAAAAACTGGAAAAACTTGTTTTCAGCGACCAAAGCAAAACTTATGCCAGAAAGAGATGCACATACATATATAAATATATGTATACATATATATATATATATTTGAGTATATATGTGAAGACTTGTCGCAATTGAGATTTTGTGCAGTTGGTGGTTAACTGGCCAACCAAGTTGCCAGGTTTGCGCTTGCGTGGGCTTTATTGGCAGTTGTGGCCGTGTGGAAAATATTTGGCCACAAAATTGCACAAATTAAATTAACGATATGGCGGCTGCACTGCATGAGTGTGAGTGTATGCCCCTGTGTGTGTGTGTGTGTGTGTGTGTGTAGATGATATACTAGGCATTTGTATAACCATTAAAATTTACAGGTTTTTTCTTTTTCGTTCACATGGTCTGCCTGTGGGGTCTAACTGGGCAGTTGTCGAGCTCTTTTCGTTTGTCTCTCAGCGGGTGACAGGCGCGTTTCCATAATTTAGACGGCTGTTCATCACATCACAGTTCAGACAGTGCTTGCCACGAATCCATCAACAGTGGCGCCTAAAACCTGGCCCAGGTTTTTCTCTCTCTCTCTCTCTCTCTCTGGCCAGAGCTATTGCAACACTTGCCCCGTTGCCAGAAATTAATGCATGTAATTAATAATACTGTTTGCTGCCGCTGCTGCTGCTGCTGCTGCAATTGTTGTTGGCTTCGTGGAAGCCAGTCTCCCAGAGTCTCTATCCTCTGTATGCCATGTAGGTGCTAGGCCAACCTCGACTTTGGTGTTAATAGGTGTGCCTTCTGGCTCCCTATTGTTGTGGTTCGGGCCACAGATTTGTGCCTCTATTTGCTAGAAATCATTAATCACACACAACTTATGGAGTAGTCGTCGTCAACGTGGGTCGAACAACTCTTAATGATCTTAGTGCTAGACCGAGTGTGCCCCGTTCGAAGGCGTTGCTCTTGTTCTTTCTCCCATTTTTTTTTTTTTATGTAATTTTTTAAGGCGCAATCAAGGCAGGTAGCTTTGAATTTGAAATTCTCATTTCTGATTGAATGATATATGGGGCAGGCTTTATCTATATACACGTGTAACCTAATGTTTCTGACAGTTGCAGATTGGTTGATGTACCAGTAAATTTGTTCCTGGAAGAATAGGCCAAAGGACTTGTCCTGGGAATTCTATAAGAAAATGTCATTTGTAAGGAAGTGAGCGGAAATATCAGTGAAGGCTATCTGGGAATATATACATATATTTATTTATTTTTTATTTATTATTTTTTGTATATTAAGTGCATGAAGTTGGCGATCTGGATGCATGTCAAAGATATGTAAGCTTGGTTTGAATTCTGGGAATTTTTACTGTAGAATCCTCCAATGACAAATGTTTTTTTATGACGGACAGGCAATATATACATATATGATATGTACAATATATTGTTATAACTACATAGTGTTAGGAGCTGTTCCCTCAATTTTTTTTATTTTTATTTTTTTATTTTATTATTTTTTATTTTTATTTTATTATTTTTTATTTTTATTTTTATTTTTTTTATTATTTATTTGTTATTTATAATTTAAGCTTTAACTTCAAATATTTATTTTTATATTTAAACATCTATACCGCAAATATAAATAATATATTTTCATTAAAAATAACTCTAGTTAAAATTTAAAAAAAAATTTCCCTAATGTCAAAGTGAGCACTGCAACCCTTAAACAAAATTCTCAAGGACTTTAGTGTCAGGCTCCGGGCATAGTAAATATTTATACATCTCCAGCACCCCCCGGTACTGCATAGACATTTGACTCGCTCGCGGCAACCTTGAGGAGAGTGTCCTAAATGCTTGTCAAACTTTCCCAGTGCTCGCGATGACAAAAGGAAAAACTTGTCACCAGCTCCTGGCGCGTGTCCTCCGACTGCAACAGCACGACGACTACTTAAACAGTCAGAGAGAACAAAAGCGCTAGCACCGTGAATCGATCAGACAAAAAGATATCAATAAAATTTTACAAGCGCTGCGACACCCGCGGATGCCGGTTGCCATTGAAATGCTACGGCCAGAGGCAAAAGTCAAAGTCTAGTCTAGTCTTTAGGTTGCCTTGTTTTCACTGGAATTGGGCAGGAACACGCGTTGCCCAAGAAGAGATACCATTATTAATTTTGTAAATGCGCGTGTCAAATGTCATACGAGTGTAAGTGTACTAAAAATCAAGGTGACTGAGGGCGTGGCATTGCTCATTACCGGACACAGCGCATAGCAACCGAAGGACACGTAAATGGGCCATAAACCCATTTGCCGGCCCATTCGCCCATCAATGCGACATTGTTTGACCAAAATGTGCATAATGAGCTGCCACACGCAGTTAATGGCTCTGGCCAGAAGCCTTGATATGGCCAAGGTCACACACACACATACAAATAGAAGTACGTTCAACAGGATCTGTTATCCTGATGCTCTCGACTCCAGGTACATTCGCATTGAGCACTTAACTGATTGTCGCGCTAGGCAATGGCCAATTGAGTTATTTAATCGATCTCTGCTAATGTATTTATTTGCTTTTCCTCAAATTTTTTTTTTTGTTTTTCTTTGCTTTTGGTTTTCCATTTATAACTACTTCCGTTCGAGTTGCCGCCCACGCCTCGGCACTGCCTTAGCAATTGCCTCAGTCAGGCGTCAGTCAGTATATCAATCATCAAACTGATTCACTGATATTTGATGTGGTTGCGGCACGAGTTATATGCTCTAGTTTAGTATGGGGTATGTGCACTACATGGAATGTGTTGAAATTGTATTGATAATAATGATGAAATGAATAATATAATATAATAATATACAATATAGAAACATGTATATATGCTAAGTAGGTGTCAGTCAATTTGTTGCTTAATATATTGATTCGGGTTTGAAATTTAAATCTAAATATTAGTGTTATTATTATTATTATTATACCCTGAACCCATTGAAAATGGGAAATCAGGGTATAATGGTTTTGTGAAAAAGTATGCAACAGGCAGAAGGAGGCATGGCAGACCCCATAAAGTATATATATTCTTGATCAGGGTGTCGAGTTGAGTCGATTTAGTATTATTCATCTGTATATTTCTTCTAAGTATTCCCTCTAAGTATTTCCTTTACGTAATTCCACTATGTATTTTCTTTACGTATTTCTTATACGTAATTCCTATACGTCTTTAATGCTTATAATTCACACGCTCTACTTCACTCTTTTGCGCTGACTCCCACCAGGCCTGGACCACTGAAGACTGACTGAAGAAATGCTGCAGCTGCTGCCCTTTATATAGGTCCACTTTTACTCAAGCACTGTCTCTCCCAAATCTTGAGCCCAACGCGTCGCTGCAGTCGAGCTTCAAGTGGGCTTCAGTGGGAACGCTCTCTGCTGCTGTGAGCATTCTAGCTTCGTTTTACCTAAATACAAATACCAAATGAGAACTGCTGCATACACATAGACAACTTTTATGATCTTCTGCAATTCTTCTCTCTTTGCTTTTACTTTTACGCAAGTACTGTATGCGTGTGTGCCTATGTGTGTGTGTGTGTGTGTGTATGTGTGTGTGTGTATGTGTGTGTGTGTGTGTGTGTGTGTGTGTGTGTGTGTGTGTATGTGTGTGTGTGTGTGTGTGTGTGTGTGTGTGTGTGTGTGTGTGTGTGTGTGTGTGTGTGTGTGTGTGTGTGTGTGTGTGTGTATGTATGTGTGTGTGTGTGTGTGTGTGTGTGTGTGTGTGTGTGTGAGTGTGTATATGTGTCTGTGTGTGTGTGCCAGAAAGACGCGAAGAATTATTGAAATATCACTTCTCTGAAGGGCTTTGTTTCTTCATCTATAGCATTTAAGAATATTTCTCTTATATGATATTCCCTCTCGATAACAACATTTCCTTACTCTCCAATTTGCTTACACTCTTCATAGTCCCACATCCTTCGCATACTCTACATTTGCATAGTGTATTTATTGCTTCGTCTTGTTAGGTTTTTACAATCAATTGTTTATTGTTGTGTTTACTTTGTCGCCTGTGGCCTTAAATTTTATTGTCTCAAAGTCTCATAAAAGTGAAACGTAAATTTTCAGTAGTTTGTTTAAAGAAAATCGCGTTCACATGTCTGTCTCTGTGTGTGTGCTTTGATGTGCCGTCGGCAATGACTTTAACCAACTCTCTAGCCCCCTATATAGACTGCTTCTACTCCCGCGCAGCTCTTCTCACACACATACATACATATATATACTTTTTTAATGTCGCAACTCGTCAGGCAATTACGCATATTATTTGCACAAATTACGCATGGCAAATTATTTGTAAATATTTTATTTGATTTTTGTCGTAGTTGCGTAAACACGCAACGCGAATGCCTCACGGGACCCTTACGTGCTGGAAATAGAGCATACAATTGTTGTTAGATATATGTATACCCTAGATAATTTTTTATAAATATTATAAAGATAAATCAAAAGGCAGGCACTTCATATAGAAAATATTATACACAGATATTCTGAAATAATAATAAAAAAATGTAAATAAATTTGATCATTATTCCTTAGTATATTACAGAGTATTTCTCAGTCTAGTTAGTCTGAATTGGAGCACTCGCTTTTAGCTTGTTTTAGTTGTTGACGCGTAACAAATTGCTAATAACTTGATTATGCGTCTAATGATTGCAATTGAAGCATGCTTTCTATACAAATATACTTTATACTATATATATGTATATGGGTCTGTATATATGAATCGTATCTATTTAATAGACCACCCTTGACTGAATTCATATTTTACGGCCGCACATAACTTGTCATAATTACCTTTTGGTGCAATTTGTTGCCACATCAGAGAGCAGACATGCCCCTTCGATTGACTCCGCCTCCTCCTGCTCCTCCTGCGGCTAACGGCATCAAAGGGGGCGCAACAAATGTGACGACGACCACATGAAAGCGACGCACAACCGGGCAATATACGTCCATAAACATCTACTTAACGATTTCCTATGCTCAACTTGTAATACATTATATACACATATATATATATTTATAAATCTACTTGTCTCTCTCTCTGTGTTGTCTCGCATCTTCATTCATAATTCAGCGCTCATTGTTGTTTACATAGTAAATTTATACTTTTTACTACTTGTTTCCATTATTTTTAGTAGTTAATAAACAGTCGCAATACACGCCACATGTGCTCTGCACATTTCAATAGCAAAACCAAAGAACATCAAAGTCCAAAAGAGTCCAAAGAGACCACAACAAACAGAGAAGCGATCGCACAGTGCTCCAGACCGATCTACTAAAACATACCAGACAGCATGGCTGCTAGAAGCCGGCACAAAACATTGTAGCTCTGAATTACCCCGTTAAGGATTGCCCTCAACAGGCATATCCTGTACTTGAAACTGACTACACTGAGAGAAAAAGTAACAGTATACGTGTAGTAAATGAAATTGTAGTTAGAAATAATCGTAAATCAAGTAGAAAATCTGATTCGGCTAAAAATAATGATATTGAATTGTTGAAAATACTTTACACAATTAAATAAAATACTTAACTTGGAATAATTTTATATATCTGATATTTTCTCATAATAAACTAAATATTTTATCAGATTTAAAAATAAACTTGAGTCGAAAACAGAAAAAAAAAATATGAATTGGGAAATTTTACCCACGTCTTCTTGAATATTATTTTTATAGATCAATTCAAATGTAATTTACTTTTTGAGAATTTTTGCTATAGATTTCGTACCTATATTTCTTTCTTAAATTGCTTTGATTTCTTTTCTTCATTTTTTTTGCGCATCGATTAGAAAGTTCTTTTTTCTTTTCTCTTGGTGTGCATGCATTCTTTAACACTTAAACTTTCCCAAACATATCACATAACATACACGGATACACTCACTCACACACACTCACGCACACTCAGTTAGAAATTAGCAATTACATATCGACACCCAGAAAAACGTTCGACCATAATTTTCCCACACGTTTGCGTTCATATCGGAAAAATGTTGAGCCATAAAACTGACAAGTGCCAAACTCGGCCAGACATCAAAGTGGCAGCAGAGAAGCGTGCACCACCATCATCACCAGCACCACCACCACCACCAGCAACACCTCCGCTCTGTGGCACGTACACATGTGGCAATAATGAGACAAGTGCAACATACTTGCAAAAATTGTCATTTGTGTTGTCAATAATTTCAATGAAAGGAAAAGCAGCAAAACCAAAGAAAAAAAAAAAAAAAAAAACAAGCAAATAGAATTACAAACGCAGACATACAGCAAATTCCCATCAAAATTTCATGCACCCACTTCAGCTCTACAGCTAGATATATATATATAATATTGGGTGGTTGAATTCGTGCAATGAGCAATGCCTGGGAATACTTTGAAAATGCCTAACGATGTCTGCTCACTTTCACACACACACACACACACACACACACACACACACACACTGTGCATATGCTCATATATTTAACATGCGGATATCCGTAATGGCAGAACTATTTGAGATTGCAAAACATATTCAAAATGTTTTATTTTTCTAAATTTTATATTTATCTGTTAAAAAATTGTTTAAAGTGCCTAAAAGAAATATTATTAAAGAAATATATTATTTTTTAATTTATAAAAAGATAAAAACATAATTCATATAAATAATATTTTTTTGTAATTAAAGTTCATTATTTTATTTATTTTTTTTTTAATGAAGAAATTTAATTAATTTTTTTTTTTTTTTTTTTTTTTTTTTTTAGAATAAGAAATTTATATGAAAATATATACAAAATACAACCTATTAACAAATCTATAAACTTTTAGATTTTTCAAATATAAAATAGATACAATCTAATTATTCTTTGTCAAAAACAAAGTTTTTGATTGAGAGGTTTGCTTGGTGCAGCACCAAATGGAATCGAAGAGCAGGAGATTTTTTTACAGCTAATCTTAATCGCTAATCAATAGTTCAAGCATATTTCCTCCATCATATCTAAGCATTTCTATCAAAAAATCTCTACATAAATCACATCAAACGTAATTTTAACAACAAATTCTTTGAATGTCACTTTCAGACTTCTTGACCATGTAAAAAATTACGTGAAATTTGAGTAGAAAATGCAAAACTACAAAATTGTCCATATGGCATAATACGTTTCTGTGGGCGTGAAAAGAATTTAAAGACAACAACAATAGGAACGTCAATGTGAAGACAAGCTCAAGTTTTTCCGTTCTGTGGACTGGCCCTGCCCAAAGTTCAAAGAGCGGAGTCGAAGCTCGCCTCAAAATGCTTAATGACTCTGTCAACTTGTAGTAGTCATCATTTAAATGTTGTTATGATACCCTGTAACTGTAGATTGGCGGAATGAAAGGTAGATGGACTTTACAGACTAATTAGCAGCTGTCCAAAAAACATTCGATGTGAAACATTTACAATTAATGTAGAGATCATATACTAGTTTGTCATACCATTATACATATTAAATAAAAATACGGGGTATCTATAGATCAACTGCTCTACAAAGCCATTCAGCTGGGTACAAATTATATTTAATCTAATATTATTTATGTTTTATTTAATAATATTAATAAATTAGTCTTAGCACATTTTCCATTTAACTACAGGGCATCTGCTGGTCGAGCACTTCCGCTGCTCTGTTTCTCTGCCTCCGGGGTTTGGTTTATTTTTACCATATTTTTGCAACAATTTTTCTATTAAGACATTATTAACAAAAGAATTTTTTCCATATATTTTTTTCAGATGCCTCGTTTTAGCCTTTTCGTTACGAATCGATATGTTGGCCAAGCCCATTGAATGTGTCTGTTGGCCGGGCTTTTACACACACACACACACGCACACACATAAATCATCTGCTTCTTAAGTTTTTGTTATGACTAGTTTTAGCTGTTGTGGTTGTTGTTGTTGCTGCTGAGTTTTTTACGATTTTTGCATATTTTAAAGCATTAAACCGTTTTTTATTTTATTTTATTTTTTTCTAAGATTCGTGTCGAACCCGCAGATTTTTATTACGTACCTTGTTGTACTTTTATATTTTTATATCTCTCTCGTGTCTGGTTCTTTTTCATTTTCCACAGATTTCATTGCTGTGTCGTCTGCTGCTAATGAAGTGTTGTATCTTTTAAATATTATTGTTGTTCTTATTGTATTTTTATTATGCATATTAATGCGATTTTCGGTCAGTGTTGTTCTTGTTGTTGTTTGGCGTCGAAACATTTGTCGTTATGCAGCTCCCTAACTTCCTCTTGAAACGTAATTTGAGTTAATTTGAAAGGTATATGGGTATGTATATGTATATATATATATATATTATTTAAATATATTTTTATTTAAATGTGCTGGCAACACGTTTTGGTTTCATTTCTTATTTGTCGTTTTAATTTTTTTTTTTTTCTGTTTCTTCATTTGCTTGTTTTACAAATTGTATTCAACATTTTGAACATTTTGTTGCTGCTGTTTCTTGTTGTTGTTGTTGTTGTTATTGTATCAGGCATATCATATATCTTATGCTTATCTGCATTCAATGGCAACGTTTCATCAAAGTGTCAACGTATATCATAGAAATTAATAAATTTCAGCTTGACCAATGTGAAACAGGCAAAAACTAAAAGCAAGATAGAATGGGTATATGCGACTTGTTGAATTCTTTATTTATACTATATACAAGTTTTCCTTTGTATCTAATTAATATGAAAGCAATATTGTTTATTTTATTTTATTTCAAGTGTGAGCTCGCTTGAATCATAGAGAAAACTCTATGAGCAGGTTCTTAAAAAATATTTGAAAATTTAAATTAATTGTTTTTTAAGAAAATTATAAAAAATCATACAGATTATATCTTGTTTTTATGTTTTTTTGATTCTGTTTTTAAATACATTCTATAAACTATAATATAGGGTATACAAGTAGTCGACGTGAATATCAATTCATAGCAGCAAACGTATCTACTTTTTGCATATCACAGAATTTATGAGAATTTATAAGCCAGCATTGGGAATTCTAAAAAAGTTCCATTAAATTAATGTCAAATGGAAACCTAAATTTTGGCTATTGCATGAATTTTGTTTAATATTTAATAAATAATTTTTTAAGAATTTCAGCCGCACATTTAAATTGCTTATAAACTTAATTTTGTTTATGGATATATCTTAAGATTTATACAAATTGCTGTTTTATTTGATTTTCTCTCATTTAATTTCATTATTTACACATTTTGCACAGTTATTTCAGCTCTTAATAAATTTCCACAATGTGTAGCACTAATCCCATATTTGGTTTTTCAGCTTCAGCCATAAACTCACACATTAGGCATCCAACATTTAACCGTATACCCAAAGTGCCAGATACTAATTTGCCACTAATGCCACTAGCTGTGCTCCAGAGCACCAGAGTTCCACAGAAATAGCCAATTGTCTCGAATGCTAAGCCTTTTAATCAATTGCCAAAAACAACAGCAAATAAAAGCAGCAGCAGTGTGTGTATGATATGCTAGATACCCTGGAAGTGAGAATAGTAGTGGGCAGGTATTTGTATCTCTCTCTCTCACTCTAATATATAAGATATGTATAGTAAATTTTGACTTGTCAGTTTGAATGAATAATTTCTTTTATCTATATTGAAGTAAAACTTAAAACAGAATATTACAACTCTAGATCATTTTGATTCTTAGATCTTTACATGATGCGATGATTCAGAACATCTCACCATCTCTCCTATAGTCTTTTATTCGTAAATATCATACATTTCTTGAGTTTCTAAAACTCCTTTTGAATATATCTCTTTATCTATATTTAAGTAAAACTTAAAACTGAATATTATAGCTCTAGATCATTTTGATACTTAGATCTCTTATCTATATTTAAGTAAAACCTAAAACCTAAAAAAAGAGAGCTCCACATAATTTTGATCCCTAGATCTTTACAGAAAGTATAAAGCGTTTCATTAGCATTTTGATTTCACGATAGGTTGACTTACATTATTTCTCCTATAGTCTTTTAATTTTAAATTTCATAGTGAGTCACTCAAACTCCTTCTCACTGTTTTTGAACAGGGTATTCTCACACACACACTGAAACGCCGGGCATTTAGTCGCTTAAACGAGTGTTATTTTCGTCAGACGTTGACCACAAGGATTTGGGCCAAAAAGTTTCTCATTTAGAGCAGCATTAAGTGCTCAGCAAAGGGACAGAATGGGATTTACTTGCTCTGCAGCCTTATATTGTTGTTTTGTCGTTTTTCTCTCATTTCCGTAAACCGAATATAAACCCTTTGTAAAAGAGCCTTTGCTTTGGTTTTGGCCAACGCTAAACCTCAACGGCCTCACACGCCCCTTTAGATGGAAGCCAATAAAACGCCTTTCACAAAAGAAAATCAATTTTCCAAAGTCTTTTGTCCGGTCAACTGTAATTATATAGCAGCGCCAGTTGTCGAGAGGGGGCGTGGTCGAACAATTTTGCCTAATTTTGTGCTTGCCTTGCTTCTAGAAAATTGATTTCATGTAAAATATTATATTTTGAATATTTGATGAATGTGTCTGTCTCGATTCGATTGGGAATTTCGACTTGGTCGGGGTGGGAAAGGGGGGGGGGGGAAGGGGCTTATAAGACGTCACATGTAAATGCAATATGACATGAAAATTGTTAATGATATATGAGTTTTTCCATCAAACGAAACTGGCCCGCGTCCAGTGCTATCTAATTGATTTTCCAATCTACCTCTCTCTCTCTCTCTATCTGTCTCTGTTCAATTAGCTTGACAGTTGTGGTTGTGTCAGGGAACGTTTTCTTTTTCTGTCTTTGACATGTTTCGCTGATGTGTGTGTTTATAAAGTCATTAAAAGGCCCTAAAACAATAGGTATACATATGTATGCATATGGGAAAGAAAAACTTATAGATCTCTAGTTCGATATGGCATGACAGAGTTTGTCTTTAAAAATTTATTGATTTTTCTGCAATTTCATTTGATTGCAAGAATGGGAATGGGAATGGGAATGGGGGAAACAAAAACGTTAATTTCTACAAATTTTCACTTGACAGACGCCAGCGTTGGCAGCGTCATCATGGCGCAGGTTATGGAGCCGTCGAGGCTCTTCAACTATGTAGCTCATTGCCCAATGGACTCCGGCACACTCACGTGGCAATTGCCGCAGCACGTGCCGCATAATGTTGCAAGTGTTGTTGTTGTTGCTGTGCTGGCCATCATCTACCGTTAGGGGCCCAAAACAGTGTTTGCCTGGTCATGTACGGGTTAATGATTGGGGCGTGGCAGCGGCGCGTTGATTGCCCAGTTCAGTTTGTAAATGTCATCCCCACAGCTGCATAAAGTGTGATAAAGGCAAACAGCGCAAAAAGCAAACAAAGAAGAGGCACGAGCCACGAAAGGAGAAACAGCAAATTGTTTGCAGTGTAAAGCATAAAGTTAGGGGAGTTCAAGTGTGCAATAATATAATATAAAAATAATTGAAATTGAAAAAATAATATATATATAATTATTAAAGCATCGTTTATATATATGAAAAGTAATATAAGAGTTGTTCAATTAATATGCTGAAATGCGCAAAAATAATATATACTGATAATTACATTTTAATTTAATATTATATATATTACATACAAATACATCAATAAACACACACACACACGCGCACACACACACATACACATACACATACACATACATACGCACACACACATACACACATAGGCACACACGCATACAGTTCTTGAGTAAAAGTAAAAGCAAGGAGAGAAGAATTGCAGAAGTTCATAAAAGTTGTCTATATGTATGCAGCAGTTCTCATTTGGTATTTGTATTTAGGTAAAACGAAGCTAGAATGCTCACAGCAGCAGAGAGCGTTTCCATTTCCCACTTGAAGCTCGACTGCAGCGAGCTCTACCTGCCGACGCGTTGGGCTCAACATTTGGGAGAGACAGTGCTTGAGTAAAAGTGGACCTATATAAAGGGCAGCAGCTGCAGCATTTCTTCAGTCAGTCTTCAGTCGTCCAGGCCTGGTGGGGGTCAGCGCAAAAGATGAATAATACTAAATCGACTCAACTCGACACCTAGATCAAGAATATATATACTTTGTGGGGTCTGCCACGCCTCCTTCTGCCTGTTACATACATTTCAACAAAACCATTTCCCATATTCAATGGGTTCAGTTTATAAAAATTTCACTTAACTTATATAATATGTAAATAATGCAAATTGTATGGTATTAATTTATATAATAATAAATTACATTTTTTTTTTTTTTTTTTTGTAATATTAGCAAATGTATATTGTATGAAAAAATGTAAATATACCTTATATATATTAATTAATGTCTATACAAAATTACTTTTGTATTAAAAAACGATAATAATAATAAATAAAAAAATAGATAAATAAAGAAATAAAAAAAATAAATTAAAAAAAAATAAATAAAATAACAAAGTATAAAAAAAAAGTAATTTAAAATGTATGAAAAAAAAATGAAATAAGTAACAATTTACTTTTAACTAATCAAATTTAATAAATTACGTATTCTATATTCTTACAAAATTCATTTATTATATATATTTTCTATTTTATTTTCAAAGAAACTTCTCTCAATCCCCTATACAACAACTCCAATTACTTTTAGTATATACCGAAATGAAAGTTAGTTCAGTTAGTCTTAGCATATAGCTCCATTGCTATACGCTCTCAACTGTTTACCAATCGAGTTCATAAATCAATGGGGGGAGCGGGGGCGACAGAGAACAACATTGTAGCCAGCCCCGCCAATTAAGTGGCTCAAATATTTACAAACGCCCCAAAAATTAAATATTTTGTCACTGTTTTGTAGCGCCTGCTGACATTTAACCTCAAGACCTGCGAAACCCCCCAATGAGATCCCTCCCCTCCCCTACCCCAACATCAGACCCGACTGACACCCTGTCTGTCTCTGTGTCTGTCTGTCTTGTGTGTCGCCTGCCAACGCTGATTTGTGGGTGTGTACAATGGGGCGTGTGCAGGGGGAGGAGCAGTTGAGCAGTGGGGTGAGGGGAGAGCCTGTAAGAACTTTCAGACACATTCACAGCTGTGCTCCCATGTGGCTGGGGGAGGGTGCCCAATGTCGCGCGCAGCATTCATTTACATTCAAATTAAAATGAAACGCCAAAAGGAACGCCAAAGCGAACGCCAAAGCAGACACAATTTATGCCAAAGGGAGCCACTTCCTCCGTCGCCTGCCCCGAAAGAACTTTCTTGTGTTTGTTTTGACAGTGGAAGTACATGGATCTCTGGCGGCCTTGCTTATAAATTAGCTATGACATTTTGACATGTGCATATAGCATATTCAGTTCCCTCCGATCTCAGATCTTTCCCTGCCAGATAGCCTAATGTTTTATTTGTTTCTCTCTTACCGCAATTCCTTGTGATTAGTTTGTAATTAACTTTGGTGCGTAGATTGACTTTAGCTGATAAGGCAGCTATATAAATATTTAGGGGGGGTTCACGCTAGGTGCCAGATAGACAAATGTCGATAACACCTTTTACGTAATTACAAACTACTACTAAATAATTTGGCCCTTTTTCAATAAGTTCCTTAGATAATTATGTTAAGATCTTTATCCGAACGCACATTAAAAGTTAATTTCTTTATAATTGTTAGCTGAATTTCGGAGGGTTGCAGCGGGCTTCTCTCTCTGTTTGCCATATACGCCATATTATCCATAGTTATCAAAATAATATTTCGTGTGCCTAAGATTTATTGACTGAACTTTCAATAGCTCTTTGGCTACGCTTCATTCACAAGTCTTTGCTGGCTCTGACAAGAGCCCCATAGACAGAGGCATCATTCATCGAACTGTTGAGCGTGTCAAACGAATTCTCTGGTTTCTGCCTTTCCACAACGAGCGAGCCCATCGAGCTCAGCGAATTTTCTCAAAATCAAGAATTTCACTTTGAGTGACCATGAAAATGCATTCGTTAAACATTTCTATTCCCCATGCTGCTGTTTGCCTCTATCTCTGGCTCTATCTCTGTCTCTTTCTCGCTATCCACTGTTCATCTCTTTCTCTTGCTGCCTGGTTTCAATTTGTTCTGCCGCATGCCTCACTGCCAACTAAGGAATTACGCCTATGCGTATGCCCAGGCCTCCGACTTCTATTTAAGCCCATTTCAGTGCGTCTGCCTCGGTTCCTTGTTGGAGCAAGGAAGCGTCCTCTGCATGCAGGATATGCTGAGTGCACAGTGTGACGAAACAAGTGCAGACGTGTGAGAAATTCCCACTTTGACTGCACAGGATATTTGGATAGTTAAAGTCAAGTGTTTTTTTGCTCTGCTTTAAACGTAATTTATGCATATTCTTGAAAATGCTCGATAAAAAAAATGCTAGAAATTTCATTTTTTTAAATTTATGATTCATTTTATGTAAGTGATTTCTTAATTAAAAACAAAATTATTGCGTTTCACTTTGATATTCATTTAATGAATAATGAAAAAATATGTGATTATTTTTTATTTGACTGTGAAATTAAAAATCTTGTTTCAAGTTTTCTTTAAATGCAATGGGGCAAAATAAAAAAATAATAAAAAAAATGATTAAGAAATGTTGAGCTGCGTTTTATTATTATATTTATTTTATATTATATTTATTATTATATTTTATATTTTTTCTTCTCTTTTAAATTTTCTTGTATTGAAAATATATTTTATTTTATTTTATTTTTTTTTTTTATTATTATTTTGCTCTTTTGCATTAACAAAAAAATACCCAAATTTTTTAAAATTTCTTCTGCCCATTATTTAAGCTCTTCAACTCTAAAATTTTAAAATATTGCTAAAAAAAAACTTTTTTTTAATAAACAACCATTCTTGTTTTGTTTTTCACATATTTAGTTTTTATTGTTTTTTTTTTTTTCATTTAGTAAATTTTCTTTAAATATTTTGTTCATGTTTTTTTTTCACACTGAAGAAACACATTATTTTTATATTTATATTTATTTACTCTTTTTTTATTTTGATTTAATAATTTTTTATTGTTTGCCAAAATTTGTGATTGAAACTTAAATAATAAATTTCCATATAAATAAAACTAACTGAAGCGTCTATGAATTTATACGTTAATACTAGCCATATATTATTATTATTATTATTATTATTTATATTTATATATAATCATAACTAACATTTAGTGTTTACAGAGATGAAGCTATTTACTTGTTTTTTTTTTTTTTGATTAATTTTTTTTTTCGAATTTTGTTTAAACTTTACACTGAGATGAGTTTTCGAACAACATTTAAACACTTTTTACAATATGTTTTAAGCTAAATGTATACAAAAATTTTCTAACTGTACACGGGTCGAAAGTGTTGAAATTTTTTACAACGCAAAAATGCATAAGAGAGCGAGAGAGAGAGAGACAGAAAGGGGAAGCGAGAGCGAGAGCGCGAGGAAATTAATGAATAACAAATAATTTACAACATTTAGTTAGTTGAGTTTTTTTTTTTTTTTTCATCTGTTCATTTTTATTTTTGGATTAATACTGTGTGTTTTGGGGCAGCCTCTGCCAGCGCTTAGTGGGCGGGGCTGCGCGAGGCGGGCGAGCCCGCTGAGGGCGGCTGCTGCTGCTGCTGCTGTTGTTGTTGCTGTTGTTGTTGTTGTTGTTGTTGAGCCTGCGCGGGCAACTGATACGGACTGAAGCGCTGATATTGACGCGGTCGCATATCGGGCGACGGCGAGCCCGACGATGTTGACGAGGGCGTGGACGCTGTGGGCGGCGGCGGGGGTGTGCGATTGGCGGCCATGGCCGCAGCGGCCGCTGCCTGCGCTTGGGCCTGCGCCTGAGCGGCGGCCTGGGCGGCAGCGGCCTGCTGATTGGCGCTGGCCAAAAATCCGGCCGTCAGCTGCGGCCATTGCTGCTGGAACATGTGAAATGCGCCGAGGCCGGGCGGCGGTGGTGCTGCCGCTGCTGCCTGATACATTTGCGGCATCATCAGCTGGGCGTACGGCGAATTGCCGCCAAACATTTGCAGATGCTGGCGTGCCTTCTCGAAGAGCGCCATCGAAGCGGGATCGGCGGCGCCCTGTTGCGCGGCAAACTGTTGCATCAGCGGATCGGGAAAGAGGCGCAGCGGCGAGCGCAGCTGCTGCTCCAGCAGCAGTGCCTCCATTGGATCGCGATCGAAGTCGGTGAGACGCGACGAGTCACGGAAGCCTTTGGCAAATGGATTCGAGTCGATTTTCAATTTGGTTATCAGCTGATTCTGATACGCCGTCACAGCCGTAAAGACGGTCTCCGAGAAGACATAGGTCTTGTGATCGAGATCCTGCAACTCCTTGGGATTGCTGGGTATGCTCTGGCCATGCGACAGCCGCACCAGATGAATGCGCGGCTGATAGCGATGCATTGAGTTGAGCACGATCTAAGCGGGCAGAGGAAAGAGAAGATGGAAGAGAATCGGATATTAGTTGTGAAATTTAGGAAATTATGGTTAGGCTCTAGAGAAGTGTGAGAATGTGTGAATAGATTCTGATCTATATATTTAAATATATAAAA
The DNA here is from genome assembly GCA_035045965.1 of Drosophila aldrichi. Classification (NCBI taxonomy): domain Eukaryota; kingdom Metazoa; phylum Arthropoda; class Insecta; order Diptera; family Drosophilidae; genus Drosophila; species Drosophila aldrichi. The sequence goes on along the minus strand of JAWNOM010000007.1, from coordinate 2,589,914 downwards.
TATTTTTTAAATTATTTTTTTTACTCTACTTTAAGATATAATGCTAAAAATCTGAATGAAGTGTGAGAATGTGTGAATAGATTTTGATATATATTTAAATAAAATGAATTTTATTTTATATTTTTTTTTACTCTATTTTAATATATTATGCTTAAAACTGAATGCCTATAAGGCATGAAATAGATAAATATATATGAATATATGTTTAATGAATGAATATATATATAAGTATATAACTATATAAGTATATATGATATATATATATATATATATATATATATATATATATATATATATATATATATATATATATATATATAAGTATATAACTATATATGTAAGTATATATGTTTCATAAAGATCATATTATTAGATGTATATATTCTGAAGTATATAGTACATCATATATTTATATATGATATTTCCCTTCCTTCCAGCTAATACGCTCAAGCTTTTCATGTTGCTAAGCACACATTTCTGATCTTCAGACAATTATCAATCATTTAACACGCGTCTATCGCGCCCACAATCTCAAACAGTAAGATCTGGTCACACACTCACTCCCTCCTCACTCCTCAATATCTGCCTGTCTCTGATCTTGCATCTGAACTCACCTGTCCGTTCTTATCCATTTCGTTATTAGTCAGCTTGACCTTCTCAAAGGAGATAACTTGTTTGCGCAGCGCCTCGCAGCTGAAGGGGCTATCCGGATGGGAGTAGAGGCGGGCGGGCGGCGCTGGATCGGCTTTGCCGGCAACCAGCCAAGCCGAGCGATGATATGCATAGCGATAGCGTTTCGAGTCCATCGGTATTATATCCAGCAGCACGGCATAACGATCGGCTGGCTGGATCTGACGCAATGGCCCAGAGAATGAGACGCGCACCGTGGGGAACATGCGTCTGCAGGCAGAATGATGAAAAGAGAGAAAAGAGAAAAAAGAAGAGATTTTATTTAGAAAGGAATTTCATAAGATTTTTTCAGTTTGTTATTAATTAAAGTCACCAAACAAGTAATTTCAGCTGGGAAATTTATAGACCCGACCAAAAAGAGTGGAAATATTATTATTATTATTATTTTGGTTGCTTTCTATTTCTATTTGCCGAGTTGCTGTGACAAGTGCGAACAATAGGTGGAAACTCTTTAGGCCTGACATCCTGTGGCTTTAATGCGCCCGAAGGCTGCGTGTGACATAACCAGGGGACCGCCCTGATTGTCTCTTGTGTGTCGTCTCGATGTCTGCTGCGTGTGTGTGTTTGTGTGTGTGCTCTAAGGTGTGATTTTTACAATATCATTAAATAGAGCTAGGTGCGTGTGTGTCCCCTCTCACTCTCACTCTCACTCTCTCTCTCTCTCTCTCTCTCTTGGGCCCTTAACTAGTTCACTCTCTGTGTGGTCAGCCGTGTGGGAGCTAGGTGTAGACAACCCGTGGTCATTGTAGCCTTGATTTCTCGCCCGCTGACTAGAGCAACGCCCAAAAATACAAAAAGCAAAGAACCATCACTCGACTGTGGTTGCACAGGTAGATCGTAAAGCAAAAAAAATCTTTTGCAATTGTAACCTGGAGACCGGAGACCGGAGACCGCACACAGCTCAAATGTTTTTGCTTTTATGCGTGCAACTGCATGAAATTTGTGTTGACATTGCAAAAATTTGACATGCCCAGAGCTCGCACTAGATTGATAGAGGCCTAATGAGGGGAAGAAGCAGTGGGCAAGCAAGTCAAAGAAATGAAAGAGATTCTATGTTGGAAATTTATTTGAGAAAGTATGAAGACAATTCGTGTAGGATTATTGTGAAATATTTGTGATTGATATTTTTAAAAGAGAATTTAAATATTTGAGCTAGTAAGAAGATATTTAAGAGAATGAATGGGAGTGCGAACTTCTATTCATATTCGTAGACAACTGCTTATAGATACCATATTACATTATATATAAAATTTTATTTCAAGAGCTACATAAATAAATATTTATATACCTCCTAAACTTCAGCTCTAGCCTAAATATATTTACTTTTTAGCCCTTTTATATAAAATTTTATTGCAAGAGATAAATAAACTTTTTCCTTCCAGAGTCCTACTATAGCCTAAACATATATCTAAAATCACTTGAAACATTTTTTTGGCCCTTTTATATAAAATTTTATATCAAGAGCTAAACCAATAGACATTTATATACCTCCCGAAATACCGCCCAGCGTCTAACTATAGTCTAAAAATTTAGCTAAAATCAATTGTAACATTTTTTTTTGCCCTTTTCTCTTGCTACTTTTGCACTTTCTTTCGCTTAACTGATTTGCTTTGGCCTTTAAGTATAGCTTGTTTACACTGTCTGCTAACTGTTTAGCTGATTGTTGTAACTAATAATTATTTGCATTGCATCTCTCTCTCTCCGTCTCTCTCTCACTCTCTGTCTCGCTCTTACCTTCCAGTTTTGGTGATAATCATTTCGGTGCCCAGCTCGTGAAAGCGATCCCACAGCTCTTTGGTCTCCAGGTGGCATTGCACCGGCTTCAGATCGTCACAGTTGCAGGAGCCAACGATTTTGGGTGTCTTTTGTACCGGTTCGGGTGTTAGACGCTCCTCGCTGTCCTCCGTGCCGGGCGATTGCGGCGGTGTGGAGCAGCGTCCTTGGCTTGATGTGGAGCTGGTGTTTAGCTGTGATTCGTTGCGACTTTTGTGTGACACACTAATGTTGTTGTTGTTATTATTATTGTTGTTGTTGTTGTTGTTGTTGTGATGATGATGGTGATGATGATGATTGTGATGATGATTCAAGCGACGCGCCTTCGCTGGCGGCTCTTCAGCATCGCTGCAATCAACGACATCCACATCGACCTCATCCTCAACCGAAATGGGACCTGGGAAAATTGGATTGGGTAAATTGAAAATTAAAACGAATGCGCGCAAATTGAATGAAAGTATTGTTATTTAACTGGATTGAAAAAACAGAAAAGCAAAGCGAGCAGCATGTTGCGGCAACAATGTTGCGAGCCATGTTGCTGACTTTGCTGAGTGTTGCGAGCGCACGCTCTGGATTCTATCTTTCTCTGCCTCTCTCACTCTCCCTCACTCTCTCTCTCACAGTGTGTCTGTCTCGGATTTTGACTGTGGCAGACAAGCCGTCGTCACAATTTCCGCTACGTTTGGTAAATTGGCAATTAAAACAAGTTAACAAAGTCGCTGCAATTGCAATTTTTTTCACCAGCTTTTTGCTTATATATTTTTTTTTGTGAACTCGTTCAACGACAAAACAAACAAAACCATGGCAAAAACAAAATTAAAGTTGAAGTTGATTAAACTAACTAAGCTCTAGCTATTTTTTTTTAATGAAATTGCACGATAGATAACTGTATATACAGATATGTATATTTATTATATATATATATATATCTTATTTATATAGTTTGCTTTGCTTCACTCATGCTCACGCCCACTTTTCAGCCGCCGCCTCTGTTCAGCTGTCTTTCGTTTTATATGCTAAATCAGCACAAAACTTTTGCTTTTGTTTTTGCTTTTGTTTTTTTTTTTTTTTCAGCTTTATTAATCATTTAAAATTTGTTTATTTATGCATATGTTTAATAAATATTTCATTTTGCCGTCGCTTATTTTTGCGCCTTGTTAAGAAATTAATAAAAAATTAACATAATTAACAGGCTATTGTATTTTTTTTCTTTTTTAGCTAATTTTAAACCAAGTTAACTTTTTGCTCAACTGTTTTTTTTTTTTTATTTTTTTTTATGCCTTAGCTAGTTTTAATTGCATTTGCCGTCGGCTGCTCTAGAAACAAGTTTTTTCTTTTCGATCATTTTTTTTTTTTTTGTGTGGCTTGTTAGTTGTTTATAATTATTTAGTAGCTGAACTATAGAGTTTTTTATTTATTTATTTTGACTGCTTTTTGTTTTTGCTTGAAGTTGGTTTTATATGAGAATTACTTGGGAATTTCATTATTAATATCAGCTTAAGGCTTGCAAAGTTCAGTTTTTAGCGTATTTAAAATATTAAGCTTTATTTATAATTGAAAAATATTAAAGTAGTTTTAGCTTTTTTTAGCCGTCGGCTAGTTTGAGCGACTTTTTATTGAACTTTCAGCGGATTTTCATAGTTTTTATGACTTTTGAATGTTTATATATCTAATTTATATATCTAGTCTAGCTAGATATATACATAAATGCTTGATAAGTGCTTTAGCTAAGCTTGTATTTTTCAATTGATATAATTTGATTAATATTTCAATATAAATGTAATATTTATTAATCATATTATAGTAAATACAGTGCCTAACTGTTGTCTAAGCTTAGTTCAAGTTGAATTTGCTTATGATAAAGTTTTATAATATATGGATATACATATGTGAAGCATGCTCCGGATTAGTATTTTCGATATTCATAGAGCTATATAGGCTCGTTCTGTAAAGATTTCTCAGTATTGCCGAACTTCACTTGCTCTCTTTGCTTATCAACTCGTAGTCTGTAGAAACTTCTTCTTTATGAATATATAAATATATGTTTTATAGCTTTGTCCTGCTCTTAAAGCAATTAATAAGTCTGTTAAGCGCAAATTAAGTGAAAATTGTTGAAGCTTTCGCTGAAATGCGCTGATTTTAGTGAAGTTTCTTATAGCAAAAGTAAATTATACAGTAAATCAGTAATTGATATAGGAAATAATAAGAGAAGACTGTCTGAAAAAAGAAAAATATGTATATGAAAGCTTTGTAATCAGTTTGAAAACTGATGTGAAAATAAATGAAGTTTGATAAGCTTCAGAAGAACTGATATTAGAAGTGGGAATACCCTTAACATTGCTGGCAATAGCTAGCTAATAGATTGTATATACTAAATGACAGTATATCTCCTTATACTCAAATACCGATGGATAGAACATTTAAGAAACTTTAAGAATTTTGTTTCAATAGAGCTTGAAAGCGCTTAAAAACTTAAAGCTCAAAATGCAGATTGTTTGCCAATATAATATTTACATATTATATATGCTCAAAGATTTGTTTGTCTTTTCTATATAAACATTAATAAATAATTACTTAACATATATACAACATTCTCGTATTTTTTTGCATACTTCCTAAGCTTTCAGTGCTCGGCCTATAGCTCATATCCATATATAAATACTAAATATGTTCTGCTGCTTCTACTTTTGCTTCTCTCCTGCTCCTTCATCTTTATTCTGTTCTCTTTTTTGCTCAACTTACTTGCACTGCGCACCGAGGATTCGCGACTTGAGGCATCTTCGCGTGCCATAATCGCGGCTATGGAGAAATCCGTTGCTGAGCCGACGGCACTTTTGTTGCCCGCTGTTGTTGTTGTTGTTGGCGTTGCCGTGGCTGCATTGCTGCTGCTGTTGTTGTTGTTGTTGTTGCTGGTGGGTGCAACGGGCGGCAGAGCGCCATTGCATAGATACGGATGCGAGCCAACAAGCATTTTGGTAGAGCTCTTAGCTTTAAGCTTTTTATAGGGTATTGCGAGATAGAGTTTTCGTAGCTAAATATGATTGAACTTGAATTTAGCACTAATTAAATCAAATGCGTTGCATTTTTCTATATATATTGTAATTGTAACTGTAAATGCAATACATATGCACGCACATATAAATACACTAGAGCACACACGTACACACGTACATATACACAGACACACACACACACGCACAGAGAGAGAGTGTGTGTTGAGCAAGTGTTGTAACTCACGCGAGTTTTGAGTAGAATGCAAAAAATGCAGCGCAACGCGAATTGAGTGTGTGCGCTACGTAAGACAGGCGACGACGAACTGAATTGTGTGTTGGAAATTTGTGAGGGAACGTGTTGTGGCTGCGAAAAGAAAAAAACAACCAGCAGCGGCAGAGGCAGCAGCAGCGACGAATGGCAGCGGGAAACCAGTTTTCCAACTAACCATACAGCAAGTGCAAGCGAGATGGATGCATGTACTGCACAACCAACTGAACTTGCGCAAGTGCGAACGGGCAAACAGCAGCAGACACAGCGAATTCAACTGGAACATATTCAACTCATATTTGCTATTTGAGCGCAGGGGCTCTGGTATGGTGTGTGCGCAAGAGCGTGACAGCCATTAGGCGTACAGATGTACGTGTCGCCTGTCATTGCACTCGCACGCATGCGCTGCCGCGTATTGAGTGTGACTGAGTGGGAGTGAGCAGTGACGGCGTTGATGGCCACTCAGCGGCCGCATCGTTGTGCAGAGAGATGTTTTTGCTGGCTGCGACGTCGACGTCGTTGTCGTCATAACTCATTTACAATTAAAAATGTCGGCGCTTTAGCGTTCGCTCTCGCTCTAGCACACGTTGTGGCATTTATGAAGTGCAAACGTTTTGCTTGCGGTTTTTCATGTTTCCTTTGTTGTTGTAAGTATTCGTTATTTTTTGTTTGTTTCTTTTCGGGGTTTTAGACAACTTTTCGCCGTTGTCGTCTCTTGTTATCTCTGCCAGGCTGTTGTCGCTGCCGTTGAGCGTCTTTGCGTCGTTTCACACAATTCCAACACGTTCCGCTGTTACGTTGTTGAGTGAGTTTTTTTTTTCTCTCTGTCTGTGCGCTGTTGCTGCTGCTCGTTTCGGTTTGTTTTGTTTCTTCATGCTCAATTATGCGTTTTCTTTTTTCAGGTCAGTTTTGGCTAATTGGCAACAGTTTCCGCTTTCGCCACTCCTGCGAGCTTTTGCTCTAGGATATACCTTATTTATTATATTTTTGCTTTGCTGTTTAACTGCAACCTGTTGACATGTTTTGATTGAGATTTCTTTTTTAGTTTATTTTTTTTTTTTAATTTTATAAGTTTTATTTTGATTTTGTAGAGTATTTATTTTTTTGTTTATAATTTTAATATTAATATAAATTTAATTTTTTTTATATATATATTTATATGAAATAAGTTTTATTATTCTTAATAACTAAAGTTTTTTCTTTTTAGAGTCAATTTATCCCCTGACATTGTCATTGAATAAATTGTTATTGTTTTTATTAGGCCATGTTTTGCAATTCTAATTGTGCGTAACCTTCCTTCGCTCAGAAAATAACTTTCCAAAACATGCTTTTATTTTGTGAAATATGTTTATCAGTATAACATATAATAAAGCATGATTATATATTTGTGCACACAATTCCAATCTATTGCAAAATCATAAAAAAAAATATGAAAAAATGAACAGACCATTTCCATGGAAATTTGTGGTTTTCTTGTTTTCTGTTATTTTTTATTCGTGTTTTTTTTTTTAGAGTTTGTCTCTAATTACAAGTTGGAATTTAAATGCTGATTGCAGCACATTAGCGATTGCAGCTATTGCAAAACAAATAATGCATGGCTTTAACTAAAATGTGTAGTCTATATGTGTATGTATGTATGTATGCATGTATATATGTATATAGTTTAAGTCAACTGAACCGGACATAAAGCACATGCAAAACAGTTCAGAAACGCCCCAATCGTTGGCCCTCTGTCATTTTGTTCAGTTACGCAACTTTATTTTGTATACACATTCACGCAAGTGAAACGAGTATATTGGTTGTATATATATAGTGTTCCTCTTGTTGTTCGTTCGTCTGTTCGTTAAAGCAGAGGCGAGAAGGTCTTGTAGGGCGTGGCGAATCGGAAATTTATTCTGTCAGCGCTTGGTTCATGCATAAGTATTCTGCAGTCGGTAACAACCGATTGGAAGCTTCTTACTTGTTCTTTGTCTGTCTCTAAATTCCCCCTTCAATACACATAGTTGACAATGTCAGCTAAATTGCATGCTAAACAAGTCAAGACCTTTGTCATTGCCAATTAAACTCTCCGAGCTGATCGCACAGAAAGTTCATAAAAAATGGAAAATCGTGAGCCAAACTAGGATACGTCTAGTTTGACAGTTCGTCCGTTTCAGTTCCTGAGCCTTCTTTAGTTTTCGCCAATTAGCTGGCACAAAACACTCACTGCTGAAAGTCTGTGCACTAATCCCGTTTATCCCTCAATGGCTGGCCCTCGTTCGCCTTGAGCAGGAGACTGCAGCAGCAGACCTTTCACTCGTGTGATTTTTGTAATTTGACACTTTGCTATGCGCTAAACAAAACACTCAGCGCAGAGATCAGGGCCAAGCGAGGGTTGCGCGAAGCAATGGCGAAAATGTGTAAGTAGTATAATGAATAAAGTAAAGATATTGAAAATTATATGAAAATATGTGTAGATGAATAAATGCATTATAAATATAGAACGATTTTTTATAATTATTATTTATATTTATTTTTTATATATATATATATTTTTTTTTTATAATATTAATGAATAATATAATAATAATAGAAGGTAAAACAATATATAATACAAAATATAAACATAATATAATACAAAAATAAATACATACATATAATGGAAAAAACTAAATGAAACGAAATAATATTTGGAAAAAAATAAATAAATAAAAATTTAAGCAAATGAAATTTTTTTTTTAGGAGTTTTTTAAATTTTTTTTATTTTATTTTTTTGTATTTTTATTTTTTTTTATTTTACGAAAATTTATGTTAGGTTCTTATATTAGCTAAAACAAGTTATTAATTTTAATTGTTATAAAGCTGCTGAAGATATAAAAATCTGTGGACAAGAAAAAATTATTGTTAAATTAACAAATTTGTTATAATTATATAGATTTTTTTAAAATTTTTATTTTATATTTGCAATCTGTCATATACTTCAATGAATATAGAAACTTTCCCAACTGCATTGACAGCCCTCGTTCAAAGGCACAGACTAGAGGCGTGGCATGCCCAAAGTGGGCATGTTTCTGGGGCTGTCAATGTGACACTTTCACCAAGGCAAATGTCAAATGCCAAGGAACGCAACGTGTGTGGTGCGCGTTTCGCGCTTTACACAGCTTCCTCGGCTCAAGGATGTGTGTGCGTGTGTGTGTTTGCGTGTGTGACAGTGGCAAACGCGCATGTCACCAAAGAAGAAGAAAAACACAAGTTGTGAAAACAAAAGCAGCCGCCTAATTTACGAGACTTGAACAAAAACAGTTCAAGAACCAAGCCAAGTGCCACTTGTAAAAATAAACAAAAATATCAAGAAGAGGAAGAGCAAGATTTCGCTTGTTAATTAGTGTTGTAAAATGTCTCTTGTACTTTCTCTGAGTTGCTGTCGCTGTTGTTGTTGTTGTAAAACCCCCTCAAGTGTTTCGTTTCATTTCGTGCCGCCCAATTGCTCATTAATAATTTTTAACGAGCTCTCGTTTCTCCTCACTTCGTCGGCTGGAAATTGAACACTTTCTTTCGGGCTGGCCGTGTGAAATGCCGCCAGGACTTGAATTCGTCCTGGTCCAGTGTGTGAGTGAAAACAATGCGGACAACTCCCGGGGCTCAATCTGTGGACATTTCCACCAGTTGAACTTCCTCTTTGGGCCACCCACGTGGCCGGCATTTGTGATTGTTGCCGAGACTTGACTCAACTCAGCTCTAATGCTGATCGCTATAAAAACAATTCAAGCTTAAGATCAACTCATTCATTTCCTTGGCACTTCCGCTACATTTCAATTCTTGGCTTTCTTTATCAATAGTGCATTCAAATACTTGAGTTGCTCTTAGCTGCGTCCGGGCACTTGCAACTCTTTGGGGCACGTGTTCATCCGGTTGCCACTTGCCACTTGCCTCATTCTGTGGCCGGATATGTTTGAAATGTTTATATTTAGAATTCAATTTAGATTCCATTTCGGTTCTTGAATTGTTACAGAATTTTTTTGAAAGTGAATCATCCATTTAGAAATTCAATTAAACGTAATTAGATTTTCAATGAATCATATTTATTTGCTGCACATTTGAGTGAAATATGTAGAAAAACAATAATATAAAACATTTTAGTGTACTTATATTATTATGTTATTATATACCTAGTATTTTATGATGTGAAAAAAAAAAAAAAAAAAAAAACAAAAACAATGGTTAGTTTACTTCAAATATATTCTATGGTTTCTATATATGTGATATGAAGATATTTAACATTTAAACAAAAATATAAAACAACAAAAATTATAATTGGTAATAATCAAAAACATATCATAAAAATAAATCAAAAATAATAATCCAATATAATTAAGTAAATATATTTTAAATTTAACTGTTGATAGGCCTCTTGGTTTATGCTTCGATATTGCTTAGTAGACTTACATAGGTATTATACAAATGTATTTAATCAAATGACAGTCAATATCTGATTAGAAGTAGAAAATGGTATATACATATATACATACATATACATATATATCTTGCATTGTCAACTTTCTTTCTCTCTCTCAATTAATTTGATCTAATTATATTTTAGTTACTTATATTTATTTGAATAGTATATTAAGCATTTAAAATATTTAAATTTCATTTACATATTAACTTCAATTTCATTTACATCTAAAAAATGAGTTTCCTTTAAAATTTCCTTTTTTCTTTTCCCTTCATTTTTCATCTTTTATTTAGACTCTTGCCTTTCACACATGCCACACACACACACGTACACACACCCACACACACAGTTGACAGTTGGCACAGCAGTTTGCAAATATTTACCAAATATTTTTCATGTGTTTTTCCCAAAACATTTTCCATGCATAGTGCACGCCTCTGGAAAATCCGTTTCATTATGAAAGAAAGAAACAATTTTTTGTTTGGAATTTATTAATGAAACTCATTGGCCAAGGCCCCCAGGGAGTTGGCCGGACTTTTGGACTGCATTGCATTTACTGTTGCTGCTTCTTCTTACTGTAAAAGCCGCCGCTTTGATAAATTGTGCGCCGCCGCTCGCTCGAGGGAATTGGCGGCTACCGCAGCAACTTTTTTTCTCCGAGATTCTTTTTTATGCGCGCCGCCGCAAATGCCGGTAGCCAATTCCGTTAAAACGTTTTGTGTGTTGTGGCTTATGCAAAAAAATGTGGAAAAAAAGGGAATAGGAAAAGGCACAAGGTAAAACTGTGTAGCCTAGACAAAAGGGCGCCCTCTAAACAGATCCTGCCTCCAGAGCTAGCCAGGATCGCATTTTCTGGGAATTCCTTTTGGCAGTCGCATAAATCTTTGCCAACTTGCCAGAGTCATGCGCCTGACTTTATCTCTCGCTCTCTGAGTGTGTGTGTGTGTGTGTGTGTAGCAATTGTCACACCTTTCGGCGGCCACTCAGCAGCCAGAGCGAAGCCTCTCTCTCTCGGCTCCCCTTTAGCTGCTGCCCCTACTGTCGCCCTGCGTGTGTGTGTGTGTGTGTGTGTGTGTAATTCGACTCATTAACAATACGAGGCTTGTCCTGTCTGTGCCTGTGTGTGTGTGTGTGGCAGAGACTGAAGGGTTTCTCGTTTTGGTTTCGGTTTCGGTTTTGGTTTCTATGTGTTGCCTCGCATGCCACATAAATCACAACTTAAACGATGCGTAATTTCGTTAAATTACTTTAGGCCTCTCTTACGCTACTCCTCCCCTCCCCTCCCCCCTTCTCTCTCTGTCACTCTATCTTAAATACACGCTCGTATTTATTTATTTATGTTTGTTGCCTTTTCTGCCGCTGCGATTTTCAAATTTATGTCATTGCAACAGGCGTTGTGCAACGCCCTAAAAAAACAACAGAAACATAAGAAGAAGAAGAAAAGAAGAAGAAGTTGTTGAACAGAACAAAAAAAAAAAAACACTCTTTGGTTGCTCTTTAGTGGTTAAGCTTCTGCTGCTTAATCGTTTCGTAAACCTCATGTGCCACGCCTCTTTTATGCACCTTAACACTAAATTTACATAAAGAAGCATTGAGATGAGTGGAGGATGAGGCCTATAGCAGCAGCAGCAGCTGTTGTTGTTGCTCTGTAAAGGAGATGCAATTACGAACAAGGTTTCGAATGGCAAATTGATTGGTTAAAAAAAAAAAAAACTTATATTTCTATATTTACAATTTTTTTTTGTACTATATTAATAAAGAAATAAATAAAACCTTTTTTTCATTTTTAATTTATATATACATATATGTATGTAAATATAAATATGATAAACAATTTAATAAAAAAAAAAACTGTTTTTTTCTATATTTATAAAATTTTTATCATTATTATTTTTAATTATGTATCTATATAATGATATGAAAATTGAAAAAACTTTAATTTTTATATTACATTTATTTCCATATTATTTATTTATTTTATTTTTATTTTTATTTTTTTAATTTCGTTTTTATTTATTTTCATATTTTTGTATATTTTCCAAGTCTGAATTTAATAGTTTATTCCAAAGAAATTCTATCTTAACATTAATTATTTTAAAGTTTTATATAAATATTAATAAATAAATAAATAAATAAATATATCTCTTAAGAATAGTTTTCATTCCTTTACATACATTTAATCTATAGAACTAGTATATACATACATATATCTATATCCTTCTCTATGTTCTTATTCATATTTAAAGCTAATCCCCATTTGTCTAGTCGGCGCATTTGTAGTGTTCGTTTCTGCGAATCCTTGGCTACTGGCGTGAGGCCTAAATATGTATATCAAAGACTCGACCGACTGCCTGGGACTTAGTCTAGCTGTCTATTAAAACATTCTTATTGCTGGGCCTTAAATTCCTCTCGTTTTTTGATGTGCAGCGGCAACGTTTAAGTTGGTTTTCTTTTTTGGCAGCGCCCTAAACTCTTAAGCCGCTAAAGGCGCAACACCCACAGCACAGTTGGAGGGCGGTGCAGGCAGCAGAGGAACTGCAATTATGCAGCGCAAGTGAGAAACCCACCAACTGTGCGTGTGTGTGAGCTGGCACAGGTGTAGCGACTGTTAGAGCTGTGAAAATGGGCAGCGCAATTACAAATGGCAAACAAAGCGACAGGATCTGGACAGGATCTAGAGGATCAACACATTGGCCGCAATCTCACTTTCATTCATTGCACAACAGATAATAGAGGCCGCAGCTAATTGTAGGTTACATTTCTTCTTCTTGTCTGGATTAGTCCTGCCCACTTTTTGGGGTTATATAAATTGACTTCTTAGCGCCCAGGACACGTGCAGCAGCCGCAGCATTTTTGATTAATGGTGAGACGCACTCAAAATGGAAGACATTTATAAGGAATATATAAGAAAAAGGGGGCACACAGTCTTCACTGTTGCACATGTCCTTTTGTCTCCAGGACAGCAAAAGCAAGCAAACCAAATGTCCTCTGTCACCGGGCACAAGTCAAAGGCAGGCAGGCAACCGCTCGCTGCTCTAAATTGAATTCAAATTGTGACGGGGTAAGGACAAGATGCTGCAGCATCTGCTTGTTTAAAGATCAGAGACCTTGTCTCGTCCTTCGTCTCGTTCAGTTCGGCTCGGTTTCGGTTCAGTTTCGGTCTGTGCGACACGGCAATAGATCATTTTCCACGCTCTGTGTGGCTGCCTTTTCCATTATATTGAAATTTGTTGTGTTGTGCCAACAAAATATTTGAAATGATTTTTTCATATTTACGATTTGCATAGCTCGCCATCCTTGAAGGAAGCCATGCCTCTGCCATTGTTCACATTTGATGCGGTTTCAATGGGCCTCACTCTCCACTAAAATTATATATGAATATTGTTTGGGCTGCTCTCACATCAATCATAATTAGAATATCTTGTGTGTGGCTAGGATTTCTTTTATTTGTTTTTTTTTCCTATGACATTTATAGAGTGGGTTAGAGATTTATGGATTTTTTCAACTAATAATGCAGCTTTGGGCATATTTGGGCGTATATATGTTTGTTATGATATTTATATACATACATATATAAACGTAATTTGCTTAAGATGAAAACTTCTTTATGGAGTTAAAAAATTACTGAAATTTTGGAACTAATTCTTATTTCGATTTATGTTTTAGTATTGATCGATGGAATTCCTTTAAAAAGACTGAAGAATAATTAAAATTGTTACTCAGATAACTCTGTCATAAAAGAAAACTCGTTGACATTTCTTAAGAGTACTTTGAGAAGAGTGAAGAAGAATTTGAAAAATAGCAAAAAATTGTAGAACTAAAGTTTAGATAAAGCTAAAAAAGTTCTTAATTAACATGATCAACGAGTCTCAGCTCTGAGCTCAGATTTGCTTAGCTAAGGTCCATCTTAAGTAAATAAGCTATGATATCCTTTTCAGGCACCAGTGGAAGAATTTTTCAAACATTAATATCAAAATGCTTTCAATAATTCACATAAATACGATTTTAATCATAGAGATTAATCATTCTCTCTCTCTCTCTCTCGCTGCTCCTCTCGCTGCTCTTCTCTCTCTTTCTCTCACGCTCCCCCTGTCTCTCTTCGCTCTTTCTTTCTCCCTTTCTTTTCTCTCTCTTTTAAAATCCTTCTATCTCTAGATCCCTCTATCTCTTTCTAACTCCCTCTCTGTCTCTTTATTCCTCCCACTTTCTAGTTCTATCTTCTCGTCTTAACCAATCTTCACTAGCTACAATTACATAAACTAAAAGTGTTAAACCGCTCACACATGCGCCGCCCTTTACCTTTTCACACATGAGCAGGACAAAAAATTGAGATCCTTGGCTCGCATACCCTACATATATCATTTGTATTTGCTGCGCTGACTCTGAGCGCGCGTTGTGAGGTCTGTGGAACGCCCCATTTACTGTGAGCACGTTTAGGGTTTCTTGGACGAAGGGGGCTTAACCCATCCAACGACGATGATGTTGATGATGATGATGCAAGAAGCAGGATACGAATAGAGGTGTCTCTTGACTTGACTTCGTTTTCGGTAGGTGGATTGTTAATGGGCGCGTTGTGTGCGGTCGAGAAATTTGAGAGGCGTCAACAGGCGCTAAATCCGCTTAAATGCCCGAACGGAAGTAAAGGATGGCAAACGGCAAAAGGCAACAGAACCAAGACAAATTACATTGAGAGCAGGGCTGAAAGGAATGAGAAGTTCAAGTTAAAGCCCAGCTTATAGCTTCATCATTGCGTGTGCCACACGTTGCAACAAATCGACAGCAGCTTCTGTCGTTTCGAATGGCTTCGTTATTAAACGAATATCACTCAAACTGTAAAAATACTCGTGCCAATTCATTTCATTTGGCCAGCTGACACCGCTCTGACTTTGACCTTATGTTGCCGTTGCACGCAGCGCAATTGAAACGCGTTTAATTGCAACCAGACGGCGCTCGAACTACTCTACTCTACTCGACTCGACTCTACTCTACGCTACTCTACTCTTCTTCTTCTTCCTCGGCTGGCTGTCATTAGTGTAATTAGATCTTTGGCCGACTTGGCTTGGCGTGTCCTTTTTGCGCTCGACTTTACTCTCTATAGAGTAGTATTAAGTAGCTATCAATTTACTTCATTTTTTTCCACTTTCTGTTTTTGTTTTCACTAATTTTTATGCCAACGTGAAACGTGCGCAATTTGTTTACCATCAACATAATTGGTTCGGTCCCCTGGGCCCACTTCAGCCTTTTTAAGCGCTTTTTTTATGCCCTTCTCTATCTTAGGCGCACTCTCTCTCTCTCCCTCTGTCTATCTCCCTCTTTTGGCAATTAGTTAAAATGATTAAGTTGATGCGCTGCGCTTTTGCGCTCTGTCCCTTTTTTTTTTTTTTTGTCTGCTCTTCGGTTTGTTGTTTTGTAATTACATTAGCAGCAGTTCCGATAATTCGAACTCGCCACGCACTCACTCAAATTGGCTCGTCCATCTATCATATTGGTAATGCGGCTAGATCTGTTTAGGACTCGATTAGTTCTATATGGTTATTTGTGTAAATACATACATATACATATATATATATATATAGATACAGCTGTTCATTGTGCGACAGTTTTTCAATTTTGTTTCCAATTTCAACGTGTATTCAAATCCAATATCCATTTGATTTTGTTTGCTTTTGGAAATTTGGTTTCTTTTGATTTTTGCACTCGTTTCGTCATTGATCGATCTGGTTTTGATGGCAGCTCAGGGAGGTTTTCGCTCTCACATGCTCGCTGCTTGCCGCCCATCGATTTCACTGTTTACCACACACATGCCAAAAATCAGTCTGACGATGATCGATCGTGCGATCACGTTCGCTTTGTGTCCTTTGAATCGGGTGTGCAGAGATAGGCCACACGCGCACTATGCTGTCTATTTATTGGCAGAAATAGAATCAGAATGAGAGAGCGAGAGGGAGTGGGAGTGAGAGATAGAGAGAGAGAGAGAGAGAGAGGAATAGAAATAGAGAGAGATAGGCAGAAAAGTAGAGTTAAATATAAAGTAATTGAGGGAATGTCTAAAGTTTTTATATAAATTATTTTGTTTTCTATATTTTTCAAAAAACTTTGTCTCTCTCTTCATTTTGTGTCCCATTTTTTTTGCCTATTTTCTTTCCTTACATCTCTTTTAGCTTTTCTCTTCATGTTTATTGCTCTCTGTTATCGTTGTCTTATCCTTTTCGATCAAAATGTATTAATATTTCTTTATAAAATTTTAATATCTTACCATGAGTATGTCATACTCTAATCTGTATAAGATCAACCATATTATACTAGATATATTTTCTTACGCATAATCATTGTTGTTCTTGTTCTTTTTGCTGTTTTTCTTTTATTACCCACAATTTTAAAGCCCTGGCTAAACGTTTACAGCTCCCAAAGCGGCGTCAAATATAATTTGACACTTGACTGCGTGTCTTAAAAAATGCTGGCTAAAAAGCAGAAAAAAACATTTTTCTGAAAAAAATAAAAAAAAAAACCAAAAATATCTACTACAAAACACTAAAAGAAAACACGAGTGTTTTGTTTTGTGTCAAGTTTATGGGTTACAACTCTTAAAAAGCAAAAGAACACGCCCCCCCATCCAGGCAGCTGCCCCTGGCCATAAAAAACTTATTGCGCACATAAAACAAATCCCACACAGAGAAACTAATTAAAAAGACCTTTTGGGTGGGTCTAGAAAGGGAGCTGTATGAGGGGCGGCAATAAAATTTATGAAAATTAACATAAAATTTTGTGCGATTAACTGGAAAACTCACGCACACACACGCACACACACACAGGCACGAATTGCCTCGTCCATATGCAAGAAGGAAATCACATAATAAACAAAAAGGAAGAGCAATAAAAACAAATATGGCGACACATACAGAGATTGGGGCTTGGGGGTTGACGTTGTTGATGAGGCAGTGTCTGCTGTTGTTGTAGCTGATTATCATGCAACACTCGCGCTCGTGCCACACATGCTCCTCTATTCGAGTTGAAAGTCGCTCAATATCAACTTTTGGCCAACAACAAAAGTTAAGCCGTGCGGCGCAACGAAAGCGATTAGCCTGATTGGCGGTATACGGCTTTAAGAGGGGTGAATGCGTAGCCGTACTGTATTAGAATACACTGGGAGAAAATGGGCTGCACATTGTGCAGCTTATTGTATTATAAATTATAATACATATATACATTTTTGGTTTAGAATATTTATGTTTTTATTTAGGTAAACTAATAATTATAAAATATACTTTTTCACTGAAATCTGAAATGTTTTATATAAATTATTTATTTTATTTAAATTTAAAATTATTGAAAATAATTTCTTTTGACAATTAATTTTTTATTTATAAAATATATTTTTAACTTTTCAATTTAAATTTTTAATTATTAATTTTTTTAGAATTTAAGTAAGGGCTAATTTGTTTATTTATTTTATTAATTTTTTGAATAACTAATTATTTTTTAATTTAATGCTTTTCTATGACAAAAAAGAAAAAAAAAATTTTAAATAAAAATAAACTAAAATAAAAATAAAATATTATTATATAATACTTATTTTAAATATATATATATATATGGACATAAAACTTAAATTTGACGTATTTATATACAATATTCGCTCCTTTTATATATAGGTTTCTTTCAGTGTATTCGAACTGACACTGCCTGGCTACATTAGGTGGCATCCTCTAAACTCTTCTTCGTCTTCATATCACACGCTCGCATTATGAGTAATGCGCACCTTATGCTGCCGCCAGAGAGAGGGGCTCTATCTTCCCTCTGCCCTGCCCTGCCCACATCGTCTCTCGGTTTTCGGGAAAATCTGTTTGCGAGCATTTTATGCGCTTTATTAACCCCTTAACTGATGATGTGGCTGCGGTGTGGTGAGGTTTACAAATCAAAATATTATGATGGCGTCATTTACACGCCGCATTTTCAGATTAAAGTTGAACTCACTCTCACTCTCTCACTCCCTCTGTGTGTTTTTAGTTTTTACTATTTTCAGGTGGCATTTTGCTTAGGGTTGTTTCCCGCATCAAGTTTTATGCTTTAATTTGATTTAACAATCAATTTGCGGCTCATTTTTTAGGAGAAATATGCTGGACTTAAGTATACTTGGCTTAAGGGTTTTTTTTATTGCTTAAAAATGCAAGCCATAAATCACTTTCGTTCCACTTTTTAATATAAAAAAAAAAATAAATAAAAATATAAATATAAATTAAATCAGTTTTTAGTGCAATAAGAAAGAAAGTTTATTCTTTTCTTCTGCATGTTTATTCAGTTTCTCAGCAACAATTTCATGATGAACTGCTTTCTGGTGATATGACTTAATCTCAGGCACCTTGAGCCCCTTAAATGACAGTCCATTAAATGAGCTTCTGGCACTAATTACCCCTTGCACAGTTTCCACAACTTTTCTTGCCAAGTTTTTGGATCGGCGTTTTAGACATTTTGGCAATTGCCATTTCGAGTTTTTGGGCCGTGTTTGTTGATGCAGTGCTTTGACAATCATTTCGAGCAACAACAACAACAGCAATAAACTGTTGTCATCAAAATTAATTTTATTGCCAGCCAAAAACTTTCAGCAACAACAATTTGGCAAGTTCATTAGCTTTCCAAAGCACAATGGCAACTTTTGGTTAATTAAACGCAAATTGTTGCGGCGGCAAATTGCGAAAAAATTGCAAAACTTTGTCGCCAAAGGCATTAAAAGGCTTTTCTCAGCAGAAAGTTTATTGTCTCACAAGTGCGCGTTGCCCAATGTAAAATGAAAGAGCGAGAGAGAGAGAGAGAGAGAGCGAGAGAGAAAACAAAGGCGGTTGTAGATGAGGGTTTGACTAGGTCAATACCCTGTAATTAAATACAATGAAGTTGTAAAGGCTCGAGAGTATGTTTAGGAGTTGGCTTAAAATTTCGTAGAATGTGAGAATATTGGATGGCTTTTAAAAGGAGACACACACATACATAGACACATAGTACTTGAGTAAAAGTAAAAGCAAGGAGAGAAAAAGTGCAGAAGATCATTAAAGTTGTCTATATGTATGCAGCAGTTCTCATTTGGTATTTGTATTTAGGTAAAACGAAGCTAGAATGCTCACAGCAGCAGAGAGCGCCACTTGAAGGTCAACTGCAGCGAGCTATACCTGCAGTCGGGCTCAACATTTGGGAGAGACAGTACGTGTGTAAAAGTGGCCCTATATAAAGGGCTGCAGCTGCAGCATTTTTTCAGTCAGTCTTCAGTGGTCCAGGCCTGGTGGGGGTCAGCGCAATAAAGTGAAGTACAGCGTGTGATCGATCAGCTAAGCATTAAAGACGTAGAGGAACTACGTAGAGGAAATACGTAAAGGAAATACGTAGAGGGAACACGTAGAAGAAATAGACAGAGGAATAGTACTAAATCGACTCAACTCGTCACCCTGATCAAGAATGTATATACTTTGTGGGGTCTGCCACGCCTCCTTCTGCCTGTTACATACATTTCAACAAAACCATTATACCCTGATTTCCCATTTTCAATGGGTTCAGGGTTTAAAAATAAATGCTTCACTTAGTAAAATTTTTCACTTCATTCGCACAGCTTTAATATGCTCTCAACTACGACCACCGCTTCTAGGGTATCTGAAAGAAAGAAAAACAAAAAAAAAAAAATCATGAAAATGGGTTAATTATGCAGACAACGGGTTAGAGCGAGATGCAGCTATATCAAATGCCATTTCTGCGCGTCTGCATTTGGGTTTTATGTCAAAGACATCAAACCGAAGGGTTCTGGGGGTAAGCGAAACAAATATGGCGGCTGACTTCTCTACCGATGTCTCTTGTGTTCCGCTGTCTCTCTGTCTCGCTGTCTCTCTGTCTCTGTGTATATATGTGTTTTTTCCAGCTGTGCCGTTGCCCACTTAAATGGCCAAGTATGTGTTGACACTGGCATGTAGTTGTTGTAAGTAACGGTGGCAGCCGTGGAAGCAAAGACAGCAGCGGCAACAGAGGCAGCCCGAGTCGTTGTCCTGCCTGCCACGCCTTGCTGCCAGCTAGCGAGCAGCTCTCCCTCTTTGGCTGCCGCCGCCTCCTTTGGCATTCGCCTCGGGTGTCGCTTGCGCAAATTTGCCACTTCAACAGCTCCTTGCGGACGCCGTAAGCACCGTTGTGAACGAGCTTTGAGCATTTTCATTTATTTTCCGCACATTTTGGCTCCAGTTCACTCGTCGCTCTGTCTCTGTCTCTTTCTCTATCTGTTTGCGCCACACCCACACTCACACACACAGACACACACACACACACAGTACTATCTTCCCGGACGGGCATCAAGTCCTTTGCCAGCTACGTAAAATTTATGCGCTTTGCCAGCCTTTTCCTTATTCTTCTTTTATTTTTGTTCTCTGCCTTTTTTTATTCGTGATGCGTTTCTTCTTTTTGCCGTTTTCGATTTTTTGGCAAGTTGGAAAGTTGTGAAACGATGCTCACAGAATTTTAAGCAGCAGCAGCAGCAGCAACGACTCCTTTTCGTCCTTCTCCTGCTCCTCCATAATTTAAATCTGTGTGTGTGTGTGTGTGAGTGCGTCTCTGTGTCTGCGTGTTTTTGTCAATATTGTTACTTGCAGCGCAACGCGGAGAAAATGTGCTGTGAATTTCAAATGTGAACAGCGGCTTACTTACATAAGAGCGTATCACTGAGATATCCTGTAATTTGTGAGAAAAGGGACGAACTATGAACTAGTAGCAAGAAAAGTAATTGTACGAATAGTATAAGAAATCATATTTAATAGTAAAAGGGAGTAGTGCTTGTAGCTAGTAGTAAATGTAAGTAGAATTATCTATTAGGATCTATGTGTTTGTCTTATCACACAAGTCAATATAGTAGTAGTAGAAAAAATAGTAGAAGTAGAAAGAAAAGTAGTAGTCACAGTAGTAATAGAAAAGAATAACATTAGTGTTAGTAGTAGTAGTAGTAGTAGAAAAGAATAGTAGTAGTACTAGTAGTAGTGGTAGAATAGTAGTAGTAGTAGCACTAGTAGTAGTGGTAGAATAGTAGTAGTAGTCGTACTAGTAGTATTGGTAGAATAGTAGTAGTAGTAGCACTAGTAGTAGTAGCAGAAAAAGTAGTAGTAGCAGAAAAGAATATTAGTCGTAGCAGAAAAAATAGTAGTAGCAGAAAAGAATATTAGTAGTAGCAGAATAAATAGTAGTAGTAGTAGAAAAAATAGTAGTAGTAGTAACAGAAGCAGCAGCAGCTAGTCGTTAAGGCAGTATAAGGAATAGTAGCAGATAGTACTAGTAGCATTAGGAAGTATTTAAAGCAGAGGTAAAAGGAATAAATAGTAGTAGAAATAAGCAATGCTAGTAATAGCAGGAAACAGTATAAGGAATAGTAGTAGATAGTAACAGTAGTATTACGAACTAATGGTAGTAGCAGTAAAAATGAAGAAAAGGCTGGGTATCTCTTCGTCACAACTCGATTGAAAAACATTCAAAGCTTTCGCCTTACTCTGGCATAACTCAACTGACAATTACACGCCTTCTTACCCTCGAAGCCCCGCCCATCCACCGACTCTAGCGCCCACCAAATATAATACAAAACTGTTCATTAGACCTACATACACAGACAACAGAAAATGGTTGCCACGAAAAAAAAAAAAGAAACAAAAAACGAAAACAATTAAATAAAATAGGGAAAAAGAAAAATCCCCCCACTTACGCTTATCTGCATAATTTATGGTAAAAATCAGACGCAACGCTTTTCAAGTGTCTCTCTCGCGCAGTGCTCACTGTACTTCATATACATGATTGTTGTGTATTTTTGTTATTTTTTCGGCTGTAGCTGAAAGTCAGCCATGCGCAGTTTTTACCTTACCACCACGTGTGGTGCGTGCACCACACCAAAAAAAAAAACATGGTAATGGGCGCCACCGAAACAAAATTGTAAAACAATTAAATTGTAATAAGCAGTGGCTTCCACAAATTCAAATGGGCGTCGCACTTGAGGTTTTTTTTTCGAAAAAAAAAACAATAGTAATAGCAATAAAATGAAATGAAAATAGAGTAATTAATAATACCGGTGCTGTCCAGCTGTAGCTGTCCGGTGTGCAACGCCTCTATTAGCCAACTAAACTCAACTTTGGCTTTAAATGATAAACAGTTTTTACGCCGACTCCCGTCTCTTGGGGGAGACCCCTAACGCTCGCTTGCCGCTGACCCGATTCGATCGTTCGTCTGTTCAAGGATTTTCAATGGGCTCGCGCTTGAGTATTTGGCAATGCGACTCACTCACTCCCACTCTCTGTCTCCCTCTCTCTCTCTCTCTCTCTCTCTCTCTGTCTCTGGTCAGAGCTGAAGTCCAAGTCAGAGCTCCAGCAGCGCATTTGATTGACACTTGACATTTCCTGGAGTCTTTTTTTTTTTTTTTGCAGTTACGTGTAGCGTAGCATTTTTTCTTACATTTTTTTTTTTTCTTTTTTTGGGGATCTGTAATCGCCAGCTGACATCGCGCTGAGCACCGTTAGATGACTTTGTTGCTTGGCTTACGAAGCATTTATATATGTATGCATATTTATTTATTATACATATCATTTCATTTGGGCAGATGAAAATGTTATGATAGTGTTTGTTGTACCTGGTGGAAATTACAGTTTCAGCATTGTTCGCTACCTAACTGGGTCGTAAGACACCAAATTATTAGATGAAATGCTCAAGATATTCAAGATTAGTTTACAGTGGATGAGTTCCCTCAGAAGTTGGGAATTAAACCAACTTGATATAAAAGAATATAAAATAATTAAAAAACACAAGTTGAAGTTTTAAACAAATATGTATATTAAATATTAAATACAAGAATTTAAATGAATAAAATATTTTTATTAAATAAAAACAAAAATGAGGAGAAAGTATTGTATAAAAAAATAAATTTTTTTAAGAAAATTATTTTTAAGAATAAAAAAAATAAAACTTTAAAAAATTAGAATTTTGTAAAATTAATTCTTATTTCACTTATTTATTTGATTATACTTATAAAAAAGTGAGAAGAAAGTGTTATAAAAAATAAATAAATGAAAAATTATTTTTAAGAATAAAAAAAAACATTCAAAAAATTATAATTTTATAAAATTAATTATTTTTTTTTTTTTACTTTTTTCTTTTATTATTATTATTTTTGTATAGGTATCTAAAATTTGTTTTGTTTTGCAAATCAATTTTAAATAAAAATTTAAAAAATTATTTCTTTCTAAGATCTTAAAGTATATTCAGCCTGTTTTATGTCTGCTGCTTGTATTATATAAAATTCCTCAAATTTTATACACTCACTTTGGTGCCCTCTGACCCCACTTAGCAAGTGTTTTACCTGCTACGGGGGTGACCAAGGGGGCTAACACACGTGTAGACAGAACCAAAAGCGTTGACTACACCTGGCAGCCCATATAATTTTATATCTACCTCAGCGCGTATTTGTACATATGTATGTATATGTGTATATACATGTGTATACTCACTATTATATACTATATATATATATGTATGTGTGCGCTCTGCACATAAACCACCCACATGAGCGGGAGCCTGATCCAGGGGCAGAGACTGAACCGACGCGTCAAGTTGTGAAGCTGTGTGCAAAAAATCATTAACACGCACACCCACAACGGGCAGAGTGGAGCTTACGCTAGTGGAAGGCGTGGGGCAAGTCTGCGTGGTGTCACTCGTCTGCTTCGTCTCTCTCTCACTCTGTCTCTCTCTCTTGAAAGGGGCAACGCAGCCTTCTCGCTCTTTGCTCAAATTACTTGGGTTTTTACATGCGGCAGTGAGGCACATTAACACTGTAATGTGCCAACTGTGTGCATGTGTGTGTGTGTGTGTGTGTGTGTGTGTGTGTGTGTGTGTGTGTGGGTGTGTGGGTGTATAGATGTATGTGTGTGAGACTGAAAACAACATGGCGGCAACATGGGCGTCCAAGTCGTTGCCATGCATAAAGAGCAAAGGGCTGACAAAAACTGGGAAGCTGAGAGCTGGAAACTACACTCAGAGAAATATTAGTACAGAAGAGTTGAAATTCATATGCTCTGAATTTTAAATACTTATACATATATACATGAAATCAACTATTTTCATTAATAAATTCATCTCATATTTGCTTTCATACGGTTTCCGACTTCATTCCTTTCATTTTTTCTCCCAGTGTAGCTGGTTGCCCCTGTTCGGTCCTGTGGGCTGTGGCTGCAGCTACTTTTAGTCAAGATTAATTGTTATATATTAACATGGCGTCGAGTTACTGAGTCTGCGAAAACGAGCTATTTACAAGCTAAACGAAAGTTGACTTTGCTTCAATCGGAGCAGAGAGGGAAATGAGGAGGAGCTGCTGGCTGGTTGGGTGGCTGGGCTGGTCTGGGCTGGGCTTGAAAAGGGCCAGCTTTAATGGCTGCAGTTTTTGGCCAATATTTAAGTAGTTCTAGCCCACAGTCAGCGGGCATGTTTATGGCGCCATCTCTTATGCTAGATTTATGTTTGCCCATTTTCATGTTTTATCATCAGCTGCGGCTACGAATTATTCATGAACATTTTAGCCATGTTACTCATACGACGCGTATGAAAAGGGTTTTATTTGCCAACTCTTTGCCCATTTGAATTATTACGCTGCAGGCAGTTTTTCGTTACTTCTGTAGTTGTTGTTGTTGTTGTAGCTTTTATCATATTGCGCTTTGGTTAAATTTGCTACAGCTGAATGTGGTGCGAAGAGTAAATTTGATTTATCAGTTGAAAGGGTTTAGCTAGGGCTTGTTGTTGTGGGAGCTGAAATGGGATGAAGCTTTAAGAGCTCAATGAGCAGAGGGCTTAAATATAATATGTAAAAACTTTTCTGGACCTAAAGTGAGTTAAATGCAAGTTAAATGAACAGAGCTTTGCTTTTTTTTTTGAGGTCAGGTGAGAGTCTGAGGAGGAGTCTGAATATATATGTAGTTGCTAAAAATACATACATACATATAACTTAAAAATTTAATATTATTTTAATTTTAATTTTTGCAATTGCAGCTTTGCTTTTGTCTAATCTTAAGCCAAAGGATTCAAGCCAAGACTTTTTGGGAAAATAAATATATGTAATAATATTAAACTCCTTTTTATTCTATTCTTTCTTTACAACTTACGAATCTAAATCATATTTATAGTAATTTTTAGTTTATAAAATAAAACATAATCAAACTAATTCCCATTTATTATGCCTTCAAATCACCCCTGATATCTCTGTAACAATATTGGCCTTGTCTCTTTCAGCATATGTTTGAGTTTGGCTACCCCAATCTCAATTTCCCACCCACGCGGCAACGGCAGTGACAACTGTCGCATATTGAACCGCAGACAAATTTGTCTACGACTTTCGAGATGAACGCACAAAAAGTAACTGCCAAGCATATTGACATCTCAACTGCAAAGTCAATACGCGGGCAATTGTGCGACGAATACAGCTGCCCAAGCCACCCACGCTATATGCCACTCTCTCTCGCTCCCTCTCTCTCTCTCTCTCTCTCTCTTTTACTCTGTGTGTGCCACCCATATTCAACGCGCTGTCACTTTTGGGCGCAAATTTCGCCATTTCCACCCTCGCTAATGTGCAAATAAAAATGTTAAAAGGGTCCTGTAGCACTCAATTACACGCCCTGGTGACCATTTGTGCTGCGCGCCCCCAACCGCTGGCCCCCTTGAACCGTCATGGCCTTAACTGGCCCACAGCCCCTCAGCCCCTTCACTACAGCTTTTTCTTGCCCTTATGCAGCAGCGACTGGGGCTGCTGTGTGCGTGACTTGTCAGTGTATACGTGTGTTTGTGTGTGTGTGTGTGTGTGTGTGTGTGTGTGTGCGTGTGTTTGTTTCTATGTAGAGAAAACATTATGGCGCGCGAACGGAAGTTGCCATCTTGTTGATGGCAGTTAAAGATAAGCACACAAAATAAAAGGAACAAAAAAAGTAAAGACTAAAAAAGCTGCGGAATTTTCTTTCTATACGCTAGCCAAAGGGTATTATAAATCAGTCATGAAGTGTGTGAAACAAGAGTTTTGGTTGACATTTATATGTAATGTAAAATATGGAGAATTAATATATAATGGGAGTAATATCTCCATCTCACTCGAACTGCAAACAAACAAATGTATTTATTTGCTTTCATATATTTAAATTCATTTTTATAATCGAATGATTTACAGTACTGTAGGATTTATCTATTCCTGAATAAATTATATATCGTATGAATAATTTTTATATACATACATATATAAGGTTTTTTTTTTTTAGTATGTTCTATTTCATTTACTTTTGAGATACTAATACTCTCGTGAGAGTTTTGACATTTAGAATTAAAAAAAAAAAAAATAATAAAATAAATAAAATAAAATTATAATAATACATCTAAATCTTTTGAGCTTTTGTGCTTTTGCAAGAGCATTCAGTCTTCGACTTTTTCCACTTCTTCCATTATTATTATTCTCCTTTTTTTTACATTTTCTCGCTTGCTTTTGCTCTGTTGCAGCATTTTCATGGGTTTTCCGCTGTTTTCTTTTTATTGCCAGCATTTTATGTATTTTTTTTTTTGTACAAATATATATATGTGTATATTTATATATATATAGCTTCCACTGTCCTTCACGATTTACCATGTTGGCAGTTATCTGCCTTTATTTTGCTTTTGTTCTGCTTTTCGTAAGTTTTATGTTCTTTCATATTGTTGTTGTTGCTGCTTTCGTTATTGTTGTTGTTGTTGTTGCTGATGATTTTTTTCTACGCTTTGTGCTTCGTTTCTAATTTGCAATTTTGTTTAGACGCCTTTAAGCGGTTTTGTCATGTCATTTGGTAATTGGGTGGCAGCGGTTGGCACTTTATATATTTTGCAGCCAGTTGGCAGCACTGAGAGACTGACTCGCACAGGCAGCTGGTCACACTGTATTCCCAATCGACATACCTACATATATATGTACAGTGGCTCACAGCTTATTTCGTGCAGCGCTATAGTACAATTTTAAAGCTATATTCCCGCTAAACCAGTAAAGATATCCAAAAAATTTAAATGGGATCTTATTTATTAGTAATTCATTATATATTAACGATTTTCATTATTTTTCTGTTCCAACAAATAACATTTAAAACTAAAGAAAACTAAAACAACTGGCTATTTCCATGTCACAGCTTATTTCGTGCACTTCACTTTCAATGACTTTATTGCCCAAAAATTCTTAAATTATGATTTTTTTTTCCTCTTTTTTATTTAATTACCCCTTTTAAGTATGATTCCATCGAGTTTAACAATTTTCGGGTGACTTCGCTGGAGATTTTTGGCCATTCCTCCAATAGGGCCGTTTTGAGGTCATTTTTATTGGTTATTGACCTATTCCGAATGGCCACGCCCAATTTTGCCCACAAATTTTCTATAACGATTAAGTATAATCACTGGGCTAGTGGATTGACCACATGTGGACAGTTCCAGATCAACCAGGACTGGGCAATGCCCGGTTTATGTTTTTGGCCATTAGCCTGATCAAATCGGGATCGCGCTTCTAGACCCAGCTCTTCGGCATTTTGGAGCAAATTTTCTCTTAAAAAGTATTGGTACATATTATTGTTCAAATTGCCATCAATGAAAACTAAGAATCCAACTCCCGAACCCAACCTGCAGGCCCAACCATGCAACAACCACTGCCATAGCTCATAGTTGGTTTTAGGTGCTGATCTTGGAGCTCGGTATTTGGTGATCGCCAAACATATAGTATCCAAACCGATGAAAATATATACAGATGAGTCGAAATTGAATATATTTGCGTCGGATGGGTTCCAATATGATTGCCGCTAAGCAAATACCGAGCTCCAAGATCAGCACCCAAAACCAACTATGCAACGTGACAGTGGCTGTTGCATGGTTGGACCTGCAGGTTGGGTTCGGGAGTTGGATTCTTAGTTTTCATTGATGGCAATTTGAACAATAATATGTACCAATACTTTTTAAGAGAAAATTTGCTCCAAAATGCCGAAGAGCTGGGTCTAGAAGCGCGATCCCGATTTGATCAGGCTAATGGCCAAAAACATAAACCGGGCATTGCCCAGTCCTGGTTGATCTGGAACTGTCCACATGTGGTCAATCCACTAGCCCAGTGATCATACTTAATCGTTATAGAAAATTTGTGGGCAAAATTGGGCGTGGCCATTCGGAATAGGTCAATAACCAATAAAAATGACCTCAAAACGGCCCTATTGGAGGAATGGCCAAAAATCTCCAGCGAAGTCACCCGAAAATTGTTAAACTCGATGGAATCATACTTAAAAGGGGTAATTAAATAAAAAAGAGGAAAAAAAAATCATAATTTAAGAATTTTTGGGCAATAAAGTCATTGAAAGTGAAGTGCACGAAATAAGCTGTGACATGGAAATAGCCAGTTGTTTTAGTTTTCTTTAGTTTTAAATGTTATTTGTTGGAACAGAAAAATAATGAAAATCGTTAATATATAATGAATTACTAATAAATAAGATCCCATTTAAATTTTTTGGATATCTTTACTGGTTTAGCGGGAATACGCCTTTAAAATTGTACTATAGCGCTGCACGAAATAAGCTGTGAGCCACTGTATATAGCTTCATTCATAATTCAGTTTGTGGACTTTTCTTCTTTCGATAAGTTTGGCAAATTAAATGCATCATAAAATTCCAATTTTTACAGATCGTAAACAACGGCGACTTCAACGCCGCCGCCGTCGCCGCAAAAGACGCCAACGAAACGAATGCTTATGAATAAAAGAGATATTTAAAATCAATAAATTATAATTAAATTATAACATAAGCGTATGCTAATTTCCTTAACACACACACACACACAGACACAGACACACCTACACATACACAGTTATAAGAATATAATCTCCCCCGCGGCGCTTGTCGCATTCTTATTACAATTTCTGTCGATTTCTGTCGATTTCTTTCTGCGGCCTATATCATTTCTGGTTTACCTTTAGCTCTTGCCGGACATTGGCATATTCCTTTGTGCGTAAGCTAAATCGCTCATAAATTTATAAAAATTACAGCTCATCCCATAAATGTCGCACTTAAGACTCTGCATTTAAAATTGGCAAATTTCAGCGCATTTACAAAATTTGTATAATCTTTATTGCATTTCAGTGAGTTTCATAACGATTTTTATTTAGACTCTGTGATAAGGTGTGGTAGGATTAAGTGCGGAATTAAAAAACAATTTAATTAGTATTTGGTATTTAATTTATTAAATTGTTTTGATGATGCTCGGGTAATGACTTGAATTGTATAATAATTAATTAATTCTTATTGAAAGTTAAGGTATATAATAGAGTAATATTTACAGTCAATTGTGGTAGATTTTTATTTAATATATTAAATTTTTTAATTTATTATAATTATATTTCAAGCTTTTATTCTTCAACTTAAATAGCTATTCATATTAATTAGCTCTAAAATAATAATAATAAATTGTAAACATCAAAAATGTTTCGTTGTACAAATATTTCAATGCTTCCTCGACACATTTCCTCCTCAACGTCTTCATTTCATTCCAAAGCCTGTATTACCGTAAGTTCTACAAATTGATTGTCACCCCAGCAGAAAATATGGCCCAAGTGCAGGCAGTGCCAGCGCACAAAGGCAAACAAACAGCTCAATTATGTTAATCAGATTCACGCCCATCCGCAGCATTTGGCTAATGCAGGCCTCGCACACCGGCAGGCAATAAAAAAATTACACTTGCCATGTGACACGCAGCTTCCTACATTGTCTCTGTCTCAACCACCCAGTTCAGCTAGTCAACCAACCACCCGCTGCAGGTTGCCACCTTTCACCCTTGGCTATGCGCAAAAAAACTCCATTCAACACCAATTAGGGATGATCATCAGCAGTAGTAGCAGCCACAGCCACAGCTACAGCCACAGCAGCAGCCAGTTAGGCCTGTGTGGTTGTGGTGGGGGTGGTTGTCGTCGAGCCACCCTTCAGTTGTTGTCATTTGTTATTGAGCCAACAAAAAAGTTGACTTCAACTTTAGCTCGTGTCATAAATACGCCCCAGCATAGACAAACAATCAACAATTTATGCACAGCAGCGGCGGCGCGGAGTGGGTGCACTTGAAAAGGGCTGGCCCAAAGCCGCCGCTTGTGTTTGCCCTGTGGGTGGTGCGGAGTGGGAGGGGCTGTTTGGATTGTTTGCCAAAATTGCTCAGCGGCAGCGCACGGGTAACGCATGTTAAACATGAATTATGAATTGTTATTGAGATTGATGTAGCTGTTCGTGTTCTTGTTGTTGTTTTTGTTGCTGCTGTTGCTGTTGCTGAAGTTGAGACTGCGAATGCGACTCCAACTGCTCCTGTACACAGAGAGAAATGATGGTTTAATAACAGAAAAAATTTAAAAAGAAATCTAATTTATTTAAATCTAAATTTTTTTTTCTCATGTTGGTTAAATTTTTAAATCATTTCTTAAAATTCAACTAGCATTTACTTATTATATTTTTCTCTAAGTGCAGCTGTAACTCATATTCTGTATATACTGTAGACTGTATCCTGGCTATGCCTGTCTCTCTCTCTCTCCCTTTCTTTCTTACACTCGCTCGCCTGCTGCTCGCCAGCTTTGGCTTTGTTTTGTGTGTGCGGTAATTTCATTGAAATCATGTTGAGTAATTGGTGCTCAGTTTGTTCTGCATGGACACTAGGTAGGGGTTGGCGGGGGTTGTTGTTGTTGTGCCGGGTGGGGGTTGGTGTGTGTATAAATAACACTGTGGGGTGACTGGGGCAACGCTTCTAGCTGCTGCCACTGCTGCTGTTGGGATTAAGCGACCGCCGCCGCGTCGCCTTTATGCGGTTTGTATTTATTGCTTGTACCAACCTCCTCCGCCCACTCGTAATTGTGTTTGTGTTGGCATTATGCAACACATGTAACACGTATCTCATAGATACGCATACGCATTGCCTGTCACGGACTGGCAAGTCGACACTTGTGCGTATTGCTCTCCCTTTTTATCTCCCTCTCTCACTGTATCTCTCTCTCTCTCTCTCTCTCTCTCTCTCTCTCTCTCTCTCTCTGCCTCTCTCTCACTCTCTGGCTGCATCCCCATCCGCCCTTGATCCATTTGGCTCTTGGGCATTTTGTCATGGCCAAGTGGTTGTTGCTGTTGTTTTGCTAATTTGGGCATAATTTGTGACTGTTTATTTATTTAGGCATTTCGAAATTAATTTCAGTCAGTTGGTAGTTCTTTGCCTCTTTACCACTTTACATATGTTCACATTGCCAATGGCATTTATTTTTTCGTCATTATTAGGGTTTCTTCCCTAATGGCGGATCGTATGTAAATCACTTTGAAGTTAATGACTAAATTATGAAACTGGTTTTGTAAATCACGCAAGCTGATTCTTGTTTTGGCAATATTATTAAGAGATTAAGCTAGGAGAATGTTCTAGAGTTGTTAGCGAAGATGATATACATGATATATTAGAGACAACTAAGTTATCTGTATCTGTATCTGTATCTGTATCTGTATCTGTATCTGTATCTGTATCTGTATCTGTATCTGTATCTGTATCTGTATCTGTATCTGTATCTGTATCTGTATCTGTATCTGTATCTGTATCTGTATCTGTATCTGTATCTGTATCTGTATCTGTATCTGTATCTGTATCTGTATCTGTATCTGTATCTGTATCTGTATCTGTATCTGTATCTGTATCTGTATCTGTATCTGTATCTGTATCTGTATCTGTATCTGTATCTGTATCTGTATCTGTATCTGTATCTGTATCTGTATCTGTATCTGTATCTGTATCTGTATCTGTATCTGTATCTGTATCTGTATCTGTATCTGTATCTGTATCTGTATCTGTATCTGTATCTGTATCTGTATCTGTATCTGTATCTGTATCTGTATCTGTATCTGTATCTGTATCTGTATCTGTATCTGTATCTGTATCTGTATCTGTATCTGTATCTGTATCTGTATCTGTATCTGTATCTGTATCTGTATCTGTATCTGTATCTGTATCTGTATCTGTATCTGTATCTGTATCTGTATCTGTATCTGTATCTGTATCTGTATCTGTATCTGTATCTGTATCTGTATCTGTATCTGCATCTGTATCTGTATCTGTATCTGTATTTTATCGCTCACTTCACCATTGTTCACAGATGTTCTGCACGCTCTTTATTTAAGCACCTTTCTGCTTATTTTTGAATTAAATAATGCGTAATCCCTTTAAGTCGCAACTAAGGCTAACATCGACTCACAATAAAATGCATTGATTTATAATGCAGGCCATGAAAAGCAGATCAGACATTTGAAATGCACGCACCACCCAGCCAACAGCATTGACGATGGCTCGCTGAGCATTTCAAAGCGATTCGAACTGTGGGGCAAAGACATAAAAGTCATGCTCCAAGCCCAGCCCAATACATTTGCCACTTGCTGTGGCAGTTGTGCTGCTCACAAAGCTTTCACATGCAAATGGCGTTGGGCCTAGACAACGGGCCAAGCCGAGAAGAATAAATACGATGCGAGTCTAAAGCCAAAGCTGGCCTCTGGCTGGAGCTGGAGCTGTGACTGGGGCTGTGGCCGTGGCTGTTGTTGTGGCTATAGCTGTGGCTGTGGCTGTGTCTGAGAGGCTGAGGCAAGACTCGTAAATTTGCAGCTTATTGGCAATAACTGCAAGTGGCTTGTTAACAATTTAACACGTCTTAATCGTTAAATTTGTGGTTAAAGAATAAAAAAAGAAGCAAAATAATAACCAAAACCCAACTCGAAGCTGACGGGCGGGGAAGGGAATTAGCTGGGATGGCAAATGCCAGGCGGATGACACTTTTGTAGGTGTGAATGCAGAAGTCTTGGCAAATCGGCATATAAACTTAAACGTGGAGTGGTTGCTGTGGTTTCACTCTGCTTGTTGTTGTTGCTGCTCGTGTGGTTGCTGTGCGGCTGCAGCTTTAGCCAAAACCGGTTCATTTGCAGTTCGATCACATTTAATAATGATATTTTCGAGCTCCAGTCGCCGTCGCAGTCCCTGTCAAACAAAAGACTTAAGTCATAAACTTTATGACATTTTGCGCGAAAAAAAAGAGCAGAAAAAATCTCGGAAGGAATGTCATCAATGAAACAAATCGATTTGTTTACATGCCATTCGTGTTGTCCTCTGTGTATACCTCAGCTTCCTCTCTCCCTGTCGCTCTGCCGCCCTGCCACTCCCACACGCTCCTCGTGTGTGCCTTTTCCTTTTTTCCTGTTCTGCTGTTTACCTTTTTCTCTCAATATCGATTTGATTCTTTGGCTGCCTTGCCCCACACTCATTTATGTTACTTACCTTTAGCCCGCTTCGCTTTTGTGCACAATTCTCAGAAGATTTTAATCTTTGCCCACTGCACTTCTCTCGTTTTCTTTTCTCTTTTTTGCAGTTCAGTCTAAAGCAGCTATAGAGCCTACAGAGCTGTTGTGCCTTTGGCATTTCTAGTCAGAGTTTCTATATACCCTGTAGACTTTTGTAGGAGTTTCTTTTCTGATATTGTAATTTTTTATTTAGTTGAGAGTCTTATTAAAATTAAAACTTTTTATTTATTATATTTATTTAATTTACGCCAATTTTGTATTTATTTTTAGGCAGACATTTTTTTTCGGCTTACAAAAAATAATAATAATAATAATTAAATATTTAATTGTAAGCTTTGTAGTGCATTCACTATTCGCTTTCATTTACTTTTCGTTTCAATATATTTTGCTGTATCTTTACGACAGCATTCGATGTGCGGTTTATGACTTTTCGTGTCTGATAATTTTCAGATTTTAATGTGCGAAATTAAACATCACATTTTTCAACACGAACGTTTCCTACGTATATCATAAAGTTTATCGCAAGGAAACAGGCGAGAACGAAATAAGAAGAAGCTGCCGGGCGACTTGTTTCAGAATCCGAATCACAACTGAATTAAGTGAAAATATGAAAATAAAAGAGAAACAATATAGGAAAAGATGACATTGAAAATCATAAAAAAGACAAGAAAATAGGGAAAACTTTAATAAACGGTAATAAAATAAAATAAATAAAAGACTTTTTATATTATTAAAAATATCTAGAATTTATCATAAATGTATTTACTTGTAATATACTTAGGCTTAAAGTCTATTAAAAATAAAAGAATATATCGACATTCTCACTTCCAGTTAGTTTATTTTATTTTCTAGCTATTTGATATGCCAAAGTCCAAAAAGATTGTCCCAAAGACAGCTCCAATTCGCTTCTGATTGATCAAGCGCCATAAATAACGATATCAAACTACAAACTTCAGGCCAGCCTTATCGAGTAATGGCCCCACAGTTCAAATAACACACACACACACACACTCACATACACGCTCATAGAGTAGACGCTGAGAGCGCATAAAAAAGCTGGCTGTAGTATGTAAATTTAAAAGTCAATCTCTAGCTGAATATCTTGGCCCATAGATCAGTCTTAGGCATGCTTATTGCACTTTAAACAGGCTCGAATACAGACATTACACTGCCGTTTGAATAGCATACGCCAACCCAATTTGGAGTGCATAAATTAGAGCACAAATATCGAATGGTGAATGAAACGAAATCTGCTTGAACTATCTAGATATTGTATCATGGATATTATTATTATTATTACTAGTTGAGTTTTTTTGTTGTTGTTGTCGCTCTCTCTTTCTCTCTCTCTCTCTCTCTCTCTCTGGGGTGTAACTCGTATATAAACGCTGCTAATAACACATCTAAACTGGCCAACAAATTACCGTTTCAACATATTTTCAAAGGCATTCGATTTCAGTTAAATGTGTTTTCAACAAATTTTCATGCAAATGAGTTGAAATGGTTACCAATGTGTTGGGGGGGCTCTCGCGCTCTCCAGACAGGTGACCAGCATCCATAGACAATGCGACGCGGCGGTCCACGATCTACCTCATGCCCTCGCTCTCCTAATCCATATGTCCGAGTGCCACACGGGCGGGCTCATTTGTCCGAAATGCTGCCTCCTAACTTTATAAGACTCGTAATACACACACACACACACACGCACAGTGCCATAAAAAGTGTCAAAACTTCTGCTTGTTGTTGCTTGGCTGCTGAAAAGAAATTTTGTATACCCTGTAGTTGTTCACATTGTTTGTATAGAGAGAGGTATACTAGAGGAAGTGTTTAACGGGGAGAAGACATATCTTGTGACTATATCAAGAGATGATTTCATATTTTAGATGAATTGAGTAACATTTTATACGTATATATGACTTCAGGTGCATTTTTGTAGCTTTGTACATATTTTCCAATAGTTTAATAATAATTTATAATGCTTTGATCCGGTTGAACTCAGGATCTGTTAGAGCTGGAGTCTTAATGTTTGGTATGTAAAGTTTTTTATAATACTCTAACATGATTTTTATAAATTTCTTTTAAAATAAACCTCAAGTTCTACCTGAACTATAAATTTTGAAATGATATATGGATGCGAATATAAAAATTTCTTTTTTCACTTCATAGTTCATATTTTTATTTGATTTTCTCCTAGGTATCTCTTAGTCGTGCACAGTCGCCTTCTTGCTCGCCTTTTCTTATAGTGTAGCCAGAAAATTTGTCGAGGGCCGCCGCCGCTGCCTGTATTGTTTAGATATTGATTTCCAAACAAACTATAAAAATAACAAAAATATAGTGTAGAGGAAAGAAATAGGTGTGACGACCTCTTTTGTTCGCCATCAAGCAGCCAGCAGCTACGAGGCAATATCGTTGAGCAATTTATGAATGAAAGCCGATAGAGAGAGAGAGAGAGGGGAGTGAGAGGAAGAGAGATGACCTCTTAGAAGACATAAAGTCTGCATCGTCTATAGTTCAAATCTCCTGCATTTCATCTTTCTTTTCATTTTTTTTTCTCTCTGTGCTCTGACTCAGAATCCAAACGATTTGTTTTTGTCCAGCAGAGTTTTTGTTGTGAAAGTGTAATATTGTGACACTTTATATTGTGAGCAAAGGATTATATAGCATGGGGATTTGAAATGATTCTATTTAACAAATTGTTGCTGCATTGCATTCCAATTAGTGTGGCCAAAGTCAAATTTTATGTTGCATTTATTACATAATTTTATGGCACTGCGTGTGCGGCTCAAGAGTTGATTTTACGAGCGCCGCTCGATGGGAAATGGATGGGCGAACAGCCAGAGAGTTGAGATTGAGAGAGGGAAGTTGGAGCTGTAAGACTTGCTCTGGCTCTGGCTCTGCAGGTTTTTCCAATTTCAGTGCAGGATTAACAAGGATTTTCTTGGTTTGGGCTGACTGAATGCTGCCTTGGCAGCAGTCGGAGCAGCAGCATCGTCTTGTGACGACATTTTTCAATTAAGAAAGGATCACAAGGCGCTTAGTAAGGCAGTTTACCCAGCCAGCATCTCGAGTAGCTGCTCCTGCTGCTGCTGCTGCTGCTGTTGGTTTTGTTTTGCTTTTAATTAATTAGTGCTCTGCCAGCAGCTCAGTTTTAGTCCTTTGCCTTGGGCATCCTTTTGTTACGAAGTATAACTTTTTGGCAGCTGCATTTATTGAATGCCTTGGAATTTGGCCAAATCGAATAAATTGCTGGCAAGTTGGGAGTACAGTAAAAACCATTTGATCGATATTTGGGAAAAGTCTAAAGCCTGAAAACTTGAATATCTTTGGTATTAGCGCTATTTATATACTCAAATGCCTTATCATTAAAAATCTTCATATAATCAACGCTCATCCAGTTAGCTGATAACCCGTTTGGCAACGCTTTAATCCAGTTATATCATATTATTATGAAATGTTTAGAAATTGTATTTAAATAGGTTCTACTTATATTTCTGGTTCCATGATCTCGGTCAATTTATAAATATATTTATATTTACTAATTAACGCGCTCCAAAGCTCACTTGGCATTTAATAACTGTACAGCACGGCTAATAGATACATTTAGCAGCAGTTAAAGCATCTTAAACTGTACATTTAGCAGCAGTTAGATAAAATGTTGTTGCTCGCCTCTTATATAATTCTAGCTTAATTGCCAGATACATTTATGGCACTTACGTGAGTGCCACTAGTCAACACACTCACAACACGGCACAGATCAAATTGCATATTAATTTGGTATACCCTGTAAATGGAATGGAAATGTTGGGGTATGAGCCATAGGAAAGATAAATAAATAAACATATATAATATATAATATATACGATTGA
This sequence comes from Drosophila aldrichi, assembly GCA_035045965.1. Lineage (NCBI taxonomy): Eukaryota > Metazoa > Arthropoda > Insecta > Diptera > Drosophilidae > Drosophila > Drosophila aldrichi. The sequence goes on along the minus strand of JAWNOM010000007.1, from coordinate 2,552,538 downwards.
AATATGTTCTATACTCTAAATAAATAAACACATATAATATATAGGAATGAAATATGCTCTATAAATTATAAATTAGAGTATCAATAACATAGTTTTCCAAGTAATATTTATTTATATACAATATTATACGAAGTCATACTTAGAACTATTTAAACTAGCTAAGCTAATGGATTTCCAGGGTATATGCCTGTCAGCTATTCCTCAATTTATATACTCCAAGCTGTTATACTTTCTATTAATAGATTCACAGGGTATATTCCCAGCAGCTATTCCTCAATTTATATATTCTAAACTGTTATATTTTCTATTTCATTTCATTTTTTTTCTTTTTTAATTTCTAATTAACTTGTTAACAGTTTCTCAATAGGAAAAAAAAAACACAAATAATTATAAAATAATTGTGCACAGGTTGTTCTCTTTGCTGTTGTTGCTTTCATAGTTGTTGATGTTATTGCTAATGTTGTTGCTGCGGCTGTTGTCGCTGTTGTTGTGCACTTCATAAAAACAATTTGCGAGACTCGCTCGACTCAAATGTTGTTGCAAATGCACATGAAATTAATTATAGTTGGCGCTGGCAAATTATTATAAAATAAATACGCGTGCAAGTGCTAAGGTGAATGGCAACAAATTAAAAAAAAAAAAAAAAAATAACAATAAATAGTGAAAAAAATTGTTTAAAAAATTACTGTTGTATTGGCCAGCCGCACGGATCGGCGGCTCAGTTGGGACTGACCACACGACGGCTACGTAATAATTAAGAAATTTACAAACGATTTATCACGTTAATTAAACGTTGGCAGGCACAGTTGCCGTTCGTATATATCATATTGAAATATTGATAGATGGCCAATGATCAAAATCATTTCACACGATCCTATGATTGAGCAGACGTAAATACCTATTCACAGCGATTTATTGTTGTTATTGCTGTTTGCACTATAATTGCTGCTGTTGTGATTGTTGCTGCTGCTGCTGCTGTTGCTGTTGCTAATTTGCCAACTACTTTGCGGCGAGTGTGTGCATGTGTGTGTGTGTGTGTTTATAGCGAAAGCGCTTTGCCATTGCTGTTTCTGTTACATCTTGCAAGCCAAGTGAGAGCAACTCTCCAGCCAAAGACATTGAACTCGACTCGGCTATAGAAATGGAAATGGCAAGCTATAATTAACTAAATGTGGAAATTGTACGCATATGCATGAATAAACATGCCAAGGCATTTATATATAGTATAGTGAATATGATGAACAAAAATTTGTTATAGGAAGAACATTAAAGCTGAGCTCAGAGTCAATTTGTGCAATAAGTAAGCTGCTTAAAGAGTAATTGTTGTAAGTTTTAATAAATTATATGAGTAAATAATATGAAGAAAAAGATTATAATATGAATGAATGGTATTATAAGAATATAATATGTATATTTACATTTTTATGAATGAACATGATTTTATGAATATTTATAAAAACAATTTATATTTAACATAGCGAATGAATTACGAATGAATAAAAGCTTTGAACAAATTTATGCAATAGACTGAAGAAGACGTAGGAGTATGTATTTTGTTGGAGAGGCCTCTCTATTCGTTTGCCAATCCTTCTGTTCGTTCGCCCACAATGGAGCTAGAGCAGCCTAATTGTCATTTATGGGACTGAGTATATTTGTGACATAGAAGACATTCTCTATATAAGGCTTAAAGTACTTCGTAGTCCAGCAAGCAGCAAAAGACTTTTACTTAACTCTATTATAAAAATAAAGCAGGTTTACCTTAATATCAAATCATTTTTTATTATATTAATATATTTTTGCATTTATATAAAGAAATTCGGCATAATTTTTTTTAATTTTTAACTTTTTTTTATCAATTTACATTTTTAGTAATATTTTTTTTTTTTTTTTTTTTTTTAATGAGATATTAAAATAATTAATATATCATATTCATATACAATTCCTATGCATTAAATTATGTATTATTTTACCATCAGTATTTTTTATTATTTTTTTTTTTTTATTTTTATTTTTATTTTTATTTTTTTTTAATGTTTTTTATTTATACTTTTTTAATTTTTTTTTAGTTAAATTTTTAAGGTCACATTAGCGAAGTGTTTAATTGAATGTTATTTACAAATTTAAAGATATGCCCAAACATATTTGTTTGCCATTAATTGCCATAGCATTTCAATTTCAGCTCGTTTCCTTTATCGATTCTCCACATTTCGCCAATCATCTCAGAGCTCTTTAGTTGCGGCCCCAAATCATAATTATAATGTTCATAATATTCATAATTATAGACGCCAAATGCTTTTAGTCATCTGGCTTCTTTGTTTATTTTGTGTGGCGCTTTCAACTGTCTGCTCCCCACTTCACCTCTGCCCTCTGTCCGCTGTCCGCTGTCTTCCACCTACTGCTGCAGCATCTCATACTCAAACCAATAGACGATAAGCTAATGATAGATACCTTCCATTTTGCTCTATTGAAAGCTTATCGCTTCCATTTACATAAGACTTTGGCAAGAGGCGCACGTGCTAGACTTTTGTATGGATTTTGAATGCTTTGAGCACAGCTGAAACCAAATTGTTGCGATAAAACTAATGAAAATGCGTTTTCTAATTGCACATTAGGCAAAGTGAAATGATTTTCGTGTAAGTGGAAAACAACTAAGAAGAAGATGAAGCAGCAGCAGCTGAAGATACGAGTCGTACTATACGAATCTCAAGTGCAGCTTCTGTTTACATACTGCCTGTTGTTGTTGTTGTTGTTGTTGTTGTGGGTGTGTTTGCTGTTGTTGCTATTGTGTGTGTGTGTGTGATGTATCGTGTTTGTGCTTTTTACGCGCCACTGCGTTGCCCATTAATTTTAATTTGTAAGAGGTATTTTGTTGCGGGGACCGAGCAGGATGGCCGTAGACCTACAAAAAGTCAGAAATTGAATAAAGAGAGACACAAAATACAAAAAAAAAAAAAGAAAAAGAAAGAGTGCATACGAAATAAAACAACAATTGCACACAATCATTTTCAATTTGATGTCATTATGTGCAATTTGTCAACAATGTCCACAAATTCACTCAAGCGTGTGTATTGGAGGGAGAGAGAGAGTGTGTGTGTGTGAGTGTGTGTGTGTCTGCGTGATACTGTGATTTGTGCTATGCAAATGACGAACCGCCTCCAACTACCGCTCAACGTACAACCCACACACACACCAGACACGCCCCCAGCCAGCTCAACGGACATTTAGACAAACGCCCTCCTGCTGAAGCCGTCATGAATTGGTTTGTTTTTTTTTTTTAGTTGTTTGCTAAATACACTGCCAGAGGGTATTATGATTTGAAAAGGGATTTGAAAGCTTATAGAGAGAACTCAATATGGACAAGTCAACAAAAAATAAGCCAGATGTATCAATTGAGTTTTGCGAAGATTGAAGAGACTTGGTTTTTCCTACTACTACTCTACTCTCTCTGTCTATCGACTAATCTACTGAATTTTTGGCAGAAATTTAGTAAACCCATCAATATAATGCGGTGTGTAATAAATATGTCAAAGGTCTGCTTAAAAGAAAAAAAAAAGTAAGTGTATTAAAAGTTCGTCTAATCATTGCTTTAACTTGCCATTTGTTGTTGCTGTTGTTACTTCGTGACGAAATGTGATTGAAAGTAAACAATAAAAGCGACACTCGACGCCACTTTCCACCTTTGCCGTGCCACTCACTCACCCTCTCTCTCTCGCTCAATCTTCCGCTGCCCTCTCTATTTATCATCCTCTTTTTGGTGAGGGCGAGCCTTTCATTTGGCTAACAATTTTGTACTTTGCGTTTTGTCTAGCTGTTTGCCCAAATTGGCCAATTGCGATTGGTAACAGCAGCAAACAATTTAATTCAATTAAATATTTTGCTTCTCCTTTTTCGTTTGACTGCCGACCGGCCTGGTCTGCTCGTTTGTTATTTAGCGACAGTTGTTGCTGTTGCTGTTGCTGCTGCTGTTGTTGGTAATTGTTTTATGTGAAATTTGTCACACTGTCAAGTGCATTTTATAGCGTCTGTCACTACTGCCACTAGTGCACACACCACGCTGGCTAATTTGCCAACTGAATTATTTATAAACGAATGCAAAATTTGATATTTAAAATGGCGATATAATTAGCTGCCGGCTTGCGGTTGACACTGCCTGTCGCTCGCTCTGATTGCGGGGGAGCCAGCCAGCCAGCCAGCCAGCCAGCCAGCCAGCTAGCTTAAGCCTGTTGCCAAAGTGGGGCCCAACAACAGTTATTCCACTTGCCGTCAATTGACTTAAAAATTCAATTGAAATTGCTTGGCAAATCGTTGGTTTGCTTGTTTTGGCTGAGAGTCAAATTAAATGGCAACAGCTGACGGCAATTGGCCCAACTCAAATAATTAACTTAAATAAAATGGGACTTGTTTTCTTAGCTGAAGAGTAAAAAGATTTGAAAGTAAGAAAAGAAAATAATAACACATAAAAATATAAAAAATATAAAAATTGTAAATTGTAAAAAATTGGGTGAAAAAAAATATATATATCAAATTATAAATATATAAATATATACATAAAATTAAATATATACATATTAAATTGAATTAAACTAAAAATTAAAATTTTGTAAAATTCAGCTACTTTTTTTCTATCAGAAACTCGAAATATATAATAATTTTTGAATAGTTAAAATAGTCTATAATTTTTAATGTCTAATGTCTATTTATATTTATTTTTATAATATTTTATTTTGATTTATCATATTATTGCTATTATTTTATAATATTTTATTTACACATTTTGCATAATACCAAATATATGTATATAGTAAATTTGTAATTAAGATATTCCAAATAATTTTAATTGTTTAACAAAATAATAGTTATATATGTAGCTATATCCTAATGTTAATGCTTTATTTATTAACTTGCTAAAGATTAAAAAATATTTGATTGAGCTTCAAATTTGTAATATACACAAAGACCTTTGCTATCTACCTGGCTGCCTTAACTCAAACATATATATTGATATTTTCACTAGCCAAGAGGGATTTCATTGTGTTATAATTGAGAGGAAATGTCTTATTAAAAATCAATAAATCGAAATTGTTGTACACATTTCCATAAAATATTTAACGAGTTGGCCATAGAGACAGTTAATTAATGAGCATCATTTGGCATACTTCCGATAACGACATGTGTGTGTGTGTGTGTGTGCGTGTTTAACATGCTGATTTTGATATTTAATTGACCCTTAACCCGAAGTTCAAGCCCGCATGGCGCTTGGAGATGGTTTATTCACCTGGATTGGGTCAGAGACGGACTGAGGCGTTGTCTGTGCCTAATTTGTGTAACAAGGCACAAAAGAAAAATCCGAAAGCAAAACAAAAAAACAAACAAAATTATTGACTTCCATATAAAATCACCTGTGGTGTCAATATTTCAACACTGCCAGCGGTGTTGATGCTCATCAGCTGAAGTGTCTCTGCTTCTCTCTCTCGCTCTCTCTCTCTCTCTCTCTCTCTCTCTTCAGCCTGACAATCTTTTGATTTATTGGTGAGTTTAATTAATCAACAAACTTATGAGTCAATATTTTGTTTAAACAATGAAACGATGCGAGGCGATCGTCTGCCTAAAATGATTGCAAATTAATCATATGCCTTGGATCACGATCTCTCAAGCCCAACTGTTGCTGCTGCCGCTGCTGCTGATGATGACGAACTAACTGACAGTTGTTTGACATACCCCAGTCAGTGGCACCCCGGGCATAAAAACAATTAACTCAACCGAAATGCTAAAAAAAAATTGAAGAACAAAAACCAGAGAAAAATATTCTGAATAAAATATAAGTAGGTGCAGCTGGGATAGGGGCGGTTGAAGTTGAAATACTCTATGAAATTTAAGGCAGGAATCAGTAAGCAGAAAGAATAAATTAATAATTAGTTTTTAACTGAAAATCTACATATTGAATAATAAAGTTAACATATCCAATATGTAGCATTATAAAGTTCATTAACTTACGATTTCCTTACGGTTTGTTTCTTTTTGATATTTTTATTCATTATGTAATGCATAAAATATCAGTATATAAAATCAGGTTTACCTAGTTTTAATATTTAGCTTTAAGATATCTTAAGTTACCCAAGAACTTTCATACAGAAAAAAAAATTTGTCGACAATATTTCTATGTATGACAGCTATATGATATAGTTTGCCTATTAGCATTACCTTGCTCTTACTCTACTCATAAGCAGCTGTACTTATTTTTATTATAATAAGTCAAGTGAAAGCTGAGTTCATATAGGTCAAGGCTGGAAATGTGCAAATTGTTGTATAGAATTTTATATAAAAAATTTCTATTATTTATTCTAATTATTTTTCTGTTAAGAGCTTGTTTATAATGAGTATATAGAATACTTTCTAATCGCTGTCAATACTAACCAAAAATATATTACATAATACCTGCTCAGTTTATGGTATGCTACGAAAGGGTATAAGATGAGCGAATGCTGATGAAGACTTGGCAAGTGGGTGCAGCATATGGCTGTAAAATGTGTAATGCAATTAAAAGGTAACATTTGATGTACCAATTTCCATTGAGTTGCTCGCATGCAACAGCAGCAGCAGCAACAGCAGCAACAGCAACAGTTGCTGCCCAATTGGCAATAAGTAGTTGTCGCTGCTGTGTCTTTGGGGGCCGAGCTGTCAGTTGGCCGACTTGACATTTGGTACATTGTAAATGTTGACACTTTTACTCGCTTGGCAGCCACACACAGCGCACAGTGCACAGCGCCAGGGAATGGAATCGAAATGATCTTGTTACATTACATGAATGATCACCGCAAATTGGATGCAGCCAGTGGAATGAGGAAATGTCGCACCATGCAGCAGCAGCGGCAACAGCACCACCAACCACCAACCACCACCGCCACCACCGCCACCACCACCACCGCCACTATCATTGGCACCTCACCTCACTTCAGTTCAGTTCAGTTTCAGACAAACTTGACTGATGAGGCCCGCTTTATTTATAGTCAACGTGTCTCATAGTCGAGAGAGTTAGAGAGAGAGAGAGAGAGAGAGAGGCGAGCTGTGATCGTGAATGACTTACGGAGTGAATGAGTGAATGATGAGCAAATTTATCGCAGCATTGTGTCAACTTTGGTGTCTGTGTGGGCCAGCAGCTTCTACTCCTAATTCCCTTGGCTTGTTGCGCTGTCTGTCTGACACGGCATGTTCTTCTGACAGTCGTTTAATTATTTGGCTTTGATTGTTAGCTTTGGCCCATAGTACACCATCTACATATATCTATGTATGTGTATAAAGAGAGATAGCTAGATATTTAGATATATTTAAATATATATATAAAACAATTCCATTCATGTTTGTTGCGCCTATTTTGGTGGCATGTCTCGTGTCTTGTTCGCCTGTTGGTTATGTGTGTGTTTGTGTGTGTGTGGCACATCATTGACACGATCCCAGCTGCTGTAAGTGGCCGTCGCTGTTCTGACATTTTACTTGGAATTGTATTGGAAGCTTTTTCTGGAGTCAATTTTATATGCTGGAAAAGTTTTGTTTTTCATTTAATGAATGTCATAGAAATGAGTTTGTCAAATGATGACTGTAATAAATTGTCTGTGGAGGTAAGCTGCTTTTAGACTTGCAAGAAATATACTAAAAGTTTGCTTTAAAGGGCTCAAAATAGTTGTGTCCGCTTAAAAGGGAACGGCTTTATAGCTGGAAGAATGGGAGTAGCATTACTTTGTTGAGCGATTGAAGTTAGCTCATGTATACTACAGGGTATCTCAATGGGCTGATAAAGAATTGCTATTAAAAAATATTTTCGCGCATTTACTCATTTATTATTTCAGATATTCGAAAAAAATATTCATTAAAAAGTATTAAGTAAATTGAAATAAATAAATAAAATAAAATGAAATAAAAAAAAAATTAAATTAATAATAATAAATTAAGTTTTTATTAAGCTTTAATTAAGTATTTTTTAATAAGTATTAAATTATGAAATATTATATTTAGTCAAAAGTGCTTTATATTAAGTCTTAATATGTTGACTTAATTAAGAAATCGCTTAAATAAAAAAAAAAAAAAAAATCAAAGAAATCAGTTTGGATGAACAAAAATTAAAGTTAAAAAAAATAAATTTTTTATTATTTATTTTTCATTTATTTAATTTAATTAAAAATATTTCAAGCTTATGCAATTATATTAAAATTTACATTAACTTTAATTTCTATCTAAATTGAGTTCAACTTACAACAAAATTCCTCAATTACTGTTAACTCTTTTTTTGCGCCCAATTTTCTCACGCACAGCTTTACAATTGACTGTGTGGCCAGCCCTGGTTCTCTGTCTGTCTTGGCAACTCCTTTTGCCGAAAAGTGAAACGAATAACAACAAAGCGCTTGAGCCGCGCCAACGCCCACAAAAATGCGCTTCCTTTTACGGTAGGCAAGTCGGCAAGAGGCGGCAAGGGCAAGGGTGAGGGGTAGCCCGAAGTACCGCCAGATACCGAGCACATGATTGATGGGCAACTGGAACACAAATTAACACCGGAATTACTCGTACGTACGTATGCGCGGCTATTAGGCCAAAGCTCCACCTTCGAGTGATGCGCCGAGCATTTGAACTGAAGCCGACATTCAATTAGGCAGCTCACGAACAAAATCAAACTCAGAAACAACAAAAACAAAAGCAAAACCAGAAAACATAACAAAAAGCCGCCTAATGCCCCCACAAACTTGCAGCAAGTTGAAAGTTAATGAGACGACGACTGCGACTTGCCCCCGGCCAGACTCGGCTCAGACAGACTGTGAGTCATGCGCTTGGCCCGCCGAGCACGTTAATTATGAATCTGCAACTAAATCATTACATTTGAAGCCAGTGTCAAAGGCGCAGCTGGAGCTGGAACTGGAACTGTAGAGCGAACTGGTTGTGGATCTGCATTAACTGTGCTCGATTGATTAATCGCAAAAGGCGCAAGAAGCGAAATGTGAAAAGGGTTTCGCACCGCATGTCCTAGCAGTTGTCGCATGCGCTGCACGCATGCACTGAAAGAAATGATTAAGTCGTAATGCTGCGAAATATTTCAAATGAATTCTTTGCTTTGTGAAGTGAAAAAGAAATTTAAATGGATAAAAATATGAATAATATCGTGATTTTTTATTTTTTATTTATTTATTTTTTTATATATATTTTTTTTATTATTTATAGGATTTACCTCAAGTGCTTTATCTCAAAAGCTTTATCAATAGTTGTTCTTTTATAACACATCCTTTTTGTTCTCAGTGTAATGTCTGCTCCCTATGCCAATTGGCTATCCGACCCCCTGTTAATTACCTAGTTCATGTAGCGAGCTAGCTGGCTGAGTGAACTGATCAGTGGGCAGGCGCGTGCTCAAGGCGTGAATACCAGCGTCAACAGGCTAGCACCTGAGCCCCAGGATCGACGCTAACTAAATTATTGCTGAAATATTTGCTGATTTATTGGCTGAGATACATTTGGCTGTTGTTGTTGTTGTTGCTGGCACGCCATATGCGTGTTAGTTTGCTTGCAGCACGAGCACGTTGCAAGCTTGTTGCAATTAGTTTTTGCATCACCACCCAGCGAGTGTCTGTTGCTGTTGCAGCGGATGCTGCATATCAGTTTACGGCTCAACCTTGAACCGCCAACTGTACAGAGAGAGACAGAGACAGAGAGTGTGGAGCGCGAAGGGCACATTAAGTTGACTTGGCAGCATCCAGTTGCAGCTGAGGCAAACTTCCGTGTAATTAAGTGGCATACACAATGGACCGCACCACTGGCCAGCCAGCCAGCCAGCACCACCCATTGTGTTGGCAACAAGCGCAGCTCAACTTCAGATTTGTTGCCAACAGACGCAAACGTTTCGTGAAGGCCCAGACAAGCGTATGCACATGATTTCAACAAGACGTGGCCAGTCGCCAACCGGCGCCAGTTGGTTGGCAACAAAAAGATATCGCAAATATGATAAATTGGGCGCTAACTTTATTTATGCGCCACACAGACGAGAGCAGCGCAGCAAACCAGAATCAAGTCTCGGTCGAGCTCTCGTTCGAGTTGTCTAAGCCAAACTTGCTGGCCTCGTTCGCCAGTAATTCGAAGTCATTTTGGTCAGCCAAATAAAGTTGTCAGCTGGCTCCTTCACACAAAATGCAAATGCAAATGCGAGTCAACCCCCAGCACAGGCCCCGTCTCGAGCAGCGAACTTGGACGTGGACTTGGAGGCTGCTAGATTACTTTTTTTTTTAAGAATTCTTTTTCTTTTTGTGGTACGTGTCTTTGCAAATTAGAGTATCGTGCAACGCGTTTGTTAGTTGCTGAAAAGTTTCTAGAATTTCAATGGCATTTAATTAAGGTTTCTTGACACGAAGAATGCATACCCTGTGCTGGAGAAAGAGAGTAGTTGAAGTAGTTGAAATATTTATGTAAATAATTGAAAGTTCTATCTGTATATAGAGAAGCCTTAGCAACTTATTACTGAAGAAGTTTTTGATTCCATCTAAGCAATTCAAGTTTCTAGTTCATCAATCGAGTTAAATTACACAGTATCTCATAGTCAATCAACATCTAATAGCTTTGCTGCAGCCGGTTGCCACACAGCAGCCGAAACAGAAGCTGCGGAAGTCTTTAAAGCTAATGGAACGACTTCTTACGGGAACCAGGAGATATCTGCAGCAGTAGCAGCAACAACAAACGTGCAACCAGATCCAGTTCCTCGCATATTCAATCAGAACTAGTTCGCGAACTGATTGCAATATCGAGATAGTCTAGAAATGAGTTAGAAGAGGCCACATTAATAACTCCATCATGGTAATTTGTTAGGATGTCGCCTCCAAAACTGGGTCAAACTCTAATTGCAGCTAATTTCAGATCATTTCCTAGGCAAAATACGACTCTAGAGTCATGCGAAATATTTGTTGTACTTATATACATAGAAAGCAATAGGAAGTATAGACATAAATCACTCTGCTAGGGCCGTTTTAATTATATTGCTTTTATTAATTGATTCCACTGATAAATGATTTATTTTGCCTGAATGCTAATTGTTGTTCATTTTTTTATTTTCTTCATTTTAATAATTGCGCTGGGAGTGCTCAATAAATTATCGGAGATATTGAATTTTTAATTCAAATGTTTTAACAGCTCATCAATTAGTGAGTAAGTGTATTTGTATTAGGAAAGTTTATAAAGGTATTGATCAGAATTAGTTGGAAATTGTTGTATATTTAAATTAAATATTTTATTATATGTATATTTAAATTTATATATATTTTGTCTATTCAGCAACAAAAATACAAGTTTAATAATCTTTTATTTTATTTTGATTCAATTTTATAATCCAATTTAAATATTTTATATTTATTTTATATTTATTTTTTTTATTATTATTTTATATCACAAATTTGTATGCATGATATATTAAATACTTTTATATTTCTATAAATTCATTTTCTTTTCTCCCAGCTATAGACAAACATTATCAATAATAAAAGTAAATTTTATATAGACATATTTGCTTATGTATACACATAAATAACTGGACAGACATATCAATAGCTCATATAGGTAAAAAAAATCCATAAATGTCAATGTCAAATGTCCATAACCCTATCCCAGAGCTGACCAGCTGACGAATGTCAGTTACACTAGCTAGAACACAAATATATATATGTATTTATTAATAATTATCGATTGCTATAAAAATCGATCATTAACGCTGTTAATTTGCTTCGGCCCCCGCGACGGCGTTGATGGCAATGCATCGACAGTTGAGCAGTTGGCACAAGGCAAAAAAAAAAAAAAAAGAGAAAAATAGAAAAAGGGTGCAAAAGTCATAAAAATTAAAAGCAAATTACGCTGCAACAACAAAAACTAGCTACAGTAATGATTATAGCAATAGCGACAACAACAACAACAACAACAACGACGTCAGCGCCAGTTAACTCGACAATATTAGCGCAGTGTTCGAACGGTTTTCGAATGGGCTCGTTCGATTGAGGAACCAGACCAGACCAGACCAGACCAAGCGCAACCTTTTGTCACTCTATATTGACGCACCTTATGCAGCCATGGCAACGTGGAGACGACGAGCACTTCCGTTTAGCATTGAAGCGCAACCGTTTCAATAACTTTTGCCCAGTCTCGAATACAATACAAAAAAAAATATATATATATATATAAAATAGCTGAAAGAGTTGAACTCTATGGGCAAGAACAATTTGAGTGCCTAATGACGCAAAGTAATGAGAAGTTGACGTGGCATGCCCCCGCCCTAACACCAGAGGGGTACAGCTAGAGATGAACGGGATATGATTTATAAGGCACGATACGGAGAGATTGTTTGTGAATGTTGAATATGGAGTGAGTATATTTGTAGTAATAGTTATGGAAAGAACGCTCTGAAGAGATCAGACTCTATAAATGATTTCCTGAAGCATTATAGAAACTAAGATTTGATTATTTATAATAATAACTCGTTTATTAAAGTCATCAGTTCTCATTTTAAATAGGTTTCTTAAAAAGATTGTTTTGAAATTCTATTAGCTTAAATATAGCCATATTTATATAATAAATTCTAAATGCTTTTCTACTCAAAGGAACCTTACTGAATATATTTATATCATTTTATATTTTAGTAAATAATTACTTAAACGATTTTTAGCTTTTGTCGATATATTCAATAATCATTTGCTGCACGATGCCATCTCTAAGTCAAGTGCGACCGTAACATATCGAGCCAAACCCCTTTTTTTCGCGCTTGATGTGTCGTTGATTTGTCGTTGCTGTTGTTGCTGGCGCTGCTGTTGCTGTTGCTGGTGATGGGTGCTAAAAATCGTCACAGCTGTGCAACATTTCGAATTGAATGACTTAATGTGCAACATTGTGTCATCAATATCCGTTCCATTCAGCTCGCCGTGCGATTCTCACTACAGTTTCTGACCAACTGTCCGTGACAAAAGTGTGAATTACGCTTGAGCTTGAACGCCCACTTGTGTGTCCACTGGGTCTCTAGACTATAAAAGCTTAACCCTCTTCGAAATTTACATCAGTTCTTGTTCACTATCCCCCTCTCTCCACAGTTCCACCCACTGTCAACGCAATCTGCTTGTGCCTGCATTGCCGTCTATTCGTCTTACCCATTTGATTGCGTCTCTTTAATCCTTCACCTTCGCATCGCATATGACCGGCAATTTTTCGTCTGCTGTCTGCTCTGACATTTGACAGTCAGTCAGTGTCAAGTCATCAATATGTACTTAGTTTGAATGCCTCTTTGCCCTGACCGGCCTCCATCCGGGCCACTCAACCTCTCTCCCCTGTGTCTGGCCTAATCCCTATGTAAATCTGTCAAATTAGATGCGATTAGTTCAAAGTGTCAAGTAGTTCTTAGCGCTGCTCCTCTTAAGATGCCGCCATCTCGGCATCGACTCTGAGTTGCCGACAATTGGACGACTTTTGGTTGTCTTTTGGATGTGGAGTGGTCGCTTGGGCATTTACTTCAAATTTTAGTTTAAGGTGAGGTGAATTAAATGAAGTGTGATAAGAGCTGAAGTTGAGTATGCTAATGAAGCAAGGTGTAGGAGTTCTTGAAAGTACATATATGAAAATGGTATAATATACTTATGTGTTAAATAATATATATATAGTAATAAGTAAAAATATATAGTATAGTAATATATAGTAATCAAAAGTGGGAAGAATTTCAAATATTTCACAATATGTTTAATAATTTACCAACGCTTTTTCACATCACACAAATATTCCATTTTCTTATTATCCCAGCTTTCTCACGCCTAGCCAAGAGTGTGCCTCAATTTGCGCAGCTAATAAAATCTAAATTTCATTTAAATTAATTTACAAATTCCCACGTCAGAGCAGCCGAAACACAGCTAGCTTTAGCTCTCTCTATATATCTAATACCCAAACAAATTGCGAGCACAACGAATCGCTTAAAAACGGCAGCCAAAAAATTGAAATCACGCGACCTATGCAACAAGGCAAGTTTTCAATTTAGCGGCAAGGACATTATCTAACGGCGTATGCTTACCAATTGGCAACGCCATACGGTGGCTCATCAGCATCAGCAACATCATCATCATCATCATCATCATCATCATCGTGGTCGTGGCCGTGGTCCACGTTTCGCTATCGATATCATAATGACACTATCCGACGATGCGCAACTGTGACAAAATTAATTTTCAACTTGACTGCATCCGCTTAGGTTAGGTATAATGCCCAAAAAAGGGGGCGGCACAGCACGGCTCGGCTCGGCTCGGCACCCTAGCACCGTTCACTGTTTGATGATGATAATGAGACCATAGATAACAACATTTGATGTCGCCGAATGTTACCCAAAAATAGTTGCGCGAATTTGTGCACAGCCAACGGGAGTGCGACATCCGCATTCGTGGTGCAAAGCACTCACAAGTCAACAGCAGCCAGTGAACCACCACCCTTTGATGCCCTTGCTCCGTCCTACCGACCGTCCTCCCTCTCATACCAGTTTTATTGCGGCCGTTGTGGCCGTTGGCTATCGGGGTAAATCAGAACGGGCACGGGTCGGACAGCCAAACGCCACCGCACTGACAAATTGTTCCGCTAAATAAATCACGATTCATGATTATCGCCATGAAATCGAAATTTTCCGCTTTATTTTCCATGTCTCGGGCACAAGTTATCTAATATGGTTTAAATGTGAGAACCCCTTCCCGGCGCCAGGCAATTGGATTGTGGCAGCTTAACGAGTAGCTGAATTATTGATTTAGGCTGGATTAGTATTACGGCTTAGACGTTTAGAAATAAAACCAACAGAACTAAGTGGATAATATTGGAAGTGTGTAGAGGACTGAATTGAGATATTTCTATGGAGGATCGGAGTGAGTGCTGAGAGAGTGAGAGAAGCGAATCTTTCTTTTTAATAAAATCCTGAGCTGTCTTTTGAAGGAGAATTTAGCTATTTTTACTTTACTTTGCATAATTAATGAAGACAGCTGCTGCTGCAGAGATCTTTAGAAAGATACTGCTATAGTTTTGCCCAGGATTTTGCATCAAATGATAAATGTGTTTATTAAATGTGAAATAAGAAAATGCAGAAAAATGTGATATAGGGGTTTTTGAAGAAGAGATAAGGGCTCCTGGAAATATTTTTGGAAAAAAAAATTTAAACAAAATAGTAACTAAAAAATTAAATACAAAAAATAATAAATATTATTTAAAAATAAAAACTAAAACATAATTTTTAAATAATAATTATATATTATTAAATTTATTATTATTATTTATTTTATATATACATGTAGAACAAATATATTATGAGATGAAAGGGGCGATCTGTTATATCCTCATTGTTTTATTACTATATGTTCAGCTTTTAGGTTAAATGGATGTAAAAAGAAATCCAAGGGAACCTTAACCTTAATCTATATAAACGGACGCCTTAAGCAAAAGAAATGTCAAGAAAGAAATTGGGAATATTTCACACAATCTTCCCATGCCCAATTTCTCGTTGACCTGAACGATGCCAAAGATCGTTAGTTCTTGTTGAAAAACAGTCTAGTCTCAATGCAAAGGTTCAACAAAGTCAGCTAATTTTCCTTGGGCATTGTCCAAAGTGCAAGCTGTGGCCAGAGCTGCAATTAACTAGATCCTCAAGGTTAGCCTTAACAACCAAATCAAAATCAAATCAAATCAAGCTCGCAAACAACTGACAAATCCTGAGAAAGTCAGTAAGCCAACAGCCCCGCCGCAGTCGCAACAATGCGCAATCAGCCACCCTTAAGGGCCGAGTCAAACCGAGGGGTGTGATGAAACCACAATGGCAAAAACAAGCCCTGTCATATTTGCTCATTTAACGGGCTGACACATCAATGTCAAATCAAAATCCAAGCTGAGGGAGATGGAAAAAAAAATGAATATATGTATGTACACAAGTAAAAATGTGTCATTGTCATCAAATCGCAGTTTGAGAAAAAAAAAAAAAAAAAAACAAAACAAAAGCGCGCTAAAACATGACAGCTAATCTAATGGCAATTATGTGGTTGTCTAGGGTGTAGCCCCTGTCTCTGTCCCTAGGCCCAACCACCGTGCATATGTGGAGAAACTCTCAATTTCTCTAATTGAAGTTAAGCATAACGAATGAGCGAGGTCCAACCACCAGCAAAATACTAGAAATCATAACAATTGAGACCAGCATCCGACGTCACCTCGATCATAGTTCAGTTTTGATTTTCTCTCACTCACTCTCCCTCTCTCTCTCTCCCTTTGCTCTTTCGGATCTGTCATAGCTGACATGACAAGCAGCGTATCAAACGGGGAATCAACAACAAACAATCGCCGCAAAACAGTTGCTGTAATCAGCGCCTTCTAGGTGCGTGCGGGTGTCGTTGCCTTCAAGGGGCTGCAACTCGATGGGGGCGTGGCTAGCGGCTGGCTCTGTGGTGGCCATTTATGGAGTGATTTTCAGCATTTGACACTTGACATGCATATGAAAATTCTGACACGTCAACGCGCGGCGCTTTTTACACGCCAACGCACACAGAGCAGTAATAAATACCAGGCACACACATACACACACACGAATACGAATACCAAACACACACACACACACACACACACACACAAGAGAGCGCTGCATTTGTAATTTGAAACGTAACTAATTCATTTGTAGCTCTGCTTTTATCTTGTAATGCATAAGCAAAGCACAGTGGGTAGAGGTTAATGATATATGTAGTTAAGGTAAGGATTAAAATGAAAAGTTTTGGTAGAGTAAAAAAAATAATAATAATAACAGTAAAATTCTATCAAACGTATATTAATCAAAATCAATATTTATTTTAAAACATTTTCCATGAATTAAAATTCTTTGCGGAGCTTGAACCTTTGAGCTAGTTAATTAATTTGTTGCAATATAATTTATCAGAATTAAAATATTATCATATTTAAAGACTTTTATTCTGGAAACATTATCTATTTTGATATACATTTAAAAGTAATATTTATTTTTTATTTTTTACATTTATTATTTTATTTATTTATTTATATTTTTTTGTTCAATTTTCCTTTCAAATTTCATCACTCCATCAATTGCCTGGACACCACTGTGCCACATTGATAAAAACATCCATAAGCATTCGATTAGAAATGCTCGTAAATGGAGGCGTGGCAGTTGCCAACTAGACATCCGAAGAATTTTGATTGACACGTTTGACAAAAGTGGCGATTAAATGCGCTCACTCCCTGGGTCGGTCTTCGCGTCTGATGTTGGGCATTAGCCTGAGGCAATATTATTTCTTTATGTAGCATTGTTTTTTGTTTCATACACCTAACTATATATGTACATACATATTTACCTATTTCAATATCGAGTGATTGTGACAGACAGCGCGACGGCTGAGCATATCGACTGACAATTGTCGGCGGCATTCGCTTTGTGCAGCTTTTGCTCACTTTGCATATCAAAGAAATGTCTGTAGAAAGTGTCAAAGTGCTGCCACAAATTGATGACCATTGTGTGCGGTGGGTGGTCGATGGTGTATGGTCGGTCGTCTATATAAACCATAGATAAATTACCTTTATTGATTTGTGAGTGGCGCACACTGTGATTGTGGAATAAAGTCGAGTAAGTAAAGGAGATTGGAAGTGAAATGAGCGTGTATTTAGCAGGAAGTTGTAAGTGAAAGGCAGGAGAAGACTCAAACTAGAATCTATATTTTATATAAGCTATATTGATATATACATACATATATATATAATGTACCTAGGTTTCAATACCACATAAGAAACTTCTGCCTATACATATCTTACATACCTTGATACCCTACCCTACCCTACCCTATATAATATAACAATAACAATGATAGCAATAATTCATTCATTCATTCACATTCTTTTTAGACACTACTCTTTTAATTGTCAGTCCACCTTAGGCAATGTCTTTCTTTTTATTTAGTCGTAACCCATCCTAATCTTGAGCATTGCGCATTAGCCCAAGTGATGCTCCACAATGACAGCTCTTGGAGGCTGTCGCTACAAATGCCCGTTCAATTTGTTACAATCTGTTGCACACTCTCAAGGAAACTCTGGTCTTGGCTGTCTCTCTGTTTTAAGAGACGACGGCGACGGCGACTGTCGTGTCTGCCACAACTTGCTACGCATTCCAGAAGCTGAACAAAATCTCTACACCATGTTGGCGTTTATCGGCTGACTGCGCAACTGCTGTGAATGACATGGCCAGAAAGATACAGAAAGAGAGAAGGAGAGGAAGAGAGAGAGAGAGAGAGAGAGGGAATGACGGGCAAAGCTGGATACCCAGACAGAAATCCATTCATCAGTGGCAAATTTGTTGGTGGTATGAATCCATCATAAGGCGAGTGAAAGATCGTTTGTCGCTGATCATCAGCTTAAAAATCGCGCAAATGACGAGCGCAAGACATGAGCCTGAGCTTGAGCATGAGATCCCAGTTGAGAATTGAGAGTTGTGAATGTGAATGTGAATGTGATATAAGGCTGAGGTGGAACGCCGCTGTGGCTGTCTGGTGGGCACAGCAGTCAGTCCGACCGTCTGACCGTCAGTCAGAGAGTCAGTTAGGCAGGCAGCCGTTGAAGATCGCTTTGGCGACTTAGCTTAGCTTAAGCTGACAAGAAGAGGAAGAGGTAGACGAAGAAGCGGGAGGAGAAGCAGCTGGAGGAGACAACAATGTGAGGAGGAGCTGCTCATGAGCTGTTTTTAACTGGTTTCTGAATCGCATAAGGGGCGTTCGAGTAGCCTAATGAGCAAACGGTCCTCTGAATTGACTGCGCTACGTCAAATCACATGTGGTATATCTGTGTGGGCTGTTAATTGGCAGTAGAGTAGTTTAGTGTTGGAAAATATTGGAGTCTATGGGAAGCAATTACAATAAGAATTTATTGTTTAGAAAAGTAGAAAGGAAAATGGAAGGGAGATAAATGGTATGGGTAAGAATGAGAATGTTAAAGAAAGCAACAAATTGAAAAATATTTACAGGAAGAGGAAGATAAATAGAGAGAGAGAGAGAGAGAGAAAGAGAGAGGAAGGAAAGATAGAAGGAAAGATGGTGGATTAAGTATTTAGTGTTGGAAAATAAATGTCTAGTTTATAAATAAAGGATTTTTAGAGCTTAAGCAATATACAAAAAAAAATGTAGTATTGGAAGATGTATTGAAAAAATAATATTATATATAAAATATAAATCTATTCTTATGTATTTAAGTATATGTGATATATTTATGTTTCAATTAATAAAATATAAATATATTACTAATACAAAGTGTTGTAAAGTGCAATTGCTAATGAATAATACTCTATCAATATCCCTCTACTCATATCTATTTCTAGAACATAAGACACACAAGTGCATTTAGAATAAATTTCTCAACTAACTAGACTGACTTTTCTTCAGCTTTCTTCACCTCAGCTTGTTTGCCTTAAGTAGCTCATTTTACATTCAGCTCGAATCGAATGCAGTGCTCCTAAGTTTCTCTCGAGACACAGCGCAGCATTCGGCCAGCTGCTGTTTCTGTTGCCATTTGTGCTACCATATTGGAATTCCCCCCAACTGGGCCGACCACAAATGATGTTGATTTTTATCAAAACTTATTGAGAAAACGTAATTTTTTTCAAGCTTTACATGTGGTGCGTGTGTGAGTGTGAGTGTGTGTGTGTGGCTTGGCTTGGCAGACCCTCAGCTCTGGTCCGGTGGCTAAGCTCGAAGCGTTTGTCAGTTAGTGGAGTATTTGAAAAATCAGCACAGCGAGCGATGCTATAAATAAATACAGCACCATACAATGTGCCTACAGTGAAAGAGCGAGAGAGTGAGAGGGTGTGGGAGAGGGAGAGTGGAGCAGTGAGTGGTGGTGGTGCTGCTGCTGTTCACTGGTGTCTCTGCCCGGTGGGTTGTCCATCAATTTGCAACTGGCTGTGCGAATATTCAGCAAGTTTTATTTGGTAGCCTCGGCTTGTTGTCCGTCCGTTCTCTGTTGCATGTTGTTTGTTGTTTGTTGTGTGGTCTCGCTCGCATCGGTGGTGCTGGTGGTGTGGCAAGTAACTGCGCGTATAAATTTCCATTAACGATGCCATATATTCGAATTGATTTAAATGGACATCCATATGTCCCACAACCGCAATAATACGAGCGCCATAATTCACGCGATTGCGAGACAAAAAGCCAGACTCTGTTCGCTTTTTATTTTTTTTAAGTGCTTAACTGAACTGCGGTGGTTCAGTGGTTGCAGCAGCTCTCTAACGAACTTCTAACCGTTAACAGCAGATTAATTTTCTAAGCAATTGTTGATCGAACAGCCAGAGATGAAAACATTCTACACAACGATTTAAAATCGATTAACCCGATTCGTGTGCGGACATGCAACAGGTTGAGGGTATGCTTGCCCCACGGTGTCTTATTATCAAAAAGAAAAAATAAAACAAAATATTTTTATATATATATATTGCGGCTTAAAACAAAGGCCAACACTGCTGCAGAGGGCGGCCAAAATCCGGCTCTGCCGACAGAACATTCAGGCCGACAAACGCCTACCGCAAACATTTTTTGTTTCCACTCTGAAATACATTTTGTTGTTGTTGTTGTTGTTGTTTTTGTTTCTTTTACTCGCTCACGAAAAAGAGGTGAGAAAATTGTTGATTAGCTTCCATGGAGGGCAGCCCCCAACGAACCAGCAGCAGTAGTTGCCTCTCTCTCTCTCCCTCTCCCTCTCTCACTCTCTATCTCTTTAGGTCTGCACAGCGATCTTGATGAAGATCAACATGCCATTGGTGGGCGTGGCTGCATATGACTTTGATATTTGTCGGCATTTCGCTTTGCGTTTTGCGGCACAGCCACTCGCTGCATCCATACGGAATGCTGAAAATAATATAACTATTAAAATAATGAAAGAATACATCAAATGCAGGTGGATTGAAGAAGACACGGCAATGCTCTAACAAGTAGCGAAAGCTGTTGAATGGAGTGAGATAAAGTTAGAATTTATTACTACAAGAGACAGATGGAAATTGGCATTAAAATATAAAATGTTGGCTAAGAAATTTGGCATTGAATCTTATGCTAAAAAGCTGAACATAAAATATGGCTAATAAAGACAGTTAATATTTAAGGAATTATAGCATAATTTATATATGTCAGCATACAAAAGCTCATTGATGCAAAACGAGTCAGGAATGAACGTAGAAGAAGCCTTATAAGTATGTTAAAGCAGGACAAATAATGAGCCAAAAGCTTTGGCAAGGTGAAGTAAGAGCTAACGTAGACAAAAGCTGCTTGATATACTTAACTATATATGAAGAAGCACAGGCAGACAAAAGCTAATTGAAACATAAACAAAACTTGGTTTTATTAGTATTCTTTATGCTTAAAAAACTAACAAAAAGTTAACCAAATAATGTTGTATATATTTTTTAGCATTTCCTAAATAATTTTTCAATAGTTACAAACTGAATAGATTTGCCTATATAACCCAAGCGAGTGCAGTGTATAATTGTGCGCGTCGGCTGTTGCTTTTGCCTTCCACTGGCTGCCGCTTGATGCTGCCCACTATCACTTACTACACTCAACGCCCTGTTCTGATGCTCAGCAGCAGCAGCAGCCGCTGCAGAAGCATCAACTTGATTGTCCGCAGATGGAGTCCATGGAGTCAAGGGGATAGGGGTGTGGGTTCTGGAACGGTGTTCTTCGGGGGCCTAATAATAAATACGAGCGCGTGCAAGCGCTCCCCCTTCGCCCTTGTCCAAGCTAGTGGCTTGGCCTCTTTGGTGGCAGCCGCTCTATAATTATCTCAAACTGAAATTAACCGTCGAAAGAGTTGGGAAATAAGATTATGCGCATCGCAACGCAACGCAACGCAACGCAACGCATCACATCGAATCGGATTGGATCGTATCGCTAACGCTGGTTCTGCATGTTAATGTCGGCCGATCGACAGGTCGTACTACAGAGCTAGACAAGAGCTGGAAGAGCTGGAGCTTCTGCTAATTTATTGCGCGTTAATATCGACAGGATGAGTTTTCAGCTACAAAGTCGGGCAGTCGAGCTAATTGAAATGCCGCTGCCCGTTGCTCTTATCGCTAGCGTAACGCTTACACATGTTCCAGCTATGAGCTCATTAGCTGAATAACAGAATTACAAGTCATTACACACTCAACTGACTGACCAGGCGAGCAACTGAACTGACTGGAGCTCAAGACTTCTAGGCAATTATAAATAAATTAACTATTGGCCAGTCCCAGACCCAAAAACAGAATTTATATAGATTGCTATCTAGCCAACTAGTCCCTTGACTTGACATCATATGCTCGTGTTTGATTGATGGATTGCTCTACTTGTGTCGGAGCGAGAGAGAGAGAGAGAGAGGGAGAGTGAGAAGGGCGCCTCTCCTGTCCGGTCTATAGGTATATATCATATCATTGACAGCTGATCAACTTTTGGCCGAACTAATAGAGTTGTTACACAGCCAGCTGAAGGAATTTCGAGTTGTGTGAGCTGTCAAGCAGTGAACATTTTGGATTGTGAAACATTGTGGGACTCGAAATGTTTACTAAAAGTGTATTAGCTATGGGGCATATTTATAGTTGAAATTATTTTAAATTTATATTCCAGTCTAGCTTAGTCTCCAAAAGGACCAAAATATTTTTTTTTTAAACATTTTTTTCTTTTTTTTTTCATCCATACAATTGATAATATTTTTTACTATTTAGAAGAAATACCCATTATAACATTTTTTGAAGAAAATAAAACTTAGTGAGGAGACTAAACATTATAATATAAATATAAAATATATCACGTTAGTAATTCTCATATATTTCTTGAAAAGTTTACTATAATTTAATTTACCTAGCTAAGAGGGTTGATCTCGATTTACTTTGCAAACCCTGTCCAGTATAAAAATCTCTAGCTAATGCTCTCCAATAGCAATAACTACTTTCTTCTCTTTTTTCGACCACACTTCTAATTGCATTTCGAGCTTCATTTGGGTTTCTCGTTTGGTTATTCCCCTTGGAAATGCCTGTAATTGTCCAGCAGGTTAGATCGAAAAATCTGTAAATTGTGTACTCAATTTAATTAAATATCAAGTGCCATTTCAATTAGCTCAACAATTTGGCACGCATTTAATTGCGCCAAATCCCGCAATGCAGCAGTAAAGTGTATTAAAAACGTGGCAGTTAGGCGCATCAAATCTCGCATTTCACCAAATTTAACATAAAAATTCGGGCTAAAAACAATGCGTAACATGTAACTGACTTCCGCCATCCCTCGCACCACACCTTGCCGTAGTCAACTCTGGGCGACGGCAGCGACGGCTGGTCACATTAGACAGCCACGTGTCTGGGTCATTATGCTGAAAGTTACACGAACGTCGACGCTTATAGAGAGAGAAAGGGAGAGAGTGAGAGAGGTGGGCAGTGGTTAGAGTAGGGGGAGAAGGTGCGAATGGCAAGGGGAGGTGAACCCAAAAGCTCAGCCTTGTAGCGCAATTTGTAGCTGTCAGTGGGAGACAGAGCGACAGACAGTCGCTTGACACGTGTGTCTCTCTCAGTGTGTGTGTGTGTGTGCGTATAAGTGAGTGGGCGTGTGCGACATGGTAGGCGGAGGGTGTCAGTATTGTAGTTAGCTAATGTTGTTATACCCATTGTTGTTTCTATTGTCATTGTTGTTGTTGTTGTTGTTTGCTTGGGTCG
Source organism: Drosophila aldrichi (assembly GCA_035045965.1). Taxonomy (NCBI): domain Eukaryota; kingdom Metazoa; phylum Arthropoda; class Insecta; order Diptera; family Drosophilidae; genus Drosophila; species Drosophila aldrichi. Next base: position 2,528,822 of record JAWNOM010000007.1, on the reverse strand, counting down.
ATTGGCGATTATCGCCCTGCCCGGATTTGGCTATGGCTTTCATTGTTGTTGTTGTTGTTGTTGTTGCTGCTGCCTTCAAAATTCAAATCGGATTTGTGCATTGTGCGTATAAAATGCGAATTCAATTGAAAAACGAACTACGAGCAATGAATTGCTCTATCCCTCTCTCTCTCTCTCTTCTCTTTCACTGCTCTCGCCCCCCTGTCTAATGCTGCTAGTTAATTTTAATGGTCTATGAAAAGCGCAGATTTTGAGGATTAGCCGCCGAAAGAGCAATGAGCGACGGCGACGGCGACGGCTTAGAAGTGAGACTAAGTGGCATGTGTTGCTAGTGTTGGATAACGCTGCAATTTAGAGAGTGTCAAATAGCTCTAGAATGGCTGAGGAAGTGAATATAGAGAATGATCATAAACTGAGTAAGGGAGTTTTAATTGGGAATTAAAGTAAAGTTTCCTTAGAATGAAAAATTAAGCTTAAGTACATATATATCTGTATGAGTAAGCCACGATAGACGAAAAAGACAAAAGTCTTGGACAACTATGTAATGGAGTAGTCTTCGAAATCTGAGCTGCAAATGAGATGTAGACAGTGAAGCAACTTGCTAATGAACTTCAGTTCATTTATCAGAAACTTCTTCTCACAATAGAACCTGACACCCTCTGCATTGTGAACTGCTCTGCTGGCAGTGTCATAACAACATTTCTGTATATATTTAAACATATCTATTCACATATACTGTATTTGTGTGCATAAATGTATTCCAGCTAACGAACCGAGACTTCCTAATCATATATCATCGACTCTCATATCGCTGACATTTGCGCTGGAGGCGCGTGTGTGTGAGGTCCCTGTCCCACTGTCTGTCTGTCTGTCTGTCTCTGTCTGCTTCTGTTCTGTCCTGTTCTCTTCTGTCTGCCCAGGAGCTGTTGGGAGCAACATGTGTCACGAACATGTCAATTAGATGCCCAAACTTGGAGCAAATAGTGGCTAAGCGGGGGCTGATTTTTATACCCTGAACCCATTGAAAATGGGAAATCAGGGTATAATGGTTTTGTGAAAAGTATGTAACAGGCAGAAGGAATCATCGCAGACCCCATAAAGTATATATATTCTTGATCAGGACGATGAGCTGAGTCGATATAGCCCTGTCCGTCTGTCCGTCCGTCCGTCCGTCCGTCCGTCCGTCCGTCCGTCCGTCCGTCCGTCCGTCTGTCCGTCCGTCCGTCCGTCCGTCCGTCCGTATGAGTGCGTCGATCTCAGAAGTTATAAGAGCTAGAGAGCTGAAATTTTGTATGTAGACTCATGTATACCATACGCAGTACGAGTTTATCATATTTTTTCGATAACTCATTCGATATCTTTTTTATCGAGGATAATCGATAAATTGATATTGTTTTTTCAGCCTAATTTCAACACTTTTAAACATAGAGTCTTCAGATTTGTTGTGTATATACATTTGATGGATACACACATTTTGTCATTTACAGATTTTGGATACCACGCCCCCTTCGCCCCCAATTCATAAAAAACGTATTTCAAATACTAGAAACTTGTGCTTTGGAATGTACACAAATTTACACATTATGATTACGCTCTGAAAGTTTCATTAAGATCGTACGTCTACAAAAGAAATTATTCAACAAATAAATTCTCATAATATTGCCCACACTGCAGCGCTGTCCAAGCGCAGTCGCTGCTTACTGCGCAGTTAGCAGAGCGCGGTCTTATGCGTGAGGGTGGATGCATGTGTATGTATGTATGCATAAAAGAAGTGCAGAATGATTAGAATATCAGATTGGAGGGTTCAGGGTATCTCCTAGTCGAGCAGTCTCGACTAGAGCCTTCTTACTTGTTTAAAGCATCAAAAGCGACACACGTGGAAAGGAAGTGAGTGGGAGAGAGCTGGGCGGGGATGAGATGCGGGGGAGCAGAGGCATCAAAAACGTTGAAGTGTGAACAATTTGTAGCGCAGGATATGTGGAGGCAGTTAATTAAGAGTCAATGCTAAAAGAGCAGCTACACTGGGAGAAAAAAGAAGAATGGGAGAATAATTTTATTAAAACTCAATATAAATAAAATTTAATAAGCTATATTAACCAAAATAATACAATTGATAATAAAACGAAAATAAGAGAAACTTAAATTAAAGTTAAAAAAATTTTTTTAAATTAATTTTTAATTTAATTCATATACTTAATAACTAATAACAAAATATCTTTTAACAGTAATATATTATTTTATATATTTTATTTATAAAATATTGTATTTATAAATAAAATAAAATATATTATATATTTTTTTACATAAGTTATTTATATATTTTTAATATCATTTCAAAATTATTTTTCATTCAGCAAATTTTTGCTTCGATTTTCGATCTTTAGTCACACTTAACTATATACATATATACCTGCACTTTTCTCTGAGTGCACTCGCCAAACTGCTCTCTCACTCTCTCGCTCTTTCTCGCTGCTGTTCCCCCTGCTCTTCCTGCAACACACATGGGCCACCCAGCTGGGGCATTGTTGTGATTTGCAGCTGACTTGCCTCATAATTATTTAAAATTAATGACAATATGAAAATGTGTGAGTGTCTGCGTGTGTGTGTGTGTCCCGCTACTGTTTTTTTTTTCTACCGCTCTCTACCCGCGCACAGTGGCGCCATTTAAGCGCCCAGTCGCATAATTTATGAATTGTCAACTAAATTTGACATTTCAATGTGTGTGTGTGTATGTGTGTGTGCGTGTGTGTGGTGGAGGCTGGAACTGTGGCGCGGCAGAGGCAGCAATAACTTTGGCGGCATTCAATTTATATTTGTTTTTCGTTTGCGGCCTGTCGAAGTGTGAGAATTATGCGAGCGGCAGCAGCAGCAGCAGCAGCAGCAACAACAACCACCTACCACATGCAAATGTTGTTGTTGTTGTTGTTGTTGGAATGTCATAAATTTCGTTACGCTCATTAGCGTCGCAACTGCATATAAATCGGTGTTGCACTGCATAAAGCGAGCATCATCAGCTACAAGTTGAAGCTTGAAGTGCTTTAGTTAGTGGAGCAAACTAAAGCAAGAATCTTGAACTGAGAAAAAAGAAAAATATATTAAAATTGATAGATATATATAAATGTTTATACTTTCAGATGTTCTGCAAAGTTGTTTTACAATTGGAATGAAGCGTAAGTAAATATTGTAGTTATAACAGAGTTCAAATATACTTGGGATGAGATGAGATGAGATGAGATCTTGAATAAAGTAGCTGATAAATTTGAGTTTTAAGTCTTTTGATGATGTTATAGTTGGAATATCGAAATGAAATGAATAGAATGTTCAATTAGTTCCCTTATGAGAATACTTTATAATACAGAAAATACATTGATTATGAGCAACTTAAACTTTACCTTTACACTCAACTAACTCTTCTTCAATCTTCAGTTAAACATAAATCTACTCTCAGCTATTTCCTTCACACATCAAATTGAATTTCAAGTTTAGTTTATCTGTGCTTAGCAAACACTCTCTGCATCTGTGTGTGTGTCTTTAGTTCTGTGTGTGGTCCCCACTTTAAAGAGAGTCTCCAAAGTTCTTCGTGCGCAAAACTTGTGACGTCTGTGCGCTGAGAAAAGTCAAATTCATAATTAAAATGGAAATCTGATATGTTTGTTTGTGTGTCGCCTGTCAGTTGTCGCATTTCCACATAAATCAAAATTTATTTTGTTGAATTTGAAAGTTTTCTTGTCTAATTTTGCGCGATTTATCAACGCAATATAAACGTACATCTTTATTTATAGTTAGTTCTCTTCACTTTGCTCGATGAGCAACACATGTTTGCTCACCTTGCGCAGAACAGGTGCATTATATATATATATTTTTTTGTGTGTGTTTAGAGTCGTATTTCTACTCGAAATCGAACTGCACATAAATATTCCAAGCTGCATTCATTTATCAATTAATCAATTTGTCTTTTTGCTCGCCTAGTTTAAACAAATATTTTGTAATTAATTAAACGTGAAACCGAACTATAATAATTTTTCGTTTTTATTCAGTCTTTAATGTCTGCTTCTGCTTTATCCTACATTTGATCAATTGCACACGCGCGCCCTACATTCGAACAGTGAGCGGCAGCAGTCTGCGCCAATGCTTCCTTAGCTGGAAAAACACGGCGGGAGGCCACTCAAAGGTCAAGGGTGAGCCAGGGCAGCGGCAGGTGCTATGGGTAGCCAACAACGACATGTAAAGTCATCAACATGAAACAGGGGCAGTCTCTATGATATTTCGAGGGATGCATTTCAAGGGATCCACAGATCGCAGAAGGAACTTCTTTGAGCAATGCTTACTCTTAATATTAAAGCATTTTATTGTTAAGTAAGACTAGTCGAAGAGCATTTCAGGTTATGGAGAGGGCATTCTGAGACTGTTAGTAAAATTTAATTCCAATATGAAGAGCTGCCTTCGATTTCATTGAGAATAAGAATAGATATAAAATTTATGGAATATTAAAAATTTATAATTGAAATTTCCATTTTATTTGATTTTATTAGTATTATTATTATTATTATTATTTATTTTATTTTTTTATATATTTATTTATTTTAATTTTATTTATTTATTTTTATTTTTTATATACATATATATTTTTTTGTTTTATTTTATTTATTTATTTATTATTATTATTATTTTTAATATTAAGAGTAATTCATTAAAATTTACTTATTAAAATATTGATTTTTACTAATATTTGTCAATTAAAAAAAAGTGTTTTTGTTAAAAAAAAAATTGTTCTTTTTAATTTTTTTTTTTTTTTAATATATTATAATTTTAATAAACTCGTTTAAGATTTTTTACCCTTGCAACTAAAATGTAAATTTACGCATTTATTATATATTCAACAGCATTACTAAAATAATTTCACTATTGCTTTTTTCTCAGTGTAGCCTCTTTATAATTTTTGTTTTTTGTTTTTATAAGTTCTTTGCTTCTACTATCAGGGACCACACAAAAAGGCAGCTGTGATGTGTGAAACGACTTGTCAATTGGTTGCAATGCAATTTAGAGAATGTGGCAACAACAAACACAGCAACAACAACAACAACAACAAGAGCCAACATCTACGATTAACAGCCGCAACGAAAACAAAAACAAAAACAACGGCAGAAAAAAAAGGTGAGTACAAATTTAGCGCGCGAGCCACCCAAGTGGTAAAAAGTGCCAATTCGTGAAATTTCACAAATGCCAATCGATGTGAATAATCAGCAGCGACAACAGCAGCGCAGCAGAAGCAGCAGCAGCAGCAGCAACACGACTTTGATGTAGCAAGTGAAATGTGTAAAAGCCGCCCAGCCAAATAAAAAAGCTAAAATGCCAAGAAGGGAGTGAAGAGAGCGAGGGGAGAAGGCGCAGACAAGACAACGCTGTTGAGTGACAAACAATTGCAAGTGAAAGGCGGGCGGAGAGGAGCGGGGCGGCAGCAACACGAGCAATTCGCATTGGAATTGCAGGAGCTGCGTGAGCAGTTGCTGATGTTGTTGTTGTTGTTGTTGCTACAGCTGCCGTTGTTACATATGTACATATAAAAGCAAAAGGAATGAGAAGAGAAAGAAAACTGTGCTGTTGCTTGTTTTTAATCACATTTTGTGTGGCTTTTGTCTCGTGCGACTTTTAATTAAGTTTATTGCCTGCAGCCAGGCAACTGTTACAGCCCTTTTACATCTCTCTCGCTTACTCTCGCCCACTCTCTCGCCCGCTTACAGAAACAGCTTCTTTTGCGCCTCGCAAAACTAATTTCTCAGACTAGCACACTCACACACACACACACATTGAAATCCTTGACTCTCTCTCATTTATTTGAGTGCTGCAATTGTTAACAAGCTACGGACAAGTTGCAACTTGTCTGCCCACTCAGCGTATCCCCCTCGCACCCCCCTTCGCTGCCGACCTTTGCCTTCATTTGCACTACCATCTTGTTTTGTGTCTCAATGCCTCCTTTTTAACTCCTGCGTTTGCCACTCATTCTCTTGCGCTCGCTCGCTCGCTCTCTCTCTCTCTCTCTCGCACTCACTCCCTTGCTGTAGTTAAAGCTTTCAACATTGTCTGCCATTTTTGCCAAGCAACGCCCTCAATCATCTGGCTGTTTAGCAAAGCACACACGCACACACGTGCTATTTCCCCTCTACACACACATGCTAACATTTTGCGCCTGTAGCCTGGAAAGTCCACTGGAATGCCGCTCACTTGCTCTCTCGCTCTCTCGCTCTCCTTGCGCGCCTGAGCTTGAGCCGCCCAAAATGGCTGCCTTTGTACGAAATTCACTCAAAACTAGTCGCTCGACTTTTTATTCGCTCTCTGCCGCTGTCGCTGTCGCTGCCGATGCCGCTGTCTCTGCCACTGCTGCTGCTTCTGCCTCAGTTGTCGTTGTTGTTGTTGTTGCTGTCGCTTTCATTTCATATTCGCCGCAACTGGCGGCCACATCAGGGGCAAGCCACACGCTCGCGCTTCTTCTTTCTCTCTCTCTCTCTCTCTCGCTCTCACTTCTGCTTTTATTTTCTATTTTCAGCACACGTTTTCACTTTGATGTCCGTTCGCGTATATTTCGCACCTGATTAACATTAAGTTTTATTCGTACATTATTATTATGATTTTCATTTTTTTTTCGGGCTTTTTTAAATGTTACGCCTCACATAATTCACAGACCATAAACAATATGTGAAAAAAAAGCGAAGAAGCTTCTTAAAAAATAGAAATGTTTTCAGTTTATTTTTACCTGTTGCCATTAAAATTATTTGACAGCTCATCGAAATGTTAACATTAAGTTGATATACGGTCAAACGTGTCAAGGCGCAGAAAATTGTGGAAATTAGGTTAAAAAAAATCCGTTTAACAAGCTGCTGAAAAAAATCGTTTTTTTTTATGAAAATATGTGTGGAGAAGAAGAGGAATGCCTGAGGCAAGTTAAATGAGAAATGTGTAAGGATAGGATATTATATAGGAATTTATTATGAATTTATTTGGACAATGTATATTATTTTTGATTAAATATTTATTTGATCTATACATATATTATATTAAAAATTTATATTTAAATTTTAAATAGAAATTTATTACAAATATTTTTGTCAATATTATATCTTAAATTAATCTATACATTTGTGATATTAAAATTCAACATTTATATTATTTAGTCCATTTATATACTTTATAAATCACATTTAAATATTCTGCTATAATTTAGTGTTATTTAACATCACATAATAAACATTCAATTGCTGTAACATTTGCATAAGTCAAAAGTGATTTAAACGGCGTTGACATCTTATTACAAGCAATGCCAAAAGAGACAACAACAACAACAACAAAAAAAGAAGGAGCAAATGAAATACAGCCAAAAGCTATTAAATTGGCAACGCCCACATAACGGAATGCAAAAGTCAGGCAGCTGCTCAGCTGCGAGCAGTTTGTATCTATAAGATACATTTCAACTGAGTCAGAGCTGTGACTCGCACATAAGTGTATGTGTGTGTGTGTGTGTGTATTTGTAATTAGTGGCAAAGCTGTGCCGCCTCGTGCACCCCTTTGCCTACCCCCCCTGCCCTCCCCTTGGTCTGTTTCGTCTGCAGTTTTTGTCTGTCTGCCTTTTTGAGCATCGAGATATGCGAGCAAAAGATGAGCTACAAATTTCTCAAGTGTCAACACCAAAGTGAGCCATAGAGTTGAGAGTGTCTATGTGTGCGTGTGTGTGTGTGTGTGTGTGTGTGTGTGTGTTTGTATCTGTCAGATACTTTGCTGTGCGCATATACATCTCTGTTTTCGGCCATGAAATAATCATTTTTCATTGCAGACAGACAAACATTGCATTTAGTTAATGCACACACACACACAATACACACTCACACATACACACAGCACACTCACTGCTGTTATTAATAGTCATTAGCAAGTCGCCAGCTAATGATGAGAGTTTTGTCATCTAAAAGATACAAAATGCTCTCTACTGATCAATCAACAGTTAGCCCACATCTTTATAAACACTCAAATCACATTTGCACTTTTTGACAGTTGTGTCGAAAAGTTAATGAACCGCACACATCAGACCAAAAATGGAATGTGAAACTCTTTTCGGTGTTGTGAGTTCATTGAACGGCGCGTCGTTTGCTCCGTGCACAAAATTGCCAACTAATTTGCACGGAAATTATATTTTATTTATTTGATATATGCACCGTGCTGAGCTGTTACGCCTGGCCACGCCCCGCCCGTTCGCCTTGATCGGCCCTCAATAAGGAGCGCATATCCTTGGGCAACTTAAATTGCAGCGATAAGCTTTAAACTGCGCGCACTTCCGGCATGTTGCAGTGCCCCCCTCCCCCTTATGCACAGAGCACTGCTTTAGAATTTGCAGAGGCCAGAGACGTAGTGGAACGACTTTCAGCAGGGATAAGCTATTGCAAGAGGCGAGATTTTTCATTTATTTTCATCTTGTTATACTCAAATAAATAATATTTATATATTTATTTGTGATATAAGCAATATTGTATGTATTTAAAATATAGAAAATAATTTTGGGAATAAAATAATTCAACAAAAATTATTTATTAAATTTTATTATTTTATTTTGTAATATTTAATTAGTTTTAATTTAATTTGGGAAAAATAATTCAACAAAAAATTTTTATTAAATCATATTATTTTATTTTTATTTCTGTAATATTTAATTAATTTTAATTTAATTTGAGAGTAAAATAATTCAACAAAAAGTATTTATTAAATTATATTTTAATGTTTTTATATTATTTCATTAACTTTTATTTTATTTTATTCATTAAATTAATTTATTTTGAATACTAAATAATCGATTTGTTTATTCATTTTAATTACTATTTTATTATTTATTTAAATATTTAAATTTTCAAACTAATCTAAAATAATATTTGTAATTTATGAAATTGGATTATATTTATATTTATTTACATATTTTTAAGCTCATTTGAGTCTTAAATTTTTAGCCAACCCCTCTTGCATTTTTCATCTACGCCGCTGTGCTTCTCGCATGCATACATACATACATGTGCGGGCATGCAAGTATGGCCGGCATGGAAAGTGTTGGCAAGGATATGCTTAAACATGCAAATTTTCAATATGCAGACAAAACAGACTGCGCAGACCAGGAGAGACAGAGAGAGTGAGAGAGAGAGATACATATATAGGGAGAGATTGACGTAGAGTGAGGGAGATAGACTGTCTACATGCATGCCTGCACAGAAGAAAATTCCCAACGAGCGTAACGTAAAATGCATTTGGTTTACAAAAAGGGGGTTAACTACAGCCTTTCCCTCCCCTCCTCAGCCCTGCCTGGCCCTATACTGGCTGCACTACTTTGTCTGCGTCCTGGCATTCGATGAAATTGCTGGATTGTGTTGAAGTGTGATGTAGGCATCGCTTGTTTGTGCCCTGGACACGACTCCTCGCGACGAGGCGATGCGATGCGATGCGATGCACTGTGCTGCGTGGCGAGACGAGGTGCGGCAAGTCGAGGCAAGGCGCGGCCCTTTGCCATAATTCTCGAATCACAAGTCGCGCTGGCAATATTTCCCACCCCGAAAACTTGACGAAATTAATTTCATAGCAATTTTCAGGCGGCGCTTGTTAAAACTCTTTGCATATATAAATATGATATAAATATATGCATAAATATATATATGTATGTATGTCAGAGCAAACATAATTAACTTTGAGTTGACTTTTTGGGCTGTTGCCTGTGCAGAGCTGACATATTTATATACCTATTGAAGATGAGAGCCTAAAAGGGCTACAGCTGTAAATGCTAGTAATATGAGTATATAGTTAATATATTGGTGAAATTTGCAATTTACTATATTAACTTTAATGAATAAATTCAGGCTACTTCACTTCACTCCAGCTATATAAATAGTTTGGATATTTGACAACTCTCCATATTCATTTACTCTCCTCCTCGTCATCTCTTACATTGACATATGACTCATCAGCTCTGCCTTGGCCTTCTTTCGTCTTTAGATACATTTGAAGTTATCAGATACTTTTTTTAGAGCTCACCCGCTGCCATCTCTAGGCGTTCTATAACACACGCCAAACACTTGTAATTCGTGGCATATCAAAAGCGAGAACCAACAAACAAGAAAATTGCCAAATCATGGTACGATGGGGAGGAAAAACAGAAAAAAGGTCTATAAGGTGAGTGAAAGAGAGAGAGTGGATGGAGGGGGGATAACATACTGAAGTGCAGTCGCTGGTCTAATGTAGATATATCTCGTTATTTGACAAGCTGACGCTTGTTGGTTTTCATGTTGCTTTGATAAATTGAATAAACATTTTTATGGTATAATTAACTCATGTTCATGGCTAATGCGAATGCCACGCCCACAAAAAGAGACTGCGAGAGAGAGAGAGAGGAAGAACAAACCAAAGCTAAGCAATTAAAATGTTCACATTTCGAATGAGCTGTGTTGGCGTTGTTTATGCTAGAATTTGACGACAGCATTTCTCTGGCTCTTTGATAGTATTTCCGTTTAATATTAAAGTATTTTTTTCTGTGTGATATTTAATGTTAGGTATTTTCATTATTTTTTCAAACATTAAAATATATATATAATATTACAAGTTTTTTTTTATTATTTGTTTGATTTTCTTAAACTTTATCAAAGTCTTTTCAATTACAAAATAATTCATATTTCCACTACAGACTTTCTGTTGACCTGATAGAAAATATTTTCGATTCTTATTTCTTAGCTAGAATTAATTATTTGCGCGCACTTCCAAAAAAAAAAAAAAAATAAAAAATAATAATATCGTGAAATCCCTGTCACTTCATACAATTTATAAGGGATCCACCCTCAACCTACACCTACACACACAGAGAGAGATACATATACAAAATAATAATTTAGATAAAAGTGTGCATAATTTTGATAAGGATATTTGTCTGACCAGGCGAGCGAGCCAGAGGAAATTTATATGCTCGCACCTAACTGCAAATTGTGTGTAATGAGCTGAGCGGCGTTTACCTTTGCCTTCACCTTTGCCTTTACCTTTGCCTCTACCTTTGCCTTTGCCTCTATCATGCTTATATACATTTTTTTCTTGCCACTCGGCTAATTTAGTGGCACCTTTTACGTTGTCTAAGCCTGAAGAAGACATAAATTTGTTAGCGCCTGGCCTGGGTTTAGCTACCAATTTCCATGTTTCTTTTTTTTTGAGGGTGTTTTGTTATTTTTTTTTTTTTACTTCCTACTGTCTACTGGCCCCGTGTCCAGGCTTAGGCTTAAGGCATACAACACAAAAATTAGTCAACAGCAACAACAACAACAACAACAACAAGAACTGGAGAAAAGGTTGCCGACGGCCCAGAGATACGCCGGGGTAGAACATAGATCGGTCGCTTCAGATAAGTTCTATTTCATATTTATGTTGGAAATTAGGCAAATTTTTAGTGGCGAGATAATTTGTGTACGACTTTGTCGCAGTGAGTGAGAAAATTGCAGCTAATCTACATTTATCTCAAATTGTGTGTGGGTGTGGCCAAGAGGGAGGAAGCTATATTACGTGAATTCCATCAGATTTGCTGAGTATAAAAATGAATCTTTGTATTCCTTTTTTTTTATACCCTGAACCCATTGAAAATGGGAAATCAGGGTATAATGGTTTTGTGAAAAAGTATGTAACAGGCAGAAGGAGGCGTGGCAGACCCCATAAAGTATATATATTCTTGATCAGGGCGATGAGCTGAGTCGATTTAGCCCTGTCCGTCTGTCCGTCCGTCCGTCCGTCCGTCCGTCCGTCCGTCCGTCCGTCCGTCTGTCCGTCTGTCCGTCCGTCCGTCCGTATGAGCAAAAGGATCTCAGAAGTTATAAGAGCTAGAGAGCTGAAATTTTGTATATAGACTCGTGTATACCATACGCAGTACAAGTTTATCATATTTTTTCGATAACTCATTCGATATCTTTTTTATCGAGGATAATCGATAAATTTGTATTGTTTTTTCAGCCTTTTTTGAACACTTTTAGACATACAGACTTCAGATTTACTGTGTATATGCATTAGATAGATACACACATTTTGTCATTTACAGATTTTGGATACAACGCCCCCTTCGCCCCCAATTCTTAAAAAACGTGTATCAAGTACTAGAGACTTGTGCTTTGGAATGTACACACATTTACACTTTATGATTATGTTCGGAAAGTTTCATTAAGATCGTACGTCTACAAAAGAAATTATTCAACAAATAAAATCTCATAATATTGCCCACACTGCAGCGCAGCCCAAGCGCAGTCGCTGCTTACTGCGCAGTTAGCAGAGCGCGGGTTTATGCGTGCGTGTGGATGCATGTGTATATATGTGTGCATAAAAGAAGTGCGGAATGATTAGAATATCAGCTTGGAGGGTTCAGGGTATCTCCTAGTCGAGCAGTCTCGACTAGAGCACTCTTACTTGTTTGTATTTTAAATATGTTTGAACCAACTTAAATACTAGATGAAGATTGCCTTGTATTAATTTATTTTTTATTTTTTTATTTTTATTTTTATTTACTTATTTATATTTATTAATTTTTTATAAATAATTTTTGTATTATATAAAAAATTTTATATTCAACTCCCTTTTTTTCCACGATAATTTTACAATATATTTTAAACAATATATGTATTTAAAGTATTTTCTCAATCATGCAACATACTTTTTGAGCACACCTCGTAAATGATAATAAATTTACTTAAATTATATATCAACTAACTTTCATATAAAAGAATTTTCAATAGAATTAATAAAGTTTAAATTAACAAAATAAAAACAATCTAATACTAAATGTATTAATGTAGGGTATCCAACAAGTGCATAAATTGCTCTTTACTGAACTAAGCCATGCCTATTTTCCCATATCGTATACCATTCTGAACAATTTTAATAGCATAATTAACTTTAACTAACATTTCAATAAATACCGATTGATTGGTTCAACAAGCGCCGCAATCAGAATGCCAGGCAATTAAAATGTCTCAAACTAATAATTAACAAAATGTTCAGAATCCAATTAACACACTATCCATAAATACTTGATGAAAATGTGACACTTTCTCACAGTTTTCTAGCAGTCCACTTGATATTGGGTTTTTCATTCTGCGAGGGCTAATTAAGATATTTGGAAAGTCAAGTCAAGGCTTGGCTTTTGCTTTGTTTGTTGGTTAAAAAATGATTTTATAATTGCGCGTTTTGAGTGTGTAATTATTAGTTAGTTATCGGTTAGGTGGCCTATGGGCGTAAAAATAAAGTTATTAAAATTCATATGCCATATGCCATATGCTGTATGCCAAAGGGCCGTCTAGGAGCGTTTATGCTTCTCTTGTAATTATAAATGATTGACAGCACGCTTTTTAAAAATATATGTAACCAGAAATGTTGGCCAAGCCACAACCTGGTGTAATTGTTTAATTGCTTAACAAATTGAAACAATTGCAAATATTATACATAAATTACAACAACAGAAATTATGCAATTTCAACAATGTTTGCAAACATAGATTTTTATCGATTTTTAGCTGTAGTTAAAAATAATCATAAATACTTAAATGAATCTTTTTGAAGTCGGTTGCATAATATAGATTCTTAAGATCTCATATATATATTTCTAGCGGCTAAAACAATTTTTTAAATAAATATAAATATATAATATATAAAAATGACTGTAATGCTGCATTTAAAACATATATTTGTTAATATTTTTTATTTTAGTTATTATTTGATAATTTTAGTTTGATAAATTTGTGTGATAATTTTTTTAATATTTAAATATATTTATTTTTAGATATTACTATTTATTTTATATATATTATATTGTATATCATATATTATATATACATATGTATATATATTTTTTTCATTATTATTATTATTATTATTATTTGATACATTGTTTTATTATGATACAATGTTTCATGTAGTTTTGTATATTATATTTGTTATTATTCAATTTTTGTTTTTTTTTTTTTTTGTAATTAATTATTATTTTTTAATTTTTTAACCTAAAGCTTAAGCTCCATTGGGTACATTTTATTTATCTATAAATTATGTATATTTTTCTATTTACTTATAACCTACGAAAATTCTATGTACTCCCCACTTCAAAAAACCTTCTCAAATCACTTTGGCATTTTGCATTTCGCTTCGCTTCGGATCTGTCTTAGCAACTAATTAAAAACTGCATTAAAACATATTAATAACTAATGTCCGCACAACAACAACAAAAATTAACAATTAATAACAAATGTCCGTGTTGAAGACAGAGATCATTAGAAATTGATGACGCATGTCGCGTGCAACTGCAACTGCAACGGCATGTACTAGTCCGCTCTCTCTCTCTCTCTCTTTCGCTCTCGCTTTGTCTATCTCTGCATGCAATGCTTAGCTGCCGGCAACCCTTTAACAATATATTGTATATATATATTGACTGCCCTCTCTGCCCCGTCCCGCTGCCCAACGCTTCACAAACGACTCGAAAAGTGGAAATGATATGATAGGAGTATAAAACATGGACTTGTAATTAATTAGACTTTCATAAAGAGCACAAAATTCTATAAATTATATTCCATTTGGCGCGGCATAAATGTCAGAGGCAAAAACCTGAGCTCCCTCTGCTGCTGCTGCTGCCGCTGCCCCGAGCTGCCTCTGTTGCCACGCGCGACTGCGCATCACGTGCGGCTGCATTTTGTTGCCGACTTCACATCATCATCATCATCATCGTCATCTTCATCATCATGAGCTCATCATCGCGATCATTTATTAATTGCTAGATGTGGAACTCGCAAACGAAAAACATTTTTTTTTTTAATTTTTTTATTTTGTTACTCTTTTGTGTTATAAATTGTTTATTATTATTTTTGCACATAATTTAAATGGTTTGTTTTTTCTATTCGCTTTTTGATTTTCAGCTTTTTAAAGGTTGGGGGGGGGGGGGGAGGAAGGGGTTCGGGTGGCATTGAATAGTGTACATAAGCATTGGAGTTTGTTTTGTATAGTTTTTTTTTTTTTTTTTTACAATAATTTGTTAGTTAGGAACAATTAGACACAACAACAAAATGATCTATAATTTAAATAAAACAAGCGAAACTCTCCTTTGCACTAGTTCTAAGCCTAATTAAATTAACTAATACTGTTACACGGCTAAAACTAAGAACTACACTAGATACAGTTATATATATTTATATAAATACTATATGTATGTATGTATATGTATATGTATTTATATATTTATTTATAAAACAAGCTTATGCGCAGCAACTGTTAAGTGTTTCGATATTTAAGGAAATTTCATAAAAACGAATTTAAATTTAAATATTTTGTTTCAATACTTTAATTTAGTTTTAGGTGCATTGCTTTTGAAAGTAAAATCGTAAAAGTTTTGTTTATTTTTTTTTTTTTAATTATGTATGGATTAAAATTGTAACAAAAATTATACTTGTTTTTTTTTTACATAGTTAGCGATTTATCATTATAAAGATTGAATTAATTTTGTACTAAAAATTTTAGAAAAATTCTGTTTTAAATTTCAAATAAATAATAAATATAAATTGTTTTAAACATTTTTTTTATGGTAAAGTTGTGTTAATGTTTCTTTTGAAAGCAGTTTGATTTTTTTTTACACAGAATTTGTTTTTATTTTATTTATATATTTTTTTTATATAAACATTAATCTTGAAAGTTATTAACACATAAAATAATTAGCTAACAAATTTTGTCAATAATATTTTTACAATAAATATTTTTTGTATAAAAAATTATTTTATATATATTATGATTTTGGCTAAAATTTTTTTTTTAACATATTGTTTTCATTTCTTACAAATTTTTAATTGTTTTGTATTTGTTTTGTCGTATATTTTGTTGAATCTTTAGGTAGCTGTGAATATTTTATATTTTTCTTCTGCTTGTATTCTCAAATTTGCATTGTATACAACCAAATAGTAGTTTAAGCTTTTAAATAATATTTAATGATTATTTTTATTTTATTTTTTTAATTTTTAATTTCAGCATAATTTTCTATGAATGTTTCAAATTGTTGACAGTGGAATGACTCAAAATACAAAATGTTGCATGTTAAATACTTTGGTTCTTACTGCATTTTAAATAAGTTTTTATCAATATTAAAATATTGTTAGATTTTCTTTTATATATTATAAGCCATACAATTTTATTGCACAAATCATATTTAACATAATTTCTCAAATTATATATATGGGGAAATTTCCATAAATCTCGAAACACGTCTCAGTTGCATGGCATAAACGAGCTGCTAAATTTGAGTGTTTGCCACATGTTGCTGCAACATGCTTAGCGCTGCACAGCTTTGAGTGATTACAGTATTTTGTTTTGTTGTTTTGCTTGGTTTTTGGGTTATTTACAAACATGTTCGATCATTGCACATACATTTCGCATAGTAGTTCTCATTGTCTCTAGGGACTCTCGGCGCGCAGCGAGGGCGAGGGGGAGCTGCCCGGCTGGCCGTGCTGCGGCACCTGATAGGGACTGAAGCGTTGGGGATAGTGGCCCAGCTGCGTCTTGATGCGCAAATCCGGCGATGCTGAGCCGCATGATGATGTGGGCGTGGCGGGCGCTGGCGGTGCATTGACAGTCGCTGCTGGCGGCGGCGGTGGGGGCGTACGGCTGACGTTAGCCGCTGCCGCCGCTGCAGCAGCGAAGGCCGCCTGCTGATTGGCGCTGGCCAGAAAACCGGCCGTCAGCTGCGGCCACTGCTGCTGCCACATGCCCAGCTGAAAGGCGCCCAGCGAGGCGCTCGGATGGGGCGGCGGCGGTGCTGGCGGTGCGGCGCGCTGATACAAATGTGGCAGCAACATTTCCGTATACGGCGAACGGCCGAACATTTGCAAATGCTGGCGCGCCTTCTCCAGCAGCGCCAGCGATGCGGCATCCGCCTCTTGGGGCGTCAGTTGGGCCATCAGCGGATCCGGAAAGAAGCGCAGCGGTGCGGCGCGCATGTGCTGATCGAAAAAGAACGAATCCATGGGATCTCTGCAAGAGAATAAAGCCAACAGAAAGCACGTGAATAAGAGAGATGGAGAGAGAGAGGGAGAGAGAGACAGAGGCAGAGTAGGGGTTAAGCTAAACTTGTTGCAACACGGAGGCAAACGCCAAGGCAGCAATAACATAATTACGTTGAAAGTAACTGCCAATTGCCGACACTAAACAACGCCAGCAACAACAACAACAACAACAGCAACAACATTCACTCATTATTTTCGTGTTTTCATTTCATGTACGAATCGGCTTCAAAGTTAAATGCGCCGATCTGTAATTTACGCCACTTAAGACGCCGCCGAGCCAGCTAAAAACATTGAATGTTGTTGTTGTTGCTGCTGCTGTTGTTGTTGTTGTTGCTGCTGCTGCTGCTGCCGTTGTCCATGCTGCTGGCTGCCTGCGTTTGCTGTCTTAATAGTCCACGTAGCCGCCGCCTTGCAACACTTTTGAAGTTGCTGTCCGAAAAGAATGGGAAACAACAAAAAAATACTTCCTAAAGGGCAGCTACCCTTTCCCCTGCTCAGGGCAGCGAATGCTGTTTGATTGTCCTGTGCAACCTGTGCGCAACATGCAACATGCAACATGTTGCCAAGGCGCAGAAGAGTTGCAACTGGGGAAGCCTAGTCTGAACTCTGTTAATTAGCTGGAGAATGTGAATTGAAAATAAACGAGAGTTTTGAGTGAAATATAAGAGTGATTCAGAAGATACTGAAAGACGTTAAAATAGCTGTATTTAATCGATTAATCGATTGCTTTCAGCTAGAGTAGATAGAGTAGTTATATTCTGTATATAGTCAACGTAGATCTTGAGTAAAATATTCTAGCTAAAAGTTTACTTTCGAATGTTCAGATTAATATGTATATATCTATATATGTATATGTATATCTATATATGTATATATCTATATATGTATATATCAATATATCTATATATACATATATCTATTCCTATCTCCCTCAGCTGTCGGCAGATCTTCTAAAGAACTCCCCGTTGCTCCAGTTTAAACATTTACTAATTGAAATAGATTTTCTTTGCTTGAGTTCTATGGGGGTTTCTTTGATTCGCCACTGGCTTTCACACATTTTCGCTAATCAGCGGCTTAGGCTTGAGCTACTGTGCGCTGGCTCAGTGAGAAAAAAAAAAAAAATCTCCTGCAGCAGCGCATCAGCAGAGGTTCATCGTAAATGAGGTCGTAAATCAGCAAACAAGCCGCCATAAAAGTGCTCGGGGTCAACTATTGAACTATTTCAAGACTCACTTCAGAGATGCCCCCGCTGTTTGTAGTGCTACTTATTAATAAAAGAAGAAGAAGAAGAGGAAGAAGAAGCTGATGATGCAAACAACTCACCTATCAAAATCAGTCAGACGCGACGAATCGCGAAATCCTTTTGCGAACGGATTCGAATCGATTTTCAATTTTGTAATCAATTGATTCTGATAGGCCGTCACGGCCGTGAATACCGTCTCCGGGAACACGAAGGTTTTATGATCCATATCCTGCAGCTCCTTGGGATTGCCGGGTATGCTCTGGCCATGGCTCAGCCGCACCAAGTGTATCCGTGGCTGATATCGATGCATAGAATTCAGCACGACCTGCAAGCAAGCGAATAACAAAAGCGGGCATTTTTTAGAGTTCTTTTTTCTCTCTCTCTAGCTCTCTCTGTTGGCCTTATAAAAAATTTACAACAATAAAAAAAGTAGTCGGCGTTTGTTTTGACGCTTTTCCGGGGCAGCATCCTTTATGGCGGCGATAAAAACGGTGGCTGGCTCGTAAACAGAGCGTCCACACTTTCCATGTTATATGGCCGGGCATGATATAGGGTCAGAGAGTGCTGCTATATACACACGCACACACACACACTAACATACATACATATATGTGTATATAGGAGCCATGCATGCAGGGGAAGTTGTTTGGCTTTTGCATTTGCCACCAAATTGCCAACAATTTTCATTCATTTTTTGGAATTTACATATGCCGGCAGTAAGACAGGCTATACACCCTATCTATCTGTCTCTCTCTTCCTCTCTCTCTCTCTCTCTCTGTAGCTCTAACAATGGCAGACCAGTCGCTGCGGCTTTTTATATCCTTTTGTCTTTTAGCTAAATTATTCATAAATGTTTTGCGCCAGGATGCTTAAGAAAGTCCTGCTTGATAATATCTTGTGAATCTCGCGTGAATTTTCGCAGCTTTGCCTTTGCCTTGCACACGCTGAACATACTATTAGTGCCCACTGTAGTGCTGCATATATTTGATATTGCTTACGTCTTTCTTTAGTTGTATTGGATTTAAACTGTTTTTGATTGGGATAAGCTCTATTAGGGGTGAATTTGTATAGGACATAGATGGGAAGTTGGGGAGTAGGATAATTTCTTAACGTGTACTTTCTCTCTCTCTCTCTATCACTTTGACTCTCTCACTCTCCGTATGTAGACTGTCTTTCTCTCTCTCTCTCGCTCTCGATTGTCTTTCTTGTCTTCTATTGTCTTTCTCTCACTCTTCCCACCACTCCCTCTCTCTCACTCTCTATCGCACTCTCTCTCTCTCTCTCTCTTCTCCTCTCCCATTGCTAGAAGTTCACTTTCTATTCAATGCATTAAAGCCCATCGATTGTTTTTTTTCCGTCGCTTTGCTTCGTGTCAATGTACGTTCGAGCAGCTGTCGTTACAGCTAACCTTTGACCCGGCACACACACACACAAAAACCATCGCCGCTGAAACTCACCTGTCCGCTCTTATCCATTTCGTTATTTGTCAGCTTCACCTTCTCGAAGGAGACGACCTGTTTGCGCAATGCCTCCGGGCTGATGGGGCTATCGGGATGGGCATAAATGCGTGCCGGAGGAGGTGGATCCGCCTTGCCGGCCACCAGCCAGGAGCTGCGATGATATGCATAGCGATAGCGTCTCGAGTCCAACGGCACAATGTCCAGCAGTACGGCATAGCGATCCGGCGGTTGGATTTGCCGTAACGGGCCCGAGAACGAGACACGCACAGTGGGGAACATGCGCCTGAAAGTAGACCAAAACAAAGAATACCATGAGGATAATGTAGGAAATTCAATACGCAAAAGAAAGAGAGGCAAGATACGCCAGCAACTAGAAAATATAGAAAAACCTTAGCTTTTTTTTTTATTGCCTAGCATTGTGTGGCGCTAGAGCTAGGGGTTGGATTTCTTGCTGGGGGGGTTGTGAGTATGTAAATAAGACGCATATTTAATTTTATGACTTTTAGCACGTTTTTGACACATTTCCGCGACGAAGCAGACCTCATCAGAGTGCCCCAACTTCCAGGGGCCAAACAAACCACAAAAACAGAAAACTCAACTCAAGCTGCGGCCAGGCAAAGTGTAAATGACGCTAATGACCCAGCCCAGTTCTTTTGTCATTTGTCTTTCAGGTTTCTCTTTAGGTGACTGCCTGCCAAAGGTGTGCGAGAGTGTGTGTGTGTGAGTGTGTGTGTGTTGAGTTGAGTTGTAAACAAATGTTGCAACATTTGTCATAATAAACCAACTAATTAACAATACAGCAAATAGAGTTTTTTATATGATATGATATGAGTTGGACATGGACATGAAATGATAGTGGAAAGATTTTATAGGGAATGCCTGTCTATTAAGTGAAGCTTAATGCTATATGAAAATGAGACAATTGAGAATCTGAAATTCACTCTAATAGTAATAGTAATAGCAATAATAATTATTAATACAAAATATTGCAAGAAATTAATGATAAAAAATCGTTAATCGAGAGATTTTTAAATATTTAAGCAAAATTCTAAAATTAACAAATATTTTTATAAGGAAACAGAAAAATATATAATAATTATATGCCAGCTACAAGTTTATAGAAATTTTTTAGAAATAAAAAATAAAATAAAAAACTATGCGAAATACATTTTCAGCTCAGTTTTATTGAAGTTAGAGCAATAAACAAGTTATGCGTTGCTCGTTCCTAGGCCAGGCTAGGCTTTATCTTTATAGTGCTTTAGCATATGGTATATATGCATATACATATATTGAAGAGAATGCAATAAATCAGAGTCGAACCCGTTCATCAGCTGTCGCATGCCAATGAAAATCGTGCGGCAGACACATGTTTATAGTTGAATAAAAAAAATAGATATACATATATACATATATGCATATATATATAATTGATAATAATTTCAGTTATAATGTCAAACATAAATCGGAGGCGAGTGCTATGACATGTTGTATTGATAGAGAGTGGCGTGGGCGTGGCTGGTGGCGGAGGCGTATGTGTGCGTGCTAGCCGCCATGTTGTGGCAGTGTAACGTGTGCGTGTGTGTGTGTGTGTGTGTAATGGTAATAACTGTCATTGCTGTGGCAGTAGTTGCAAGTCGACAGTCGTTAGTCGTCAGACGTCAGTCGGCATGTTGCATGCCACAATTAGCACCATTGTAGCGGATTGCTTATCGCTGCGCTGCCATCAGCCGAGGCGATGCACTCGAGCCTGACGCGTTGGCAAATCTATTCAAGATGTAGAGAAATCAACAGCTGCAGCGCCAGCTAAGAGAACTTTCAAACACTTTTGATAGCTTGCTAATGTGTCCATAAATGTGTGAAAATGCCAAACGGCAAACGGGGAGCCAGCCGCACGCCCAGTTAACTGCCACGCCCAGCACTAACGCCGCAACCGCCTGCGCCAGCGGAAATGTCGTAAATCATATTCCCAGCATTTACATACATTTTTATGAGCCAAACTCAGCGGCGAGCTGCCTGCAGGCCCAGCCCTGCCCCTGCATGATGGGCGTGGCACACACAGCAAGACAGAGTGAGTGAGAGAGAGAGAGAGAGAGAGAGAGAGCGAGACTTTTAGCTTTCTGCTCTGCATTATTATTTTGCTGCGTCTAAGTGTGGATTTTATGTATTTGTTTATGGGAAAATTAGGGAAATGGCTTTCACTCATTTCCCAGTCGGAGTTTTTTTGGCTTTAGGTGCCAAAGGTTACAATTATGAAGTTTACACACCATTTGCCATAGAGGGTTGCTCCAGCAGTCTGGACTTTCAATTAGCTTGACCACAACTCTCTCTCTCTCTCTCTCTCTCTCTCTCTCTCTCTCTCACTCACACTCTCTCACTCTGTCTCAGTTTGTTCCAATTAGTTGACTCCTCACTGTTTTTATATGTGGCGCATTTTATCCGCACTTCCGCCCCGGGGGGCTATACGCATACATTATCAACACCTTAGTTCCAGCAAATTAAGCCGCCAGCTTTGAGTTAATAAATGCAACTAAATGCTAATTCTTGCTGCCCTCCTCTCTCTCATCGAGCAACCCCCAAGTGCAGCCCTAGACTAAGCAAAACTAAGCGATCTTATCGTCGCTTGTAAAAATATATGAAGCGCAGCTCAAACAGTTCTTCCTCTCTCTCTCTCTTTTACACACTCTCTTTCTGAGTCTATCTCTTTTCTTTTTTTTATTATTTAATTAATTCATAATTTGGTAGCTAAAAATACTCAGCAAAAGTCTGAAAATTCTGAACAAAAGAGACGGATACACTGGAAAAAAAATTAAATAAAATAATAATATGATTATTATTAATATCAATCTTGAACAGTCAAATATTAAAATCTAAATAATTTTGTAAATTTGTATTATTATTATTATGACTTATTATTATTTTTATTATATTTTATTAAATTTTGTTTTTTTTTTTTAATTAATAAATTTAATTATTTACTTTTTTATTTATTTATTTATTTATTTTATTTATTTTATTTTTTGTTTAAGCGAATTTTAAATTTAGATATAAAGAAAAATTTCTAAAGACCAGAAAATATAATAATTTCAAGTAAGATTTGTATTATTATTATTTTATTTTATTTTTTTTTATTTATTTATTTTTTTTTTTTTAATGCAAAACTTAAATATTATTTGCTGTGCAGAAATTAAAAAAAAAAAAATTTTTATATTATAAAGTCATCTCTTTCATATGTATTCCCAATTTCTCTATGTGTGCTATTTGGGGTCAGCTATTAACTGCCTCTTAAAAATGCCCACAGATCCTGCACCTTTCTGTTGGGTCTTAACTTGTTTCATTGTTGTTGTTGTTGTTGTTGTTGTTGTTGCTGTTGTCCTTTAGGCCGAATGATAAATGTTCGCTCACTTGGTACAGCTGCTCGCGGCAGACAATCAAATGTTAATGAAGTTGTACGTAAAATTCGTTCGAAATAAATTAATATGCGAACGCTATCAAGTTGGCCTAGCGTCGCGCTTTGTTTATTGAGTTCGGTCTTAAAGCATGCAAATCGCAATTGATACGCACCTTGGCAGGGGCTACTGTCCGCTCGATTAGAACTGTGCGGAACCGACTCTGTACGGCAACAATTGCCTAACAAGCGTGAAGAGTTGTCGCTAAAATATTGACAAACATTTGCCGTTGACTACCAGCTGAGCTACCTCTCCCCCTCTCTCCCTCTCTCTCTATCTCTCTCTCTTTCTATCACCCTGTCTATGTGTAGATCTCAATTGCCGCCCGCTGACTTGGCTGGGACAATTAGGCCGCCTGCTTGCTTGCCTTTCTCTCACATCGCAACCGCCAATTGCTGTTGGTTTCTGTTAACCGCTGACAGTGCGTGACAAACTCTACAAAAACCACGTGACATTTTATCTCAATGACCGCAACAACAGCTCTCAAAAGACACAGACAGACACGGTCAACAGGTAAAACTCTCGACACGGCTCGATCCTTTTTGGCCCTGTGCGCAATGCATCATAAATCATTTTCGATTTGCTCTTCGGATTAAGATGCTGAGTTTCTTTTAGCTTCTTCTCTTTTTGGTAATCTCTCTGGAGGTTCTACTATTAGTATTATATAGAGTTGATCTTGTGGGATCTAGTATATATTATATCAAATCAAGTTTATTCTGAAATGGAAAGAATGGAAGTACTCAAAGTGGACTAAAATCGATATATCATTTTCCATACTCTACTTTAAGCTTATTCATTTTCTATCTCAAAAATATCTATGTATATCTCTTTACTCTTCACTCTTCTATATATGCATACTATAAATACTATAAAATGCCAACAGCTGCTGCTCAGCTTTTAAGGACGAATGTATTGGGTATATATTTAAGCAATTTAAAAGATATCACTCAAAAGGAACAGAGCCCGCAATTGTGAATGGCAATTCGCAGCAGTTGCTGCTGTTGCTGGCAGCCAAACGATGTGCTGACATAGATCTATATCAGGAGTAAAAACAAAAAATAATAAAAAAAAGGGGTAATACTTTTGGGGGCGTTGCCCGGCCCGCACAAATGTAAATAAACAAGCGGCATGGAGGTGCTTTGCGCTAATTACAGGGCGCACGGCTCGGCGAGGCAGTTGGAGTCGAAATGAATACCAAAAAAACAAAAGCAAATACAAATACATCGAAACAAAACGGGATTCGTAAGGACAAAGGACATGCAAATGTGTTGTTAGCGCGACAATCGGCAGCTATTACATTGCAATTTATACTTTGTGCTGCTGTCAGGACCTCTGCGGATGAATCGAAAGCCAGCGAAAGGAGTAAATTTGTTAATGTGTCGCAAATGCGCACAGCGGGAGGGAAAGGGGGAATGGAAAAAAAAAACTAAAGCCAAAAGCCAAACAAACAAAAGTTGCCAGGCACAACTCACACACACACACACACACACATACATTAGAGGAGGCAGAAGAGGTTAGCATATTCAGTTCCTAACTACCAGCTAGCGACTAATGCGCCTTTCGCATGTCATCAGAGCCAGAGCTTTGAGCACTGAAAACTGAGACTCAAAGCCAACAAAGGCAACAAAGGCGACGCTTGGCTCAAATTTATGTTTCATGCATGATATACCCTGTTAAGCATAAAAGTGCTAAGGGGTATATAAGCATGGCAGGTAATAATTCATTCAAATACTTTTATATAGGCCAGTGAATGTTGCTTTGAAAAAAAAAAAATATTTTTTCAGCTGAATTGAATTAAAAATTGTATTTTAATAATAATATTATAAATATATATAATATAAAAAAGATAAATAATATTTTATATATTATATATATAAAGAAATTAAATTAGGAAACGAATTATATTATAATATATATATATATATTTTTTTTATAATATTTTATATCATATTTTTATTTGCTTTTAGAAGCGAATTTCTCACTCAACTTTACTTTAGTTATACTTGAAAACTAAGTACAAAAATACTTTAAAATATGAACATGAAAATTTATTTTAATATGAAATGAAATATTTTAAAATTTTCACTACAATAAAATTTCTAATATAAGAACTCTATTTTTTTTTTTTTTTTTTATAAAATTGCGCACAATATATTGTTCCTTTTGAGTGATATCTTTTAAATTGCTTAAATATATACCCAATACATTCGTCCTTAAAAGCTGAGCTGCAGCTGTTGGCATATATTATTTATAGTATGCATATATAGAAGAGTGGAGAGTAAAGAGATATATAGATATTTTTGAGATAGAAAATTAGAAAGCTTGAAGTAGAGTATGGAAGATGATATATCCATTTTAGTCCATTTAGAGAACTTCCATTCCTTCCAAACGTACTTAAAGTTTTAATAAATGTAGTACAAGAAAAAAATTCACGTCTTCAACATTTATTTTTCCTTAAATCGCAATAAATATGTTCAAACTTAATAAGCTCTATCAATATACTTTGAGCATTAGTACAGGGTATGGCTATAGTCGCGCAGTTGGCTGCTTCTATTGTGCACTCGCATTTGGCATTTCGCATTTCGCATTTTACACGACATTCGCACGAAAATCGTCAAGCAATAATTTTGTATTTTTTTTTTTTGCTGAAGTCAACTTTGTTGAGTTGCGAATGAAAAGTCGTTTAAGCAAATGCTGAATGTGAATGAGTGAAAGAGAGAGGGCTGGGGAGAGTATACATATATACTTATATATATGTATGAATGTATGTGTGTGTTAACTGCAAAACAGCTGACAAGAAACAGCCGCCAGTTCGACTGCCTCTGCTTTGGCTGCCTCTGTTTTTGTCTTCTTCTCTTTGGGTTTTTCGGAGGGGGCGTGGACCTCGCGGCCTGTTGCTAATCGAAAATCGAAAATCGACGGCACATTATTTCGATGCCTTGTCAATCAAATTGAGGGGCAGCCAACAGTCGAGCAGGAGGCATCGATGGGTGGTGGTGGTGCTGGTGGTGCTGGTGGCGTCGGCATTCGTAATGAGAAACTAACCAAAAAGCTGCTGATATTTTGCAGTTAACTTGAGCGGGGGGGCGTAAATGTAAATGGCGAATATGATTGTGAATGTGAATACCACCAGGCACGCCACGCCCCGCCCCGCACCACCCGTTACCCCGTTAGCCAGCCCCACCATCGTCTGGGACAGACAGAGTGAAAGGCGTTTGTGGAGTTTATTGATTGTTCAAGTTTTCAAGTTTGAGTTCGCATTCAGGATGAGCTCGAGTTGGAGTTCGAGTGTCTGATTAGCGTCGATTGATGATGAGGCCCGAAATTGTTTTATGCCACTGGGCGACATGTGGCCCGTAGGCGACTAATTGGTGGACTGAGCTGGCTATCAAAGTTGAAATTATGAGCGATGCCAGATGAGAAATTAGCTAAAAGGTAAATATTTAATTGGCAATTGGTAAAGACAAGTAGCAGAGCCATATATGTATATAAATAAATATAGAGATAAAGAGGAAGAGTGCATGAAAAGGGAGAGAGAATGAGAGAGAGAGAGAGACAGAGAGCGAGGGATGTCTGAGAGAAAGGATATAGAAAAGACAAGTAGGAGAGACTGTATATATAGAAATGGAGAGAGAGAGGAAGACGGAAGACGTATTGAGACAGATGCAGAGAGAGAAAGACAGAGACAGAAAGAGAAAGAGAGAGAGAGACACACACAGACAGAGACAGAGAGTGACGAAGGGGAGAAGAATGAGAGAGGAGAGCAGGACGGAGGGAGAAACACATTTGCCTATTATTACTATTATTACCTTATACTATATTTTATTATCAGTTAGATTTCCCACTGCATAAAATATTATTAATTAATGATTTCTTCCCATTTGAAATATTTCATATAATTCCAATAATTATGTTTTTGCCCAAGTTAGCAGAGTTTCTGGATCTATTCTGTGTCTTGTTTGATGCCAACTTAATTACTAGCAGCAATTTCTATGGAGCACATCTTAACTTGGGCAATTCAAGCGCCTGGGGCAGCTGCTGTCAAGTGCCTCGACTTGGCTTGCCCGAGACTTCCACTGAGAGGCACAAAGAACAAGAAGAAGAGGAAGCTTCTCACTCACCTGCCCGTTTTGGTGATGATCATTTCGGTGCCGAGCTCGTGGAACTTATCCCAGAGCTCTTTAGTCTCCAGATGGCATTGCACGGGCAAGAGATCATCGCAATTGCAGGAGCCCAAGATTTTGGGCGTTGGCAGCTGTTAGCAGAAGAGTGAAAGAGAGAGAAAGAGAGAGCAAGTTTAGTTGTTGCATCTAGTTTTAGTATTTGGATTTATGTTTTTT
This sequence comes from Drosophila aldrichi, assembly GCA_035045965.1. Lineage (NCBI taxonomy): Eukaryota > Metazoa > Arthropoda > Insecta > Diptera > Drosophilidae > Drosophila > Drosophila aldrichi. The sequence continues at coordinate 2,501,262 of JAWNOM010000007.1, read as the reverse complement.
TTTTGTTGTGCTAACTTTGTGGCGTGGCGTTACCTGCGCAGGCTCCTCGGGGGACAGTCGCTCGTCTTCGCTGGGGCTGTGCGCTGCGCGGGCGGGTGGCGGCGAGGGCGTGGCAGTGGTGGCAGCTGCAGCCGTTGGTGTGGATGTGGCACGCCCTCGATGGCTGCTTGATTTGTTGTGATTGCTGTTGTTGTTGTTGTTGTTATTGTGTTGTTGTTGTTGCCGCTGCTTGTTGGCTGTTGCATGAGCCTGTTGGCGCTGCTGTTGTTGTTGTTGCTGTTGCTGCTGCTGCTGCTGCTGTTGTGCAACACGCAATGCATGACGCGCATGCTGCTGCGCCGCTGCTGCTGCGGCTGCTGCTGTCGCTGCCGTCGCTGCCGCGGCCGCCGCTGCTGCTGCTGCTGTCGCCGTTGGCGTTTCGCTGTCGCTGCAGTCAACCACATCAACGTCAACATCATCGTCCGCATCCTGCGTCGAATAGCGCTCCACAGACAGTGGACCTTCAAGAGAGACAGAGACAGCGATAGAGCATGAGTATAAAGAGAGTTGTCTAGGCGGCAACAACATGTTGCATGCAACATGCTGATTTTTTTTTGCAGATATGAGACACACAAATTCAATTATTTAATCGGCGATTTCATATGTTAATTTGCTTGTTGTTGTTGTTGCTGTTGTTGCTGTTGCTGTTGTTGTTGTTGCTTTAATCAAATGCATTGAGCGAGGGCTGGCCAAAGGGGCTCAACAGCTGCCAATTACGGCATCTAAATAGTTTTGTGCAGGCATACAAATCGATAAATATCTCTATATGAATGTGTATATGTATATGTATGTGGATACATGTGTGTGTGTTCATGCTGATATCATGACATGCAGCGCACCCTAGCCACGCCCCTTTTACAGCTGTTGCCCACCCCACTCTTGCATTCAAATAGGCTTTGATTATTTTATTGCCGCGCACATTTGCCGCAATTATCAAGTCATCAACGTTGCATTGTCATCAATATGCAATTTGTGGCATAAACAACAGCAGCAACAGCAACAACAACAACAACAATAAAAAATAATAATAATACAGACAATAATATCATTGGCAACTGTGCAACATCGCGAGCAGTTGCTGTGGGTGTCAATAGCTCGGCTAATGGAGCCAATGGAGTCTTGGCCAGCTCAGTGCGTTAATTAGCATTAAGTAATGCATATTTATTTCTGCTAATTATTTATATTGATTGCAAACATAAATTCCAAGAAAAAACATAATAATAATTATGAAACTAATAATTATAAATTAATTAAATATATATAATAGTAATAATTTAATAGTAATTAGATTAAAAATTATTTGATTAATTAAATTGCTGAAAATATGATTTATAATTAGTTGCCAGAAATATTACTCAAGTATATTTCTATTGTCAAAGCTATTTATGAATAAATAATAAGGAATAAATATGAAAATAATAAAGATTTTAAATACTAAATTCATAAAAATTAAAAACAAATAAAATAAATAAATATAATAAAATAAAAAGAATGAATAAATATAAAAATAATACAAATTTAAAATATAAAATTCATACAAATTAAAAAAAAATATATATAAAAAAAATAAGTATAATAATAATAAAATTACATAAATATAAATAAAAACTTACGGAAATATTGCAAATATATTGAAACTAACTAAACTATATAAAACAAATCATTTTAAAGTTTAACTATTATTATTATTATTATTATTATTATTATTATTATTTTAAATAATTTATATCTACATTTCTCAAAATTAAATTAACTAAATGAATATCAGCAGAGTCTTTAGAGTTTATAGTCTATGGAAAGTCTTTCTATCGAATCTAGAGACCTTCGCCTAGATCTCCCTCTCTCTCTCTCTCTCTCTCTCTCTCTCTCTCTCTCTCTCTCTCTCTCTAATGCTGCAATTGCAGTCAACAGCTCGAAACTAAAAATCGAAATTAAATATATGATTATCAAACATATATTTCAGGCTCTATCCTGACAAGTTTTGCTTCAGCAAATTATTGTTACACTAGTGGGAAATAAAGAGCAATCAATTGAGCTTATTTACGTTTCAAAAACTGTAACACAATGCTCTGCAATTTTGAAATTGCTCAAGAGATCGCCTAAGGTATTTCAATGAAGGTTTTTCCTTAAGTAAACCTTTTATTTTTGTGCTCTATGTTGATAGAAAGTTGGGTGTAATTTTTATGGACAACGAACCGTATAATAAGCCAAGTGCCGATAATCTCATCGTCATTTCATTGGAAACTCCTCTTTAGCTATTTACTCTTCAATAAGAAATTTGGAATATTCTAAACTTCATCAAATTGGCTATTCAATTATTTCTCCTACGCTAAAGTCTCTAAATTTTAGATAGATTTTAGAACTAAACTTAAGTTTAATAAACTAGTTTTTATACGAATGTTTTTTCTTCTGCAAAATTGAGCTACAAATATAGCCATTTATATGAAAATAGTTTCTTATTTATTTTCCAAATTGCTCAATTTAAATGAAAATCAATTTCTAGACATAAAAAGAATCATATTTTTATATCAATTCAAACACAAATTCAGCTTGAATTCATATTTTTTTATGAACTGAATTAATTCGATGATGTCTAACGGCATTTAGCGCATGCCAAATCGTATTCAATGCTAAGACTCGATTTTTATTTCTAAATCAAAAAAATCTATAAATTCTGCACAAAGATATTTGTGTAAACTCTTTTTTCTTCTGCTTCTTCTTTGATTGAATTAATAAATATTCATTCAATATAAATTTTTATGCAGCTGCTGACTTGAAAAAATAAATAAAAAAAAAACCTATCGTAAAAATGTCTTTATAAATAAGCCCCGCGAGGCTCATAAATGCGAATACAAATTTTTTTGGGAATTCTCAAAAGCATTTTTAACACCTTCGAAATTGTTGAAATGCTCATAAAAACTAAATAATTTATAAAGCTGATTAAAAGTATTAAAAAAAGCGGGCGAATGACAAAAAAAAGAAATATTTGTGTGTGGCTTATTAAAATTTTAATTATTGCTTAAATATTACAAAATGCCTACACTGAGAGCTATTTTTATAGAATATGCGAATGAATAACGTAATCTGTATATATAATCTATATAGGTAATATATATAGATGTATTTCCCTTTGCTATTTAGATAGATAACAAAAATAAATATTGAATTTTTTTGATAAGAATTTCTGAAATTGCTAAAAATTATAAGAGCTTTGTTTGAGATTATTTAGCGTTATTTATTTAGATTATTTTGTTTTATTTAGATTATTTAGTTTTATTATATACATGGAAAATTATAGACAATGGAACGCTTCATATTAAAGACTCTTTTGAAATAAAGTCTTCTTCTGCTCTGTTCTTCTTTTTTGCATTTGAAAATAATTTGAAATAAATATGTATATATAAATTTTAAATATATATAATGAATATTCCTAAACTTCCTTGTCAAAACTCTCTTTACTTTTATAATTTCTTTCAATTTTATAACAATTCAGTTATCAGTTTTTTTTTTTTTTTTTTTTTTTTTTTGAAATATTCAAATTGAAAACGTATTTTTTTATGGTCTTGATTTCCGGCAGTCATTATTAAAGATTAAAGATTCTAGAATGATGTAATATACAAAATTAAAGATTCTCAAATGATGTAATATCTAAGTATTTTTAATCTTTTATTTTGACTGTGTGAAATCAAATTTATCTTCTCATTTAATATGATTTTATTGTATTTGAGTATTTCGAGATAAAGGAATATGAATATTAAATAAATAATATTTATGGACAGCTAGCTAAGACTGCCTCAATTATTTTTATTTATTTATAAATAGATATATAGATTTACTTTAAGTATGTGCTCTTTATAAAGCAGTATAAATATAACATATAATAAAATAAAATAAAGTAAAATATCTCTAGTTATCTCTACTTATATCTAGTCCACTGCCTATCTATTTACCTACTTCTACTACTTTTGCTACTACTTCTACTATTTTTACTACGACTTCTACTACTTTTACTACTTTTAGTACTACTTCTACTACTTTTACTACTACTTCTGCTACTTTTACTACTATTTCTACTACTTTTACTACTACTTCTACTAACTAGTACTTCTAATGCTAGTGAACATAATTTGATAATCCATAGATTATATACTATAGCTTAGTTTTAATGTGTAAGGATAGGATAAGGATAAGGATAAGGATAACATCTAGCATAGATATCGACTCTATTTGCCTCATTTACTTTCCTTAAACATGCTCGAGCATTTTCTTCACTACATTCGCAATATTTATCGACTTTAAGCATTTGCAATCTTCTAATAAGCATTTCCACTCAACTACAGAGAAATACCATCTAGATATATGTATATCCATGTATATGGAAAGATGTACATATGTATAGGGGAATCACTATATTCATGTTAGTCTCAATTACTTTAGCTACTCACTCAGACTCCTTTCCGATGGCTCGCGGCTGTTGGAGGGGGCGGGGTTTCCGCCTCTCGCCATAATCGCGGCAATTGAGAAATCCGTGGCAAAGGAAATATTATGCTGATGATGCTGATGATTATTCAGATGATGATGATGATGATGGCTGTTGTTGCTGCTGCTGATGTTGCCATTGCCATTGGCAATTGTTGCTGCGGCGGCAGCTGCTGCTGCAGCAGTTGCCGCAATTTGTTGCTGCAACTTGACTTTAAAACTTTGCGGCGCTGTTGGCGACGGCGACGTCGGCTGCGGCTTGGCATTCGCCGGCTGATTGCTAAGCAGCATAATAATTCTATGATAATTCTTTAATATAATTAACAAAAATATTGCAAACAATTTTACAATTCAGGAATTTCTTTGTTAACAATTCTCAATCAACACATTTTTCACATAACGCATTTTGAGTGTGTCAAGTTTTCTTTCTTTTTTTTTTTATTGTAATCTTCCGCGCGCGATTTTGTATTTTATTTTTTGCTTTGTATTTGATATATTTGATTGTATTTCGTTTCTTTGGGCTTTTCGTGTTTTTGCGCTTTGCCGTGAAAACCGCTTTACAGTCGCACAGCTGACCATTGAATGAATTTGTGGCAACTGCGATTTGCTTTTTGCCATGTAAACGCATTCGCAACAAGCCGAAGTCGACTCTGGCTCCCCCGCCCTGCCCTGCCCTGCCCTGCCGTGCCCTGGCCCCCTTCCTCGTGCACACAGCTGACGATCTCTTACGGCGAAAAGTTTTCAACACCACGTAACGTGCTTACGTGACGCGCGTTACGGCAAACAACTTAACGAACTAACGTGTGAGAGGCTGCGTCTAAGGCACTAGTTGTGTTGTTGTTGTTGTTGCTGTTATTCGAGCTGATGATGCTGCTGCTGCTGCTGTTGTTGTTATTGTTGTTTAGTTGTCCGGCTATGCGCGGCTAGCGCAAAATACCTGACAGCACTGAGGCGCCGCAATTTTACGCAGCTCGCGCAAAAGCGCCAAAAAGTTTTGTGGGAAAGCGCTCACGTAAGCTTCGCACGCAACGTAAAGCGGTTAACCGCAAGAGACAGACAGACGAGCAGCGCGGCAGCAGCAGCAGCAGCAGCAGCAGCAGCAGGAGCAGCAATACCAACAGCAGCAATCAACGCTGTGTGTGCAAGCGAGCCAGCAATATGCATAGACCACATGTGTCTGTGTGTGTGTATCGCATTCCAATGCAGCGACGCGGCAGCGACGCGGCAGCGACGCGTCGCCTCACATAATTCATGCTCACTTTTGAGTATTCCAATACGAACGCTAAATTCCCATACACTCAGCTGAGCGCGCACTGTCGCACATGCGTGCAAGCGAGATGGCTGCTGGCGCTGCTGAGCGCATTCGAGTGAGCGCTTCGTTGTGTGTGGCTGGCTGTGCGCTTCGTGTTGTCTCGCTTTGGCGAGCGCAAACAAGTTCATAAATTCGTCATTTTGTTTTTTCGGGCTGTTGACAGTTGGTCTGCTTAGTAGTTGTTGTTGTTGGTGTTGGTGTTGCGTTGTGAGTATTTGTGTGAGTGTGTTGGGAGGGGGTGTGTTCTGTACATTTCGTCGGCTATTTACAAATATTTTTTCTGCTGTGCTGTGCATGAGTGATTTTTTGTGCGTTCCATTGCCAAAGCGTTGCGAGTTGTTTCACATGAAACTCACCACGTTTCATGTTCAGTGTTTTGAGTGAGTTTTTTTCCTTGTTGTGCGCTTCAGCTGAGTGAGTGACTGTGAGTAAATGAGCTGTTTATTATATGCGAGATTTTGAAGCTATTTGAAATGAGTGGGAATTACATGAAATGCATTTTGTTCAAGAGAAATGTGAGAGATATTTTGTTAAAAAATATAAAAACTAAACATTTTAAGTTGTTTTATATTTTAAATATATTTGTTTTTAGTTTTTTCGTTTTTTTTTTTTTTTTATATATATAAAAAAATGTGCCTCTCTTCGTTTATCTGCGCCCTTCGCATCGAATAATATCATAATTGAATATCTGAGCTACCCACAGCAAAACACACACACCCTGCATATGTAAATGTACTTTTTTTTTAAATTTAAATGTTTGCTTACAGGAAACAACAACAACAATAACGAAATGCGAGGAATGGCGTGTGAACGCAGCAGCAAATACACACACACACACACACACACACACACATTTGCATGCATGTGTGCATGTGCTTATATGTATATTTTTTCACAATTCGTCAGCTGCGTCTCTACGGCTGCCGCCATGCCCCTACCCATACCCAACCCATTCCATTTCGTTTCGTTTCACCCACCTCCTGTTGTCTGCTGCGTTTTCGTGGTTGCGACTAATGGCCACAGAAGGACTCGGTTACAGTGGGGAGGGGGTAGAGCTGCTCCTTCCATTTTTTTCTCTCCTGCTTTTTTTTTTATTTCTTATTTATTTGTTTTTGTTTATTTGCATTGCGATTGCTCGCGAGTCGGCGACAATTTTTCAATGATTTGTTTCCTCATTTGCATAGGCTAACATATTTTGTAGCCTTTCCCATTTTCCATTTTATTCCGCATTCGCTGTCTGCTACTTTCATGGGTGTGTGGAGGGAGAGGGGCAGAGGTTGGTTTGAAAAATTGTCGAATAGTGTGTTTGAACTTCGTTTATTTTTGAACAATTTCATTTGATTAAATGCTTAAATGGGTGTGATTTAATTAATTTGCATCAATTTATAGCCGAGCATGAGCAGGAGAAAAGCTTTTAGTATTATAAGAAAAGAAAAGTTTATTTTGGGCAAATAATTGAATATATTTTTAGTGGTAAAGTTTAAACATATAGATATGCGCATATAATACAAATTCTATTACAGAAATTTAAAATTAAAATATTAATATTAAATTAATAATTTTAATAGATTTATTTACATAGTTCAAAATACATTTAATTTATATATTTTTTATTTATTGTTAAAAAAAAAAAAAATTGAAAATTGAATGCATTTTTTTATTTTTTAGTATGTGACCTCTTAAAAAGTAACTTAAATAAATTGTATAAATATAATTTTTGGATATATTTTTTGTCATGGCATCTTTCACTGCTTATATAACTTTACTTCTCATAAATTTTATTTTTTATTGATATCAAAGTCAGTCTGCTCAAAATTACTAATAATTTCCTTCTTTTTTTTTTAAATAAATTTAAATTAAAATCATTTGTGACTATAAAATTTGTAACTTTTATGTTGGCAAAAGAATCCTGAATATCTATTTATTTTTACATACATTTTTGTATATACATATATATATGTATTTTTTTTTTTATTATATTCTAATTTTATATAATTATATTTTTATTTTTTAAATATTTTTTAAAGCATATTTTATTGGAGTGAAAAATCGCTTCGATTCTGTTCGACTTTATAAAGAGTTGAGAGCTCTTTGCTCAAGCCCTGAGCTATAGATCTGATATAAATACTATATATAGCAGAGCTAGCTTTCATTTAGCTGTTGGCTTTCAGAATTTCCTGCGCTGCTCTATTACTATTACTAATACATTCATCTTACATCAATCTTAAATGCTTCATATATCCACATATCAATCACAGCTTGCCTACTCTCTCTCTCTCTCTCTCTCTCTCTCTCTCTCTCTCTCTCTCTTTTATATTTATATATATTATTTACTAAATTTTTTTTTTTTTTTGCTGTTGCGCTATATTAAAATCTGTTTACATTTGCCATGCGTGCCGCAATCTGTGGCAATATGAAATGGGCCGCGCAGCGGCTTAGACTTTCCCCATTTTGGACACTCGACGCAATTCAATTGCAAAAACCAATTCCCAGCACCAAAGTAAAAAAATACAAAAATAAAAAAAATATTTTGCGCACCAATTCGAAATTCTTTTTGCGGTTTTTCTGTTTACGCTTTGACAGGATTAAGGACTAAAGTCGAAGGCTGCAGATGGAATGTGATTTGCTGTTGTTGTTGCTGCTGCCGTTTGTTGTTGTTGTTGTTATTGTCATTTTATGCCATTAGTTTTTATATATGTACATATATAGAACACAGAGAATTCACTATTTTTTGCGCTTACGTGCGCTAAATGGCCAATAAGCAACAGCAACAACAATAACAACAACAACAGCAGCAGGAAAATGGAAAAACTAAGCCGGCAGGATTCGTGTGTGTGCTTGTGTTGGCTGCAGCATGTGGCAGCCATATTGCTGCACTAGATTTATCAATTTTATTGCCAGCAAAAAGGAAAAGAAGGCCAGCTACTGGCAGCATGTGCCACGCTCAGCGCCCCTTATAGGGCGTGGCAAGCGTACAAGCAAACCAAAAACTTTTCATAATTGCAAACAATTGAGTTTTATATGCCTTGGCCTTGAGTAAACAGCGCGTGGCACACACTCTGCAGGTGTGTGTGAGTGTGTGTGTGTGTGTGTGTGTGTGTGTGTGTGTGGGTGAGTGCTCCTAGTCAAGGACAAGCCAGATTCAAGCCATTTTAGCTGCTGCGCAGCTGCTCAATTATCCTTGCCACGGCAATTCCATTGCAAATCAATTAACAGCTGCTGCGAAATAAAAAAAGCTGAAACTGGAACTGGAACTGGAACTGGAGCTGCGTTGCACTTGCACCTTGTGGCATGCTGCACACACTTGCCTAATTTGATTTCATTACCGCGCCCACAACTAAATCAAAGGCAAAGCCACAGCCAGACTCCAAATGCAGCAGGAGGCGGAGCTGTGGCCGAGCTTAATGCGAAAATTAATCGTAGCGAAATATCGCAAGCGAATCGCAGTGCACTGAGCGAAAAGTCAGGGTGGGAATGAATGGAAATAATTATTAGAATAATTTATTATATGTTATTATAATAAAGAATAATTTTGTTACTGTATTTTAATTGGGTTAAATATTAAAACTAAAATAATTAAATAAGTAAAATATCATAATACAATAAATAATAAATAAATTATACATACAAAGGAGCCTCGAGTTATAGAATTTATATTAGTATTGAAGCCGTAAATTCGCATTTTTATTTATTTTTTTTTTTTTTTATAGTATTTAAATATTCTAAAGCTTTCATTTCGCTCAGTGTACATATCGAGGTTTCGTTACGGCTACGGCTACGGCTACATTTGCAGCTTCCAGCTGAAGGAAACGCCTATGCCGCCTGCTCCTGCTCAGCTGCAGCTAGTGTGGCAAAACGAGCAGCAGAAGAAGCCGCAAAGGTAGTAGAAGAAGAAGAAGCAGCAGCAGAAGAAGCAGCAGCAGCAGCGGCAGCATCATTCGTACTACCGAAAGCGTTGAAAACACTTTGTCGGCTCACAGATGCGTTGATAATATGCTAAAATTGCTGATGATGCACGCCCACAGGTGTTGCGGCCACTCTGGAGATAGAGATGGAGTTGGAGTTGCAGATGGAGATGGAGATGGAGTTGGAGATAGAGATGCAAATGGCCGATGCAGTCGAAGATGGAGATGCTTATGCTGATGCGGCAGATGCAGATATGTGTTTGGTTAGAAGGCAGCAGCGATGGGGTGGCTGGCAGTTTCCTGCCAGGAGAGCGAGGAGGAGGAGGCGGGAGACGGAGGAGCAGAGACTCTGTGGTAATTGCCACATGAAATGCAGCGGCGAGATTAACGATGCCACATCCTGTGGCACAACCGTTTTGCTGTCCAAATTTATGAGCTGCAGCTCTAGCGGCAATTGCGGCAATTAACAAGCTAAACAAAGCGGCTAAACAGCTAGATCAAAGCGAACTGTGCAGCGGCAACGGCAACAGCAACGGGAAACTGGAAACGGAATTAGAACTGGCATCAGCTGTGCCGTAAAGAATTATTGACTGAATTTATATGAGAATAATATTCTAGATTCGACGGCAGCAGGGAGTTGTTAATGAATGACAAAAAATAAGCAACAATTTAGTAAAAAAAAAAAAATAAATATAAATTTAAGAAATAAATAAATGAACAAAAAATAATATTCAAATTATTACATTAAAATAGAAAAGATTAAATACAAGAATTAATGCATATTCTATTCATTCTATTTATTTTATGTTCCTGAATGAGTACACAAAAATGAATTAATAATTTTAATTACTAATATTATTCTTGCTAAATGATTGTAATCTTAATATTCTTTAAGACATTCATTTGATCTCTAAGCTATGAAAATTGTTTTAAAACAATGCGAAATTTAATTAGGCATATTAATCGAACTTCACGCTGTGTAAGTAATACCAAAATAAATAAATAAATACAAAATAATAAAAGAAAATATTAATTAAATTCTTTTACAACTCATGGTGAAACTAAATTGAAATCAACATAACTGGACCTTGTCTAATCAACATAGTTAAACTGTGTGTTCTCTAATCATCAACTCTGTCAGCCAGAACCGAGAATCTCTCACCACCCACTCCGATTGAGCGGTCAAGTCAACAGTTTTGTCCTAGTGCTGGGAAAGTTGCAAAACAATAGAGGACCAGACACAATGTCTTGAGAGACAGAGCCAACGAGGGAGAGGGAGAGAGTGGAGGAGTGAGGAAGAGGCATTCCATTGAAGTGAGCAAAGTGGCAAACAGGTTGCAATCAAATGTAGAGAAAATAAAAAAAAAAAATAAAATCTGTTGTCATTGCTGCTGTCAAAGGCCAAGCGGCTCACACCTTGCGGCCGAGCTCTTTTGTTATGATCGCAGCTCGATGTGATTAATGCGATTTATATCAGAGAGCCTTTTGAGAAAGGACATCAAGTTGACATCAGAAATAAAGGCAGAAGAATGCCAGAGGAAGGCTCAAAAACAATAGACAAACTGGCAGCAGAGCGCACACTGTTCACACTGTTTTGGCCAAAAGGTGTAAAAGGCAAACGTGTTGCGATGATTATCTGAATAAAAATAATATAAGAAAATTCTTTAAAAAAACATAATTTAGTCGCTGCTGCGACGCTGATTTGTCTGGCATCTTTCATATGCGCTTCCTGGAAGTCAACTCTGGCTCTGGCTCTGGCTCTACTTCAAGTCATGTCCGAGTGTTCCTCTTTTTTTCTTTTTTTACCAGGAACCAATCAATGTCTGGCATTTGCCATGCACTTGCCATGCATTGCAATTAATCACAAGGCGTTGCTGCCGCCACCGTTTGATGGCCGCGCTGCACGCTCCGCAATATTGAGCAAACGTCGCCATCTTTTGGCCACACACACACACACTCGCACACACACTCGCACACACACTCGCACACCTGCATGCTCGACCTCGACAATTGCATGGCACTGGACGTTGAACACACGCGTTGACATGCAGCACGCGATCCGAATATATCCATAGAATGCGCCACACATGGACGCCATCATCATCGACATCGTCGTCGTCGTCGTCGTCGTCGTTGAATGGCACCCAAAACCTGTCAATGGCAAATTACATGGCCTGGGTGGTGGCCCAGCGCTCACATGCGACAAAAGATGCAATCAGCTCGAATATCAGTGAGCTTAACATGATTATTAACTATAAGTATACCCTGTACTTATAGCAGCCAGCACTGGAGCTGCACGAAAAGCAAACTGAGCTGATTGGAGATTAAAAAGATGATAGATTATTGATTAATGACTTTAAAGATGTTAAATAGAGATTATCTTTGTCTTTATAAACATTTAATGACTTTTAAGATGTTAACTAAAGATTATCTTTGCCTTTATAAAGATTTACGACTTTTAATGATTCTCTTTAACTTTATAAACATATCTATTAATATTAGCAAAATCTCTTCTTCAAGATTGTTTTTTAAGCCGGATTAAGTTAGTTATAGAAGCCATGCAAAAGCTATGTAAAGCAATTGAAACCCTCTTTGCACTCATCACATTTACAGGGTATATAGAAATGGGCAAACCTACGCTATGGCAGCCAGTCAAATAGCTCAATTGGAGGGCGGCTGGACACGCCCACAGCGAGCAGGTGCAGCACCTGCAATTAGCTGCAGCCAAGTTCGTGTCGCGACATTTTCATCAACTATGGCAAAAAAAAAAAGGAGAAAGAAAAAAAAAAAAAAGAACGGAGCTCTAAACTTTGGCAAATTCACGCGAGCCATTGCTATAGGCCAGACGCTATATAAAGGGTAGATATATACAGGTATACGTAGGTGTCTTTGTGTGTGTGTGTGTGTGTGGGTGTGTGTATCTGCGATCTGAGCTGTTGTCGTGGCAATTATATGAATTTGAGCGACATTACGTGCATCGCAATGGCAACCATTGAAAATTCTGAAATTTACGCCCACCAAGTGAAAATGTCGCCAATTTTATAGCCTTTGTTGTTGTTGTTGTTGTTGCATTGTATATAATTAGAGCGCCAAGTGTTTGCATTTTGATTCAGGTTTGCTTATATATAATATATATATATATATATAATGATATAGGTATTACGATCGACAGTTGTCATGCGATGTGTAAATGTGCGATATGAAATGGAAATTAAAATGAGATTTATACTATCCGATCGTATATGGGACAATTATACTATATATGTATATACTTTAGTCTGGTGTTAGCTGAATACTAGTTAATCACTAACTAATTGTAAATGTGGCGAGCTGAACAATGAATTGTGAGATAGGCAATTAATTGAAGTAAAATCAGTTGAAAACTGAGCACTCAAGCAATGAGCTAAGCAGATTAGTTAAAATTATTAGAGTATGTTTTACTATACAAAATACAATTTTAATAATAAACATAAATTTTGAATTGTAGGTATGGCTTAGCACACGGATTAATTCAGCTAAAGCTTCTCTTTAATTTAACATATCTAAAAATTTAAATAAATTTACAAAAATCAAAAAAAGCCATAAAAAAGGAAAACAGTTGAAAACAAGTTTATTTCCTATTTTTGTTAAAAAGGATATTTTTTATTACTTAAAAAATTAAATTAAATTTAGATTAGATAAATGATAGACTGTAGCAACAATTTTTGTATGACCAGTTTTTTTTTCAATCATTAACAAATATTAAAATAAATTAATTTTAATTAACTTTCAAAATAATGTTTTTTTTTTTTTTTGTTTTTGTAAAAAGTTTTTTGCTTTTGCTTAATTGCTTGTTATTATTTTTTAAATTCTAAAATAAATATTTTTTATGTTTCTCCAGTCTATTATTCATTTGTTTTTAGCTAAAAATAAATTTCTATTTATCATTTTTTAACTCTATAAAAATAAATATGAATATCAACATTTTTTGTCAAGTCTAAAATTTATTTATTTTTAGGCACAAAAAAAGTAAAATTTCCTAAAAGGAAAAAAATACTAAAAACAAATAATATTAATATTGATGATTGATTAAATTGAGATTAATTTAAATTTAATAAATTGATTGCTAGAAATACTAAATGAGAGGCTAATAATATTGCAATTGATCCGCTGATTTTATTGCTAACAAAAAATTATTAAAATTTAAAATTTAAAAATTATTAAACTTTTTTTTCTATTGCTTCAGCGAAAGAGGACTTAGGGTAAACTCGTTCAGATGTCAATCGAGCAAGCTCTTCAGCCATTCTTCCTCTGTCACATTGAACATTTCTGTCCAGTTGGGTCAACTTCAAAATATGATTCATTTGAGAGTAATCGAATTAGCGCACTAAAGTGCCACATGACTGTGGCGCCACTCCGGCCAATTGATGTTTTTCTTCCCCCACTGCTGCCTACCTTCTGGACTTCTGTCTGGCTGGCCGGCTGACTTGGCCAAATTGAAGCCGCGAAGCTGTCGCGAAATGTGCGCGAGACGTTTAGACAGCTGCCAATGCCAGAAGTTTTCACTTTGTGCGGTCAGAACTAATGCCGGCGCGTCGCTGTTGTCCTAATGACATGTCTGGCCCTGCTGAAGGAGCTGCCACCCACGCGTGGGGGCGTGCCGGCTTGCATGTTGCACGGTGTGCGGCTCTGCCTTTTGACGTGTTTATATTTGTGGCAGTTGCAATGTGATTGATGCCCTCTGCCAGCTGTGACGCTGCGGCGCTGCAACGGCTCCCCAGTTGCTGCCACATTAAGTTGTAAAGTCATTTTGGAGACAGTTTTATGGGCAAACAGCAGTGGCAGGAGCCGCACATGCTGTGCAGCAGTGGCTCATGGGGTATGCCCACCTACAGCTTAATCATGGCCCGGGGCTGGGCGTGGTTGGGGCTTCAACTATTTTGGCGGAAACTAATTTGAAGTTCGGGCAGTGGCTGGGAGCTTGGCAATTTCATTTACAAATATGGCAGGCAAATGCAAATGTCATGGCTTTCGATGAAGTTGCCACATGTCTCTGACACCGCCCACTCACTCTTCCACTCTACCTCTCTCTCTCTCTCTCTCTTTTGGTGGTATATGACATGTCTCGTCCTTTGTTTGTTTGCATTTCGTTATTGTCTCCATAGCACACAGAAATCATTGTCATTTCCACACGCAAAAGTCATTTGGCACATGTGACACCCTTTTCTGGCTTAAATTGCTTTGGTTTTTAGCCTCTCTTTGGCTAGATACAGAGCTAGGGATAGGGATAGAGATAGAGATATCCTGATATCCTTTCAAACCGTGGCAACATTTGCACTTGCATTTGTAGTCAATATTACACGCTGGCAAAATATTTGTTTAAATTAAGCGTTCAGCCTGTGTCTATATACCTCTCTCTCTCTCTCTCTCTCTCTCACTCTCACTCTCGCTCTTTCTATTTCCATTTCTCGTTCCCTTTTTGTCATCCCTTTATCCTTTAACCCTTTTCTTTTTTCATTGCTTTGCAGTCAGCCTGTTCCCAATCAACGTCCATTGGCATCGGCTATTTGACTGCTAACTGCTTTTTCTTAACGCCTCGCTGCACTTTTATTAAGCCCAATCGCAAGTTGTTCTGCGTAGCAAAATATTAGATTGTCAATTCGTAAATTGCAGTGTGCGAAGCATAAAGAAGCGTGTCAGTGTTGCCAAAGGCATAAAACCAGAAAAAACAGCCCGTGTTGATAACGAAGGCAATGTGAAACCTTAACTAATTTTTAGAACTTTTTTACAAATTCGATGAAATAAAAAAAAATAAAGAAAAAAAAAATTAAATATATAGAACTTACAAATTTGGAATATAAGAATTGCTGTTTTTTAAGGTTTAAGATATTTTAATTGGACTGCCGACAAATAACAAATATTCTAGATTTACGTAAAATCCTAAATGAATCATATTATAAATAACGCACAATATATACATAAACCATATTCTTTCCATATTTTTTTTTTTTTTTTATCTAAGAAAATATTTTATTTTTTTTATGTCTATATATATGTTTATTAATTTTTATTGTCATCCAAAATGTATTATAAAACTTTTTTTTTAGTATAAACAAACAATTCGAATGTTTGTAATGAAATTTATTTTTATACAAACTCAATTTTAGAGATAAAATCAAATAAAACCTATATAAATCCGTTATTCAATCAGTTGAACAGCAATATTAAAATCTGATTTGCTCTATAATTTAATAGATTGCATTTATCTATAAAAAATGAAATAATATACAAAGAAACTGAAAGTTTTTTTTTGCTGTTTCTTGTGAGGAAACGAAAACGTTTTGGTCGTAAACTGAAAACTTTGGTAAATGCTTATCTGGCAAAGCCGCAGTGCCTGGATATGGATGTGGATATGCAAAAGAACGGACAGCAAACGGACTTTACCGAAACTTAATGTGATTTGCTATTTATGGCAGTTGTTGCTGCTGGAAAAGGACATCGAGTCCAACATATGAAGTTGCGTAAAAGTTTTGCCAACCCATACAGAAAGTGCACATGGTATGTAAATCCTGAAGAGATAAGGCGTCGGAATAGCACAATGACAGCCGCAGGAGTTGACCAAATGGCCGGACAACACAGCAGAGCAGCAAAAAAAGACATACATATAATATGAAAGGAGGAGGAGGCCACCTCAGAATGAACGTGAATCTGAGATACACGTAAAGTAATTTCATAAGTTTAGCAAATCACGAACCCAAGCAACAAACAACAGAGGAGCTACTTCTTTTTTGCGCAAGTTTCGAACAGTCCTGCGGCTGCTTATTGGTCCTGACATAAGGACACATGTGTTATGGACAATCCAGCCCTGTGCCCTGCTACCCCCGCACTCACTTAACATAAAAAGGTAAACAACAACAACCCACAAAAAAAAAAAAGGCGAAGGTATGCAGCAAAAAGCCAGAGGAAACTTTTGTTTTATTAGTTTTTCATGCTGGCAAATGTCTTGCTTGCTTTATTATTAGAGCAACCGAATGCAGAGAGGGAGCGAGAGAGAGAGAGAGGGAAGGAAGGAGTGGGGGTTAGTCTGCAGGACATTTCCATGACTTGCAAGTTTTGTGCTGACCAATGTCATAATGGATAAATAGCTGGCGGATGGCAGGCGTGGCAGTAGCATATTTTCTGGGACATCCTGTCATGCGTTCAATTTCCAAATGGTTTCGCATAATTTGCAAAAGAGACAACAAACAAGGCACAGTGAAAGTGCGAGAGAGAGAGGGCGAGTGAGGGGGAGCAGCATAAACCAAGTCAAGTCCAAGTTTGAGGCTCGCAATTTGTGCTCAAAACTGCGTACGAAATCCATTTCAAAATTAGTTTTTTTCTCCTTGTTTATCTTCTCTTTAGATTTGTTTGTTTTATTTCTCTTTCTTTTATTTTTTGTTATTCTGTGTGCTTTGCTTTATGGGAAATTTACCTGATTTGATTAAATTTCGGCACACGCCGTTGAATCGTCCATTATGGAGCTGCCCGAGCGCATTTGTGGCCTGCGCTCCCTGAGGAATCTCTTTGCCCTTTGTTCTTCAGGGACTGCAGGCATAGCTTCAACTCCAAGGCTGTTTGCATTTGCCATTCGAGCTGCCAGCTAGCTAATTGCTGTTGTTAAATGCCGCAAGTTCAATTGAGAATCGTGTTTAGCTAATATTTATGTGTATACGAATTTTGTGATTTGAAATATTAGAATGTTGAGCGGACTTTTGTCAATAGGTAAATTGTCTAATTTTAATAATAATTAATTTTAATAATAATTAATTTTAATAATAATTAATTTTAATAATAATTAATTTTAATAATAATTAATTTTAATAATAATTAATTTTAATAATAATTAATTTTAATAATAATTCATTTTAATAATAATTCATTTTAATAATAATTCATTTTAATAATAATTAATTATTTTTAATTTAATTAATAATTTTTTTAAAATTTTTTTTATTCATTTTTTTTTTAAATATTTTATTATTTATTTTTACATTATACAAGAATTTTATTTTATTTTAAAACATACTGTTTTTTTTTTTTTTTTATTTATGAATATTATTTTGTATATAAACCTAATCGAAAATTTGAAATTTTTTAATTTAAGAAGTTCATTTTATTTTCATGTTTTTTTTTTTCAGACCATTCTCTACGTATGTATATGGACTGATAATATAAAGAGCAATTGAATTGTTGCGCACTGCCAAATCAGTAAAGATGTGTTTCAATAGACTTTTTTATGTACTTTATTATATACATAGTTTTGCTCAAACTGCTCTAAATATACTTTTGAAATACCATCTGATCAACACTTTTCGTTGACTTCATCATCAAGCACTGCTGAATCGAAGCTAATTTATTCTATTTGAACTATATCTAAACATTTGATCATAATTCATTATTCCTAAAATGTTTACTAGAGTGTGGGCTCAACAATCGATTCGATTGCACACGCATAAACCCAACTAAAAGTTGTCTTGACTCGCCTTTAACATTTAGCTTCTGCTTATTTATGACACTCGAACTGATTGGCTGCTGCTGCTGCTGCTTGGTTTGGCTGCGTTCATCAGAAGCGCCAGAAGAGCTCGCAGCAAAAGTTAACAAATTCACGCCAAGTCACCTTAAAATCAGCAACAGACCACCCAAATGAATTGGCCACTGAGCCAGAGCGACTTTGTCTGGCCTCAGCTACGGCTTTGGCTCCGGTTAAGCCAACAGGCTGCCATATAAAGCCACACGACATGCCACGACTGCTGTGAGGTCTCTGGTCTCCGGTCTCTTCCTCTCTCTCTCTGTCTCTCTTTTTGAGAGACTTGGCATATTCATATATCAGTTTCATTTGCATTCGTCATGGCTGCTTAATGAGTCGCAAGTCCAAGTTTGAGTTGAGTGAACGACGACGCTGACATTGCCATATAAAAGATGCCAAGACATATTCACATACATATATATGTCTGTCTGTCTGTCTGTCTGCCTGCCTGCCTGTCTGTCCAGCTGTCTGGGCAGGCTTATAATCTTTTTTTAATCATTTCATATTTTGGCTTGCTTTTTGCACGTTGCCTTTTTGTTAACGCTTTGCCAGCCAGTTGGCAGTTGGCAGTTGGCAGCTGGAAGCTGGAAGCTACAAGCTGATGCTGCGTTGATTGACGTCTTACAATCTGTGAATGCATATATGAATATATACATATGAATATATGTATGTATATGACCTCCCACTCGATTGATTGCCGCACAACAGTTGCTTGAGTTTTCTCTGCGCAGCGTCTTCTACCACTTTTCACGCATGATATATATAGGGGGGGTATATCCCTCGAAATACCTTTTAATTCTCGCTTAATCACTGTCCGGCAAACGGTATTCTTGCCTGCTGTTGGCTGTTGGCTGTTGGCCAGCTCGCTGGCTAAGTTGACAGGCGCAGTTGCAGGATGTTGCACCCAAATAAAAGAAAATGTATACTAACTTGGCTTATTAATATCCAGCGTTAAGGCCTACGCATGTCCATGCCTGTCAAATGAAAATTTCATGCACCTTCAAGCGAGCTGGCCAACAGTGAGAAGTGAGAGCCATGAATGACGGCCCCTCTTCTTTTACTTCTGCTCTTGACAAATTAGCCTCATTTGTTCGGTCAAAACAAACGCCAACTGGGCAGGACAATGCGATAAAGATCGTTTAGAGCGGTGTAGGGATCGCCGGTAGAGTCGAAGCTGTAACTGAATTCAAAGCGTATCTCATTTACTTAATACAAAAGATGTGCGTGTATGTGTGTGTGTGTGTGTGTGTCTGAGCTACTGTTTAATATGGGCTTAGGACTCAAATTTGGGTTTTGAATTTCATTCGCGTGGGCCCCAAAATTTTTGATGCAGGAAATGTGCTTTAGTTACGTATAAATCTTATTTGATTGTAAATTAGCTCTCATTAATCTCTTTCAGCGATCCTTAATGGCATTCATTAACAAGTAGTTAGAGTAGAGTTAGAGTAGAGTTAGAGTAGAGTTAGAGTAGAGTTAGAGTAGAGTTAGAGTAGAGTTACAGTAAAGTTAAAATAGAGTGGGTAGAGTTAGAGTAGAGTAAGAGTAGGGTTTAAGTAGAGTATAGTAGAGTTAGAGTAGAGTTAGATCCTAAATATCTTTACATCGTCTTTATAAAAGTTAGTATTATTTCTTTTGCCAGCATATCAGATTCGACTTCCACTTCCTCTTCCCTGTCTTGTCTTTGAGCTGCTGCAAACGCCCAGATCATTAAGTAAACTATAGGCAACAGCACACACACACACGCACACACTTCTATCAAGTCGCCTAGATCGTGCCAAGAGCCATCAATTCTCTCTTTTCACATGGTTGTATGATAAATGAGAAACCTTCTGGAAGTCGGGCGGGGGGCAGAGTTTGTTTGCTGAAGTGCCATTGCCTATTGCCTATTGCCCATTGTCCATTGTTGTCAAGGACCACAATGGGAGGGCTGGTCAAATGATTTTCAGCTTTTCAGCGAATACGGCAAACGGACTGAGTTTTTGCCAGTTTAACACCTTTTCGATAGTCTCTTCTGTTGTTGGCCACAAACATTTTTAGGCTATTTTATGGACAGAGGGGCATTTGACACATTTGGCAAGCTGTGTCAATACGAGAGCGCACAACAGCCGCAAACAAGTTTCACGTGAAATGCCAAAAAATAAAAGGGAATACAAATATGCCCGCAATGCCAGACAGAGCCTTCTATTTACACTAATGAGCAAATGTAATAAAATCGACTCGCACAAAAGGCGACGAGCCATGAGCATTGCTGCAATTGTTGAGCTCAATTGTTGCCCAACCACATGAAATGCCAACACACACAGCAAGAGCTGGAGCGAGGCAGAGGGTGATTGAGAGGGCTGCAGTGATCTACCCTCTCTCTCTCTCTCGCTCTCTCTCTCGATCTGCCATGTGTCTTGCTCTCATTTACTCAAAAAAATGTTTATGTTCTCGCTTGATTTGTAAAGTTGCCCATAAATTATAAATCTCTCTCTCTCTCCCTCTCTCTCTGTCTCACACTCTCTCCCTCTCTTTCTACTTACCTCCCATCCTGCTGCAGCATCTGCTTTAATTAACCTGGCATTATATTCTCTCCTGTCACAACTCTCGGCTCGACTCGCTTCCTCTCCCTCTTCTTCTCTTATCTCTTTGCTGTAGCGCCTGCGGTCTTCTTAGCTCCTCTTGCCGCCTCTGCCCATCCAAGTGGAGCAACTGCCTTGGTTACCTCTTACCTAATTACTTATGCGTTGACTTCTGCCTATAGTTATATACATTCTGTCAAATAAGTACCCGGAAATTCTCATTTTAAATTTTTCCTATGAGAATATTTCTAAACAATTTTTTTCCCAGGTTGGCACTACTATCACCCACTATCCTGTAAATTTTAATTGCTATATGTCATTTAGTTTGGTTACAGCGTCATTTGGAACAAGTCAACCTTATGTGTGCGTTGCGATTTTTAGTTTTGATGCTTCTATGCTCTCAAAACGGGCTCCACGAAGTGGTCATTTGACTTGTGGAAACGGAAAAGTCACACGGGGCCATATCTGAAGGATACGGTGGCAGTTTGATGATATTTGTTGAATTTTTCTTCAAAAACGCATTCACAATGATCGCTTTGTGTGCTGGTGCATTATCGTGGTGCAAAACGAAACTGTTGTTCCGCCGCAAATCTGATCTTTTGCGACGAACATTCTCTCTCAAACGCCTAATAACGCCAAGATAATATTATTATTAGATAATATTAACTATAATGACAATTTTAGAGCAGCATTTCTTTTATTTTGTCAACGTTTTCTTCAGTTGAAGAGGTCGAAGGGCGTCCTGAACGTGGTAAATCACTTCACTTCTTCTCGCCCCTCTTTGAACGATTTATAATAATCGTAACCTCGAGTTTTTGACATGGTTGGATCACCAAATGATTGTTTCAACATTTCCAACGTTTTGGCTTAAAAAATTTCGTTTTGAAACACAAAATTTCACACAAACTCTTTGTTCGATATTTTTATCCATAGTAAAAATCGCAACGCACACATAAGGTTGACTTGTTCCAAATGACGCTGTAACCAAACTAATTGACACATAGCAATAAAAATTTACAGGATAGTGGGTGAAAGTAGTACCAACCTGGGAAAAAAATTGTTTAGAAATATTCTCAAAGGAAAAATTTAAAATGAGAATTTCCGGGTACTTATTTGACAGAATGTACATCGCACATTACGCTGATTAGCGTGCTGAACTGCCAGCATTAAAGCTGCTGCTTGATCAAGTTACGTTCAAACTAGAACTCGACGAAGTTTCTATACTCTATACTAGTTGGGCTATAAGAGCAGAGGAATTAGAGAATTAAATTAAATTATTGAAATGTGTTGAGTATGGAAATGATTTGTGGTTTCTAAATGGGAAATGATCTATACAAAGCTGACTTTATTTAATAATAAAATGCATTAGTTCTTCATATGAAATAAATAAAAGTGCTTAAGAGGGTAAAGAATGATTAATATAGATATTATTATTTTTCAACAAGATATTTTAATTTTGGAATTAAAGCAAGGAATAATGTATTCTTAAGAAAAATATTAGCTAAATAGACCAATAAAAAAAAAAAATAAAATAAAAAAAAAAATATTGAATTGAATTCACTAAAAATTAATTACAAAATCAAATGAACATTGGTATAACATTTTTAAATTTATTAAAATTACATTAAAAAAAAATAAATAAATAAAAAATATTACTATAAAATATTTAAACAACAGTATTCCTGAGAATATAATGCCATATTATTATCTTCAATATTTATATGAATCTCTCCTCAGTCAAATGACAAGTTTTTACAGGGTATTTACACAGTCTGCCTCACACTTCAAGTGCAATTCCATTGCATACTTGAGCAGAGATATAGCAGTGCAGTTTAGGGGCCTGGCGGTACGGTTACGTTTGGATTAAACACATTTTGCATTTAATTTGCCATAATTATAGCGGCGGCCGCATGGAGTGAGAAGCGCAGAGAGAGGTGCAACGCTGCCCGTTGATGGCGCCAAATGAAGTTGTAAATGAAGCTGGCGGCGGTTGCATTTTCTGCATGGCATTTGTGGTTGCAGCTGTGTGGTGGTGTCGGTGGTGCAGCGGACATGCTGGTGGTCACGCTTGTGCAGCTATAAAATTCTAAGCTCACATTTAACAGTTTCGAGCTTTGAGTTGAGTCTTAACCTTCGACTCGGACAATTTTCGATTATTAATTTGCCTTCATTTTGTGAGCATTTGAGATTTCGTTGTTGTTTGCTTAAATTAATGTCTTCCAATTAATTTGTGGCACTAAACGTTTCTCCATTTCAGCTTTTGTTCCGTTGTTTATGTGTATTTCCATAATTTATGTGTTAGTTATGGTCGCCGTTTTTGGACCAGCATTTAAGTGTGTGGGCTTTAGATTTATTTTCTCATGGCATTCGTTATGGTTGTGTAAATGTGAGCAGAGTTAATACGATTTTTAGAGTGCGCCAAAGGTGAGGGTGTGCCAAAGTAAATATAGAGTTTGTATAGGGTGTTTGTAGATAAGATAAATAAGAGTTTAGATCGAGGCAAGACTATGAGAACTTGATTGCAAAATTAGTTTCTGTATTCTTTTATTTTTCTATTTTTCATTCTCTTTCCTAGCATATTCTTAACTTGATCTAGTTCTAGTATTCCAATCTTTATTAGAGAGTACTCACAAGTCTCTCATCATACGACTCGCATTTAAGTATGGTGCAATAAAGTTATCAAAGTGCCTTCTATGCGCTTCTCAACACACATAAATTTGCAGTTTTTGCATGCCTAGCTCGACAATACAATAAAAGTGGCCTGCAATTAGCTGAGTTTTCAGTGCAATTGCCGCTCTAATTGCATGGCATTGCCACTGACACCAACCATATGGCAACGCCAGCCACAACTGAGATGCATTTATTTTGCAAATTGCGCCGCATTGGCAACTTCCTCGAAGCCGCTCAAGCGTGCTCCATTAGTTCTTTTATATTTGCTTTATATGACTTCAAGTAGTAACCGCTCTCTCTCTCTCTCCTTCTCCCTCCCTCTCTCTCTCTCTCTCTTTCTGTTAGTCTGTGGATTTGTGTGTCATAATTTTGTACGCTAAGTTGGCAACAATTTGCACAGTGAACACTTTGATATTTTTGCCTTATGCGATGCGTGTTTTGGGTCTCCTTTTGTTTGATTCTTGTTGTTGTTGTTGTTGTTTCTTTGCTTTTTTATATTTTAATTGCAGCAGCTTTTCAATGGAAATGCAGCTAATTACGTACACGCAAAGGCCGGTAAAAATTGTTAATAATTAACAGGTTTTCACAAATGGCACCGCACACACACACACACACACACACACGCACGCAGCTTGAATGGGGCATATGTGACAGCGTAAATCCCTCTCTCTCTCTCTCTCTCTCTCTGTTTTCGTTTCTTCTACAATTGACGCCATTTGAGTGTTGAAAAATGCAGTTTTGTATTCGCAATGGTAAAGTGAATTCACACGAATGCAACACTCGCTATTCATGAATAATTGCCGACGCGTAATAAAGAGCCAAAGTGCTGAAATTACAGTTTGCCAAGTTGTTTTTTTTAACTCTTTTTTTTTGTGTGTAAATTGAAGCTGATGCGAAAATTGGCAGCTTGAAATGCAATTAAAAGTGAGGCAAATGCAAAAGGCGTATTATTAATGCTTTCTCTAGGCGCATATTAATGGCAGGCCATGAATGGGTTTTTCATATTCAGATGTATGTAGATATGGCGGAATATGCTATAAAAATGACAATTTTATAGCAAAGGCGAAATGCAAATTTATGGTTTTGAATAGCGGCAAAAGATCAGCGAAAAGAATGCAAAAGCATTATGCAATACAAAAGAAAATATGAGGAAGAAGGAGGAGGAAAAATGACTAGGGAATGAGATTGGGAATAAGAATGAGAATGAGAACAAGAATTAAGCTGTATAGGTGAGACCTTTATAAAGACTATAGAGATATGGAGTAAAGCTATAGAAATCGAAAGTATAGAAACACAAGTGAGATTAAAAAAATATATATAATAGTATTCATATAGTTGGGATATGTTATACATATTTTATAAAGTTGAATTCAATAGCAGCCAGTACTCTATAATTAAGTTAGCTATATAATTTTACATTATACTCTCTCTCTTTTTTAAGGATAGCCAGATTGTCATTCTATATGATAGAGATTACTATAGATATTGATTTATTTTATTGATGCCTCATTTTCATGCCTCATTTTCAAAAATATGATTCTATTTGCTCTGCAACTGCAAATTGGAAAAGTAAAGAGTTATTTCCTCTATTTAAAATTGTGAAAAGTTATATAAATTTTTATATTCTTAATATCTGCAGACATTTGCATATCTAAGCTTAGGATACCTCCCAATTCTCTAGCTATCTCTCTTTCCCTCGCTCTCTCTCTCTATCTCTCTCTCTCTTTCAGTACCTACCTCTTCTACCACCTCCGTTCACATCTTTGCGCATAAACACATTGTGGCCATATTTTTTTCGCAGCAAATTGAGCGGAATCTGCTTCAGCTGCTCCACCGTCGCGCTTTAGTTGGGGGCAATTTAGACGGAACAGCTGCGCCGCTCGCTCAACTTGCAAGTGGCAAGTTCCATCTGCAACATGCCACATCATCCACGGGGCCAAAGACAACAACACATCGAAGCGCCATAAGCTGCGCCTGTCCAAAGGCCAACAGCAGCAGCGGGAGTTGAAGTAGGCAAAACTTTGAGCCAGGTGAAAGTGGGGGAGGGTGAAAAAAAAAAGAAATACAAATAATAAAGTTCGCTTGTCAGTTTAGCAGCCATTTTGCGGTTGCTGCCGGACGAGCCACCCTGTCAATGTGAGGTGGGTGGAGGGAGCTCAACATTCTTTAAGAGGAAGCGCTTGTCCGCAATTGTGTGGGAGCCACTGTGGTTCACCTTGTTGCGGCATAAACTTTTTTATGGCACCCACTCTGCCGCTGCTGCTGCTGCTGCTGCGATGATAAATCTGCCTCAATTTGCCATATCGTGGGCGTGGCCCACTTGCATTACCTTTAACAGGCCGCCCGCACCCCAGCTTCCTTCCCCTTCAGCTTCATCAAAGGCAAGTTTCATGTCAATTTGTTCTTCTTGTGGGTTAGTTGTGGAGTGGCTTAAGCTTGATTTAGCTCTCATTACGTGCGGCAGGCCCAAGTGCGCTGCGGTGGGGCGGGGCGGGGCGGTCTTCCGGCTGGATTTGCTTTATTACAGTTTAATTAAATTTCTGTGCCCAGCTTCTTCCACTGCTGCTGCTGCTGTTGCTGTTGCTGCTTCTTCCTCTTCTTCAGCTTCAGCGAAACGACTCAATTACGCAGTTAATCGTAAAAAAATCCTTGCACTGATTTGTTGCAGCTGAAACCGAACCGAAAACCCACCCTGAAACCTGCACCCGCACGCACACACGCACCCAGCTCTACCCACCGCTGCACCCCTCTTCAGTCAGCCACCTCAACGGAGCGTGTGTTTCTGCCATCGCATGTTTGGGCCATAAAAACTCAGTGTCCTGGCTATTATTGCCAAGTGGACTATCGTCCTGGCTCTGTTCGCTGTTTATCCTGCGTGGCCTCAGGTGCGCACGCGGTCGAGTTGATCCATTTATGGCCTTTTGCTTCGCCTTTCTTTCAATTTTTTCTTTTTGCTGCTCTCCTCTCTCTCTCTCGATTTTTTTGTATACATCATTTAAGGGATATGGCGACTAAGATGCTACATGACCACAATGAATGAGCTCTCCACCCTCGCCTTCGCCCTCACCTATTAATTTGCTGCTGCGCAAGCTGCCTTTAGATTTACGACCAAATCTCATACAAAATGCATTCGGGCCAAAACCCTTTTGTTAATCAAATCTCACGTTGGCTCCCTTTTAATGGCAGTCCGTTCAGCATCGCTTTGATTACATTTTGCGTCTGTTGGCAATTAGTACTAGCTATCCGAAAGCAGTCATAAAAACTGCGCCTTCCATTCGGCTTCACTATTCAGTGCTTCAGTCCTTCAGCTGCCGTTTCCTGCTCGTAACGCTCGAAAGTATACTACAATTCTGGCTTAGCTGCGAGTCCTTTGGCTGGCTAATGCCAGTTAATGCCCACATTGGAAAATTGTTTGCTTAGCATTTGAGCCATTTTAATTTGCTTATGCAAATTACGCGAGTTGTTTACTTTTTGACACATGCGACGGCAGAGCTGCGGTCTGCCGGCTCTCCTCTGCCCTCCTGTTTACCTATGCAAATGAGGCAAATGACACGTCTAATCCTTCGGTGGGTCTGCTTCAATTATGAAACTATGCAAATACAACAGAGCCGAACGGCGTGCAAATGTGACAGACTTTCGGCATTAAAATATTTGACATTTGCGTTGGGTTTTGTTTTTTGCATATTGAATAGACTAAATGAAATGACGGGTTTGAGTTGAGTTGAAAGTTGATCGGTTATGATATATGCATTATGGAAATTGTAAACAATTAAAATTATGATTTATATAATATAAAGAACTATGTAGAGGAGATAAAAGTTGATGGGTTTCTATAGGTATTTAATGGATAAATGAAATAATAATTAATTAATTGTTGAATAATTAATGGTATAAGTTGATAGATTTTATATATATTAAAATTAAAATTAAAAGTAATAAATACTACGAAATAATACCATGTATGACTTTGCCTTTCTTTCTTTGACTTTCTTAAAATACCTTGCAAATACAAAAAAATAACAAAAATAAAATACATAAATAAAATAACATAAAATAAAATTAATAATAATAATAATAATCATATTAAAAAAATAATTATAATAATAATAATAATATGGCACAAGTTTTTTCCAAAATACTAAAAAAAAAAATTAGAATAAAAATAAGAAATTTTAGAGTAGAAATATTGTGTATAGTAGCATTGATATGTTTGCGATTTAAAAATCAATTTTTTAAACCAATTTCCATAGAGAAGATCTTGGTTAATACTTAGTTAATAATATCAATATATTAATTATTAATTAAATATTAATAATATTAATACTTGTCCATTAATATATGCTCATCTAGTCAGTTAAAGGTCAAGAATATTTGCCTTATTCATGCAAAGCTCAACAGAGCTGATCCACAGACTCAAGTCTTAAGCATTGTCTTCCTCAATTAAGAGAGAAGAGCTAACTAACGAATGCACAAAGAATAAGTAAATCGTATGCTAGCTGGCTGCCCTTTGGGCCAACAATCGTGTACGCTAATAAACCAAGTTAAGAAAACTGCAAGCCAAAAACAGCAACAGCAACAACAACAATAAAAGCTAAAGTCCGATTGGGGCATGCAACAAGCTGTTGTTGGCTGCAACAATAGTCAATAAAACATGCGGCAAATCATGTTTATCGCATTGATTTATGCATTTTTAATGTGTTGCTCGGCTGCTTATCAGCCCACTTTCACTGGTTAGGCCAGTGCCCAATGCCAATACTCGATACTCAATACTCAATACTCAATGCTGAATGCTGAATGTTGAATGCCCAGAGACGAGCCATAATCCAAGACGTTCCATTGTTGCTGGGGGCTACGTTAATTTTTAAATCTCACCGCCTGATTAGTTTGCTTTTCGGCCGCAATGCCGCAGTGCGCCATCTTGATTAGGCCGTGGATGGAGCTGGAGCTGGAGCTGAAGCTGGAGTCGGAATTGTGGCCAACTTGGCTGTGTGCTGTGGCCAAAACAGTTGAGGATCAAAGTGAGCCGCCGTTGCCGCTGCCTTTTGTCTTATTAATAATTCACATTAACGCTTGCGAGTGCGGCCCGGTTGCCGCCTGCTGCTGCCAGCCACAGCTTTGCCTTTGCCAGAGTTGCCAGCCCACTGAAAATTATCACAAACGGCGCATCGCACAAGTCGTTTTTGGCGCTGCTTATATATACAACTTTTTTTTTTTTAAATATATTTTTTTTTCCTAATTCTTTTTCGGCATGTTTTTGACATAAATGCCGAAAGCGCACGAAAGCTGACTTCAATGCAGAAAAAATTATATATATATACAAGATATGGCCAAAGAGTCGCTCGCTTCTTGGCCAATAAATAAGGTGTGAAATAGCCAAGTGGGCCGAACATGCAGCGCGCTGCGATGATGTGCGCCAGATATGCGCCGGACAGCTAATGCTGCGGCCTTTTAATTGGTGTGAGTGGCCAGGCCCAATGGGGCATAAGTCTGGGCCGAATAGAGCTGACTTGGGTCTAAAGCAGGCGCTGTGAATGGTAATTAGCGTGGATAGAGATCTGGCATAATTATATTATTGAGCTGACACGAAAGTTGAGGCTATCGATAACTTTATACAGCATATAAGGCTGGAGGAGAAAGTAATCAAAACAATTTGCTTGATTCGTATATCAAGTCTATAAAAAGAATTTGTCTTTTAAAATTTGATTTCGTTTGTTTTATTTTGTCTAGATATTTTAGTAGAACATCAATTTATTTATTCATTTATTTATTTATTTATTTATTTATTTATTTATTTATTTATTATTATTTTTTGTTTGTTTATTGTTTTATTTATTTATATATTTAATTATTATTATTATTATTATTATTTTTTATTTATTTATTTTTATTTTTTTTTTTTTTTTGTATCACTCCACTCTTCTAATAATTCAAATTAATCAGTATAATAATCACATCAATAGATCTATCCTTAAAATAATATACAATTATATATAAACTATATATCATATCAAATATGTAAATCTACCTTTAAACAAAACTTTGCTTAGGGCAACTTAGCTCTAAAACCTAGTCAAGCTTTGGCTCTGAACTAAAAACATTAAACAACTAATCTCTTTTTTTTTGTAGCACAGTGTAATTTCAGTTTTGGGTTTGATGTTTGGCATCTGCTGCATTTTGCGCAGACTTTTGCTTCACTAGTCCACACACACACACACACGCACACAAACACACTCGTACACACACACAGACTGGCCACGTCATCGACTATAGAAAACACTGAGGAAAATAAAGCACTTGATAGTCAAGTGTCTGTATGAAAAGCACTCGAAACATTTAAACCAGCCTGGCGCGCAAATAAATTGAAAACTCGTTAAAAATCCATAATGCTTCTGGCCCCATGTGAGACGCCGCGAGGCCACTCAGGCAGGCAGGAGGCAGCCCCACAGAGACGTAGGTGGCGCAAGGGCTGCCAGTGGGGTGGGGGGAGGTGGGTGGGTTGGGTTAGGTGTGGCCCATTGTCTTGCAGTCGAGTTTTTCCGAAACATTATTGCGTTGTGTGTTGCTTGGACGACAGTCATAAATCTGGCAAGTGGCGGCATTTTGGCTTGCACTTTGGCTTAATTAATAATTTTATAGCATTTTAATGGCCAAAGATGCCAGCAGCAGCAGCAGCAACAACAACAACAACAACAATTGCTAGTCGAGCGTATTAATCAACTAGCTTGATCCATGCACAGTTTTGAAGTACTGTTCGCTGCTCGCTGGCTTTCCACTCTCTAGTGGGCCGTCCGCAGTCCCAGAATCCATTGATCTGGGCGACGGACGTGGCCAACGTGCTTTTGGCCATTGGCCATTCTCGACGCGTTTATCAGCGATAAATCTCTTTGTGTTTGGTGCGCGCGCGCCGGCGCAACTGAATTGAATTGAATTGAATTAAATTTTAATTAATTTTATCTGCACTTTATATACAGCCAAGCAAGCACCTACCCGCTGTCCCCCTCTCTCTCTCTCTCTCTCAGAGATTTCCTTCACTCCTATACAACATTGTACTTGGGCATAAAATTGTTGCAGTCGTCGTTTCGTTGTTTGCGGTAATTGTGGAAAATTGAAAATTATACACCAATGCCGCCCCCTTGGCTCCCTCGCCATCTGGCCGCTCCTGCGGCGTTTCCCTTTCAGCTTTTTGGCTTCTCTTTGATCTGTGATCTTTTCATGTGCGACGACCCCGCATCGGAATTTCTTTAAGCAAATCGACGCCATGTTTAAGCATTTTGCCAGTAAATTTCAAAAGAAATTGATAAAAATGTTTCAGTTCAGTTTTTTTCTCTTATTTTGGTTTTTGGTCGATTTTCATTTTCGTGTTTTTGTTTTCTTTTCAATGGCAAAAATTTGCGTAAACTTTTTACGACTTTTGATTTAACGACTTCTCCCTTATGGCTGTGCGGCTTTTGGCTTTTGGCCTTGTTGTTGTTGTTGTTGGCATTTTCTGAGTCAGTCGCATGCGTCAGTCCGAGTCTCGGACCACTATGCAATTTGTGAATACTTTTTGAGTACTTTTCCATTTGGTATTCGAAATATTGATGCGCGTCGGTCTTCCGGAATTAAGACATGACCACGATAAGTACTTATGATAGAGATTCAGTTTGTGTATTAAAAATTATGTAGAAATTGAGAAAAAAAATAGATCAAATTTTATTGGCTTATTGGCAAGTGCTTATCTTTCCTAAGAAAAACATTTCATAGATGTTTCGTGTATAACAGGAAACCTCTATAAAAAGTAAGACAACTTTGAAAGAACTAACTTACAATTTAGATACTGTACAAGTATATTATATCTAATATGAAGATATTTTCAAGTTTTCTTTATGTTTAATATTTTTTTATTATTATAGAATTTTAAAATTGAGAAAACTAACATTTCTTATATGTATATTTTTTATTATTTTCTTAAATCAATTCATTTTTCTGAGAATTTGTTATGGATTTTTCAAGTTCCAGCTCCCACAATAAACCAGTCTGACATTCCAGCTCTAGTCTCAACTAGTCTTTCCATTCAGCTAAGGCTAAATGTCATTTAAATGTCAAATGTTCAGTGTTTAGATTTCGATATCAATGGAAATGCACAAATCAGACGAAATACAAACAGAACATTTATATGCTGGAAAAATAGACATTATACTTCATATATATGTATGTATGTATGTATTATATATGTGAAATAAAATTAGATTTCTCGTTCGCTTGGCGACTACGTCAAATTTGCGCCTAAATTGTCAATGTGACACTGGCCAATGTCACGCCTCCCTCTCGTAATACCCCCTATGTCACTATCCACTGCCCAGTCGGAAACGCACATGAAAAGTACCGCTAATTGTCAAAAATTGTTGAACATTTTATATGTGCGTGTGTCATTATCTCTGTCCGTATCGATAAAAGGGGTGCAGAGTGGGCTAGGGGGCGGGGTTTTGGGGCAATGGGCAGTTTGACTAGCAATCAATTGGCCGACATAAAATAAACGTTTTCGCTTTGATTTCAACTGATTTTCGGAATGAATATTGCGTGACAGTTTGTTGAATAATTTACGAATTTGCTTCAATTCCGAGTAAAACTTTTCATGGCAAAAGTTTTGGGCTGTTTTTTTTTTTTGTTTTTGTTCCCCGGTTTTTGTTAACCGATTTCGATTGTCTCTGTGTTTTTGGGTGTATTTCTTTTTTTTTCACGCGCACCTAAACACACGCAACAATTTGGGCGCCTAATTGCGCGCATAACTGTGGATCAGGTGTGCTCGAGTGAGGGGGCGGGGCAGGTGCGGGGTGCCCATTTACATAAATGTGGAAATAATTAAACATGACACAAAACAAAAAAAAAAAAAAAAAGCAAAACTTTTCACTTGGCGGGAAATTGTGCGCAATTAGTTGGTTTAAATGCCGCATAAATGTGGCAAGGCCCCTCCTAGAGAGGAGGCAAAGCTTGTCAATTGTGCGTCAAATGCTAATACAGAAAACAAAATGGCGCCCCCAATTGAGGGAGAGCAACGTCGGCGCTGCGCATGCGCAACTGTTCCACACGAAATCTGATATTGCCTAAAAAGAGAAATGACTATAATGAACGGTTCCGACGCGCCGACGATCGTAATCTGCGCTTAATATTATTTACAGTAGTAATCTACGCAAGGTGCAGGGTATGCACGGGGCCCGGGACACCCGAAAATGAAAATGATGAGCCGCATTCCACGGGGCTACCTGAAATAATTGCCAGCCACGTAGCAGCAACACCAACGGGAGCAGCAGCTGCGGAAGGAAGAAACTTTGAGTTGGCTGAGCGCTGGGTCTAAGGGAAATAATTTGGCGTTGATTGCCATGTACGCGCTCATGTGGTCAACACCCAAATTTGACACCAAACGCAGCCCTGCCGATCAACGGCCAGTGATAAGCGTGATAAGGGCCCACAGACACGCCAAAGAAGTAGCCAAATTGTGCTCAAATTGTCTGCCCCTGGACGGCGATAGCTCAAGGGCTGAGACACGGCACGAACACTTGTATTAAAATGCAGATTATGTGAATTATGCCAGGCAATTATTTTGGGTAATCATTCCTCTTCTCTTCTTGTGGGTTATATAGATGGCCGGTAAATTGCAGTGGACAGGCCTTAGAGGAGTCTAAAAATTTTTAATATTTAATGTAAATTGTATTTAAATATTTACTTGGAGTGTGAAAGTGAAGACCGGCCTGTAAAGAGAACTTAAGAAAGAGAAAGAGAGAGAGAGAGAGTAACTCGAAAGAAACTGAAAAAAAAAATGACATAGAGGCATAGGGATAGATAGAGAGAGACAGGAAAGTTCTCAAGAAAAACTGATACAGAAATGGTCCAAAAACGACTTCAGAGAGTCGCGGAGAGAGAAAAAGAGCGGGAGATTCCAGGAAGAGCGAACGCGGAAGGGAGGTCGATTGGAGAGGACACTGTCTTGTGTGTGAGAAAGATAGAGAGAGAAAAAGAGACAGAGACAGAGGGAGAGAGAGAGAGAGATACAGAAAAAGAGATAGAAAGAAAGGCAAAGAGAGAGCGGAAGATATAGAATGAGCAGGAAACGGCTGAAATCTCTCTCAAGAGATATAAATTGAAATAGAGATATGAATAGAGCATATGGAGAGAAGAGAATGGGAGACAGTAAAAATTGTATAACTTAAATGTACATTTCAATTAAAATTTAATTAGTTAAATATTCATTCTATGTTCTATGCCTAGTTCATTGAGCTAGAAAAGGGAACCACATAATCTTCACGGATAAGATTCCTGCTTCCTCGTGTTTGCTCATACTCTAGCCAGAGCACGCTCGCCCACAATTCACACGCCAAAACACACTCAAAGGATGTCTCATCACACCTCTCCCCTCCACACACTCCCTCTCCTCTCTCTCTCTCTTGCTCAGTGTATTATTGTAACTTAGTTTATTTGTGGGCACTTGCTACTTGTTTCATTGAGCAGATATGACCCGAGGGAGTTGAGCGGCAGCGGCTGCAATCACAGAGTCTGTCAAAATGGAATGTGGAAACCGCAGTGAACAATAAAAATTCCAAGTTAAAAGCCAAATGGAGCGGGCACAGTAGCCACTGGAGGGTACCGTTAGCCTATGTACAAGTGCCGTTATTTCTGCTAATTTAGCGGCCAAAGAACAAACGCTGCCCAGCAACAGGAGAGCGCTAAATAACAACAAGTAAAGAGCCCAACGAGTCAAAAGGACCTAAAGAGCCGCAGGCGAGCCCTAACGGTAGCAATTGGCTGAGACAACAACAACAATGGCAACAACAGGATAAGGTCATTAATAAGCCAAAAGCCATAAGTAAATATCCTTAAAGGATATGGGATATGGCCTGAGCTGCTATAAACACGACTTGCTTATGGCCTGGCAATATTTATGCATATTCTCTGCGCATAAAAACTGTTGTATGTGTGTGTGTGTGCGTCTGTGTGTGTGTGTGTTGTTTGCATTGCAGCCTGTCAGTGGCGGACAACAGGAGACAAAGCGGCGTCGTTTTGTTTGCACACACAGAGAGAATGAAATCCGACTTTCAATATACAGCCTGAAGATGCAGCAGCTCGCGCAGCATCCTGCATCACTCCTGGTCCTGGCCGTGGCAACTGTCTCAAGCGGTGCACATCTGGATCCTGTGGAGACCACATGTTGACATTATTTGCCGCCTTGCAGCCTTGCCACGCACTGTCCCAGAAACAGGTGTGAAGTGCGGCATGTGGGTGCAGCACTCACAGTCTCAGCCTCTTGCTCTTGCTCTTCCTCTTCCTCTGTTCTGTTGCTCAGCAAGCAACAACAAAAAGAAAACACATTAATTTTAAATATTATTTTGGCAGATTTTTATTCTCTTTTCGCTCAGTTTTTGTTGTCCTCGCATTTAATAAATGAAATTTGCAGCGCTTTTGTTCAACGTTTTGTTATTCGCATCGTCGCATCTTTCGACAAATCGAACCCAATTTCGCTGCGTCATTTGACGTTAATTTATTTGCACGAACAAAAAAAAAAAAAGAAAGAAAACAGAAAAACAAAAACATATTCGTACAATAAACAAGTTAAGCTGTGAAAGGATTAACTCTGGCAGTATTTGTAAACACGAATGAATAAGTAGAAGAATCAATTTCTTATGAAGAAGTTGAATATAGAGAAATATACAAAAATATATTTATTTTCTTAATATTTGATAATGGAAGGATTGACTATTAAGCTAGTATGAGAACTTAAATTTATAGATTGATATCATCATTGATTGATTGATAGGAGTTCATTTTATTAGTAGAATAATATCTTAGAATGAACCCATATCGTTTAAGATCTGAGAGTCTTTGAGTTCTTAATTCCTGTTTCAATGGAGTTCAGTAAAGAACTTTATAATATGTAAACTCATATCTGTTATACTCCAAGAATTAAGAAATAAAAACTTCAAATATGCCAATATAGATAGTTAACTGAAAAACCTTTGAAAAATCCAAATGGGCAACCAAACTTTAATCTGGATTCTTGGCTTCATATTAAGCTTACACTCTCAACTAGATCTTAGACTTAACTTAACAAGTTTTTTATCATCATGCTCACTTAACTTGATAGTAAAATTGAATATAGACTTATATTTTATATACATATCGTTAACATAACATATGATCTCGCTTGACTTATCTTTATAAATGTATGTTTTTACCTCCGCATTCCGCACGCATCACATTCGTCTCATGTCTGAGCAAGATTTGTGAATTGTGAAACAATAACAAATGACACTTTTAATCATTGCATATTAACAAAGTTAAACCTTGGCCACGCTGCCTACAAAATGGTATGTATCTGAAGTATTTTCGTAGATAATTGATGGGCGCAGAGCGCGAACTATGCCACCTAAAAAAATAACTCATTAACTAAATCCGCTTTTAATAAATGCAAAGCAGAGCCCCATAGGCTGACCGCCCCTACCCTACCCAGCACCCGCCTTTGAGCCGCAGTCCCATCGACCAGGAAATTAATCAACCTGACGGAACGCGACGTTGTTGATGATATTGGGCGACTGATGCTGACATTGATGCTGCTGCCACAAGCAGCCCAATACAATCAGTCAGCCAGAGTCGCAGCCAGACGGCAGCAGCAACCGTATCCAACTGTGCGGCATCAATCTGTGGCTGTGGCAAGAGCCAAAGCCGAAGTCGCGGCTCCAAATGCGCATTTAGCTCAGCTTGTTGCGGCCGAGTGACATGCGTGGAATGTGGCCCCAAAAAAAGGAGAAGGAGAAGGTGGAGTGGCAGGAGGAGGAGGGGTTGTAACAACGAATGTCTAGAATCAGAAGCGTTGACATGACAACTTGAGATGCACAGCCAAGATAAGCGCCAACAACAACAACAGCAACGCCAGCCGCATGCCACATGCAACTTTCTAAGCATGTGGCACGAGCATGAAACCCCTTTTTAATGCGCTTTTTTATTTGTCTTGTCTCGCTGCAAGTACTTACACCAATTGTATTGCCCAACATATTTCTACCTCTGTTGGCTTGAAGTCACGCTGCTGCTGCTGCTGCTGCTGCCCCCTGACTCCCTGACCCCCTGATCCCCTGGACACCCGCATTTAGCTGCTTTTCACGCATTTCTGTTGTTGACTCGTGCGCTTAATTTTCAACAATTTGTTTTATGAAAATGCAATGCATTTCTAATGAAAATTGCCCTGAGCTAGCTGGGGCTGCATGTCGTTTCGGTATGGGCGCTTTGTCATTGATTGATTGGCCTGTACAAATCTGTAGAAGAAACAACAACAAAACAAGAGCTTTTCACTCTCGTGTCAAGTTAGATAAGCAGGTAGATCAGCTGATGGGCGAGGAGATTATCTGTAAATAGATAGATGTAGAATGAATTAAAAATATATTTATGATATATATCGAGAATATATTTAAACATTTTTAAAAATATGTATATACAAAGATTATATTGAACATATGTATAAAAAAAAAAAAAAAAATAAATAAAAAATAATATTAATAATAATAATAATAATAATAATAAGTATATAGAATATCTGTATAAATAATAAATATATAGAGAATATATTTGATATATAAAATAAATAAAAAATCAAAAATATGGAGTCTACAGAAAATGTACAAAATATGTAGAATATATTTAGAAAATGAAAAATATATTGAAATTAAAATATAAATTGAAATATTAAATATATACTGAAAAACTGTTTAATACATTAAATACTCTTATATGATATTTTACTATATTATATACAATAGTAGTATGTATTTCCTTATAGGAAATCATAATACTATATATATACATAAGTATAATAAATTTGTGTCATATATGAATATTGAATGTATCGAACAGTTTTTGATAAAAAGAATTTCAGATACATTAAAACTTGCAAAGATCTATCCAGGCTTTACTCTTGCTCCGCTCTAATACATTTCTTCAATTATTCACTCATACTCACTTGCTGCTAAACTGTCTACCCACTTGAAACACCTCAATATTTACAGGGTATATAAAGTGTATAGCAAGTCGTCGTCGTTGTCGTGTTGCGCTTGTAACGCATTTCGTAAGCTCACTTTTGTGGATCTTTGGTCTGGCGTAAATGATGCTGACAACGCATTTGATTAACACGATTAATTGCTGATAAAAATGTCTGACAGTTTGTTGCCGTTGTGGCCAGCAGGCCACGCCTCCATTGCCGCCCACTAGCGCTTAACTGAAATGTAAATGAAAGCACAAATAATGCGATATGAAAATATGCTCGTAAATGCATATTAATTGAAATATAATTTATTTATGCACTGCAGCTCTTTTTCTTCTTCTGCCTCCACCTCTTGCTGTTGCTGCTGTTCGTTTCACTCGTTTCAATTATTTATGAAAAATGCATTTCTCAACGTGCGCCATCGCATAAATTCATCAATTGCAGCTGCAACATTTACTGTCATTTGTCCAGTTCCATCTTGGCCATCAGGCTCCATTGGCTACTGTACGCTAGGTGGCGCCACCCCATGGTGTTTGCCAGCCTTTTCTGTCTGCCCGTCCAACCCAATCTGTGGGCATCAAACGGTGGCAGGCAGCAGCTGTCAACTGTCGCACACGACTTGTCCTTGTCAGTCAATGGTTGCCACACAGCCACAGCCGCATGCCCCATGCTGCATCCTGCTGCCCGATGTCTGCCTGATCCCTGCGAACCTTTTGAGCATTTTCTATATTAAACTTCACATTTTTTGACGTATGCAGCTGCAATTGGTATGCAAATTGCTGGCGGCACGTTAGTCCCACAGCGCAGATTGTGCTGCGCCACAGATTGCGGCAGCTTCATATATGCTCCGGCCACATATTGCGTGTGCCGTGAATGTCCCGGACCCTTAAATGACAATAAGATGCGCTGGCATTAAACCTCATTTCTTGGACAGCAGCATTACCGTTCATAATTTTCGATCGTTGGCAATGTCAAAAAAATATGTGGAAAATTATGAATAGAAATATTAAACCAAATTCCAAAATTTTGTAATTTACAAAATTATTGTGAAAGTAAAGGTTTTTTTTTATAATTTCAGGGATTTATAAATTAGAAATCAAAGTACTTAAATAGGTTAGGTGAAAAGCTTAGCTTAAACTCATTTTTATCGGCTGAGAAGTGAAAGACTTGAAGGAAAATATTGGGAACTGAATGGAATATGGATAGTACACTATGAATTCATATTATTAGCAATTCTGAAAAATGCTTCAAAAGGTTAATTAGACTTATTCTCTATACCATTGAAATTCCTTGCAGTCGAAGTTCGCTTTCCTAGATTTACTCGTTCATGTATAAAAGTATTTACTGTTCTCACAAAATAATTTCTGTAATTTGAGTTCTGTAAATATTTAATCAAAAATATCATAAGATAATTTTCCCATATCTAAATATATCTTTTATTTGTTTTCAAATTTTGTAATATTTTGGTTAGATATAATGTATGTATGTACTTTTACATTATATCTACCAAACTTGTAGTTATGAAAACCGTGGAAAATTCTACAAATTTAAAACAGTTCAACTGCTTATAGACTCTACTCTAAGACCATCCTTGCTCTATTGCTCTTTGAGCTCTGCGTTTATGACAGCATCAAATAATTTCATATTTGTTAAAGGGATTAGTGTACAAGCGCCCCAAAACAAAACATGTTGCATGCCACACACACGAACACACAATCACAACTGTAAAGATGCCTTTGAACAATGCGTTGCAAGCTGAGAGGCGAGCAAAAACCAATCTTACGCTTAAGAAGCGCTACAGTTAGAGACAGAGATACACAGTCCGAGACGGACTCGAAGATACAGATACATTACGCACTGGTGAGCCGGATTGAGCTGAGCTGAGCTGGGAGAGACAAAGGCAGCGGCAGAGGCCGAGTCAGAGGCAGAGACACATGTGGCATCATTTTACATTTTGTGAGATGCGTGCAAAGAAAACGAAATGTAAAAATTGAGCATAAAGCGTGCTTAATTGCTAAAGAAAGTTCCATTTCCAATTCGATTCCATTTCCCTGACATGCGGAGGATCAGCACAGATCAGACGCTGGAGAAGCATACGAAATTGTGGAGAATGACAAAGGACACGCCCATCTCGGACGCAAGTGCGCGAGGCGTGAAGTAGGAAAAACCTTTGAGTGAAAAAAACTAAAACGAGAAAAGTGTGAAAAACCACACGCATAATTTTTCAGTTCTATGTCATTTCATTTCCATTGTTGTTGTTGTTAATCCTATTTTCTAGGCCTGCGGTAATTTTAGTAAAATTAATTGCATTGCCCCAAGAAAAAAGTGGAAATATTGAAAATGTTCAGCTTCAGTGGCAACCGCATGAAAATTGATACGAATTGTGTTATCTGTGGATGCGTAAAGAGTTCGAAATGTGTTTCCAGAAATGAGTTCTAATTGTGTGTAATACTCTAGATATGCATAATGAATATAGATGGAAGGATAATACGTTGTTTAGGAATTTTTTAAAAGAGGAACTAAAAATCGGAGCTAAATATTATTATTTATAAATATGTTTTCTGTTATGAATTGAAGGTGTATTGATGGACCTATGTAACGAAAATTTATGTTATTCATGATTGAAGATATCGTTGAATCTATCATCATCTCTTAGAAATCCTCTTTTAATAAGAGAAATTATTTTAATTCTTGAGGTTTTTATTTTATAAATTATTTATATCTTTTTTTGTCTAAGCACAGATTTTCCTCTCATCATATTCGTCCATTATTAAGCTAAATGATACCGAATTTAATAGTCTTCTTCTTCTCGGGAATTTACACGCTTTGCAGCCATTTTTGTCGTTTAGGTGGGCTCCCATCGAGCAGGAGGGCGTTGCTTGGCGTTTGCAGCTCTTCGGCTGCTCAGCTTTTTAGCCAGCCTCCTGCTCATTGGCACTGATTCGTTCAGCTGGCCAAAAGTGGCTTATGCTCGTTGTTGTTGTTGTTGTTGTTAACTCGTTTGCCGTTTAAAGTAAACTGGTTTGTAGTTGACTCTTCTTTTGGCCGTGGCATCAGCAGCTCTTTAGCGCTCGTTCCAAAAACTTAAGTGTTGGACCAGTCACCGCTGCCTGCCTGCCTGCCCGAACCCCCCTTTGCCAGCCCCCTTAACGGCTTTGAGTCGAACCAGATTCAAGCAACTATGTGTACACTTTGAGTGAATCTTTTATGGCACTGCCTACTTTGTCTTCTGCCTTGGAGGGCCGGTTTTAGAAGAGGATCTTGAACAGAATCTTGTTCTGAGTGGAAAGAGTTGAGTTGGGCAAATCTGCGATATGCGCAAACAACCGACGGCATTTGAAAAACTCTTTGTACAGAATAAGGTTGCTATGGATATATGAAAAGTTTATAAGTATGTTTAGATTCAGATCAGTATGATATACATATATAGAAGATATCTACACAAATTCTTTATATTCAGCAATTGCTTTGGCTTTGGCTTCAAAAATCCATTCGATTTTGTAAATGAATCAAAAGTTGTAGGCAAATATGAATGAATGAATATATAATGAATGAACATGTATAATGAAGAAATAATCATTTTCGTTTTATAGGAATATTGAAATTCGATTCATTCAGGCAAGAGATAAACATTCTTTGAATGGTTCTCTTATCATGTTAAACTGCTTATAGCTTCACTACTTCTAACATAAAATTCTCTTTGTACTCT
This sequence comes from Drosophila aldrichi, assembly GCA_035045965.1. Taxonomy (NCBI): domain Eukaryota; kingdom Metazoa; phylum Arthropoda; class Insecta; order Diptera; family Drosophilidae; genus Drosophila; species Drosophila aldrichi. The sequence goes on along the minus strand of JAWNOM010000007.1, from coordinate 2,460,040 downwards.
TCCCTTTATATGCCTGAAATTCTTTACACAAACATGGGCCATTGTGACGCCTGTGGTCGCTATTTGCATTTGGGGTCTATGCACAAATATGGCCAGCAATTTGCCATGTAAAATCGATAATCATTCACAGCATTCATGTGTAAAGCTTTTGTGGCACGCCCCCCAAAAACGCCCACACACACACACCTGAGCGAGACGTGTTGTAAACAAAATGATTTGCCATAAAATTATCATAATGCTGCCACGAAATGCGCCAACAACATGTTGTCAACGGCAAGAGACCCAACGACAATGGAGCGCGAGCAAACATACATATATGTGTTTGTGTGTGTGTGTGTGTGTGTGTGCATACAGACATTTACAGCCCAAAATTGACGAGTGGCAAAATGTAATTTCTGTGCCCACTGGCATCGTTTCTTCTGCTTCCTCTTCTTCGTTTTGTGTAGCTCACAAACACCAATCAAAATGTCCATAAAGTTGAATTTTTTTGTTGCTTTACTTAGGGTAGCCTGCACAACTGAACTTTGTAATGCCTAACCCAGCTAACCCCGCAGTTAGCAAAACACCTCCCAGCTCACCTGTAAATCGTAGCCAGAGAGAATTCAAATGCTTCGCTGGCATTGACAGTGAGAGGAGCCGCGGGTCAGTTGTGTAATAAAAGTGATTTTGATTTGATTATATTTTGATTACGCTTTCTGCGTGTCCCCAGCACGGCCACGCCCCGAACGGCACGGACAGAGCACGGCCCTAATCGATTTATGTGAGGGCTGTAATTATGCGCAAATGTGAAAAGAAAAATTTACATGCAAATCAGCTTGGAGCTTGGCAATGAGCTTTCGGCTGCCCAGTTGACCAGTTATCGCCATTTCATGCTCTGTTTGAAGTGTGTGTGAGTGTGTGTGAAGTGTAGGTTCCCAACACACACTCACACGCACACACAGACACACTGAGGTGTGCCGCATGCAACATCAAAGTTAAAATTAAATGCGCGGTAATTTGGCAAAAGGCTCAAAGGATGCCGTTGCCGACGTGAAGATGGCCCAAAGAGAAGGGGAGGAAGCGGAGTCTTGGTTGTTTAGGGGGCTGCATGAGGAAGTGCTGTGGCGATTGCCTTTGCCATTTGCCGACGAGCGTGTGTTTTGCGCCAGCAAATTGTGTTTTGATTGAAGTACGAGCTGGAGCTGGAGCGAGGGGCGATGCAAGAGTTGGTGTCGAAGAGCTGTACGGAACGGAAAGTGGAGCAAAATTGTTGCACAAAACTTCATTTGTTAATTTAAATTATGCGTTGCATTTGCCGCCTGATTTGCGGTCAACGATTTTTTGATAACTCTGTTGCAAAAGCCCAAAAAATAAGAGAAGAAAATGAAGTTAAGAAATGAAATAAGCAAAGAAATCCCGTTGGAGCAGATGGAAAATCTTCTGAAATATTGAATTGAATTAAATTAAATAAAGAGCAGAGCAGAGCTTAATAAAATTGTATTCTTTGGGAGCTATGAATCATATATATTTTTAAAAAAATTTTATACAAAAATATATATTTTTCTACCTCAACATTTATTTCTTTCTTTCTTTTTTTTTTTTTTTAGACCAAATATATTTTAGAATGTGTTATATTATTTAATGCATGTTATTATCATTTCTTCTCCTCTATATCTTACCATCTGTATATTTCTTGTAAGTGGAATATCCCTTTTATATAGTTTATAAATAACTCAATAATGTATTAGCTGTTGCGTGCTCATTCAGCCAATCATTGACATCGATCAGACCGCAAAATGTGCTTTAGGGTAGAGTGCAAAGCAATCAGCAAGTAGAGCTGCCGACAGGGTTGCCACACTTAACAAAGTTGTCACTGGCAGGCAAGGCGTTGCCCCATGTGCAATGATTACGGCACGCGTTGGTTGTGCGGTGGGGATTAAGCTAACAATGTGATCAGGGAAAGTAATTGTAGAGAGGCAAATTGTATTTAATTTTGCAAATTAACCAAAATAATATCAAGTGTGTAATTTCAATAATACATAAATTTATTTGAATATATTGAATATTTAAATGACAAATTTAGTGGATCATAATTTTAAAATAATATTTTAAATATTCCGATTTGCATTAATACTGAAATACATAAAAATATATGCATTAAAATATAAATAAATAGGCAAAATATTTCTTATAAAACCTAAAGACAAAGCTGAACTCATAGAAAAGCAACACAGAGATCTTATTTATATATGTAGATATAAGTAGATAGTTAAAGATGGAGATCTTACTAGTTAGATAGTAAGATAGTTTGCTTAGTAAACGCAATTTAAACTCTATTATTTCACGAGAGATTTTACAGATGCTATAATGAAGTCTTAAAAAAAAATGTTTCACTATGGCTTCTTTCAGTTTTTTCGCATTTTACCAACAATTCTGCTGCATATCTCAAACAATTCATAATTCCTTATGCATTATTTCATTTCAAATTTCCGCTAAGTTCTATAACTCTGCATTTTTCTGCATTCACATACACTTCTTTTGGTCTTCATAGGCCAACGCATTGTGGCAAATGCTTCAGCTAAGCCGCTCTGTAATGCTCGTAATACCCATTACCCCAGGCTTGTCTGCTCTGTCAGCTTAGGCAAAGTGCGTTCGTCATGCGATTTGTGCATTTGGCTAATAAATGCGTTAATCTAGACTAGACGCCTAGCTAACTAACTGACGAGCAGCTAGTCAGAGGACCACACCGCGTACTCCATTAGAGCAAATGGTAGAGTGGAGATTGGGGTGTGGCGAGTGGAGAGAGAAGTAGCCGCTCTCAGCTGTCAGGTTAAATGGCCGCCCAAAGGCCATTGGAGCTGCATGGGAAGTATGTGCGAGGACTCCCCGAGGTGTGAAATCAACGTAAGTGAGCAGCCGTTGCAATGGAGACGGAGAATGCGACCAGCGGCCAGCGGCCAGGACTGAACTCTTCATATAGTGTCCTGTTGTGCAACATTTTATACAAATGATTTAGCATTTGCCCCCGAGCTGCAGTTGTTGTTGCAGCTTGCAACTTGGAGCTTGCTGCTTATATCGTATATACACATAAAATCGTGTGACATATCCGCAATTTTTTAAGCCGCGTTCAAGTGTCAAAATCGACGCCCACCCGCTGAGACGCCCAACTGCTGGCAGTTCGCTGGAAGCAGCGCCACAAAGTTGCCAACCTCATTGTGCGTGTGTATATGTGTGTGTGTGCGTGTGTGGGTGTGCTTTGGCTGCTGCATTCAAATTCGTGGAATCAAGCGATGACAAAAGCTTTCAGTATTCTCTCGCCTCTCGGCTCAGCCTCCATTGAGTATTTTGTTTTTTTCTGTTTTGCTGTTGGCTGCAACCATTTCGCAATTTATTTCTAATAATTTGTCTGCGAATTCAGCGGCCGAAAATTGCCCACGAGCAACTAATTGCTGTCGATTAAGTAGCGCCCGCTGACAACTTATTTATGATTATATAATTTTATGCCATTTATCGGGCTAGACCGTCAACTACGGCCCATTATCTGTCTGGCTGTCTAAATGCGTTAATGAATTATGGCTTGTATTTACATATTGGTATTATAATTGCTCTTGATGTGATCGCATTTCCTGTTTGCATTTGAAATTTTTATTAATATTCTAATTTAATTCTAGAAAATATAATGCTTGGTAAATTTTTTATTTTACTCTTAAGATTAATTTTTTTTATTTATTTATTAAATAAAAATTTAATTTAAATTCACGTATATATATTCATATTTATTTATTTAGTTAAATTTAAAAAAAAAAATTAATTTAAATTTACATATATATATTCTTGTTTATTTATTTAGTTAAAATTAAATTAATATAAATATAAATTATATATATTCTTATTTATTTATTAATTTAAATTAAAATAAATATACAGAGATATAAATATAATATATATGAAATAGCTCAGTTTAGACCTTAAAAAAAAATAAAAAAAATAAATAAATTTTATTTTTATATATGTATTAAAATCCTAATTAAATTTATTTATATTTATATGCATTCTCAGTTTTATTTGTAACTTACAAAAATATTTTCTTAAATATTAAAATTTTTTATAATTAAATTAAATTTAAATTAATTAGCATCTTAAGAATTCTCTGTTTTAATGAGAGCCCCATCTCTTATCAGTCATCATGCAGCCCAACAAATTGGCCAATGCGTAACTCTGTGTGGCCCTGAAGGCAGCTAGACTTGACTTGGCCATCCTGCCAGGCCTTGGCCAGGTGTGCGTCTCATCTGGTTGTGAGGGCGAGCTGGAGCGCCCGCAGAAGCAGCCACAGCGACAGGCTCCAGCTCATCGAAAATCTTGGCGGCAGCGGCTGCTGGGAATTCTTTTGTTCTATGCCGTCAACACTAAATACTCACGTCAGCCAATAAATCCACTTCAACTGTGGCAAGTCGCAATCTTCAACGCCAGATCGCCAGATTGAGATCGAGAGCGAGAGAGAGAGAACTGTGAGCCACGCTCTCTTACTCGCTCTCACTCTCCCTCTCTCTCTCTCTCTTCCTGCCCTTTCGCACAGATTCCACCAGCCGGCTGGGCAGCTTTTGTCCGGTTCCCTTTAGGTGTCAAAAGCAATAAAACGCCGGCCTGTAATCAACGCGATCCTAAATAGGTGTACAAATTACACCAAAGTCCTTAATTATAGCGAAACCGCCAGAGACTCTAAACCACAAAACGCTTTTATCACGGGCGCAACAGTGGTGCTGTTGCTGGTGGTGCTGACTTTCAGTCTGCGGTTGTTCACTATGCTTCTTCTTCTTATTTACACTCGCTGTATTTCATGTGTGTGTGTGTGTTTGTGTGTGTGATCTCATAGTAAGCTCGCAACTATTAAGAATTTGGCACGGTCCCAAGGCGCTGCTGCTGCTGCCGTGGCATATAACTTACACCCAGATCGATCAGCGCAATTGGTGTAAATGTACTTTGCTACAACAACAGCAACAACACTAACAACAACAACACTAACAACAGCAAACAGGGCACAACACTTGGCGCTGTGGCTGCCCCTTTGCCATGCCGCACGTTCGTGCTGCGAAAATTACATTTGATCGATTTGATCGGCGCTACAAGATCAAAGGAAATGAAAGACGACGACTGAGTTGAGGCTGAGGATGAGGTCGGCCTTAGCTGGCGTTGAGTGTTTAGCAATTGCAATATTCCAGTCGGAAAGGGTATAAAAACGTTTCACATTTGAGCTTCTTCTCAAAGGAGCCCTGCACTAAGAACTCCTTGAGTCTTGTGCGTACCCTAAACATTATTATTAGTTTCATTATTGGCCTACGAATGGACCTTTTACTAAGAGCCGCAAATGTGAACTTTGACCAAGAGAAGATCGGCCTGTGCATTGACAGTCCTCCAGTTGGCCAGATAGACTATGTGAGCTTATGCTAAAATGAGGCGAGATTATACATTTATTATAATGACAGAAATATTACACATACAATTTATAATAATAATATTTGTGTTTGGCAATTTATAATGAATGATCACTACAAAAAAATATAATAAAAAAAAAAATTAAATAAAATATTATAACAAATGTAATATTTTGTTGATGAAAGAAACTTTAGTTTTAATATTGTGTTATTAATTTTTTATTATTTATTATTTCATTTATTTTTTTTTTTTATATATATATGTATATATATTGTTTATTTTTTATAAATATATTTATTATTATAAATATTAAATTTTATTTTAAATGTTATTAAATATTATTATTATAAAGCGTATACATTATACGATTTTTGCTCTACACTTTCCCCTAGAGAGTAGAGTACATTTGATTCGCCTATAATTTTCTCGTATTGATAGCCCTCTCAGCATTTAGGATCTGCCAGTTTTCCTTCCATTTCCTGGCTCAAAGTGTGAAATTTGCATAGTACGGCCCAGGCGATGGGGTGGCTGCAGTTGAGGCTCCACTTGAATCGCTCGACTTGTGGCATAGGGCAGCAGCTGCTGCTTGAGCTTTAGCCCAGAGCCAAAACGTTTTAACTGCGACCGCGCAGCCTTAGCGCTTAGTTGGTAGCCCAACGAGCCGTGGCCCATGCTCAGCGAGTTGGCTCGCTGCGCTGCCCCCTCGCTCCCCCCACTCTTCTGTAGCTGCGCAGATACGACGATAGTTGGATTTTCGTAACGGTAAGCGAGGGAAATTCAGCACGCACGACAGCGCTGAGGAAAATACGTAAACTAACTGTGACCATAACTTATGCGCAAAACTCGCAAAAATTATTCGATTTGGCGGCGTAAAAAATGCAGCTACCCAATAATTGTGGGGATGGCCATAAGAAAATATAATCAGCAGCTGGCCAAGACAGACCGTCACAGTCGGGTCTACTGCAGAAGCTGTGAAAGTCGCGGCGAGGAGTAGCAAATCCTTTTCTTTTTAGAAAATTGAATACTACTTAAGCAACATGACTGCCGCACGTAGGCGAACAATGTGTAATTTTTGCCAGTGAATTGATATTTATTTTCTCTCCCTCTCTCTCCCACTCTCTCCCTCTCTCTTTCTCGATTTTGGCCAGCGCACATGATGTACGACGAGTAGTCAGCAAATACGAGTAATTGGCCAAAAATGGTGGGAAAATTTCACTGCATCTCTATGTGTGTACACACCCCACCCGCCACTCTCCCCCTCTCCCTCTCTCTCAGTGCGCTTACAAGTTGTCTAATTAAAATTCCCATGCATTCTCTAATGGGCAGCCCAGCTGGCACAGCACAGAATCTCAGCCAGAGTCACACACAATCCAAAAGCTGGCCGAGCACAATTTAAGCCAAATCACAGCAGAGCACGCACACGCACACACGCACACGCACTCCTGCCATGGAAGAGCTGCTTGGGTTACAGGACAACTGGCTGGTGCAGCAACCATTTTCGTTGATTTTAATTGTCCAGTGCAGTGCTGCAGTGCTCCTGCTCCACCTCCTGCCTCCTCCTGCTGCTGCCCTCGTCTCGTTGCGATTACGCAATTGTTCTCATGTGACCCATGGCAATCAGTTGGCTGTCTCTGTGCCCATTGCCATTTTTAATGCTGCTAACGAAATTTAATTGGCCTCTAAATGATTTTAATTGTGCCACTGATGTTGGCCATAAGTTACAACGCAACGCAACACAACGCAACGCAAATTGCCAACAATTGTTTCAACAATTTTGATTTTCAAATGCAGATTAAGCACAGCCACACATATGAAATTGTTTAACAATAGCTGCAAGTAGTCATAATTTTAGATAAAAGCGTGAGTAAATATATGAATTTTATTTTATTTTTATTTATTTTTTTTTAAATTATTGATTTTATTTAATTAATTTTTTTTAATTTTATTTTTATGTAATATTTATTTTTATTTTTATATTTTTTTAGTATATTATTGTTAAAATTATTATTATTCTAATTTTTATTTATTATTTAATTATTAGACAGTTTATTTATTATTATTATTATACAATATTATTATATTGTATTATTAGTATATTATTATTATTATTTATTTATTTATATTTATTGATTATTTAATTATCAGCAACTTTTCTATATTATAATTCCTGCTAGTCAGATAGTCAACTGTGGCTGACTAGCTTGATTGCTTGCTTAATATCCAGTTCCTTATATGAAGTTGATCATATCAAGCAATCTCTCTCGACTTATGCTCGCTGGAGAGCTTAGTTCTGTTTTGGCGCATCCGCTTTCATTTCACAGTCTCCTGCTGTCATTGTCATTCACTGGCATTCGTCATCACTTGAATTCGCTGCTCGCCTTTTGGTCTCTTCGCACATCAGCATTAAATCAAATGAGCCGTGGCCAAAGAGCAACAGCCACAGCAAGAGCAACAACAACGAATGATGATGACGACGACCCAGTTTCGCCTGGCAAATTAATAACCTTTCACCTGAGTTTTAATTTAAATGCCCGCCCCGCAACTTAGCCGCCTAACCGTAACATTGTCCACTGCCAGCTCTCAGAGCCCACCCTGACAGCAGAGCAGAGCTGAGCTGAGCTGGGCTGTACCGAGCGGAACCTTCGTCAAGCGTTTCGCTCGCCTTTCGGCTGACATTTCAAATTTTGCAAATGTCAAAAATGTCGTTCCGTTGATGCCCATCATTTGTCTTGAAATTCGCCATAGCCAAAGTCGCACTTTTTAACACTTTTCACTTAGACCCTGGCAACAACTTGGCCACGTACTCCCAGTGGCCGCAGGCCAAATATTAAAATGCGCTCTGCCTGCTGCCTTTTGACTGCATCTGAGCAAACGATGTGCCGACTTGAAGTCGTCGCGACCTGAAGTCATCTGCAACTCCTGATGACCGATGCCCCAGCACGGGAGTTGCACATGGAGCTCACTTTCTTGCCATTGCTAAATAATTTCACAGTCTATCAATTAGCGGCCAGAGCGCGTCAGCAGTTGGCGACAGTGGGGTGAAAAGGGCGAAGAGTGAACTGCCAAGGTGAGAGCTGCTGGTAAAAGAGAAACTTTTGTCAAATATATTCAATTAATATAATACTCTTCATGTAGTGAAAGAGTTTACATGGAGAACTGATAAAAGGAAATGTTCTTTCTTTGATAATATACACTTAAATAACAAACATTAATTATATCCTGTTTTCCTATTCTTAAATGTTTCAGTCTATAACAAGTGAGTAGAGGAATATGTTAACTGACTGAGTAAACTATCACAAAACAGGAAAAACTGTTGATAACAATCCAAATTTAATTCAATAGATTAGCTGAAAGTTATGTGGCCCACTGTGCAAGTTAGTAGGCCATTTTTCATGCTCATACAGCAGCATCAGCGACAACAACAACAATCGCAGTCGCAGTCGTGGCTGAAGACATTCGACTGACTGCAGAAGAACGTGAAGAGACTGAAGACTGAAGACAGGCTCTTATGACCTTAGGGGCTGGCAAAAGGTGGTCTCGCTGATTGTTTACGTCTGCGCTACTCATAAAATTTCAATTAATCTGCGTGTCACTGGGCAAGAGCAGCAGCAGCAACAACAACAACACTAGTACACTTAGAGAAACGCAAGGGTAGCCAATAAACCTGACAGCTTAGTCTTAGTCTTAGTCGGGGTTTAAAAGAATCAAGACGAATGTTGCCAGCATAATTTCAGCCTATTCTGCAATATTATGTTTGACATACGTTTTTTCTCTCCGTGTAGTTGTAGGCCATGCTAAATGACAGCGCCTGCGTATTTAATGAAATGCGCAGATCCAACGACATCAGGTTGGGGCTCTGTATTAATAACGAGACTTTTCAGATTTGTCTCTGTTGCTCTTAACGTGAAATACCCGATAACGAATCTAGAGAGAAAACTCTCAGGCAGCTTCAAGCTCTCGATAGTTGTGCACAAATTAATCTTCTTCAAATTAGCATCTTGATTAGCCAATGAAATGTGTAACCCCATACCCCCATCACCGTCGAATGGCTATAGGGTAAGTCAACACACACACACACTCACACACACGCACATCAAATCAACTGATGATCATTGATCATTTTTGTTGTTGCTCTCTCTCTCTCCCTCTCTCTGTCTTACTCTCTCCTGCTCTCTTTCTCTTGCTTGCCTTGTTGCTGTTGATGTGATTACAATAATTAATCTTGCTCGAGATTATGTTTTTTTTTTTTTTTTCGCTTTTTGATTCTCCCAGCAGCAACTGTTGCCGATGTGTAGATCATTCCACGTTTGGGTTTTGCTCGGGCTTAGCTGCTGTTTGTTTGTTGATTTCTTTCTGTTTTGTTTTATTTCATTCGAAGGCGCCTGGCGTCAAATTAAGTGTTTGTGTCGCTTGCCATTAATCAAAACATATCACAAATTTCGATATGAAAAAGTGTTTTGTATTAAAGCCACAACTAACTACAACTTGTTCCATGTCGTGTTCGTTTCATCTGGGTGTGTGTTCAGTCTGCTTATACACATGTGTGAGTGTACACTGTCTCGAAGGGTATTTCAATTGGATCATGATATGTGTAACAGCAGATATTTATAGTGGAATGAATAAGATGTTATACATTGATATTTTATTGATATGAATCTTTACATGAATTTATTAAGATATTGTATGTATGTATGAACTGTATATGTAAAATCCATTGATGAAGAAATACTTGAATGACAATTGGATTTAAATGTCAAAATTCTTAAATCCTGAAGAATCTTGAAGACTAGAGAGCAAGAGCTAGAGAGCTTTGTTAGTACATTACGATCTCAATACTTTCTATCACTATATCAAAAGACTTTTATATGATTTCAATATATCAAGATTTCTCTAATATATGTATATATGAAATAGGAATATCATCTATGGCTATTAAACTTTGAGTACCTAAAAACTCTTTTGCTCCCATCAGAAGCAACTCTCACATAAAAGTTATTCTAAGCATTGCAGCTAAAAGGGTGTCAGAGCTTCGGTGCTTCACTAAAAGTTGTTCTGTCTTGTTTACATTTATTTGATGCCTTTTCCTGGTCTGAAAATGTCACCTGCTGTGCCAAACACCACACACATGTTGTGGCTGTTGTGGATGCTGTTGTTGCTGTTGTTGCATTTGTTGCAGTTGCACGCTTCCTGCTGCTGCTGCTGCTGCTGCTGCTGCAGTCACCTTGGCTGTTGTTGCTGTTGTTGGTCTGGCTTTTTGATGAATGATGAACAGGGTCTGAGAGCGAGTTGTCGTTTGCCTTCATTTGAATTTATATTCAGTTAACATGCAGCTGTCCATCTTCGACTATCTCTATGGCTATTCGGTAGCCGATGCGAGAAAGTGGCATTAATCAATTTGGTATTTTTCGGGTGGCAGCAAACGAAACGCATTGCAAATCAGCAGGAAAATTTATTAACTGCCTAATTGTAAGCAAATTTGACAGGCGGCTGGCTATGGCCATAAACCTGACTGCGATGGAGCCACACAAAAACTGTTTTACATGTGCGGCAACTTGTTTGCCGGCTTATCGGGCTAAAAATATCGTTGCTGCAACGGCAACAACAATGTCAGCATATTCAGCAATCAAGTGACAGCAGCTAAAGCCAATTATCTATAATAAAATACAGCAACAACAACAACAGCAGCAACAACAACAGCAACAACTATGCAACCCGTTTGCGACCAGTTGCTGTTTTCAACACTTTGCAACCAAAATGTGACACCTGCAATTGTTGCTGCTGCTGCCGTTGTTGTTGTTGCTGCTGCTGCAGTTAAAGCCAAATTAAAATTCACTTGCTCAGTTCAACACCTTGGTCAATTTAAGCTCATGACACGCGTGTGTGTCTGTCTGTGTTAAAAATAATTGCCTTAGCTGTTGATTTCCAGATATTTCAAATATTTCAATATGAACTATACAGAAATTAAATCTCAAATGATATAAATAATCGCAAAATGTGTTTAACAAGCAGTTTGTCATTCGTTTAATTTAAATTTAATTCATTATAAACCTATTACACTGCAATAGAAGCCTTGATATAGTTTTTGAACTGTCAGAAAATTAATATAATTATTTAATTGTGAATTTTTTATTATTTTCTCAATTGATTCTCAGAGCAACAGACGCATAAAGAATTCAGTTCTCGCAATGAATAATGCAAATATGAAACTTTTCATATTTTTATTTATTTTTTGTTTATAGTTATTTACAGCCAGAAATCGCTACGAAAAATACATTTCACTATTTGCAAGCAAGGCGCTCTCTAGCGGCAATAAAAGTAACTACGTAGCGAAGACATAAACCTAAGCAAAGAACACAACCTGCATAGAGTGGGACAAATATAAACACTCGCTCATTAAACAAACTGTGCAAAAGAGACAAAACGAGTAATTACACTGAGCGAAATTTTAGTTATAGTTGCTGGCAGACTAATAAAAAACCACTTTTTTGTCGTATTAAAAAATTTAATTTATTATGAGTTTAGAGTAATAAAATAAAATAATGCGTTAACATTTCAAAGTTATTTTTGTTATTTAAAATACGACTATTTATTTACACATAGTTACATATAACAAATTTAAGGCGTTTATTTCTTTAGTAAATACACATATAAATTTTACACTTAGAATTCGAATAAAAATAGAATTGAATAAATTTCACAATTGTTAAAATATTAAAAAAATACATATATATAAAAAAAAACAACGCCACATTATATGAAAAGCTTAATTAATAAATATGTCAAGTGAAGCTAAAGTTAAAAACTTACAGACTACCAAATATGAATATAAATAATGCTAGACATATCATCAGGTTCTTCTTCTTCTTCGTTTTTAGGAGCTTTAGCTTAAGTATAAAATATGAAAATGCTTGGAAGTTAGGCAAATTTTGGATGACTTCGGCGCAAATCCAAAAAGGATCTAATAAACTTACTTAGCTCAAATTATGGAAAACTTGTTTTTGTTGTTCGTTTGTTTGTTTGAAATGTTCTTTTATAAAAAATTGTTTGTTCTTTAACTAAATAGAAATGAAAATGGCTTACAAATTACCAAAAACAATTTCAATATTCTAGCTAAATTCATTTTGTATACGTGTGAAGCTTAATTTAAAATTTTTTGGAATTCTTTCTTTCTTTTTTTTGGTGCAGCTTAGCTTAAGAGTCACTTAGATTAGAAAGAGGCGAGAAGACAGTCGAGATGGAAAAGTTGAAGAATTGAAGAAGGGAAGTAAGGAAGAGAAGTTTTGGATAGAGTAGAAAGTAGTAGTAGTAGTAGTAGTAGTAGTAGTAGTAGAAGTAGTAGTAGCTGAGTGGGATGATGCTTAGACCTGTAATCGAAACACGTTTAGTAAGCCAATGTGTAAGAGCCTAAACTTATAAGCCAAGCGTTCAAAATGTAGTTCTACTTTTTGGCAACTGTCTTGCCCTTGCCCTTGCCCACCTGTGCCGGCGCTTGGGGCGCACCGCCGCCGCCGCCGCCCTCCTGCGAGCCGCTCTCCGCGTCCGAGTCCTTCAGAGAGCCGCCCTCCTCGTCGCCAACGAGCGCGCGATACTTTTTCGCAATCGCCTCCCAATCGGCGACATTCTCGATGCGATTCTGATTGGCAGCCGAGAAGCTGGCCTGTGAGCCCAAGGGTGACAAATGCACCTGGGACAGGGCCACGGAGTCTGAGAATTAAATAAATACAAGTTATCTATGTTTCTCCAAAAAAAAACAGACAGAGAGAAGGAGAGCAAAGTTGGAAGTTGAGAAAGAAATTTTGAGCTAGAGCGCGCCAATTGTAGAAAGAGCAAAGTTGAGATAGATAAAATACAGTTATAGTTATTTAAAGAGAGAGAGAGATAGATAGAGATAAAGGAAACCCGAGTGAGTTGACGGACAAACGCTTGTTGCTACAAAACTCTTGCACTTTACCAACGTTGAGCGTGGAGAGAGGTTCACTCTCTTTTGTATGTCACGAAGGGGGGAAAAGGGGGTCACTCACTCGTAAGGTAACGATACATACATTGCTCACCTTTCTTGATCTTCGATAGCCACTTGGCGCCGGCTTTGGTGCGTGGACTGGCCTGCCGTATGCCCATCATCTGTACCAGACTTGGACGCTTCTTTTTCTTCATGCGTGCCTGTGGCGTGATTGGGCGTTTGATTGGGTCAAGGCGCATTTGAGAGGGGAAGAGACGCGGGACATGACAATCAAACAGAACATACAGAGACAAGAGACACAACAACACACATTGATTAAACATTAAAAGCAGCCAGAGCCAGAACGAAACGAAAGATAGAAAAATAATATTGATAAAAGTGTGACCAAGTGCGCGAAACACGATTAACACAGGGTGGTGCAGCTACATACAGGGTGCAGTTGTTACAGGCAACACACTTAAAGCATTTGTAGACACACAATCATTGACACATTTGTTTCATTTGTAAACCAAAATTTGCAGTTGTTGCCAAATTGCTTTAAATGGTTTTGAGGAAAAGGTCAGCAACTACGCGAGTTCTGATCGATGCACAGTCTGATTTTTACAGTTTTACAGAGTTCGTTTTTATCAGTTTGTAGTTTAGTTGAGTTGTTTTTATTTTTCTTATCTCGAACATTTGATATTTTACCTTGACCTTCTCGACGATCCATATAAACCAGGTGGTAACTAAATTAAGCGGCGATGGCGCTGTAGTGGTGCGATGCATATTGCGTATAAGCTTGGATAGGCCAAATTTCCATTCGATGTCGGATTGTGCCTAGTATTTCATAGGTTTTTCGCATTGAATGATCAGTATGATGTTGATGAGAGATGATTCAAATATAAATACATAAAATAGAACAAGAACACGATTTAACACAAATGAGTTTCATGACTTTGTTCAAGCATTCACAATTTCAGTTCTAATACATATTTATTAATATTTATCTTAAGCGCTGCAACTGAGAAATTTCAATAAAAGAAATATACAAATGTAGACGTTGATTTTGCTTAACAATTTCCACTAGGAGCGCATCTATCGCACCTCTGTAAATCGCCCCATTCCAGGTATCTGATTGATACTGTTCGAGAAATTGGTATGCAAAATCTGACGCATTTATTGGTATATTTTGGATATACATACATATATTTAGAGACTTAAACATGGACATAGACATAGACACAGAAACATGCAGCAGTTATTAGTTGTAAAGCATGCAGTTGCCAACACTGGCCGCGCGTATTGCTCAACACTAGTCACAAGAAGCTACTTTCGCTAGGCGCTTAACTAAGTCTAAAGCTATAAAACACAGACGAAATTTTTGTTGTTTTTTTTTTTTGTTTAGCACAATCTAATTGTAATCTAATCTATAAGCCAGGGTGTTTTATCTGTGCAACACAATTTGTTCTTGCGAACGGAGATTGTATCCCACAGATAGCTATTAATTTTGTATCTCGAAAAAACCTGGAAGATGCAAGTCTGGGCAGTTGATGGATCTACAAAAGTTGCCACAGTTAATGCTAAAAATATTTGGGAATATATTTTGTTTTACGGTTATCTTATAATATGTCATAAATGTAGATATGTATATGCTAAAAACTGGCTTTGGTATAGGCAGGAGTAACGATGTGAAGTACTGTAAGTTGCTGTGGATCGTTGTTTCTAGTATACAGTTCTCATAGATATAACTGGGGATCATATAAGGTTAATGTTCTTTACTTGGTTTTTGTTTTGCTAAATTAGAAATCCTTAACTTCTGTTTCTATCACTTTTTGTAAGCTTCTTTCGTGTTGATCAGTTGATTTTTGCCTTTTTAATTGAATTGGACTTTTATGCCTTCTAACATATAGTAAACTTGCGTAATTCCAATGTTTTTTTCTCCCTCCTGTCTTTACTTCTCACATCGTTTCTTTCTTGTGGAACTGATTTCTTATTGCTGATAGATTTTCACTTCTATCTATCTTCTTCTTGCTTCTCTCTATATATCACCATATTAATTTCTACCCACCATAGATATAATATTACTAATTTTTATAAACTAAATACTCTCGTTGTAAGCTGAAAAAGACTTGAAAATTAGTTAAATATTATCATAGCTTAAATTGTATATTAATATATTTTTAATATTATATTAAGTAGCATAAGAAAATAGCATTAAAGAATAAAGGAGAATTTTCTTTTGTTTATCAAGCGCCATTAGCAATACTACCTGAATTCTTTGATAGGTGTCTGACATCATAGCAATCAGCAGGTTAATGAGTACAACCACCGATACCAACATGTATATGCCAAAGACAATTTTGAACAGATACTCAACCCAATACGGTTGAGTGGGCGTGGCTAAATTTTTGATTTTATCAACTTGCGTTTGCTCCGTCGTCGTCTGGCCAAACACGGCGAAGAACAGTAACTCGAATGAGTTAATCGGATGCATGCGCACTGTGTCGTGTCGTATATTTCCGTATTCCGTATTCGTATTCGTCGTATTCGTATTCGTATTCGTATTCCAAATTCCGATTTCATTTCACATTACACATTTCACATTTGACAGATAGCAACCCGACAGCCCCAACGCAGCCCATACCGAACCATTAAATATCAATTTCCGAATTACATTCCACCCCCATTTTGATATGTCCACGGACACCACACAGCGTTGACATTTGTTTTGAAAAATAAAAAGATAACGGACGCCCATTGGAGATTGTGGTTGGTCAATTGGCCAAATCGTGTTTCGATTCGATTTGGCCCCATCGAACAACCCCCAACAACAGCAACAGCAACAGGAAACGAGCGCCAATTGCGGTTAACGGGGTTGTTCACACAGCATTTAAATGAAAATAATATCAAATTTACATATGTATATAATTATATATTGTAATTGAAATCATAAGTATTGATAAGAGGGAAGAGAGAGAGAGAGAGAAAGAGGGGGAAGAGAGAGTGTTTGCGATTAGTGAAGATTGTCAATACAAACCTGTATGCGTTGATAAGTATCCGACATCATGGCAATTAGCAGGTTAATGAGTACAACCACAGACACTAACAAATAGATGCCAAAGACAAATTTGAACAGCACCTCGGTCCACTCGGGACGCAGATGTCGCATGGGATTGATGTCCACGGTGGTCGTTTGTCCGAACACAGCGAAGAACAGACGCTCGAAAGCCAGAAATGGTGTCATGGGTCCTAACAACGTCCAAAGAATTTTTGGTTTGTCTTTCTTTCCATATGCTTATATAGATCTTTTAACATAGTACACAACACGAGCTAACTGTGAGGCGGAATTTGTGGGCGTATGCTGCATATTGTTAGATTTGTTTGATTGATTGAGATTGACATTGATATTGGCACAGGCGTGTGTGTAAGAATTCTTACGAATTTTCATGTATTTTGTTTATTATTGGTGGCTAAAAGCAGCAAAACAACAACAGCAACACGTCAGGCATTCGATTGTTTCAAGTAACTAATTATCGGTTCAACACACATACGACAGCATCGATAATTATCGATATCTCGTGTCGGGGTTTTCTTCATATGATTCGTTTCGCCGTTTTGTGCACAATTAATTTGGTTTAAGTTGTTCGATTTTTTCGTGTTTGCCAAGCGGCAGCAGCACAAGCTTTAAGCCCAGAAAATATCTTGATTGAATTTCAACATCGATTTAAATAGAGTATATATATTTTGTGTTTATTTTTGGCGACTTTTGCAAAACATCAACATGCAATATTGAATTATTTATTTTATTTTGATTTATTTTGTACACGTTGCGCAAATGTGGAAAATGCATTGAAAAAAATTCGAAAAATAAAAAAAAAAAAATTATATAGCAGTAAAAATAAGTTAAGATTTAATAATAATTTGAAATTTAAATCAATGACTCGGAAATATATATAACTATCTTCCATTACTCCTAAGAGAATCATTTGTAATATCATCAATCAGATCTGCTCTACACATTTGTATTTCTGTAAATTATCATTGAAACTTTACATATTTTTATTCGAAACTAATTTTGTACTAAATCTTCAGATATTATTTTACAAAAAAAATTAGAAAAATGTCTAAAACATAAAAAAATATTGTTGTAATATTTATTTGATTCATTAAAAATCTTTATGAAACTTAAAGGGCTTCCATATGTCCCTTATATTAAAAGAAACAATATTATATCAAGCCGATTTACAATTACATTTTTTACCTAATATTTACTTTCTTCAATTTTAATATAAGACAATGGTTTCCAAGCCCCAAATAATTATTTAAACTACAAAAAAATTAAATTAAAGAATAAAAAGAATATGCATGCTATAGAAATCTAGTTTTAAATAAAGCAACTGAAGCATTTATAATTACAAAAGATAGACAAAACAAAATTTTGTTAGTAATATAATAATGTAGCAGATGATACCTATAAAACATTGATTGCTCCACAACATCGAGAATGCACAAAGTATATATATAAATATATTATATATATATATGTAGAACGGAATCCGTTGACCATGACGAACGAAAACATGCCTCAAAACGAAAGGAACTTAAAGAGAGCAAGAACAAGGCTAACATCGGGTATATAAGTATTATGTGTGGGAATTTGCAGCGATTGCTTTTTCCATTACAACTGGAAAATAAGATAAATATGACAATAAAAAACTTTTACACACAACATTGAAGGCAAGAGGAACTGCGGACGGCTGGCCCAAAATAATGCTAGGACCGCCGACCTGCGAATAAGTTGAGTGAACGAGTATATAGTAAGATATATATATGAGACAGATAGAGCCCACATATGGTATGGATATATGGATATGAGGGGCCCATGCAAGTAGAGACTGAAGGGAACTTACGATCATCTTTGTGTTTGCGTCGGAATTCGCTGAAGCGACTATCGACATAACTCTCCACGGGCGGAGGTCGTGGAGTGGGCATATCATCTGACATTAAACAGCGTGGTAAACAGAGAAAGACATTTATTAGTTGTAATTGTGGGAAGTTAGGCTGGGGTTTCGATATAGCACAAAGGGGTCGGGGCAGGGTGGGTGGTTGGGTATATTTTTTGAACACATGACGACATCAAAGAGGATTGGTTCAGTTTGATTTGTTGTACAGCATGCAAATAGTTGTTGTATTTTGTGGTTGTAGTTGTATTTCATAGGTGAACATTGAGCACACAGTTTCATTCAAAGGCAGATACAGATACTTATCAAGACACATTGAACTTTAATAATAATAATAATAATAATTCAGGAAAAACCAAAAAGGATGTTGCGAAAACATTCCAAACTTAAAATATAAACTGAAAAGTTTCTTTTCTTTTTTTGGAAAATAATTCAAAATTTAAGCAAAAAGCAAACGTTTGGACTTACCGTCACTGAAGTAGCCCCGATTTCGATTCTTCTTCTCGAAACTGCGCAGATCCTCGGGCGTAAAATTGGCAAATGATTGATTCAGCGCCACGATATGCATGGAAAAGCCAAACACAAAGATAGCGAGCACGGCGAGAAACCGCGCCAGATCCTTAAGCAGATCGCCAATAATAATGGCCCAAGGCCCGAATAAATGATGGAAGGATAGAAAGTCCAGGATCTGTACGCAGGCCAGGAGAAAAGCCAAGGCGAAGCATTGATTACGGCAATAGACCAATGTCGGCCAATACTCCTTAGAGACGAACAGAAAGGCGACCACGTGTACGCCCACGCCGGCCATGCCCAGCAGCAGGACGAGTACCTTGATTGATCCCAATCCCGATTTGTCCGAGGGATTCGTCAACTCGAACAAAAGTAGACCGCTCAACCAAATGAGCAAGCCTATTTCGTACCAGTAGGGGACCAGACTCAGACGCAGCACCGGATAGATGGGCGTTATGCCCACAATGCTCAGGTGTGTCATGAGGTATATGTGCGAGGTGAGGTAGGACATGAACTTGATGATCGGCACCTTGTTGAACTTGTGCCCCATCGGGAATGTGAAGCCAATCCATACAGGCGGGCAAACGATAAACGCAACCAGCAGCAACATTATCTTCCATGACGCCCATGTTAATGAGCCGTGCCACAGTTCCTAGAGCAGGAGTCAGAAATCAATTCTAGATTTAATGTGCCCCAAGGGACTCGAGTTAGATTGATTAACACACTTGCAGATATCGCTGGACCACCGTATGAGCAATGACTTCCTTTTGCTCGTTCTCGATCAGCACGTCGAGAAACTCAATGTTCCGTTTGTCCGTGGCCTGGAGGATCTTCCCCGCGGAATCCGAGCCGGCTGCCAAGGCTAGAAGTTCCGTGGCCATAGCCTCGCACTGTTTGCCAGCTGCTACCAGATCCTTGGCGCGCTCCTTCTCCTGCAGTGGCACAAAATATAAGAGATTAGATGGGATCTCTTAGGATAGTTTCGCTGAGCAACGTACCTTAGTCGAGAGTGTGATGTAAATGTTGGATAGTTTGGCTGCCGTATCCACGGGCGCTGGTGAGACCAGCACAAACTCTTGTATTGGCTTGTTATTGTTGTTCTTGGACACGACCATCAGATTGTAGACAAACCGCTTGTCCTCCATCAGACCGTATGTATCGTGCTCCTTGTTCATCAGATAGCGCAACACCTCGTTGTGACCCTCGGATGCAGCAAACCAAATAGCCGCACAGCCATAGTTCGTCTCGGACTTGGGCGAGGCGCCCGCCTCGCACAGCAGCTTCACCACATCCAAGTGGCCGGCTTTGGCAGCACAATGCAGTGGCGTCCAACCGTTGCGATCGGTTGCATTTATCTCAGCGCCCTGGCCGAGCAGGATCTCCACCATCTGGAAATGGCCATGCATGGCCGCGATATGCAGACCAGTGCGACCATTGCGATCCGTGGATTGCAGGAGCTCCGCCGACCGACTCAGAAGCAAACCAACCACTGACATGTGTCCACCGAAGCAAGCCAAATGGAGCGGATTGTAGCCCTAAGAAAAATGGTTGGATTAGTAAACGGAATGATTTGGGTAGTAAGGCATATGGTCTAGACTCTAGACTGCATGGAATATCTGTAGGGAAAAGTGATTTCAATCAGGCTTACGTTCTCTACGGTAGCTGCATCCACTTGTACGCCCGCCGAGTTCAGCAGCAATCGCACCACATTCTCATTGCCCGAAAAGGCAGCCAGGTGCAGTGGCGTCATGCCCGACTCCGTGCCCAGTTCCCCGAAGAGGCTCTGGCCCGTGGGTGTTTCCGACTTGACCGTAGCCGGCACGCTGGTCAGCAGTTCACGGACAGTGTCCGCCTGGCCGTAGTAGGCGGCGACGTGCAGGGGAGTTAGACCAAGTTTTTTGCTGTTGATGCGCAGCGAATTGGTGCTCTTCAGCACATCCAGGACTTGGCCATGCCCGTTCTGGGCGGCCAAGTGGACGGCCGTGAAGCCGGCCTTGTTTTCCTCGGTGCAGGAGGCGCCGGCGCGCACTAAAGCTTTCACCACATCCGCGTGTCCGCCCTCGGCGGCCAGTTGTAGAGGCGTGGCATCGGTCAATTTATTTCTAGCTGATATCACGCCGGACCGATCGAACTTCATGAGCTCCTCGATCACCTTGACGGATCCCTGCATGGCAGCAATGTGGGCACAAGTGTTGCCATCCTTGCTGGTGGCATTCACCAGGGAGGGATGCTGCTGCAGGAACAGTTTGGCCACTTCAGAGTAGTTGTTCTGTGCGGCGACATGAATGGGCTTCTGGCCCAGATCATCAGTCGCATCGATGTTGGCGCCCAGCTCCAGCAGCAGCTGGCACACCTCCATTTGTCCGCTGGCCGCCGCCAAGTGCAGCGGCGTCTGTTTGCGCAGCGTCAATATGTCAATCACCGCATTGTGATCCTTGATGAGGAACTTCACCAGATGCGTAAATCCGTTCATCGCCGCCAAATGCAGGGCGGTGCGTCCCACGCGCGACTTGGAGTTGATGAAGGCCTTGTTCGTCAGTAGCGCATCGCACACGTGCAGATAGCCCCGCTCCGCGGCCAGATGAAGCGCCGATCGTCCCTCTGTGTCGAAGACATCGACTCTCGCATGATTCGCTAAAAGGTTATTGACCAGCTCCATGTGCCCCCGATGACAGGCAATCAGGAGCGGCGTCCAGCCGATCGACGACTGCCGATTCATGGCCTTCTGTATGTCCGTGGGATTCATGTGCGAGATCATCTCCATCAGCACATCATTGTTGCCCGCGACGGCGCAATAGTGGAAGGCCGTCTCCAGCGCGGTCTTCGTCTGCAGCGTCACATCGGCGCCGTTCTCGAGCAGCATGCGCACGATTTGCTTATCGGATTCAGGTATTTTCACCTCCTCCTTGGTAATTTGGCAAGTATAATGGAGCGCCGTGGCGCCGTCATCGTTCACAGAATTAATGTACGTGGTGGCCTTGTCCGGGCCGTGTTTCTCCTTCACGGTCTCAATGAGATGACGCACAATTTCCGGATGACACGACCGACATGCCATATGCAAAGGTGTTTCACCAGTCTGCAAAGGGAAAGGAAAAGGAATGATTGAATGGTTGTAACTGAATCTACTGCCATTAGATTTACACACATTCGATTTGTATAGCGGATCGCCTCCATCTTCTAGCAGCTGCATCATCGTCGCCAGATTTCCATGGCGCGCTGCCACATGCACCGGCGTCAAGCAGTCATCGGTCGTCAGATTCGGACTCGCTCCGGACTTTAGCAGCATCAGCGCGCAACGATCGCCGTCCTTGACTCGCGCCGCAATATGCAGCGGGGTTTCCCGCAGCTTACCCCCACGCACATGCACATCGGCGCCAAAGCCGAGCAGGGTTTCCACAACAGCTGGCTTGGCGGACTCCACGGCTATATGCAGTGCCGTATAGTTGTCCTGGAAAAGATGCAGGAGAATATGATATAAGGAGAATATGAAGAGCAGGAATTAAAAGTAGTAATGCGCTCGACTAGACCTAGAGAGGACTTCTCTGTTTGTCTACTCACGTTGGTTGTAACATCCACTTTCTCGCCTTTCTGCAGCAGGGTATTGATGATGCCAGTGTGACCGTAGGCGGCGGCAGTGTGTATGCTGCGGGCGCCATCCTTGTTGGGCATGTGCAGATAGACGCCCTTCTTGAAGAGCATCGTGGCGCACTCAGCATGGCCATTGAGTGATGCGATGTGCATCAGTGTGCTGCCATCCTTGGTGCGCTCGAAGATGCTCGCCTTGAATTTGTCCGCCAGGATCTCAATGACGTGTGCGTGTCCATTCTCGGCGGCCAAATGCATGGGTGTGCGGTCTGCGCGAAGGAGGAGGAAGAGGAAACAAGTTAAAAGAAATAAGAAAAATAATTGACGAATAGGTTTTCACGTGCTGTTGACTCACCTTGATTGTCCGCAATGGAGGCGGATGCACGCACCCCGTAAAAGTACTTGAGTAACGCTTCGTCGCCCTCCGCGGCGGCAATGTGCAGCGGCGTTTGCCCTTCCCCGTTCTGGGTGTCCACATTGGTGCCGTAGTCCACCAGAATGCGGACCATATCGACGTCCCGCCGTCTGGCGGCCAAATGCAAGGCCGTGTCTCCATTGGCCGTCGTTGCCTAAAATCGAAAAGAAAAATCCACACTTCAGGCTTAAGAAATTGCAACTCCAAATCGGGCAGCGGCGATTACCATCGCCTTTTGGTTTATTTTTGAATATGCAAATCGAGTTAGGCCCGTAACAAGGTTAACTCCTTGGACTACACACACACACACATACACACACAGTATTAGCTGGCCTGTTCGATGTGTTTTAACTGCGTTTTCGCAACACTTCTGACCCACTTTGTTAGCCGGCTGATTGCGTGCCAAGCGTTTTTGGCCCAAAGTCAACTAACTCGAACTTTAACTTTAACCCCTTTTTTGGTTAATTTCATCAACACGCACTGCTCTTGACTCTACACCTGTATCGTGCTCTGTGTGTGTGTGTGTGTGAGTGTGTCTGCCGTGCAAATTGAAAACAACACTAAAAACTTTACGCCAATGTCACATTTTGCACTGTTGCATTCTCACTCCCTGTCCCTCTCTTTCTCACTTTTCGCATTGCGTGCGCTGTTGCCGCTTTTCACTTGTGCGTAGCGTTGCCATATCGCCTAGGCATTTGCATTTCTCTTATAACTTGGTCAAGTTTTGACAGTTGAAACTTGTTTGATTCCTGCATTTTGATAATATTCTTGATTTGTGACCCTGCTGAGGGTATTTGCATACCATCTACAAAAAAAAAAGCCTTTCAAGTTGATTAGCAAATCTCTTTCACGCATCGCAAAATTTGAATTTATGCATTTTGCATGTGTCTAAAATCTGAAATGTAGGTTAGGCACTTAATGTATATTAGATGTCATGAATGAAAATATTATCAGAGGTTGAAATGATTTGTGAGCTTGGACAGGATATAGCAAAGTTAAATGAAGTATACCCTAAGTTTAAATTCGACTAAGACATTCAATTGACTCAGCTGCAAACCTATTGCTCCTTTATATTGTCTTAGTGAAGGAGCTTTTAGCTCCTTTAATTTGCTTTCAATGCCAACTGAATTTTTTTCCGCTTTCTACTTACGTATTCACAAAATGCTCTACTCACGCAGTGCGTTAGCATTTCGTCCTTCCATTTTTATACCCTGAACCCATTGAGAATGGGAATTCAGGGTATAATGGTTTTGTTGACATGTATGTAACAGAAGGAGGCAGAAGGAGGCGTGGCAGAACCCACAAAATATATATATTTTTGATCAGGGCGACAAGTTGAGTCGATTGAGCACTATTCCTCTGCCTATTTCTTCCAAGTATTCCCTCTACGTAATTCCTCTACGTAATTTCCTTTACGTAATTCCTCTACGTAGTTCCTCTACGTTTTTAATGCTTATAATTCACACGCTCTACTTCACTTTCTTGCGCTGACCTCCACCACGCCTGGACCACTGAAGACTGACTGAAGAAATGCTGCAGCTGCTGCCCTTTATATAGGGCCACTTTTACACACGTACTGTCTCTCCCAAATGTTGAGCCCTACGGCAGGCAGAGCTCGTTGCAATCGAGCTTCAAGTGAGCAATGGGAACGCTCTCTGCTGCTGTGAGCATTCTAGCTTCGTTTTACCTAAATACAAATACCAAATGAGAACTGCTACATACATTCTTCTCTCCTTGTCTATTTCTATTTTTGTGAATTAATAATATAGTATATACAAATATTTTCCTTAACTCTAACCATCTCTCTGCTTATATTTATTTTTGTTGTATTTACTATTTATTTATATTTTATGGTCATCATTCCACTCGCTGTAGTTTCAGCTTCTGTTCTCTTATCTCTGCAGTCTACTCTTTCTATTGTTACTATTTACACACATACATATATGGAATATTTGTATTATTCCTATGGGCACCCTTACCCTTTTATTTTATCTCTGCTGTATATTTTAGCTATAACAAATACCAACCATTATGATTCGTTCTACTCACCTTTAGTTGCTCTGCCGTTTGTGCGGCTAGAAGCTCTCTGCACATGGACTGGTTGCCCGACTCCACAGCCAGCAGCAATGGGATTTTGCCACGCTATAAAGATAGATAGATACTCATATAGCTTAAATTGGTAACATAATTAGGGCTACACCCACACTCACACACAAACACACTCACACACACACAACATAAATAACCAATTAGCCAATTCATGCCTCAAGTGTTAACGGCTGCATGTTTTTGCCTATTTTTAGCCAAGTTCGCAACTTTTCGCGCGAACTTTGAACTGGCAAAGGCGCATGAGAGAGTCCCGCTTAACACTTCCTACTCAGCTCCTCCCTCAGCCCCTAGACCTCACCCCAGCCGTCCCAGCTCACCCTCTCAGCTGGCAAGTAAATCAAGTTGTAGTAGAGCAACTTGTGACCCCCTTTTTCAGTTGTTTTCGGAGCTGCACCCGCCTACCCCTTCCTTTATGTGTTTGTTGTTGGCAACGAGTTGAGCGCCCTCATCGATGAAGTATATAGCCCCTCTCTCTCTCTCTCTCACTCTCTCTCTCCAGCTCTGTCTATACATATACACAGATATCTGCTATATAGGAAGCGTAGCCCCGCATAGACGCGGCAAATGTGCGTGCCGATGTCATTGCTAGTCGAGCTGAAAAACTATTCAACTATTTGTGGATGTATCGAAATGGGAAATGGAAAACTGGGAAGTGGTAAGAAGCTATCAGCCTACCTAAATAGTTTATCCAGCTAATTTCGTCTGACAGCGCCATTAACTGTGGGCGAGCGACTGTAGATGCCGGCCTGGGCCTGACTCTAATTGATTTAAATCAAGTTGCCGAATCGCAAAAGTCTTTTGTCTAGACCATCAATCGACGCGACTCGGCGATACAATAGAGGAGAGAAGAGGCTAAAACTAAATTTATGCACTAGTCGCGTCGCGTGCGTTGCCCAAATATCGGACTGAATTTGCACTCATGCACGTGATGCGACAAATAGTTCCGCATTTAAGCTGATGCCCTGCGGGCTCACCTGGCCTCACTTGGTTTCTCGGCTCTCAAGACAGTTCAATGCAAGTTAATCGTTGAGCAAGTGAGGGTGTAGCAGGAGTTGGGGATACCCTAGGAGATCAAAGCATATTGGCATATGCGTTCTATTGTTTTCTTTAGTCACATTGAAGCTTTAGGGGGGAGTTACTTAAGTAACTTTTGTTGACAACTGAACGATGGTATTTGAAATTCTTTGAGCTTAGAGGGAATAGACACAGAGAATCTCTCAATTTTGAATATTAGAAATTAGGTTATTCAAAGTAAGTTACCTTATAATATATGAGCTACAAAACTTACATACATAGTTCGTATTCTGTATGTAGTACAGAAATATATGTACATATATGTATGTACATAATAAATCCTATCTTATTTTGCCTATGAAATACTTTAGCAAAACTTTAATATACCCTGTCTGAAACATGTTCATTAGCTACAGGGTATTTAAAGTGTTGTTATGATGCTTTTGGGGTTTTACTTTGATTTTTTTCGCTTTTCAGTACTTTACTTTGATTCATAGTTTTTTCCTTTTCGCTCCGCACTGCATTTGCTTTGCTTTAGGCATATTTTGTGTATTGATTTTTCGCAATTTGTTTGCTTTAGATGTGGTTGTTGTTATTTTCCATTTGTTTTTGTTTCAACTTTCTTTTTTTTCTTTTATTAAACTTTTGTTTACGTTGGCACCGCCTGGCACCTGCCTGGCTTTGAGTGTACTTCACTTAATGTCGACTGCCAGCAGCTCATAACTTGGCCAGTTAGAAGCTCTGCACACAACACTTGTGGCTCTTGGCAAACACAGACACACACACACACACATAGACTTATATATATACTTACGCCGTCTGCTTTAACGCGTATGTCCTTGCCAGCGGCTGCTAGAAGAGCTCGGAGGATATTTGTGGCTGTGCCCGTCTGACGACTGGACACCAAATGCACCGCAGTTTGTGAACGCGACTGCAAAGAGAAATTAATGGAAGAGTAGTTAATAATCTTATAGGCGCAATAAATATCCGAATAGAAGCGTAAACGTGGAGTCTATGTGCACTCCATACTCCACACTCCACTCCCTGTGACTGGCACGCACCTGGGCAGCACTTAATGATCTGTTTTATGTGTCGCCTAGAAGTAGGCAATAGATATTTTATGCCAACGCCCCCGGGAGTATCCCAAAAAAGCGAGAAAAAACTATTCACTTCAAAATCCCAGCTGCAACTGAATGGAGGAGCGCTCAGGTTTTTGGTTTATAAGCCCATTTCGTGTCACTTGACGGTATTTTTTTATTCATTTCTCTTTTTTGTTAGCACCGTCTCATATCACAGATTGACAGCAACAGCGCTTTATAAACTTCCTGCTCTCCTCTGACACTGACAGCTCCAACACAATGGAGACCCGGAGTGGGGGTAAGTGTTAGAGTTGGCATTAGCCACGCACACGGCTGGCACCCACTTCAGGCAGTAGTTGGCTGTTGCTAAAACAAAAGCTAACATCTGCTTTGCATGTGTGTGTGGGAGAGAGAGCGCAAGAGTATGTGTGCGCTATAGCTATCTGCCTCTGCGTAGTGCCTTGCCTCTCTTTCTAAGTGCTCTACTGATAAACATCAGTAATTTGGGCTATAAGGCGCCTTGCCACGCCCCATCATTCACTCATTGCGGCAAAAAACGAAATTAAAATGTTGAAAAAATATGGTTAGCTTCAGAATGGCTGACTGGCAAATACCCTGCAGAGTTCCTATCAATGAATCTAGAACTTACAGAATTAAATAAATATAAGAAAAGACTTGGAAATCTCCCTGGACACTGGTGTAGAAATATATATTTATTATATCTACAAAAATGCAATTTATTCACAAATCTGTTCACGTTGCACATATTCCCATCTTTTATAAGACCTACGCCTTAACTTAGCATTAGCAGAAATTAGATGGTGCTTGGTAACCGCAGTTTGTTTACCTAAGAGCGACTGGCCCTGGCTGTTGGCTGTTAGCTGTTAGCTGGCTTTTAAATTAGGGTCCCTGTAGCTCGACATTAGCCAAAGTCTTAACCTTGTCGCCACTAATTGGCCCCTAAGCCCCTAACGTGCCAAAGTCACATGCAACATGCGGCAACATCTTAGGCGCTGACCTTTGCACATTGAAAAAAATGCGTTTAATGGATTTTAAAATGGTAGAAAAAAGGAAAAGAAAGAGAACTTAATAGAGCTCTTAGTCATATATTTATAGATATAGATATAGATATAGATATAGATATAGATATAGATATAGATATAGATATAGATATAGATATAGATATAGATATAGATATAGATATAGATATAGATATAGATATAGATATAGATATAGATATAGATATAGATATAGATATAGATATAGATATAGATATAGATATAGATATAGATATAGATATAGATATAGATATAGATATAGATATAGATATAGATATAGATATAGATATAGATATAGATATAGATATAGATATAGATATAGATATAGATATAGATATAGATATAGATATAGATATAGATATAGATATAGATATAGATATAGATATAGATATAGATATAGATATAGATATAGATATAGATATAGATATAGATATAGATATAGATATAGATATAGATATAGATATAGATATAGATATAGATATAGATATAGATATAGATATAGATATAGATATAGATATAGATATAGATATAGATATAGATATAGATATAGATATAGATATAGATATAGATATAGATATAGATATAGATATAGATATAGATATAGATATAGATATAGATATAGATATAGATATAGATATAGATATAGATATAGATATAGATATAGATATAGATATAGATATAGATATAGATATAGATATAGATATAGATATAGATATAGATATAGATATAGATATAGATATAGATATAGATATAGATATAGATATAGATATAGATATAGATATAGATATAGATATAGATATAGATATAGATATAGATATAGATATAGATATAGATATAGATATAGATATAGATATAGATATAGATATAGATATAGATATAGATATAGATATAGATATAGATATAGATATAGATATAGATATAGATATAGATATAGATATAGATATAGATATAGATATAGATATAGATATAGATATAGATATAGATATAGATATAGATATAGATATAGATATAGATATAGATATAGATATAGATATAGATATAGATATAGATATAGATATAGATATAGATATAGATATAGATATAGATATAGATATAGATATAGATATAAATTCATTTGGGCATACTTACGCCACCTGTGGAGAAGGGATCGACGCCTCGTTTGTTCAGCAACAGCTTGACGACATCCTCACGCGAATACATCGCCGCAATATGCAGCACGTTGTAATTATCCTGTAAGACAAATTAAAAATCAGAGAGAGTGAGAGGTGGCATGAGAAGGAGCAGGCAATAGTGAGTGGGTTAGACCTTAAATCAATTGCTAAAAATCATTCGAGTGTGTAAAGTAGCACAGGTCAGCAGCAGCAGCTGCTTGAATGGGTCAAAGTCAGTCGATTTCCAAAAGCTACCCCCTGTTAGCTGTTAGCTGCCCCCTCCAGCCAATCCCCGACCATGCACTTCTGGCACTTTTCATGGCCTGGCCAAGAGGTGCGGCTGATTGGCTTGGCTTTTGTTTTTGTGGTTGTTGTTGGTTCACCTTGCAACACAATCTTTGCATGTGGACTTTCGCTTTTGGCCATTTCTTAATGGTCGTTAGGTCTGTGCCACACATGCAACAACTGCATCAGAGCCAAGAGCGAAGCCAGAGCCAGAACCCAAATTCCGACTTACCTCATGACCCAGCAATGAAAATTATTTAAAGATAACGACGTAGCCCAAATTGTGATTGCCTTAGCCATTTGGCGACACGTTCCCAGTGACCCAGGGTCCGAACGGAGGTGGAGCACAGCTAGTTCGTTACATTACCATATAGCGTCTTATGTAATAAGCCATAACGCAATATGTTACACATACGCCGCATGGCACAACGGCGGATTTACTTATTTTATAACTTGACCCGTGGACATTTCTTTTACTTATGCTTTTATTTTTGTTGCTTTTTGGTGCGCCCAGTAAACGGAAGTGAGTCGAGCTTTTTATAGGCTCCTTGTTATATGCATTAGTGGCTTTAATGCGCTGTCATGGGGTGCGCAATGTGGAGCAGTTATATAACCGTCTATTTAAGCTAAACTTATTTTCTTTAGCTCAGGCTTGATTTAATATTCAATATATGCAAATTAGGTGTGTATAAATATCTAAGCTGGGAAGAAAGTATTTATATGCACAAAAATTTAGTTTGATATGAAATATGAACAAGTTTTTTTAAGTAGAGGTAATCATAATGGAATTCTAATTGGAATTTGTAATTGAAAATAAATAATTCTATAATATTTCATAAGTTCTATTTCTTAATTTAATTTTGTTCTCAGAATTCAAAAAGAAGTCAAGTAATATAGCCCAACCCATAGCTCTTTTTTTGGCATTCTCTTATCTGCCAGGCGTATACGTAATTCATGTCAGGGCGTCTCTATTTGCAACCTCTCAGTTTTAGCACCTATTGCCGTTCGTTGCCTTTGCTAATTTACATAGAACGCAGGGCGGACATAGGCGAAAAACCGCAAGTCGAAGTCTTTGACACATGTCCCGGTTGAAAGACATTGGGTACAGCCCAGTTTTAGCCAGGCTTGTGGGGCTTGTAGCGGTGCTCGTAAAGTCGGGAAAGTGTACAAACAGTGGCCTGCAAAAGTAAACGTCAGACAGATAATATTTCACGCGCCTGTTTTGCATAGTTTTTTAACTCCAAATAAGTCGAGTCAAGTGTGTGTGTGTGTGTGTTGTTATTGTTTTTTGTGGCGTGGCGGAACGAAAGCAAAAACCGGAAATACAACAAAAACGGAAGCGCAAATTTTCCAGCACATTTTTGCGGCTCGCTTTGGGAAGCTCTTAGAGCACGAGTTGAGCAAGAGGGGTGGAAGAGCAGTTTGCCCGTAAGACGACCCAGTTTCGGTTTGTTTGTAAACCTTGCGGCGAGCAACAAAGTATGCTACAATGTCTTAAGCCCAATATGAAGTCATTTACACACACTCACACACTCACACACGCACACACACACACGCCCTGACAGAGAAGACACTTAAAAGAATGAAATTATAAAATGAAAAAATTCCTAAATTATATTGCTGGCTGATGTCAGCTCAGTTAGTTGGCTTTGCCCACATTTTTTTTGGTAGTTCTGCTAGCATTTAATTTAATTAATTAATTTTGACTTAATACGAGTACCACACTCTCACTCACACACACACAGTGAGCGAGAGATGTGCGTGTGCTCACGCACAACATTTGACAAATTGAGTCTGAGCCCAGTTAATTGCTTAATGTAAAAATTGCACGCTGTCATCGCGCATGTGGCTTAAATACCACGAAATGCTTGCTACAAGCAAATAAATACCAAAATGCCCCCAAGTCGGTTTTAATTAAAATTGCATAAATAGATGTGTATGTGTGAGTAAGTGTGTGTACCTCAACGCTCCTTTATTTCAATTCATTGCTTTTTTTGGCCATTTGTCTTGGCTAAAAGGTCAGCGCCAAAAAGCTGACTGCTATGGAACTGGGAGGCGGGGCATCAGGGGCCAGCTGCCAACGGGGCGTATTCAAAAAGTCTGGCGGCTTGATTAATTGGCTTTTAAGTTGCAACAAATAAAGTTGGGAACGCCTCAACGGTCTCGAGCCTCGACTTCATTTAACTGCTGCAATGACAGAGTCCGACTGCTCTGCTCTCTTCTCCTCTGCGCACCCCCACCTCCTCCTGCTGCTAAACACTCTCATTTGACAGCCTCAAAATGTTAATTAGCTCCACTCGTTACATCATTTCATTTCACCTCGCCTCACTGGCCGTGCCCCACACGTGTGGAGCAGGTGTCGTGTTGACTGCGAATTACTTTAGAGTTGTCCGACTTTTAGATAAGCCATTAAATGACATAATGCAAAACACACTTCATCACACGTGAAGTGAATTGTGCTTTTTGCTTTTCTTTTCATAATTATTTTTTGCATTCCCTTCTTAATTCATTAGCGAAATAGCAGCTCTAATTAAAAGTAGCCCCACTCTTTGTATATTTCAGCTATAAAACACTCTGACCAGCTTTCCCGTGGCATGAACTCATCAAGATTTCAGTTTTAAAGCGAAGGATGACGCATCTTGTATGTGTGGTAGGTACATTTAATTTGCATTACGAGTGGCCTGAAATTTAACTAGTCATAAACTACTGAGATCTGGTTGGGGCAACTCTGAGATAACATCGTTATTACGTGTGCGACAAGCAAAAGTCACACTAATTTCAGTTAATAAAATTGTAGCTAGGTTTTTGTACTGAGAAGTTTCTTAGGAATGGGCTGGGTATGCGCTGAAATTTATACTATGTGGCTTCGAAATGGCTTATATAGATATCTATAAGTATATAAGTTTTATATGAACAGTAAAAGAAGATAAATCACTCTGGGTGTAGACTAATATAACTAGAGGTCTAGGTGATAAGCCCAAAGATATGATAGCTGCTACATTATAACCAAGAGAAGAATCCCCTAAACTTATATATGAAAAATCCTCCTACATTTTAAAGCAATTCTTGTCTTAATTTCCACCCAACAATTTTTTTATTCCTCTAGTATAAGTATTCTATGTTGGTTATAAAAATTTTATATTTTTTTTATATTTTTCTGAATAAATAAAACTTAATTTTCTATTTAAAACTAAAAAGAAATCAATACCATATGCCCACTGTTTCATTTCATTTCTAGCTCGCAAGTGCAATAAAATTTTACATATGCAAACAGAAATTTGCATATATTAGAAACTATAATATACTCGTATATTGTTAGTACATTTTCGGTCACAGTTGTATTATTATTATTATTCAGAGGAGTGCAATTAACCTTTAACATTTCACACTAGCCTAACAAGCCGAGCTGGGAAATTTCTTCTTCAAAGTGGGTTTTTTATGTGAGTCTGCAGCAAAATTCGAGTTTTCTATGTTTGTTTTGGTAATTTAATTCGGCGACTTGAGTTTGCCAACAATTATTTTGTAATTAGGTCAAGGATTTTTATCGGCTATGCGGCGAAAATCTGGTAAGTGTGTGCCCCATGAACAATTGGCCAAAGTAATTGCGGCATGCAAACATAATGCCAAATGCCAAAAGCCCAATGTCCAATTGGCCAGTTAAATAGAAATGGCTCACTTCATATTTTGATATGGAGCTCCATTTGGTTTTTTTGCTGGAGATAAGAGATTAGAGAAGGCTCTTTCAAGTGTTGGCAAAGATTTAATATTAATTTTGGACGTTTTACAACACTGAAGTGATTAATGAAATATAATAAAAATGATAAATTGACAATATTTTAGCATTATTATTTTATGTCAAACTAGAGACTTCTCTATATCTCTATATATCTTTCTCTGTCTCTCTTCTCTCTCTATATCTTTTGCTCTCCTGCCAATTTCAAACAAGGAATATCTCGAGATGCAGTTCCTAATCAATTGCAAATAAATGAATGCGGCTTACAGCACGAAGGCACTCAAACTGTCTTGACTATTTATAGCTAATCTAAACACTCAATTTATCACAGATTTCTATCATTTTCTGTATCATATCATAGTCATGCTGCCTCTGCACTCAATCATTTCGTGCTTAAAATAGATTCGCAATTTTTGTGGTGGCGCCTCAAAGTATGCAGCCTGAAATCAGTGAGAAGGAAATCAGAGAGTATGAATCGTCGCTATGGCGCTCCCGCTGCGCTGATGCCCCACGTGAGACCGTATTCCTTGGCGCCTGTGCGTGTCGCCTGAGCTAGAAACAATTGTTGGCCAAGCTCAGTTCGGTTGACCCACAGCGACGCTTATGTGCTTGAGTGGCAGTTGAGCGTCCCGCCGGCGCTTTGGCCGGCAATGCGTGTGCGGCAGGTGCGTGGACCGCAGCCCCTGGTCCGCCTCGGTCCGTCCTCCGCGACTTATGAGCAACCCCTCTGGCAGTTACGCCCCCGCATGAGATTTAATTATGCGGTTTTTATCGATTTGACACAATTCCAGAATCGGCTTGTTTTGCTTTCGTTTTGCGTTACATTTGTTTTTTTTTTCTCTCTCTCTCTTTTTTTTTGCCTATTTTCTTTCCTCTGAATGGCCATATCTCGGTAATTTAAGCTTGAGCAGTCAACACTTGATACTCACGTTATTCCGTGCTCCAACATCGGCGCCCAGTTCAATCATGCGATCCATTATCGCCGTCCTGTTATCCTTTGTGGCATACATCAATGGAGTCATGCCGGTATTCTGAAACCACAAAAATATTTAGGAAACATATTAATAAAATGAAATCTTTACAGTTGTGAGTGTAAATGGAAATTTAAAATAATAACATTTTAATGCTTTAAGTTAGTATTAAGTCACGTAAATAGGTGTTTATCATTTTTCATTTATAAAGAAATATTAAATCTAGTAGCATTTAATTTTTCGTCAATTTTCCTTTACAGCTTAAGAATTGTTTCAGTTCCTCCTAAAATATATAGTCGGAGCAACGTAGACATTAATATCAATAAAGCATAATAATATAGTATTTAAAATTATGGAATTTAATATTAATAAATATTAATTTTATTTACATTTTTCCTATAATGACTACAAGTTTATTTATTTATTTTTTTTATTTTATTTATTTATTTTTTTTGTTCATTATTTATATGTTTATTTAATTTAATTTAATATTATTTTTATTTTTTTTTTTTTTATTTATTTTTTTTTTGTCATTATTTAGTTAGTTATTTTTAAACTTCCTCCTCTAAGACTCTAAGGCCAGTACATGTATATGAAACCTACAGATTAATAATTTGAGAACTTAGACATAAAAAGAAACATAATCAAAATTCATATAATGCCATGCTCTGTATGCTATATATAAACGAACTTATACAAGAATATTTCCATGATTCATGTTGCTACGTTCAAATCTCTTATCATGTTTGCTAAACACTGAAACTTTTAGTATAATTCAGAATGTCATCATCAGCATTTATACATATATATATATACATATTTATATAGTATATGTATGTATTCACTCTTAGTTTTTGCTTGTTACACTCTCATTCCATCGCTGATAAGACCTAATTTTCACCTCATTTGGTCTTTGTTTTTTGTTTGATTTGCTTTTTGCGTAATTTTCATAATTAAAACCAAATCAAGTCCAAAATAATAATAACAATTTCCTAGTCCTGTCTGGCAGCCAAAAATACACCAAAAATAGTTGCCAAATAAATAAAAATGGAACAGGAAATAGATGAAAGGGCTGCACGACTACAAAATACCCTCCATACATTCATTTATATCTTTTGGTGTATTTATTAATCAGTAAGTAAAAATTAAAGCTCTGATAAGCATTCTCTTTATGGAAGGGAGTTTGCTCAGCTTTCGAATATTTCTAGGATGCTTTGAACAGCTCGATCTATATCAAGATTAACCTGCTGGCCCTATATACCTCTATGTACGATTTGCATATCTACAGGGTATCATTGGCTGTTGTCTAGCTAAAGTTCTCTCTATATATATGTTAATGATGCCTTTCGCACAGTGAAATAATTTACATGAGAGGCAACCCTTTTGCTTTACCCCCGGCTCAGCTCAGCTCAGCTCAGCTCGGCTCTGCTCAGACTCGTTGTTGTTGCTTCCCATTATTTCAGTCTACATTCCAATCGGGCATTTGCATTCAGACGTCTATTATATTCCACTCTCAGGCCCTACCTGCCTGCCTGCTGCTTGCATTTTATTGTCAGTTTGTTGGGTCGTTTGGGGTGCTGTCGGCCTTAAGACTTGCAACGTTAATTTTATGTCAACGACTTTTGCGTTTGATATTTTTATGGTAAATTGAAATCGAAGCGCTTCAATTTCGATGCTTTATGAGTTTATTCGGGGGTAGTCAGCGCAACTTGTGGCAGGACGTAGCCTGCTAGCCCGCCATTGCCTTGGCAGCCAAACATTTGGGCCGCGCTATCAAATAACACACAGCAACACACAAACACACATACATTTAGCTACTGTGTCGTTATTTTGGCTGGTAAACAACCAACAACAACTGAAATCCCGCCGTCGAGCCGCAGTTGGGGACGTTGATAAGGGCGACGTCGACTTTCGATGGGCTCCAAAATTGATTTTACAAAGTCCTGTACCCACTCACTAAGTCTCTCTCTCACTCCCTCTCTCTCACTCCCTCTCTCTCTCTCTTTTGTTGTCTTACCATATCGTGCACTCCGGCTAGCGGTATGTGATTGCCATCTTCGCCCACATTGGCCACATATTTCTCCAGTTTCTTGAGCTCCGCTTCGATGGGCGTCCACTCGCTCTTCATGGCCAGCGCCAGCACCTTGTTGGCCGTGTCCCGTATCGAGGCGCCCGCACTGGGCGGCTTGGGCGCCGAGAACAGATCCGAATCCTTTTTGTCGCCATTGCTGGAGCTGTCATCCTTGGGATCCGAGTCGGCCTTGCTGGCGGGCGTTGCACGCTCGCTGGTATTGGCCGAATCGTCGGGCGGCCCCGTCAATGAGGAGGGCGTCTTGCGGCCAACGCCGGCGCCACCAGCACCGCCGCCGCCACGCGCGCCGCGTCCGCCTCGCGGCTGCGACATTCCACTTGGCTCAGACGCTCAACGCTTAAACGCTTCAACGCTTAAAGCTCTGCCTCTCGACCACTGGCCATTACACAACCAGGCACAAAGGAGGCCGTAGAGACTGCAGCTTATTGTTGCTTACTGCAGGAATTGTTTATGCTGTTCGCTGTCTCGCTCTAGCGTGTACGTTGCATAGCTTGTGGCCTGCGCTGGCATTGCACAATTGTATTATTTGTTGTTTTACCAATATTTGTTGCCAACAATTTGCATTTTCATTGGCAACACACAAACACAGACACACAGACACGGCTCAGGTTGCTTTTGCACGGCGCCCACTTTTCGTATGTTTCCTGTACAACAATTACAATAACAACAACAACAACAACACATCCGCTTTACTATTATTATTGCTTTGGGTTTCTTTTTCGGCTGCTTTCTTCGCTTTCTTCACTTTTACTACACTATTTTTATACGTTTAGCCTTATTTTTATAGCTCCTTTTCTGGTTGCGTGTGCGTCTCACTTTAGCGCCGTTGCCGTTGCCGTCGCCGTCGCCGTCGCCGTTGCCGTTGCCGTTGGCCGTCTTTGTGCTGGCCAAGTGTGCTTTCACTGCGAGTGCAAAATGTGGTAACAACCGTCTGCCACGAGCTTCTGCGAGTTTCTGATTTGCCAGTCGAAATTCCTTTTGCCACTTGACGTGGCAAGCCCCATTGTTGCGCACCTTGGCAACATGACGAAGCCGCTCACTGCAGCCGTCTGTGGGCTGCTCTGCGGCGCAGGCGTTTGTTTACAATTGTTGATTCCACGAATGCCCAACACCGTTTTTGGCGCGAAAATCTCTGTGAGGCGAACTCTCAGCCTTCGTCAAGTTCAGACTCCTCCAGATATCCCTAATCGAATATATCCGTATAAGGAGAAAACTTTTACACATTTCTCTAATGCTATCAAATTTCACACAGTTATCAAAATTTGTTCAAGTAAAACCGAAAAAATTAAAATGAAAAATGCAGATTCCCGTAATTACAGAAACTCAGGGCGTTCTGTCGATTCGCGATCCCAAAGAGACTCGGCGCGCTCATCGTCATCACGCAAAGTCAAAACTAGTATACGGCGCAGCTCCAATCGATCCAGTGATGAGGAGGGTCAAATTGCGGCGTCAAGCAAATGCCGTTGCGAATCGTGTCAGCTGCGCACTCCGAGCACCGCGTTTCACTTGGAGCGAGAGCGCATCGCTGCGAGCCGGCGCAATGTGCTGAACGAGATCGATGAGAGTATTGACGATATGATCAGCGATCTGGAGCAAGTGGTCATGTTCCAGTCGATATCGGTGGAGCCGGAGAAGCTCTTGGAAAGCTGTAAGGCTCTCGATTGGATGGAAAATCGATTGACCGAGCTGAAGTTTAAGACCTATGACTATCCCATAGAGGACAATCCGTCCAATTGTTTTGTGGAATCGCATCAGAAGGTGCTCTTCGCCAGATACTTCTCGTCGCCCAGCAAGAACACGCTGCTGATCTACGGCCACTTGGATGTGCTGCCCGTTCAGGCCGATTGCTGGATAAGCGATCCCTTCAAGTTGATTGCCAAGGATAACTTACTGTACGGCCGGGGCGTTACGTCCGGCAAGGGCATGATTGTGGGCTGGCTGCAGGCCATCGAGTGCTGGCTCAAGGTCCATAACGACCTGCCCATCAACATCAAGTTCATTGTGGACATGCTGCACGAGGTGGGCAGCACCGGTCTGCAGGCTCACATTACGGCGAGAAGTGACTTCTTTGCGGACGTGGACTTCATGGTGTTCGATGTGAATTCGTGGGTGAACCCTACGACTCCCATCATCCCCTGCAGCCTCAGCGGCTGGGCTCACTTTGGTGTGGAGGTGCGCGGCGCCAACAAGGATCTAGAGAGCGGTTTGGCCAGTGGCCTCGTCTACGAGCCAATGATCGATCTGTGCCATCTAATGAATGGGCTGGTCAACGACGAGCATGAGATCCAAATACCCGGCATTGAAATCAATATGAAGCGCCTAAGCACTGTCGAATGGCATCTGCTCGAATCAGCCGAGTTTCGTACCTACGAGTACCGGGAGGATCTGTTCGTGCGCCGGCTCAGGTTTGAGGCGAACAAGGTCGAGTTTCTACAGAATCGTTGGTGCAAGCCCACGCTGACCATGCACGGGGTCGAGGGCGCCGACGGCCGTCCGGGAAGTCGTCGCATTTTGCCGATGAAAGTGATGGGCAAATTCTCCATTAAACTGGTGCCCGACCAGGAGGTTAAGCACATATTCAACCTCGTTAAGGATCATATGCGGTTTTTGAAACAGGAGCTGAATGTGAGCACTCAGCTCAATGTGAATTTGCTGGATGGCATTGATCCGCTTGCCTGGACCACGGACTCGAAACTAGTCAAGGCCGTCTGTCGCGCTGTCGAATCTGTCTACGATAGGGACGTGATTACCACGCAGGCCATACCCATCTGTCTGCCCATCGCCAATGTGCTGCAAAAACTGATCAACAAGCCGATCATCCTGCTGCCCTACTCAAAGCGCATAGATAAGCACCACACTGAGAACGAGAGCATTGAGAGCTTGAACGCCATGCGCCACACCAAAACCTGTGCCGTGCTCTTCGCTGAGCTGTCGACGCTGAAGCCCAAGTGCAAGTGCAATGTGATCTATCAGTACTGCAATCTGCGTGGTGTTCAGGAGATTTTGGATACCGAACGTAACGTTGACTTAAATGAAGTTAGCGTCGAGAAAAAATGGTATCAATTCAAGCAAAAAGTTGACCCGGGCGATGATCAACCCGTACGGTCCAGAGCGAGATCCACCACATATACTTTGAAGAAATATTTACTATTACCCTTCAGATGCAAAAGAAAGATTAAGAAGAGGCTAACCCAATCGACTTGAATTGATATGTCCTTTATATACCTATTGTATGTTAAAGAGTCTAAAGGTCAAAGTATTGTTTACTCAATGCTTGATTAATATTTATTTAGATCTATGTTAAGTGTAAGTGTCTCGAGTAAATGTGAAACAGGCATTGAGCTAATTATACTAGAACAAAATCTTAATTTGCTTTTTATGAACCGTGATCGAATCACTAATACATATATTGTACCGATCCAAGTGGCTACGTTTGATATGTTCGTAATTTGATTCAGATTCAATTCAGATTCGATTCAGATTTCACTCAGTTAAAAATCAAAATTTTTACATATTTTGGGGATTTTTAGGAAATTTTTATAGAAGTAAGGTAGTAAAATGATTTGTTGGGGTGAACAGAACTGTTGCGGCGTATTTCTTGATCGTGACAAGAACGATCGTTGCGATTGCTTGCGCGATTTCTGCATCCGGGACTATCTTCCAGAAGATCGGATAACAGTGTCGGAGAAAGATTTGGATATGGTGATTAATGCCTTGTACGACAAACAAGATTTCAATATGGTCTATACGAACGAAATACTCGCGATCAAGAGCATATGGGGCAATCCATTGTACGTAAATGAAACTAAACAGCTCATCGATCGTCTGTCCCAGCGCCTCACCGAGCTCGAATTCGACGTGGAGGTGGTCACGGTGCAGTCACATGTCAATAAGAAGGCACCGCATTATGTGATCTTTGCCAATTATTTCTCGACGCCCGCCAAGAACGTGGTGCTGGTCTATGGCCACGTGACCGTGAAGAATGTGAAGAGGGCCGATTGGTCCCACTACCCTTTTCAGCTGACCCAATCGAATCAGGATGTTTTCGGCAATGGCTTGACTTCCACAAAGGGTCCCGTGCTCTGTTGGATATATGCCGCTCAAGCCTGGCTGGACGCAATGCACGATCTGCCGGTCAACTTGAGATTCATTATTGATACCTTCGACACCGATTACAACCAGATGCTGCGGAAGGTGATTGACGATCGTAAAATTTTCTTCAAGGGCGTGGACCTGTTGATCACTACCACCAATCTGTGGATAACACCAACAACCCCGCTGCTAACCACCAGCCACAGCGGCTACATTTACTATGAGCTGGAGGTGAAAGAAAATGCCAAGAAGGAATGCCCAGAGGAATCCGAGTCGGAGGAGAGCTCAAAGAAACCAAAACGACAGCCCATGGCAGAGATGTGCCTGTTGATGAACACTCTCACGGATCCAAATAGCAAATTAATGAGAGATCTGTACCGTCATGTGCTGCCCGTAACACACCACGACTGGGACATACTTTCCAAGGCTGAGATGGGCATAATGGAATTCAAGGACCGGTACGACATCAAGCGGCTTCTCCACGAGGAATCGCAGGCTTCGTTCCTTAAGCACCGTTGGTGCATGCCAGGCCTGTGCATGCACAAGGTGGAGCACCGCTCCTACGCCGGAATCCGCGATTTTTATACACCATCCCGCGTTGTGTCCAAGTTCTCCGTCAAGCTAGTGCCCGATCAGAGTATCGATCAAATCAATTTCTTGGTCAGAGAGCATTTAGAGGATGCCTACAAGCGACTCAAGTGCGAGCAACCCGCATATCTACGGATCACGGACTCCCTTAAGCCCATAAACGAGGCAAGGCATGCGCCCTTCAATCTGGCGGCCAAGCGAGCGTACGAGCGCATTTTCGATGTCGAGGCTGCCATTCCCGATACCATGTGCACCTGCCTGCCCATGCTGAACGAGCTGCGCAAGTACTGCATGAGCAACGCCCAGGTGATGGGCATGCCCTTCTGCTCCGTGCACATGCAGGGCGGTCAGATAAACGAGGGCTTCACTCGCGAGCATTTCCTGAAGAATCTGGAACTGTTTACCACAATGCTGTTCGAAGTGGCGCTCGTGCCACCCGAGTGCAAATGCACCGAAATCAAGGACTATTGCTTCGAGTCTGGCAAGACGGTGTATCGCGACTTCATACGCATGATGCACCCGCGAGAACGTCAAGTTTCAGACGTCCTCTTTGAGCTGGACGAGGCTGAGATCGATAAGGCGCCCGGCAACCGAAAGGACTATCCCTCCATAACGGAAATGCTACTGGGCAAAAGGAGCGCACAAGAGACAAAACCCTAATGGATTCCATGCTTAACGCATTCATTGTATTATCAACATGATTATAATCCAATCGTTCAATGTGAGAGTAGTCTACAGTACAGTATAGTATTTCGACAGCACCCAACACAGAAACCAATAAAACTTGTTCAATTATGATGCTAATGCCCCCGACAAAAAAAGAAATTAATTGATAAGAATTTCTTAGATTGCTAAAAAAAAAAACCTCTAAAAACGAAACAAGAACTATACTTGTTTAAGTAGAAATTAGTGAAAAGCTACCAACTGTCATATACTCTTTATTCTAAAGATAGGCTAATTTAATTTCCTCTTCTTAAAGCTCTAATCAAAATTCAGAATTAGTCTATATTCCGCTGTCATTGAATAATCCAAAACCAGTTTTCTAAAGAGCTGGGGTAAAAGCTACGCTAACCTCTACCTCTACATATACATATGTATATTCTAAACACAGTGCACTGCTAAGCATTCTATA
Organism: Drosophila aldrichi; assembly: GCA_035045965.1. Lineage (NCBI taxonomy): Eukaryota > Metazoa > Arthropoda > Insecta > Diptera > Drosophilidae > Drosophila > Drosophila aldrichi. Next base: position 2,417,914 of record JAWNOM010000007.1, on the reverse strand, counting down.
AATATATATATTTTTTTGGAAATATTCCAAAAAGCCAGACGGCGAATAGACACAGGCCAACAATAAAATACAAGTGTGTGTTAACTTGATATGATAAGAAGTATAAAAAGTTTAATTTTTTGATTAGCATATCAGCAGAGCTACGGAATATTGTAGATAATAGGCAAACAGCCACGCGACGATGTGATATGAATTCGGATATGAGATGCGGTAGAAGAAGCAAAGTAAATAAATAAACATTTGAGTAAAGTAAATAAATATTTCAAATGAATAATAAAACTGTATATGGATTACCTTGTTAAGTATTACTATCTGACTATAAGAAAATTTGCAAGTTATTAGGGGAATGTTTCCATGGGGGATTTCAAAATCATTAAATTAAACATAAATATTATATATATGTATATGTATGTACATACATACCTATTTATAGACTAGTACTCGCTCCGCTAATTGATTTAAATTTCCCATAATTTTATGCAATACAGTACTAACATCCAAGTTTAATTCAATTTGCAACCACCAATGTGTTATGTTATCAAGTATTATTAGAATGCTCATGTATACACACACATACATACATACATAATGTACATATCATATACATATGTATGTATGTACATACATGTACCGCACTGAAAGCTAAGCAATTCAAACATAATAAATCAAGTTAGTTAAAAAGAAATGCAAGAACTAACGCTGAGCAAGAGGAGAGCAAAACCAGTTCCCATAGAATCACACAAAATACATAAAAGCATCACAGCAATGCGAGCAAAAAAGCTTTTTCAATTCAAAAGCACAAAAAGCAAAACAAAAATGCACGACGCAAAAGCCGGCATAAAGAACGTAACGAAAAAACATATAGAAATACAAACAAAAATTAAACAAATAACGCGACACGTGTCGAGCAAAGAATGTGAGAAAGAAAACAGAAACGTCGATTAGAAGAGAACAAAACAAAACGCGGTAATGGCATTGATCTGCCAACGAAAACTAATGTAAATATGAAAAAAAAAAAAATAGTAGCAATCAATGAAAAATGATGCGGGAGTCGGCTTTTAAATACCCTGCGTGGAGCGAAAATATAGGTGTATTCAAATATTGCTTGGTAAAATATAAATAAAAACTTCATTTATGAAGCGAACAAATAATCTATTTTCATTATTATACGTTGCTACATTTATTATTTGAAATTATCATAAATTATTTCTTTTGTTTTATTTTTATATGAAGTAACAAATTGTAGAAAATTATTTCCCATTTGTATGCCTAATCTTTATGGCTTTTCAGATAGTTAAATGTCGCCCTATGATCTATTGAGCCCACTCAACCCTAATACACCCCTCAAGCCATTAGTTTGCTTTGCACTATTTAATCGTATTTAAAAAATCATTCTATTTTGGATCCCCTCACTCTTACATTCAACCGAACTCTCTGCCAATCATCCTCTCCCTCTCTTTCTTTTTCTGCTTGTTCGTCGCTCTCTCATTCTCTCTATAAGTTCCGCAAGGCGATGTTGATTTCAATAAGCTAGCTCTGCGCTTCTACTTCCACAGTTCGCGGCTGTACGCGGCGAATAGTGGACGTGTTTGTCCGAAATATTATTGGCAAATTGTTCCTATAAATTCGAAAAAGACTGCGCAAATTGCTCACGCAAATTTACATTTGAAAAGTTATGAAAAGTGATCTTTTTGTTGTTTGAGTGTGTTCATTTCGTTCAGTGTATAAGATGCTCAACAAGAAGCTACAAATCGTTGCCAGACATGTACTCAGGCAGAGCTTGGGCCACAAGGCGCTGCGCTGGTAAGTGCGTCCGTCTTAGCGGAGACATAAACCCACCCACACACATACATACATATATTTAAATCAATGTCAAGTAGCCAGGACCTCAGCTGTTGCAAAGGATTACCTCAACTGCACATATGCGCGCAGTTGGTTCGATTGGAATATCTTGAACATGCTTGAGTTCGGGGTTGGTCCTCTCCACGTCATCTTCTCTGCATTGCCAGAGAAATTACGTAATATTCCAAAGAAACCATATACCAAATGTTTCCCTTTATTACGAGCCTGGCAGAGCAGCTGATTGAATTTAGTATTAGCTATTAAGTGACTAACAAATAAAAATGGGTGTATTCATGAAACTGCGCAAAATAGTTTGAAGCACCTGTTGCTGTGGAACATTTGCGTTAACAGTTGAGAACATTTAGAACAGATATAAACCACTTGATACCAGAAAGCACATTTACTTTTATTTTTACCTATTATTAAATATTATATTATAATAAACAAGTACGCAATTATCGCGATAAGCAGCAAAGTCATGTAACTCTTAACATGCCTTTATATATGTATGTGCATATGTTTACGTACATACATACATACATGCTTATATGCGTGCACATACACATATATACGACGCTCTCCAAGCTAAGCCAAACAAAAACAATAGACAAAACGTTGAAGAGCAGTTACTGTAAACAGAGCGCCATAAAATACTTGCCATAAACTATTTTTGGCTCAAGCTTTTAAAGCTTTTTCTTATCAAAGACACACAACCAATTCATAGCAGAGACACAAACCGCTGTATGTTTTATGTTAACATATTTCAGTGTACAATTTTTTATTGAACTACATGTGCTATAAAAATATCCTATAAAAGCTTGTATAGGTAGATTATTCATAAAAGCCTATCAAATTTTATGATTAACTAATTTACTATTACATACATATAAGCCTAGATAAAACAGAAAACCCGTATACTTTATCTCAAAGTTTTATGGAGGTTATATAATATGTACCAAAACATTTATACAGGCAAGCCCCATTTTGATCATTATAGAAAAATAGTGCCATATCATGCGAAGGTTAGAAAAGGTTAGACGATGGTCTTTGATGTGTCTGGATTCATACATAATATATAATAATTATTTATAGACTTTTTATTAGATTGGTAAACCTCTAATCAGTTAAAATACATATATTGTATCATTATTATTATTATATATCTCGATCTTTCCATTGCAGGCTCTCCACATCGAGCCCTGTCTACAGCAGCTACATACATCACATAGGCAAGGAGCCACTTGCCTATCGTAGCGTGGGCCAACAGCTCGAGTTGGCCGCCACGCAGTTTGGCAGCACGGAGGCGCTGGTGTCGTGTCACGAGGACAAGCGATATACGTACCGCAGCCTGATAGCCGAGGTGGATCGGCTGGCAGCATCACTGCGAAAGCTGGGCCTAAACAAAGGCGATGCCGTGGGCATCTGGGCGCCCAACTATGTGCAGTGGTATCTGGGCATGATGGGGGCAGCGCGAGCAGGTCTCATCTCGGTGGGCATTAATCCTGCCTACCAGGCTCCCGAAGTCGCATACTGCTTGAACAAGGTGGACATTAAAGCCATTATAGCGCCCGAGACATTCAGGACGCAAAACTACTATGAGATCTTGCGCAGCATCTGCCCGGAACTGGCCGACTCCGAGCCGGGCAAGATCAAAAGCGAGAAATTTCCACATTTGCGCGCGGTCATCATTAATAGCACACAGAGCCTGAAGGGTGCGCTGCGCTTCGATGATGTGCTGGGCCTGAGCAATGCCGATGAGCAGGCGGAGATTAGCAAACTGCAACGTCAAATCCTTCCCGAAAGTCCTTGCAATGTGCAGTTTACATCCGGCACTACCGGCAATCCCAAGGCGGCGGTGCTCTCGCACCACAACTTCGTCAACAATGGCATCCACGTGGGCAAGCGCAACGAGATAGCCGGCGAACGAATCTGTGTGCAGGTGCCACTGTTCCATGCCTTTGGCGTGGTCATCACCATCATGGCGTCCATGGCCACGGGCGCCACTATAGTCCTGCCAGCAGCCGGCTTCAGTCCCGAGGACTCGCTGAAGGCGATCATCAAGGAGAAGTGCACTGTGATACATGGCACACCCACAATGTATGTGGATCTGGTTGCTATGCAGCGGAAGCTGCAGATGCCACTGGGCAAGATTAAGAAGGCGATCACAGGCGGTGCCACCGTCTCGCCGCAACTCATCCTGGATGTGAAGAGCGTCCTGGGCGTGGAAGCCATGCACAGTGTCTACGGCCTGACCGAGTCAACGGCTGTCATCTTCCAGTCGCAGCCCGGCGAGGAGGGCAATCGAGTGCTCGACTATGTGGGCCATCTCACAGACCACGTGGAGGCCAAGGTCATCGATGAGCAGGGCTGCCTCGTGCCCCTGGGCCAGCCGGGCGAGCTGTGCGTACGCGGCTACCTAACCATGCTGGGCTATCACGACGACGAGGCGAAGACGAAGGAAATACTCGGAGCCGACAATTGGCTTCACACGGGCGATCAGTTTGTGCTCGAGAAAGATGGCTATGGTCGCATCGTGGGCCGTCTCAAGGACATGGTCATACGAGGCGGTGAGAACATATTCCCCAAAGAGGTTGAAGACTTTTTGAACACCCACCCACAGGTGGTCGAGGCTCATGTACGTGTACCACTCATCTCCCAGTAAACAGCAAATCAGTAAATGTAATTCTTCCACAGGTAATTGGCGTCCCTGACGAGCGTCTGGGCGAGGAACTGTGCGCCTTTGTGCGCCTCGAGAGCGACGTCGATCCCAGTTCGTTCACCAATGCGACTGTGCGCGCCTACGCCAAGGGCAAACTGGCGCACTTCAAGGTGCCCCACTATGTGGTGCCCGTCGATTCATTCCCCAAGACCACCTCCGGCAAAGTACAAAAGTTCAAGCTATTGAAGCAATTCGAGGAGGCTTTCCCCCAGAAAAAGGATCAGACACAGGCTGTTCGAGTTTAAGTATTACGACAAGTTCTGGTTCTCGTTTAACTCATAGAGCAATAAAGATTTTCAATTAAATGTACACAGATTTCATTTTATTTTGAATCTAATCCCATTATACCACTAGGCGATGCAATTCTCGGTAGAGCTCTGTACGACTCCTTCCCGTAAAAAAGAGCAAAGTTAGTTTTTGAAACAATTACTATTTTATTTTAGGTTTTGAAATGATTTAGCAAAAAATATTTATAGATTTCCATTCTTTCTATAGCAATTTGTGTTATACTGTTATACAATTTGCTTTGTTTGCTTTATTTCTTAGATTCATTCACCTTATATGGGGCATGCACACAAGTTCTCTTCAGTTGCTGTTGTTTTGCTGGGGGCTCACACATAAAATAACATAGAGTATCTGAATATTACTTAAAAATTAATGACAATGCTGCGTGTTATAGACGTTTGCGTATCCCTTTAGCTTATACACTTAAGACTTGCCAGATTAGATACAGTTACGGATAGGGATACGGATACGACTTCAGATACAGAATACAATCAATGATAACAAATTAAAAATTAAAATTGTAACTAAATGCTAAGTCCTAAGAACTAAGTGTAATATCTGATTTAACCTATAGAGTAGATCAATTAACATAGATGATTCTCTGATTAATCCTGACGCTAAAAACTAAATAATAAATAATGTTTAATCAATTTCGCAAAACACACGCACAAAGAAAATAATAATTAAAGCTTAAGTTCGTAGTTCCTATAAATGGAACTGCGTAACATTTTACAATTTTAGATATTAGATTTTAGTGGGCTTTCGCTTTATAAATTAAGGACATCAAGTGATTTTATGTTTTTATTTTGTTTGTTACTTAACTTTGAGCTCAATGGGAAATACGTGGGCTAGACTTATAATTGGATTTCTGGGTTTTACTTTTCTTTTTTGGGGCATAACATTTATGTTCATATATATATATACGATATCTCAAGTTTTTTAGGGTTAGAATACCATAATATGTATGTATATGTATAGTTATAAATGTATATTGTATATATATAGTTAATAAGTTGAATGCAAATCTATTCATATACTGCTTGAGCTAAATGCCTAACCCTCATTGGATGTTACATATCCTGGTTGTGGGGCAACATAATCTACAGTCGGGGATAGCGTTTGAAACAGTTTTCATTGAAGTTGTTTAAAGAGTGACTCTACTATTATACTGTCATACTGTTATACTACTTTTAGGTTACTATAAATCGATCAAATCTTCTATTCAGTTGCTTCAAATGATTTTTTTGATATTACGGATCGTATGCATAAAATGACCTACATATAACACTTTAGTTATTTCTTCTCATTTGCTTTATTCAATATCAACCCATAAATAGTTCTCTTGAGACTGTGACGGATCCACTTACTATGAGTGTTTAAATATGTATGTGTGTGCATAAAATATGTTTTTTTTTTTTTTTTTTTTTCTTTTCTATTCCCTCCTCTTATCAAAGCCGTATATGAAATCGATATACATATATGTATATAAATTGTTTTAGCCCTCCTCATAGCACGTCCATTGAAGCGCTCCTTAATGAAATTATTTACAGGAAACTTTGTTTAATCCAATTAGCAAATTATTTTAGGCTTATTTCTAGCTTTCATTTTCTTCATATTTGTTATTTCTTGTTTCTCCTTCGCTTCTCTCATGACTTTCATTTTTGCCCTTTGCTTTGCGCCAAGCTTTGCTTTAGTTCAGTTTATGTTTTAGTTTAACATTTTGTTTTTGTTTTGATGCCCATCCAATTGTTCTACAATCTATGCGCGCCCGCTTTAAAAGCTATCATCATCATAATCATCGTCCTCCTCCTCCTCCTCCCCTTCGTCGTCGCCACCCACAATTAGCTCCTCCTGCTGGGCATCGGCGTCCATTTCGTAAGCCTCTTCTGCTGCCTCCGCAATCTGCTCAATGACCGCGCGTTCCTCGTAGCCCACATCATCCTCGACGGTTGGTGCCTGTCATGCGAGTGGAGGTGGTGCGGCAACATCCGCATCGGCCGCATCCTCCGACCAGCTGACCTCCATGGGCGTGCCATTCAGGCTGCTGATCTGCTCTAGCATTAACGCCTCCTCGATGGACATGCGTGACGGTTGCTTTTGGCGCTTGGATAGCGTGCAGCCTGCCGCGGATGCTGTGCTGGATGCGGACGAGCTGCGCATATCCTCGGACGAAGCGGAGCAGCTCTCATCCTCGGAATTGGCACCGCTGACCATGGCCTCGCCAGCTGATTCCTGTATCTCTTGGAACTTCTTCAGGGCCTTGGGATAGGCATCCACAGAGCTCATCAGTTTCATGGTGCTGCTGCGTGCCCGCATCTCCACACTGGCTGCGCCCTTATGTGGCGAACTGGAGCACAGCTCGTCCACATGCCAATCGGGCAGCGTCAATTCATTCGGCTGAGGTGGCAGTGGCTGCGGCTGTTGCTGTTGCGATTGCTGTTGGCGCTGGGAGGAGGCTTTGGTACACACGGACTGGGAGCGAGCACGGCAAAGCGGACGCGGCGACTCCGCCTCCGGGCCATGGCAGCGTATCACTGCCGTGGCCGACATGCTCTGCGACAGCGGATGGGGACCAGGGCTGTGTCCGTTCTGGCCATGGCCATGGCCATTGCTGGCCGCAGTGGCGCTTTGCGAGAGCTGGCGACGCTGCGTGGGGCTGCGCTCGCTGGTGCTGCGCAAGGAGCCGGCACGTCGCACCAGCTTCGAGGCGGCCACCTGCGGCGTCTCGTCGTCCATTTCGAGCACATAGCTAACGGAATCGTTGCGCTTGATGACGCCCATGATGACTGGTGTGGCTGGCGGCGATGTGTTGGCTGAGTTGTGGCTTGACTCCAGGCAGGAGCGTGACGAGCTGCAGCGACTATGCGGGTGACTGAGGGAGCTATCGAGCGAGCTATTGGAGAGCTCATGGAGTTGCGCCTGGACCAATTGCAGCTGCTCGGAGCGCTGCTTCAGATGGTACTGCAACTCCTCTTTGTCGCAGGTGAGGCGCTTGCGTTTGATGCTCTCATGGTTGAAGGCCTTTTGCATCTCTTCCATTTGACGTTGGAGATCTCTGCAAATAGAGTTAAAGAGTTAGTAAATAAGATCAAGGTTGGCTTTAGCAGAACTATCAACACTTACTTCTCCTTCTCGTTTTTGGCCTCCAGCTCGGTGCGTAGCATCTCGTTTTGGGACTCGAGCAGAGTGAGGCGATTGCACATGCTGCGCTGCTCCTCGTTGTCGCGCTTCAGCTCCGCATTCTGCTTGGTCAGATCAGCGATCTTCTCCTGCTTCATATCGAGCACGTGACGCAGGCTCTCCGCCTCGCTGCGCCACAAATCGACGCTGCCGGTGTCGCTCTGGCCGCTGCTGCTCCTGCTCGGGCTACGGCGCTGCGACGAGCTGCGCAGCACACTGATCTCATCCTCGGACAGGGCCAGACGGTCGCGCAGATCACGCTCCTTGTGCTCGGTGCTGGCGCGCAGCGTCTGCAGCTCCTTGGTGATCGACTTGATGCGCTCCTGCAGCTGCTCCTCGCGCATTGTGGCCTCAGAGAGGCGTTGGGCATTGATATTCTCGACGCGTGTCAGCTTCTCGCGCAACTGCAGCTCCTTGGCGTCCTGCTCCTGCAGGCGTGTTTGCAGCTGCAGCACCTGCTGCTCGGCCGCTGTCAGCTGCTGCTGCTTGTGGCGCAGCTGATGCGCGATCTCCTGATGATACGTTTGCAGGGCCTGTTTCTTCTCCTCGTCCTTGGCCACTAGCTGGGCCTCCAGCTCACGGAAACGCTCCTTGGCAAGCAGCTGCACCTCCTGTACTTTCTCGTGTGCTGCAGCAGGAGTTTTATAGTTAGTTAACCTATCGACTCAACTTGTAGACTTCTGTGTGACACTTACCTTGCTGCAGTTCCCTGAGTTGCAAGTGCTCCCACTCCTGCTGACGCTGCGACCACTCGACGTCCTTTTCGTGCAGCTGCTGACGCAGCTCTTCGCAGCTGTGTTGCGTCTGCTGCAGCAGCGCCATTGTCTCCTCCAGCGATATCTTCGCCTTACTCTCCCGACTGCTCAACATTTCCATCTGCAAAGCAAAGAGCAACAGAAATTTTAGTGAGATCTCTTCAAGGATTTGGCTACCTGCAATTGTTGGCATTTGAAGTGTTTTTCTGGCAGTTCGCACTTTGGGCCTATTGTTCGTGCGAATGGCTTTACGATGGGAATTTTCCCTGGGCCATAAATGCCATCAAATGCATTTTACGACGAGTGAAGGAACAAAGTATCCTCAGTTGAAGCAAATCTTGACTAGCATAGTGAATGTTTTTTTCTTTTTTCTTTTTCTTAAGCATTTTTTAACTAACGTTTAATGAAGTTATTTTCAAGGAATTTCTAGCAATTAGAGTTGAAGACTGACAGTAGTAGTGTATGTGCAAACGTAAAAAAGAGTTGCCAGATTATCAAAACAATTTTTCATTGAAGCTCAAAGGTATTCCCTATATATAAAAAAGTTTTTCATGTAGATATTATGTGGTGGGTTAATGATTCTGAATATGTTTTAGACGATATATAGAGTAAAGCAAAACTTAAAAAATATCTATGTAGACTATTTTCATTCTTGGGTTTTCAACACTTGAACTTAGTTTGAAGATCATCAAATAAAATATTTAAGATGAAAACAAATATGTGCCATCCTCCATTCGTAAGTATGGAAAATGCAATCGAAACTTTCACAGAAACACTCGAGATACAACAAAGGCAACTGCCTATACCTCAAACCATCATCATCTATGATGCTCTAAATATAATTTCAAATAACTCTCATTTTACCTGCTGCTGTTCATATTGCGTGGCAGTCGCTATATTATCCATATAATTATTCACATTGCCTGTCCAACTGATCAAATCAAAGTCCATCGTTTCGGCGGATAAATTTTCGTTGGGAAACACAAAATTGTCAAACATTTTTGTAAAATACTTTTAGAGCTCACACACCACACGCGTGTTGAACACGACGAATACTTGAAGTAGACTGACTAAAGGAAGAACTCTAGCTCGCCTTTTATAGCGAGCAGGTAGAGCAGGCTGTGCGAGCACAGAGCCGATGGACAGGTCAACCAAACAGTGAAGCAAATATTTACAGCGGATTTAGAAACTAGCGAAAACTAACGAAAAGGATTTACAATTTTTATACCACATGAGACGGAAGAGCACCGAAAAAAAGGTATCAAAAATTGGCAAATTTTTGGGTGTAACCCTCGGTGGACCGATGGGCGTTTTTGGCTGCTTGGTCAACGCCTCGAGAACCAAGAGCAGCGACTCGACTCGTCTGGCTTAGTGCTACGTCATGTGGTTTGGTCACATATCAAATGTACGACCAAGAAATTAGTCACAGACCAGTCTGGGCCACAATCTTCGACAATCCTCTTTCAATTTGGGGCGTCCCTTGAGGGTTGTCTGAGTGCTCTTCAATTTGCGCACCTCCTCCCTCCTTGCTACGCTTTGGGTGGACGCGTGTCGAAGTCTGAGCGCCTCTGCTGGCACTACACATGACACACAGGTGTAGTATCTTAAGTCCTTCAAGCACTTGTCACCTAAATTTGATTAGCTCTAGCTCAAATTGCAATTGTCACGTTTCAATATGAATTTAATGAAAAGTCAAGAGAAGTTTTTGTTCTTTGAAGAGTCAATTTGATGTGGCTCAAGTGGTTCTAGAAAGTATACATTCAAAACTTCTGAAGAGAAGATTAGGAGTGTACGATATAGAGAATAAGCAAACAAAAAAAATGTTCTATTGCAATGAATTCAATCTATTCTATTGCAGATGGGATTGGGATGGAATTTCGTTTAATGTTTCTTGGGTCTATTTATACCTAATCCTTGAGCTTGCATTAATGAACTTTAACTTCTTAAGGCAAACTTGATTCTGGTTGTTTTGAAGCTCCCCCATATACATATGAGCTAAGTCCCATCAAAAACAAGAGACTTTGCCTATGATTTTAATTGTTTAATTGACAGTTAAATCATCATTTGTATACTATTAGAATATGACGAAGTGGAATGCTGACTAACGTAGAGGAATTTTGCCAAGCATGAAGTCTAAGAGCAGTAGGTATATACATTCTGTCAAATAAGTACCCGGAAATTCTCATTTTAAATTTTTCCTTTGAGAATATATCTAAACAATTTTTTTCCCAGGTTGGCACTACTGTCACCCACTATCCTGTAAATTTTGATTGCTATATGTCATTTAGTTTGGTTACAGCGTCATTTGGAACAAGTCAACCTTATGGTACGTTGCGATTTTTAGTTTTGATGCTTCTATGCTCTCAAAACGGGCTCCACGAAGTGGTAATTTGACTTGTGGAAACGGAAAAGTCACACGGGATCATATCTGAAGGATACGGTGGCAGTTTGATGATATTTGTTGAATTTTTCTTCAAAAACGCATTCACAATGATCGCTTTGTGTGCTGGTGCATTATCGTGGTGCAAAACCAAACTGTTGTTCCGCCGCAAATCTGATCTTTTGCGACGAACATTCTCTCTCAAACGCCTAATAACGCCAAGATAATATTATTATTAGATAATATTAACTATAATGACAATTTTAGAGCAGCATTTCTTTTATTTTGTCAACGTTTTCTTCAGTTGAAGAGGTCGAAGGGCGTCCTGAACGTGGTAAATCACTTCACTTCTTCTCGCCCCTCTTTGAACGATTTATAATAATCGTAAACTCGAGTTTTCGACATGGTTGGATCACCAAATGATTGTTTCAACATTTCCAACGTTTTGGCTTAAAAAATTTCGTTTTGAAACACAAAATTTCACACAAACTCTTTGTTCGATATTCTTATCCATAGTAAAAATCGCAACGCACACATAAGGTTGACTTGTTCCTAATGACGCTGTAACCAAACTAAATGACATAAAGCAATCAAAATTTACAGGATAGTGGGTGACAGTAGTGCCAACCTGGGAAAAAAATTGTTTAGATATATTCTCAAAGGAAAAATTTAAAATGAGAATTTCCGGGTACTTATTTGACAGAATGTATGTATAAATAATATAAGATATACATACAATATATAATATATGAAGTTTAGTCATAAGTAGAAAATATGTATATGAAATATTAGAATCAATCTCACAAGCAAAGAGAGAGAGAAATTAATTTCTCAATTTCTCTAGAAAAGATAGGAATAGAGAGATCATTCATCGTGAGAGAGAGAGAGAGAAAGAGAGAGGAATCTGTCTTTCACAATCGATCTTCTTCTTTCTCTCTCTTTTCTTTCATTATTAATTTGCCTGTCTCCCGTCAGCTAATAATCGAGACAAGTTGATCTGCAAATTAAAAGAGTCCGACATTGATATAAATCTCTCTTGCATGCACGCCCGTTGTCTGGCGACATGATTAATAATTTGGATGTCGTTACGTGTCTGCGACTAGTTCATGACTCTGTCTTCATCTTCGTCTTCCTCGTCGTAGTCGTCTATGCACTACCTGAGTAACTGCAATTAAAATGTGACTCACTTCTGTCCAGGACACGTCGTCACTTATTTCGCTGACTGCACTTAATCCTTTGACAGACTGGGAAGAGTCTACATAACAGAGTTCGAATCTGAAATTTCTAGAGCATTCTTCGGCTGTGACATTGACCGACCATGAGAGTCGTGTCCTTCATATTTGTCCTCAATAAAACACGCTTCCTTCAACGCATCTCTCACATATAAACGAACGGCCTTGCGCGGGCATTTTCCCGGTTTTCACACTGCTATGTGAAATCTGAGCTCCGAAATCTGACTGGATCATAATATTTAAATAAATATTTATGCTGCAACAGCAGCCGTTAAGGCTTTTAGTGGGAAAACAACAATTTCTCGAGTTGGGCAATCGAGAAATTCCGCTGAAAATTGCGCCTCGTGTTGAATGTTTGTGCAACGACCGCATGCAACAAGTTAGCCAAATATTGCGGCAACATTTCTCATCTACCATGTTGGCTAATCATCAATGGGATTTTAAGGGGTTTCTTTCCGCCTCGTGTTGTGAAAAATTTCCACCGGCTCAGGGGGAAAATACAAAACATAATCGATTCATTTAGGGTTTTTTTTAGATATTTTAATGCAGAGTTGAAGATCAAATACCTTCTTTAAAAGAATCTCTAAAAATGTTTAATGTTTATTTTAGAGCCTGTTTCTTCTCTCGATCTTTAGCTGTATTCATACGTAAAATCTTTCTGATCTTGATTCGTTGTTCTTTCACACTTCCTTTATACATCTACTGTTCCTAAAGATTGTTTTCACTTGATTCTGCTTCTTTGTTCCATTGCACATTTGTCATTCATACTAGTCTATACAATATCTTCCATGCTTAGCAACTATTATCTAACACAAGGAAAATCTGTGAATGCAAAAATATTGAAAATTCCCCGCAAATAGATTTGTTTTTCTATATCCTCTTTTACTTTACTGACTTATCGTAAGCTGTACAAACTGTTTATCTATAGGAAATGTCATATGAGTGCCATTTCGTTCCCGCTTTGGTATATCCTGTACAAGGATTTACGCAATTGTACCTCAGATATATGCAGGAAAACTCTTAAAGCAAGTCTAGCGAAATGTTTTTTTCCTCTTCTGCTCATTTGCAGCGAGCTCACCTGATATACGCTGCTACCTGCTGCAAGATGCATTTTTGCGGTTGGGAAGTCAGCAGACAAACAACATCATAAACCGATTTATAAAGGGGAGAGCGATACGACGATATATGCAAATGTTAAAATAATGTTTGTCGCGTATTTTTATGATCTTGTTATTGATATTTAATAGCTAACCAAAGCAAGCGAACAGGTAGTTCAATATGCAACAAGTTCACCCAAGAGCTCTCGAAGCAATATGGGACCTAGAGGGATCTATGTAAGTCTAGATCTTAGATTGAAATATGAGCAATAGATGCATGCAAAAATTGAATAGATCGATGTAGAAATATAAACGTCTTAAAAGAGAGGAACCAAATATCAGAAATTATATTTTACTAACCATTTTTAGATGGTAAAGCTAGCTAGAAACGCTTCAATTCGAAGCTAGATTAAGCCAGCAGGTAGTCAGAGTTAAGCCTGAACGAATTAAAAGACAATTGACAATTGATGAACTACATTTCCAACACCTCTGCAGAGTTTTATATAGAGCAAAGGGCTACGAAACAGTTGAAACTGTTAAAACTCACACATGGCCAAGAAAATTCACAGAAATAGTGCGACGCATTGAGAATGATAACAATTAATTGAATGCCCGGGCAGAGCTCACACCCTTTCACAAAATAAGTAAATGAGACAAAAGAATGCGAAGCAGTTGTAAGGGTATCTTTCTCTATATACATATGTAGAGCAGGGGTATCACATATGCTGAAAACAGGCCAAAACTTTGCGCTTGGAAAATTTTAATTAGTGCAAACAGAAAAAGTGGCCCCGGCTCAGTGTTGTCGCAGAGCCGGATCCGGTTGCAAGGGATTGAGGGTCTTAGCGAACGGTGCAACAATTAAACAAAATTAGCTCAAATTTAAGCGCAGATTAAGGCAAATTTCCATAGCAGAGATTTCGGGCCTTTTATTAGAGCAGGTGAGACCTTTGGCTTGTGCCGGACAAAGGGAATCAGTCGTGCAGAAAACTGAACAAAGTTTTTGACAGACTCTGCCAGACTCACGGAAATCTCTCGGCTCGGCTGGGCAATCCCTGGCGCCAGTTTTGTTAAATCTCCCATTCCCTCTCTCGCTCTCTTTCTTTCTCACTCCATCTGTCTATCTTGCGCTTCTGATTAACCCCTCTCTCGCTCGTCTGGCTCATTGTATTCCATTGAGTTTGGAACTTTTGTAAAACTCTACTTAGACTCACCTGCTTGGACATAAATTGAATGACAATGGTGAGGCCCAATGTCTGGCAATCCATCTCCTTCTGCCACTCGCTATTCGCCTCGAAGTACTTGGACAAACGCTCGTAGTTCAAATAACCATCATCCATATACCGCTTCAGCCCGGGATAGTTGGCAACAATGTTCGCCGTGCTGGGCTGCATTGTGGTTGTGCTATGGGAGTCGTTGAGACTCTAATGGAAGACGGAGAAAAAAGAAATAATACTTGTTAAGTAAAGATGATATTAAAGATTTATTAATTTATTATAAAAGTATTGACTATTCTGTGATGGATTTATGTATAACAGACAGTACTACATTCTAAAGACGAAAAAAAGTTCAGATGCTGTAAATACTTCTTGTGTAAACAAATTTCTCTTTTATAAATATTCTTAGGTTAGGTTATCATCTATTTGTAGGCAAGATATGGCAATTATAGCTTTTTCTCTAGCTTTGTGGTTTGCAGGCAAGCGGACATGAATAGAAATGTAGAATTTATATACATAGTGCTAGGATTTTTTTTAGGATTTTTTAGCTTACTCATCTATAGGTTGAGTTATATGAGGTAGCTTTACTACTATATTGTGTATAGAGTATAATTATTATACTAGAATGCAATTATTGAGTATAAGTGTTATATTAGAATATATCTTAGGTATTCTATTGTATATTATGATATATATGCTTATCATATATATCTCAATACTCACCTCATTTGTACTGGAATTTGTGGTTGCTGCTTTATTGCATGTCGCCCCATCTTCGAGTGCTTCAGCTGTTTGTGATTGCGCTTCCGGCTGCTGCGGCTGCTGCTGCTGCTCCAATGTGCAGCCATTTGGCTCAGTTGGTTTTGTTGGCTCGGGGGTGTGGCTGCCGCAACGTTTCACCTTGGGCGCTTTTTCGACGGCGCAGCTGCAGCTGCTGTTGACCGTGCCGCAAATGCAGACCAGCTCATTGCTGAGGGAGGCACGCTTGGAGTCACGCGGCGTTTGGCTGGAGGACAAGAGTAGACCAAGTCCATTGAGCTCCTGCAGTTCCGTTTGATCGACGCCGGAACGTAGCGATTCTGCAATGGAGGAAAGAGACAGAGAGAGTTAGTTTATGGCGTATATCAAAATATGGATTAAATAAGAGCCAAGGGAGAAAGTCTGTTGCGACGTCAACAATCATAATAATGATGAGCTAATGATGAGTCAGTTCAGCTAAGGTAGCTCATTCATTTGAGGCAGATGAGTAATTGCTGCGGCTCACAGCAAACCACAAGCAATTGTCTGGGATCAGAGAGAGGCGGGCATCAATCTCAATGACAAACAGCAGACGAAGCCACGAAGAAAGCGAAAGCACAACAAAATACTATGTCTTCATCAATTACGCAGATTATTATAGGTGCGAGCGTGTCCACGCCCACCAATGGGGTTAGAGGCCTCTGGAGACAGCAAAAGCCTCATCAATAATACAAAACTTCAGATGAGATCAGAGATAGAGAGAGAGAGAGAGAGAGAGAGAGAGAGAGAGATGCGTGTCACGATTGTCATAACTTGCCAAGAGACATCAGAGTTGAGCTACCTCAAGAGGCGTTCCATTAACTTACGACGATCCTCGCTCTATAGCCTCTACAGTCATTACTCTCGACTACCTCACCCCACCCCAACCCGCCGCCTCTCTTACACGATTTCCTTACAGCGCACGCGCTGGTCGTGTTACCGCATCAATTTATGGCTAACTGCCGTACAAAATTGTCAACGCTAACCAGTACAACCTGTACAGGCCCCCAACAACATCACAACCTGTACATGCTCGAAACATAAATTCAAGCCGAGTCTCTGGCATTTCTTCCTCGTAAATCAATTTCCTACTCACTTCGCATTTGATCAATTGATTTATGAAAATAATTTCTTAATTTATAAAAATTTATGTTTGTGAAAAAAATAAAACATAACTACGATTGTTCAAATATTTCTGCAGAGCGAACACACTTTTTATAAATTTATCATTTATAGAAAATTATTTACGGTAAGCGCCTTACGTTGAAGCTCGCATTAGTGCCCGCGCCCCCCCTTTCCACACGACTCGGGCTAAAACCTGCCTCTAAATTACCTGCTCCAGGTGAGTGCAGGAAAAAAAAAAATATGAACGCTGAGCATTAAGCCAATTACTCAAATTGGCTGTCGATGAGGCGATGACAGTTGGCCAATTAAATGAACTGGACAACAACTTAAGCCCAGACACAAGCCACAACAGAGAATCGAGCAAGTTAAATGGGAAAAACTGCAGACAGACAGTCTAAGAGGTCTAAGAGGTGTGGGGCTTAAGAGTGTATGCTATATAGAGTTATATTTAAACAGCTTTAAGCGTTAATGAAAGGCAACGATTATCAAAATATTATTAAAGCCATGATGCGCAAGAACAATTCAGAATTTTTGGTAAAAATTCTGTATAGAAGGGATTAACTTTTGCATATTGAAGTAATAATCTTAATGATATTTATGGAAATAATATACAGAAATGGGTAATAATGACAACGACTAGAAAAGGACAATGGCAATATGAAGAAATACCCAAATAAGTATATAAAATATTTATAATGATAATAATCTGTTCTTGATCAATGAAAATCACTTGAAAAGTAAAGTTTTTTTTTTCCTTTTTACTACTCATTAGGAATTTCCCTTAGCTTAACAGTCAGATTTCCCCAATTCCTGGGCAAATAATTCCCTAATGACCATTAGCAATAGATGGCAAGAAGACCTTGCCCCGATGGCACACCTGATGTGAAAGTCGCCTGCTTGTTGCAAGCGGCAAGTTGCAAGTCGCGCGTCGCAAATTCAATGACACACGCCTTGAGAATTGTGCGCTTGGGTCTGGCACACGACGATGGTATTCCAAAATTCTGGAATGGCAATTAGGCAATTAAATGGCATTAGTTACACGGCATTCGATTGCCGAAGGCCGCAAATACAAAACTACATATATATATATATATATATATATATATATATATTTTAGCCATGACACTGACTGATTGACTGTGCTTGCAAGAATTTTCCCGCATTTTGCGTTCTCACGGATCTGCGCCGCTTGCAACAAGTCGCCAGCCGCTGGCCGTTGACAGGATCGCAATGGGCGGCCATTGCATGCTGCGATTGTGTTTTATGGCCCACTAACCGACCACCTCAGTAGTTATTCGCTCGAATGTCCCAAGCTAGTTTCTTTCATTTCCATTTCCAACGTTTTTTTTTCCCACCTTTTTCCCACTGGACTCAACTTTTATGGCCGACCGGAAAAACCCAGTCGCCTGTTTCATTCAAAATTTTTAGTGCGCAACGCTTGTGCGTGTGGACTTTCCCTGCATATTTAAGATATTTTTTGTTGTTCTGCCACAAATCAGTCCAAGTAGAGTTTAGTGGCACAAAAGGATTGAAGTTCTATACAGAAATTCGCGATTCTCAATAGTTAAATATTACTTTTAATCGGAAATAAGCTCTAGTGGGTAGTGCTGCCTAAGTAAGGATAGCCAGAAATCCAGTCGATCTGTTTTTAACGTATAAAAAGTAGAGGTGATCAGCACTACCCTGCCCAAGTTAGCATAGTCAGAAATCCATTCGATCAGTGTTACCCTATTCCATGAACGCAAATCAGTCTATCAGTCTCTCCTGCAGTTCATTGGGATACAAAATATCTTTTATATATACAGATCTCTCATTATCCTCAATCCTCAATTGATATTATTTAGCAGATATGTTCTAATATACGACATTACACTTTAATCTCTTATTCTAGTCTCTTATATTCTGTAGTCTCTTCTCTATTAGTCTTCATTATATTCCCTCTATACGTTTGGTCAGCCAAGCTCATAATTAGGGTCTTTTGGGTTTTTTGATTTTCAGTTTACAGATTTTTGGTTTCGGTTTTAGATTTCACTCTGTCAGCTAGAAATCAACATGTGTCAACGCCTGCTGTCCATGCACACTGTGCGGCACAGTGGGTCGATGTTTAGCTATTTGACAGGCGCTGTCAAGCGGAGACTGACCAATGCACACACACACACACATACAGAGAGTAAAATAATTGAAATTCCGAAATATCTTATTTGGCATTAGGCAGCAGCAGCAGTAGCTGTAGCTGTCGCCCAAGTGAGTGAACTTCATGAGTATTCACATACGCACTCACATAGGCATTCGAATTGGCATTTGTTGTTTTAGCCACATTTGGAAAATGCAACCTGTCTTGGCCCATGGCGACCCACAAAGTGCAACACACACACAAACAAACAAAAACAAGTCATTGCAAAAAATGCCTTTAATTAAAACTATAAAAAAAAGCTTTAAATGAAAATTTGAAAAACTAGAAAACTTGCAAGTGGCAACTGGCAACTGGCATTTCAATTAGCTGCGTTTCGAAAATCATAAAAGAAAGAAAAAATCACTTGAAAATTTAACAACAGATTTCTGTTTAGTTTCCAGCAAATGAAATTGAGAGAGGGGGAGAGAGAGATAGAGCGGGTGAGGTATGGAGGTCTGACAGCTAGCCTTTAAGGGGAGCCTAGGTTTATTGCTCCCCGCCGCTGCGTTTTACTGTTTTAATTGCAATTTAACTGCCAAGTGCTTAGTGCAAATGACAGAGCGACAGAGTGAAAGAGACAGAGAGAGAGAGAGAGAGCGGGGTGAGAGACAGAGAGAGAAAGAGTCAGTGTGGACAATCGTCCCATTGAAGAGTCGTGGTGGCATTTACTGTGGGCGTCAAGTGGAATTAATACAAATTGCTTAAGAAAAAAAAAAAGAAAAACGAAAATGCGCAAAATGTGTAATATTATAAGGCATATATACTTATATACATATATATCATATATACACTAGTGAATATATACATATATTATCTTCAATTGGGAAATCTTAATTTGTATGTTGACTAAAAACGCCGCTGACATCATAATCTATGAAACACTGAAATTTGAATAACTGAAAAGTTGTTTTTACTATTGCGATATCTGCATTTCAGTATTTTGGTTTTTGGCGTTGCCATATTACAGCAAACTAGTAGCTGACAGCTGTCACTTTGGCCCGCTATAGCAAACAGCTTTATGTCGCGCAACTTGTAACGCCTTAGTCCATAAACCAGCTCGACACAACTATGAGAGATAAAGGCAGCAAGCGGTAATATTTTTACTGGAGAGCTGTATAACGTTTACACTCTGTGTGTGTTTCTCAACACTGTTTGTGCATTTAGTAGATAAAAGTGTATGTAAGTGCAGTGAGAAGCTTCCTTTAGTCTAGCTTATAAATGAAGATTTTTCACTTTTAGAACTCCACTTTGAAACCGAACAACACTGTTTTAAGTCCATCTTCATCAGCAAATGCAAGACTAAACTTGTTTACTATACCTCTCATAAATTAACATAGAATATAGCTGCAAAGGGCATTGAAAACGTCTCTTTAAACTTATACAACACTGTTCCTATGCAATACTACTTTTCCTGTTTACTATTCAAAGTATACGGGAATATATTTTTTATTTCCTTACATTGTTGCAAACTTTTTAGCCATTAATCGTTCAACATGAAAGTTTTCCAAGAATTGAAAATTTACAAAGTAATTAATCAAGGGCAAAAAAATAAAAAAAAGGAAACTACAAAAGAAGTTTTCTGCAGAAAATTGCTATTAAAACTGTAATTTGCGTGGTAAATAAAATAAAAATTTATTTTATTATTTAAAAATAGAAATCGAAGCGAGTTTTATAAACAATTTAACAGTTGTAAACAATGCGTAGAGCTTGGCAGAAAGAAACTAATAAAAGTGACCGCAGAGCGGAAGAAGCTGTCAGACAGAAGAACAGGCAGAAGACGAAGAAAGAGAGAAAGAAATGTGATGAAAGGGTATCGAATGAATATGAATGTCTGTTGAATGCCAATCAGATGAACTTAGGCCCAGCGAGACAAATGATTGAAGGCAAAGTTTTGAGCTATTGATGAAAGACAAAGACATCTGGCAACTGACAGCAGAGAGAAGCATTGCACTTTAGAGTATGCTCGCTCTTTACTTTGCTGTATTGCACATTGAAATAGATTTTTACGACACTGGACGTGGCGTATTTCAAGGTCGGCGTTTCCAAATCAAATTGAAAGCAAACGAAGCGACGCAATTTTCCTTTTGCACTTATCTTTTCTTTTTGGCACAAGTTCTAATGCTTATTTTTAGATAAGTTGGGAACGCGTGTCGCTTGTGTTTCATAGTACTCACTTTATTTGGCACAATAAACAAGTCGAAACGAATTCAAAGCCAAACGTAAATATAATATTTACCAATTAATCATTACATGAGGGCTCGGAACGTGTGTCACAGGCGAACTGTTCATAATTTCTTTATGTATATGTATTATCGTATATACATATAGGAGGCATATATAATAATATACAGTATTCATTATTTTATTTTTTTGCGGTTGGCAGCCCACAAAAAGAGAGGCGACATTTTGTATATGAAATCTGATGAATAATGCGAAATCGAGAAACGGAAAAGAAAATATGCAAAGCGCCTACAGTTAACTTATTTTCATTGTGGAAAATTTGTTATGCTCTAGAAACGTTTTTAGTTCATTGAAAAACTAAGTTAAGAGAAGTGTCAAAAAGAGAGCGACAAGTCCAATTTCTTTAAGTTTCTTTACCATTTTAAGCTATATTTTAAAGAATTTATCAACATTTGCTCTGATCTTCTGCATATGAGAAACCATAGAGCCCCAGCTGATTTATAGAGTATGCTAATGCAAAACTGATGTTGCCATAAACACACACACACACACATATATATATGCATATACATATATGTATTTATTTTTCTATATATACTAGCTCGTCATTTGTTTATTCTGTGGCCAGAGCTCTAGGTCAGATCTCATAATATTTTGTGCTGTGGGGATTTTGTTGTTAATGCCTGTGAGTTTTTATTTATTTTGCACAATATTTGCTTAGCTGATGATCTACACAAACAAACGGCTGCTAATGGCGTCGCCAAAAACGTTAGCGTCTTGGTGTTATCGATATGTTATCGATGTGCTGAGTCCTTCTTAACTCACCGCCAATGCCTTCGTCTTCAACATTTTCATAATCACAATTAACGTAATTTCTTGTTGCTCTTTCACTGCTCTCACACATTTTCGAATACTGTGAATTCGATATTTAGCATAACGATAACAATAACGATAACGATAACGATAACGAATTACAATGCATACACTTTAACTGTGCCCCGTTGCAACTCTATTTGTTTCATTATTTTTTGCACACATTTTTTGTTGTCGCGCATTTCGCGACGCTTTTGTTGTTGGTCACTCGAAGAGCCAGCGACAACTGAACTGAAATGAGCGCCAAAACGTAGCCGACAAATGCGCTGATCTACAACAACAGCAACGACACGGGCAACATTTACAACAACAACAAGAAGAACAGCAATATTCTAAACATAAACTGTTAATGAATTTCAATACGAAAATAAAGAGGCGCACGCATTGAACAGTTCGCCGTTCGCTAATTGCGGCACTCGAACTCACCACAGTGCGTAGCCGCAGCTAAGTGTGGTGAGTTTATTTCTCTGTGTTGAATATGCGATCGTTGAGTTTTCATATTTTCGTTAATGTATGCCTCTCCTCGTCGTCGTCTTCGGCGGCGGCATTCGTGCTGGGCATGCACAACAAGTATGCGCCTAATTAGCCAACCGCGTGACGTCAGCAGAACGACGATGACGAGCCGCAGAGAGAGTGTGGGGAGAGTGGAGAGTGGGCGAGCGAAAGACCCGTCACAATTGCAGTTGACAAGCGGCAGCATTCGTCCAGTCGTTTATACGGGTCGTTTGCTGGGTCACTTAATAGCTTAAACAGCGCTGACGGCGGTTGGGAATGCAAAACTTAATTAATTGTATTTGACACCATGCGGAAGGCACAGTGGTTAAAGAGTTAGCTAAATTTAATGTCATCTCGAAAATTGGGTCAAATTGGATGCTGTTTAGCAGATTAGTAAAAACAGATTTATAGAATATTTTTACTCAATAGCAATAAATATACTCAAGCATTTTATTTCGCAATTTAAATTATTTAATTTTAAGAGCAAATATGTCTGATGGAGTGGAGAAAATATTAAAGTATAGATATAGAAAATAAGAGATTTTATATAGATAAACATTTAAATATTTGTAAAAGACATTTTTGGGCTTAGACAAATATCATTAACTTTCATTATTATAAATATATTTTTGTACACTTAAAAAAATAAACATTTTATTTTTATTTTTCGTTAATGTATTTTTTAATTCCTAGTATTTAATCAATTTTAAAATTTTTTAGAAATCAAATTGTTTAATAATTTTTATGTTTTTTTTTCCCAATTAATTATTACTTTTGCACCACTGTGCCACGATTGCCCTATGGGGAAATTAGTCTTGCCAAAAATCAAGCAATAGACTCGCGTCTAATTAATGAGTCCGACATAAATCAAAATTTAATCGCCTCAAATCAGAAGCAGCCCCAAGACGCAGCTGTTGTGGCCCCAATTGTGGGTCTATGCGTGGGCGTCAAGTGTTAAGTTGAAATTGTCTCTGCCACGCAACACTCAAAAAGCAGCAATAACAACAATACATATAGAGGAGGCTTGGCCTACTGAACTTGTCAACAAGTGTTAATTGCGACTGCGATAAAAAACACGAACAAAATATAAAAGGCAAAGCCAAACGCGCAGACCCAACGTGCGTTAATCAATGGCAGAAAGTTGGCCTAAAGTTAAGCCAAAATACATACATACATACATACACTACATATGTATGTATATGCATAGCAGAGAAGGGAAAACTATAAAAAAAACGTTAGCGAAACAAAAAGAAACCCGCAGGCAGCCGTTGGCAACGCGACTCAGCGAAGCAAAGCCTAAAACCCAACAAAACTTCACAAAATCCAGTAAAAAAAGCAAATCGTAAAAAAACACCCACAGAGTGAATGTGGGGAAAATAAAGTCGGGAAATGAACTAATTTATTCGCACGGCAACTAAATAGGTCCATAAAAAAAATGGCAAATAGGAAAAAATACTTAATAAAGTGAAAGACAAATGAAAAACAAAGAAAAAACTATAACAAAAAAAAAAAAAAAAAAAAAAAAAAAAAACAGAAAAAGAAAATTTCATATATAGACCTATGGAGTCAGCTTAAGTTTTGCTTGAATCATTTGAGAATTATAAGTGAAATCTTGAACTGTTTGATGTGCAGAGAATGAAGCAAATGTTGTGCTTTTAGCTTTGGGTCTGAGGCCATTTGTTGCATATGTATAATTAAGTATATCCTATACCCATACATTTATGGGCATTGTTCTTAATATTATCTATATTTTAATCAATCAAAAGTAATAAAAATCATAATAAATCTTTTATTTAAAGTAGTTAAAATGTGTGAGCCTCTATTATCTACATTTACGCAACTCTGGATAGTTTATGATGAAGCTCTATGATCTCTATTATTCTTTATCAGATTAGCTTTAGCATAAAGTTGAAGAGAATAAAGATAAAGAAAAATAAAAAATATAAATTAAAGTTGCCAAGAATTAGCACAAAGTAAGAGAAGAAAAGAAATATATATACTTTTTAACATAAAACCGTTTTAATATGAGCTCGCAAAGTTTCAAGACTACCCTCGCTTATTACATACATATGTCGTTCACTATATAACTGCATATTCTTGCTTGCATTTCATATTGTTGCGAATCATTTATATTCATATGAAACATGACAAGTTAATCATATTTTTTTTCTTCTTTACCAAGTTTCATTTGTCGCAGTTAAAAACAAATTGTTGCGCTATCTAAAATCGATTAGCAAAACTCGCATATGCCACACGCGGAGGCAACACTCTTTACTTTTTATTTACATTTTCTTCAGCTTTCTGTGTATTTTGTTGCACAGTTTAACAGGCACACGACCTTAATTATGGGCTGGCAAACGTGTCAGAAGTGACTTGCACAATGCGGCGAGCTGTCAGAGGAGGGCAGAACGAACGGCTGTTATTTGCCGCATGTAGAAACGATAAATAAACAAGTTCAATGCAATTGGCACAACAACAACAAGAAAGTTTAATAACAAGCTAAAGTGAACAAAATGTGCCATCAACATTTAAATGCAATTTGCTTATCTTGCGCCTTGGCCATGCACAAAGCGAATTGCAAATTGCGCATACGCCCCGTATGTCCGTCCGTCTGCGTCTGCATAAACATACCATATGCAGGCCAACAACAGCAACGACTATTGAACAACCAACACTTTAGCCAATTGGCTAGCGGCCAAGATTGAAAGGCGTTTATCAATCAAGCTACTGCAACAGCAGCAGCAGCAACAGCAGCAGACGAGTGCAACAATTTGTTGCGCTTTGCCGCACATTGGCCGTTACGTCGCCTGCACTTGACTCCATTTGAGGCGGGCTAGCAGGCAGACAGGCAGACAGACAAGCAGGCAGCCCCCGTTTGCCTGGAGGCGCCACAGCATGCGGTCACAGTTTGTTAATTCCAAAGAGCCGCATATACCGTTAATTAACGCAGCGCACCAATTTAATTATGGATTTTTTTTGTTCGGCTTTATTAATTTATCAATTTGCGGCTTTCGACTTTTCCTTTGGGCAAGTTTTTGGTGTAAAAGCAAAACGCACTTCAAAAAGCCACAAAAGGGCACTTCAGTAATGACACAAGACTGGCCGTAAATCAAAATTCCATTTCATTTACATATGATGAGGCATGCACGACCGACAAATACCCTCAACTCGCTGCAAACTGAAGCTCAAAGCAAAGCCCGGCTAACAGTTTGGGCAGCACTGTAAACAAGCTGTGTGTGCGCGCTTTGTATAACAGTTGAGCAGCCATTGATAGCATGCGCATGTTCTGTGTGCACACGCTCTCTCTCTCGGCTGCGCTCTCGGGCACTGCTTGCTCAGCTGTGGTGAGCAATAAGTGTCAGTGTGTCAAAAGAGTAAACACATACACACGCACACGCACACACGCACACACACACATACACAGGCACATTATGCAATTTTTATGCTGACTGTCGCGCAAGCGAGAGAGAAAGTGACTGAGTGCACTGTGCGCGAGCGAGAAAGTTTCGTTTAATGTTCTGCTGCTGCTTCCTCTTATACTATTCGTACAGTTTGTTATTATTTGTAGCCTGCAGTTGGGGTAGTCGCCTCCTGTGGCGATGACTCATCGCTCACTTGTCTCAACAAGGCGTTAGTTAGAGTAAGGGAGATGACGCATACTGTGTGTGTGTGTGTGTGCGAGCTTGGCAACAAATCCTACACGCACTTGTAGGCATTCCGCTCTGCTTCTTCATATAGCAACAACAGCATTTCCATTTTGCTTTTTTTTTCGTTTTTTTTTTTTTTCGTAAGTATCTCTGGGGTAAAAATCAATAATGGTCCATTAGCTGGCGCCGTTCAGACAGATGCTGAGCTATTGTGGGTGTTGTAAGGGGGGAATACGAGGGGATATATATTTACTTATATACATATAAATATTTTAAGTATAGAGTATTCAGAAGACATATTTAATAAAATATCGCTAATAGCTGATACCCACAACAAGCTTGTTATCGATAGAAATATGTTTAAAACATAAAACTTTATTGCAGGATATTATGCAGATCACTCTAGCATATTATTGATCAAGTTCTTGAATAAAAACTATTGTATATATCGGAATTATAGTTTTTCTTGTATTATTATAAGTAAGATATTGTTTTCTCTCTACCATATTGTATAGCATTCACTTTTCAAAGATCACTTAATAGAAATTCCATTTATACCTTCCTAAATATTAAAACTTAATTAAGTTTTTATAATATATAAATGAAAACAAAATTCGATTTGAAACGCTTTAAAAGCGAAAATAGACAACAAAGCAGAGACAGAAAATTATGGATTCTAGTTTTGGGGCTCGCTTGAGGGGGCAGGGGTTCTCGCTTGTTCTAATTACGCCAACGGCTCAGGTGGAAATTTTTGTTTTTTTTTCGGTTAGGGTCAACAGCAATTTGACGGCTCGTTTGAAGACAGGAAATTTGTCTCGTAATACCCAAGCGAGACAGAACGAGTGAGAAAGAGAGAGAACATGTAACTTATATAAGACACATTAAATTTAATGTTTCAACTGTTACGACAACTGTTACGACAACCTAAGCAGTTAGAATTTAAAGTTTGCTCAGGTGGGTTTGCCGTTAGCCATGGCTTGTGCTTTGTTTATTGGGTTACCTCATGCCACTCTCAACAGATCTTAGCTCATGGGCGCTTGTTAGCCAAATGGCCGTTAAGCCACAATTCACAATTTAGCATTGTTCTCGCCTGGTCGAGTAAATGAACTTGAACCAACTGAAAGAAATGGGTCCAAGTGGAACTGATCTCTGCCTCTGATCGGTCTCATTTGAAGGGCATTTACAATTAGTTGCAGATTGTTTATGACCAGTGCGATAACAAAGAGTCTAATTTGATATAATGATACGATTTATAACAGAGTTTTGAGGCACCTCTCAACTATATCTTGTTTAGTAATAACTCAATTTCGAGAATGAGCAAAAGGCGATAAATTTGATAAGCAAATATAAAACAAATGCAACAAGTTGCAGTCTCTTTATAAACGAATTCCTTTATCTATATATAAATATATAGTTTGACAGTAAAAATCATTTCAGACTCTAATACATATGTATAAGGTATTTATAGGACCTCTTCAGACCTTTCTTTCATTTTCAGCAAACTGTCGAAACATTTTACATATCGAATTATAGATCGCTCGTTACTTCATCATCATAACATTCGTATAACTCACACAAATCGATTGCTCTAACTATGACTATTCTACGGAATATCTCAACTTAAGTTTGTTAACTACATTTCATTAACAGCACACCTCGCACAATATTCCCTTCGAAGTGAATAACAGGGTATTAGCTAGTAGGCTACTCAAAATTCCCTTCCAGCTCTAAGCATCCACTCCACACCGCAAACACTTTTCACACTCGCATGCACCACACATTCACTTCTTCCAGGATATCTCGTATTCGAGCATGTTGCTTTGGCCTTCTCCTCGCATTGATTTTTCCCATATCTGTCCTGTCTCTGTCTCTCAACACTCACCGGCTGCTTGTTGTTGTTGTTTTTTATCTGTTGTCGCAGCGCCCTTCTGCCTGCGTGGCAGGCGAAATGAATTCCATAGAAAGGAGCTCGCCGATGTGGCAGATTTCTGCTTGCTACTGCGTTGCATGTCCATGTTGGCACTGCCGCTGCTGCCGCTGCTGCTGCTGCTGCATGTTGCACTCAATTTTGTTGGTATCCTTGTGGCGGGTGGCGTTTTAGCTTTGTTGTTGGGATTGTTGTTGTTGTGGCTGCTGCTGTTATTGTTGTTGAGCAACTTTTTGGCAGCTGCTGCTGCTGCTGCTGCCACCGCCGGCTGCTGCTGCTGCTGCTGCTGGTGTGTTGCATAGATTTGCGAGGCATTTAGATTCTTGCCATATTTCATATCATTTGGATAGTCCTTGTAATTGTATTTTTTTGCTTGCACATTTTTATGATTTTTTAACATTTGACGAAACTCTTTCACATCCGCGGCCGTTGGCAATGAATACGTCGACGTCGACGCCAATTTGCTGCTGCTGCCGCTGTTGCCGTTGCTATTAACGTGCAAACTCTGTGCGGAGCCATAGAACAGAGAGACAAACTCGTTGAGGCCCATTCTGCATGGGAGAGACTGGCCGACGCAGGCGCAATAGCGAAAGAAGTCAACCAAACCAAATGCTTCTCAAACTGTAGTTCGTTAAGTGTTATACACAAAGGCAGCGCAACAGTCATAGGCTTGCCTGCTCGCACACATACACATACACGCACTCCTCACACCAAACAACCGTTACAATGAGAGACCCGCGCAACGTCCGTTTGTTTGAAAGCGCGACGCGCGACTAACTCCAAGCCACAGGCGCGCGACGCCAAACTCAGCGGCGAATGCGGCGGCAAAGCACAAAACGTACAACAACAAAAGATAACAGAAAAACAAAAACAAGCCAACAACAACAACAACAAACGCTACTTCAAAGCTTATGTAAAGAGAAATGCAAAAAAAGGCGCAAAAAATTGTAAGTGCTGCTATGAGGAAAAGTAGGTGGGGAAATGGATTTAATTATAATTATGCAAAAAAAAAAAAAAAAGAAGTATTAAAAAATTATTATTAGACAAAGGCAAAGACAAAGACTAAGCCTAAGCCTAGTCTGGAAAAAGTGACGGAAACGAAAAGATCGAGTTAAATCAAATAAATTATGGGAAGTTTGAAATGATTTACGATTTTAAAAGACCGGACTTTTTTTACGGGATATCTGGAATAGTTAACATAGATATATGATGAATGCTATGCCTATAAAGTAATTTTCATATATTATAAACAAATGATTGAAATGCTCAAAATCAGAAATTAAAGCGAGAGAGAGAGAGAGAGAGAGAGAGAGAGAGAGAGAGAGAGAGAGAGAGAGAGAGAGAGAGGCGAGAGAGAGAGAGAGAAAGAGCCAATTTCTAAAGATCTTAACATCAAGTTAAGAAGTAAAAAAGTTCTATTAAAATTTAACTATTTTTAAGAGCAGCCAAGAATGTTTATAAAAATATAATTAAAATAGAATTTAAAAGTAATTGTATTCTTATCTTGATTATAATTATTTGAGATCATTTTAAGCTGTCAACAGACCGAAAGTTTTAATTAAGAAGTGAGAAGAAAGTTTGCTGAAAAGATTCAGGTAGAAACGTGACTTAAAGCAAAAAATAAATTAAGTAAATTTTAGTTTTAAATTTGCAATACTTTTCATACTCTTCAAACACAAGAGAAGACTACATATTGAATTCCTAAAGAATTTTTAGATTTCTTACATAGATCTCTTCTCATTCACAGAGTACTACAAATTCTAAACAATTTAAGAACAAGCAAAAACTCTTAGCCATCTCTATATGGATCTTAATTTTTTCTTCTGAAAACTGAAGCCATGCCATAAAACAGGTACGCAATTGTCTTTAG
Organism: Drosophila aldrichi; assembly: GCA_035045965.1. Lineage (NCBI taxonomy): Eukaryota > Metazoa > Arthropoda > Insecta > Diptera > Drosophilidae > Drosophila > Drosophila aldrichi. The sequence continues at coordinate 2,388,142 of JAWNOM010000007.1, read as the reverse complement.
TGTAGAATTTTATGGCTAATAACTAATTAGCATAACTGTACGGGTATAGATATAACGCAAAGATATTGCTTTAATCATGATTTTCACTTGGCTAACAGCAACAAAAAATGGTAAAAAGTGTTTTGTTTTTGCCATTTCCCCCTTTCGCTGTTTGTTGGGTTTTTAATACTCTGTATTTATGTCAAATTTGCAATATGGGAAATGATAAACTTGCACAAATGCATAGATGTAACTAGGTATATTTATATCTATATAAGCTCTGTTTATCACAATTTCCACGAATGCCCTATTCAAAATCTAGATAATAACTTTATAAGCTCTATGCAATATAAAACTAAATGAAAACTCGTTCTCAACTCATATAGTTAATTTGCCTTTGCTTACAGGGTATCTGCTAGTCTATTCACTGCACTAATCTTGATTATTTTTTATATGGAAAGAAAGGTTGGCTGTAATTGTAGACTTTGTCATATCGTAGAGTCGTCGCCGTCGACTTTCGCGTCACACTTGGCCAGCAAGGCAAACGGAGACAGAGAGACAGAAAGAGTGGCCAACAGAGAGAGAGAAACAGATACGACTACAGAGTCAGCTTTTGGCCTGGCCATTGACTGGGCACGAGCTCAAGATCATGCAAAAACAAAAACCAACAAAATTAAACAGAAGAGAAAAAATTGGATTAAAAAAAATTGTTGCGCCTGGCCCAGAATTTTTGTTCATTTCTTATCATCAAAAGCCACGCTCTAATTATAAATTTCATGCAATTTTAGATGAAAGCAAAACACTTTTTTGACCGAATTTGTCTTACATAGACAAAGATTTCATAGGAAATAAGTACAATCGTCTTCAAAATTCCAATATAAAGAAAGATCTTTGCATATCCTTCACAATAATTCTGGAGGTAAATTACTATAGATACTATATACACTAAACTATACATCAATTTGGGAAAACTTTTGCAAACTAATTTCAATTGAAATCGAAAAGAAAACTTGTTTTCACGTCTCTCTCACTTCTTGAGAAATTTTATTTTCAGTTTCAAAAATATCTCACTTTGCAAAATCATTGTACAATATATAATTATATAAATATATATAACAACTCTTATATTCAACAACTCAATTAAGCACAAAGCCAAGCTCATTATCATTTCCATAATACTCATTAATCATAGTGTATTTAAATAGCGTGCCGGATATCAGTTCAAAAATTATGCATAGATTCGTTCGCATGTGATTGGCAATTGAATGTTTTTTTATAATTTTCGTTTTTTTTTTTTATTTCACCCAGGAACTATATAACAATTATATAAGATCCGACAATTGGTTGAAAAAAATAAAATCAAAAATTGTGGCACCAACTGTGTGGCAACAACAGCTGCCACACGGCGATTGCGTACTTTGGGCCAAAAATTTCCCACCTTATTGGCCAAAAAAAATAAAAATATGATTGCTTTATAACGCAGTTCTCACGCTTTGCCCTGTTAAATATTCAAAATTGAATCACACAAAATAAAACTCCGCCGTAATGCTCTGCCCCCCTCCAAGACTTTGCTTTGGTTTGCTAAGCAATTTATGCAATCGACTTTTGGGTTTGGTCTCTACTTTTTCTCTTGCTCTTAACACTTTTTGGGTTTACTTAAGCCGTACTTTTTTTTTGCGGGAAAAAAATTGACAAGAAATATCTTCTGCATGCTTTTTTCGACTTTTTCTCCCTTTTTTTTTTTTTTTTTTTGTTTGTCATGCCAATTAAGCTTGTGAAATATATTATATATATTTATAAATATACAAATGTATATACATATATTTTATATATTTTAGCTGATTTTTGCATTTCTTATGTGGCACAGCGCATATAAAACAAAATGTAAAACTCATCTATTCGCATCAGCATTTATTGCGAGTCTTAATTCATGTGTAAAGGTTTAATTGTCTCTTTACATTTGTTTTTTTTTTTTTATTTGTTGGCGACTCATTAATGGGAACGATGACGAAAAGGCTTACAACACTTTGAATTGAACTGATTTATTTATTGACTGCACAGCAGATTAAACTAGGTGCGTCCACCATCAGTTGGAAATAGTAGAAGAAGAACGTGGAAAATATGAATATAATATAAATATGAATACAATACAAAGAAAAACTTTGAAAATAAAGTTCTTTCAGATTTTATGGATAGTTATTAATGGTATTCAAATATGATTTTTTTTATAATTCATTGTTTATTTTATTTATTTATTTTTTAATTTATTTTATTTTTTTTTTTATTTCATTTTATTTATATTTTAATTATTTATTTTTTGTTTTAATTTAATTTTATTTTATTTATTTATTTATTTAATTATTTTAATTTTATTTTATTTCATTTTTTTATATATTTTTTTTTTATTTTTCAACTAGCTACATTAATATACTTTAATATTCATTCAATTTTTTTTAAGTCTCTTTAAATTTTTCTTTAATATTCATTATATTCTATGTTATTTATTTTTATTTTTTCCCCTATCATAGAATAAATATATATTAAAATATCACTTCTTTATCAAATTCAAGTCAATTACGCATTATAAACTTTTCCAAAATATTCCCATTGAAGTTTTATTCTAATTTTAATGTAATCTAACAGCCATAAATCCAAGTCGCTTCAAATATACCTTATTATCGACACTGTCTATAAACACACACTTCATACACTGCTGTTCGCTTCGTTTATTCGAAATGCTTATTTATGGCTTTCACACCCAAAGCTCAATTAATTTGTCACTTAATTTGATTGTGCTACAAATTAAAAATAAATAAGAGAAGAAACAGTCGAAACACGCCAACTCTGTTTGCTTGGCTAAGCGAGTGTGCGTATGTGTGTGTGTGTGTGTGTCTGTGTGTGTGTGTGTGTGTGGCACGCCTGTTAACTTTATCTCGTTTTCACTATGTTTTATAGCCCAAATACAAACACACACGCAAGTTCATTGATTTCGTTTGTATCTTCTCTCGTCGCTTCTCCTCTCATCTACTCTCATTTTTTGTGAACGTTTTTCACGCTTTCATTCGATTAATTGATGAATGAATTTTGTGTCAAAACATTTCTAATGTCTTCATTGGTGCACAGTAGCCCCAGCTCCTCCCGCTGCCCGCCTTGGCTGACCTCCAAGAAAAACAAAGCTCAGCGTTTGCAAAAAAATAATAAATATATATAGAAGCTGAAGAAGCAGCCCAAGTTAATGACCGCCTAATGAAAGAAACCTTCAACACGCACCTTGTGCGGCATTTCCATTTCCATTTCCATTTCCATTTTTCATTCACTTTTACTTTTTCTTTTCAGTTTTTTGTTCGCCATGCGTAACCAGCCCAAAAGTAAAATCGCAATCGTAATCGTCATCGAACTTGATATTTATGTTATTCATGAGTGTTTTCTTATTCATATTCATATTCATCTTTTATACCTCCGTCATTAAGTTACAAATTGCTATGCAATTTCCCTCGCATGAAAATGAAAAGCAAATTTTCTAAAACTATTGAAACTAATTGATTGATGTAAAGGTTGAAAAGCTATTGGCACAGAGACTTTTTTTATTGCAATTTTCATATTTATTGAAAATTGAATTATAAAAAAAAAACAACTGAATTTTATTTTTAATTTTATTATTATACTCCTTAAAAATAATTTTAATTTTTCATTTATTATTATTATTTTTTTTTCACGTTTATTCTTTATTAAATACTTTTTTTCTGACTTGTCTTCCCTTTAGCCAATTCAAGATCAATACAATCGGTTCGTGGTTGTTGCGTTGGCTAAATGTCCCACGCAAGGTTGTGTGTCCCCGCTAAAGCCAATGTCAAACATTAAGCAAACAATTTAACTTCAATAAGCCAAAACATGGCACAAGTTGTGCTAAGCAGCCTGTGGCAGCTGGTGGGCGGACAGTGGGAGGTGTGGTCATGCATGTTGCCGCACACACGCCAACACACACACACACACACACACACTTGCCCCCTAAAGAAACAGTTATATATCAAGCGCAGCACAACTCGCTGAGCATCAAAGCGACGCGCGGCTAAACGTGCAATGTGTTTGCGCCACAAAACAAGTTGTGACATTTCTGTGCAGGTAATTATGGGACTGTAGCAAGGGGCAGTGGGCGGTAGGCAGGCGGCGGGAGGCGTGCCAACAGCAGTGGACTGGCAAGTGCTGTGCGCTGCAACGCTTGCGGCGCATTATGCAGAGAACATGCCGAGCACTCGCAGAGCCAAAAGGCATTCATAAACTATACAAAGCACACGAGAACGCAGTGCAAAAGGAAGTGGGTTTTAATTGGGTAAACATGTTAAATATTGAGAGAGGATAATTAAATGAACTGCATCTATAGATGTAAGTGGGTTGGAAGCAAGTGCATCACAGCAGGAGAACTTATTTACGAATTGAACATTTTTTTTAAAAAGTTAAATCTATTCGATTATGATGGGAAATATCATAAGGCAAATATATAAATATTTATATATATAAAATATAGGCAGCTGCTGAAATATTGTAATTGGGAATAGAACAATATTTGTTTGCTTAATTTTTATATGAACAAAAATTCTAAACAGAATTTAAGCAATTTATATGAAATAATTTGCTAGCAATATGTTTTAAACTTTCTGAGTTATAAATCAAAATTTTATTAAACAAAAATTTTGATTTTAATTGCAATTATATAAATATTTCTACATACACTCATGAAATTGCTGGTAAGTCTTTGCAGCACAAGTTGATGAATTGCAACAAAACTACATATATATACATATATTTACTTATATGCATATACATACATATATAAAGTGGGAAACCAAGTTCACTAAACTTAGAAAAAAAAAGGCTATGCCTCAGCTCAAATGATGCATTTAACTAATAACATTTTGGCTAAGCTTTTGCAGTCAAAACTGGCAAAAGTCTTAATGCTATTGCCTGAATGTGCAACAAATATTTGGCTTTTAGCACACACATGCACAAGCACAAACACACACACATACATCCACACAGAGAGAGAGAGAGCTCTATTAAGTGCATAATTTGCTTGCATGTTTGCCATTGAAAATGCATTAAGGCGTTTTTGCACTCCAAGCAGGTGTCGCCAGCAAGGCAACAAAAATCAAATTCAAGCAAGTAAGAAAGCTCTAATCGAGACTGCTCGACTAGGAAATCCCCTGAACCCTTCTGACACTCATACAACCACACACACATACATAGACACACACGCATACAGTACTTGAGTAAAAGTAAAAGCAAAGAGAAAAGAAGTGCAGAAGATCATTCAAGTTGTCTATGTGTATGCAGCAGTTCTCATTTGGTATTTGTATTTAGGTAAATCGAAGCTAGAATGCTCACAGCAGCAGAGAGCGTTCCAATTGCTCACTTGAAGCTCGACTGCAACGAGCTCTACCTGCATTCGGGCTCAACCTTTGGGAGAGACAGCGCTTGAGTAATAGGTGGCCCTATATAAAGGGCAGCAGCTGCAGCAGTTCTTCAGTCAGTCTTCAGTGGTCCAGGCGTAGTGGGGGTCAGCGCAAGAAAGTGAAGTAGAGCGTGTGAATTATAAGCATTAAAGGCGTACAGGAATTACGTAGAGGAAATACGTAAAGGAAATACGTAGAGGAATTACGTAGAGAGAATACTTAGAGGAAATAGACAGAGGAATAGTACTAAATCGACTCAACTCGTCACCCTGATCAAGACTATATATATTTTGTGGGGTCTGCCACGCCTCCTTCTGCCTGTTACATACATTTCAACAAAACCATTATACCCTGAATTCCCATTTTCAATGGGTTCAGGGTATAAAAATGATAGTTAATTCAAAAATATACATATTTACATACAGGTACATATATGTATGTATGTATGTGTGGCGTATTTATGGCACACCGCAAACGTGGCATGCCACCCCCTGAAGGCTAATTAGCAGCATTAATATTAATTAGAAAACTTGCGTCAAGACGAAAAACTTTTGAAACAGCCGCAAAACGAGCCCAGGAGCTCAATTTGCAAGCGTGTGTGGATATGGGTGTTTGAGTGTGTGGGTGTAACTGTTGCAAATGCTATTGTTGTTGTTGTTGTCAAACAAAAAGTTGAAACTTTGAAAAATTACTTTTGATTTGCTTTCACAAATGGAAACAATTGAATCGAATGGCGAAACGAATTCGATTTTGATTGTCAAATATATAAATAAAGGTATATATATAGATAAGTATATAATATATAATTTCATTATTGTTATTGTTTGACTTACCTTCTACAATGACTGCGGCTAAAGTTTTAGTGCCATTTTTGTTATTGTTTGTTGCATTTCCTGTAGCATTTTTCACGCCTTTCTGTTGTTGCGATGCTTTTGTTATAAGTTTGAGGGGTGTGTTTGATGTAGATGTTGTTGTTGCTGTTGTTGCTACCGAATGACGTTTTTCTGCAAGAAGAGAGAAACAGAGAAGATAGGTGATATTAGAGCGATAACAGATATTGGATTCTTACTTATATTTTTAAACATAATCAATGATGTGTATCATAGATATTTAAAACTATGTATATAAGATTGTTTTCGAAGTCAAAATTTGAAGATTTAATATGCTCTTTCGTCATATTCTCGGGTATATTCGTTTGGGATTATATCCCAAACTCCATTTTATGTACAGAAACGAATCATAGCAAAAACTCACGATTTGACTTGCTGCTGATTTGCGTTTTGGGCTTATACCATCTAAAAAATCGTTTAAAAAAGTGGCCAATTTCCATTCTGTTCAATAGTTGCGAGAGGATACAATATAAAAATTAAAATTAATATTAAATAAATAGACACTAAAATAATTTTGGTAAACAACAAGCAAACAACAAATGCTACAATGCTTGCTACGACTAAGAAAATTTGTACCCGATCTTGAAGTGGGAAAACCAATAAATAAAATATAAATGAATCAATTGTCAAGTTAAGTCAATTCGTAAACCAGTTTACATAGTTTTTAGAACAGTGCCAAATAGAAAATGAAAATGTAAAACAAAAAATAACATAAACAAACACCTGTTGTTAGCTGGAGCTAGAGGAGATAGCAGAGGCAGGGGCAACTTGCATATCGCAAGCAGTGCAAGCGCAATATAAACAACTAGTAATAACAACAGGAGGCTCAAAACAAGCAGTTCAGCTTTGTCAAACCAGTTGAAGCACTCATACAAGCAGTGAAATGTTGCAAAGAGATAAGCAACATGCTGTTAAGCAACAGATCATCAGTCATTTCGTAGACAGCGATCCAAATGCTGAATATATATACATATATGTACAACTTTATTGCAAGCAGTTAAAGATTGCCCGCTGGTATATTTACGTAAAATCTCATATAAGAAAGCAGTTTAATAACAGAAATTTTACTTATGTATCAAAGTATAATACAAATTTATAATTACATACATTACAAATGTTAATGTTGCAAAAATTCGACGCAATTAACAGCAGCTGGCAAGCAGTGCAATCATATAAAAGCTGTCAAATATCTGAAAGTTTAAGCGCACAGCGCATACTCATTCAACAAAGCTCTCTTTATCAACTTCTTGTAAGCAGTTCATGTTGCTGCAGCATGTAGCTAAACAGCGCTGCTTAAGAGAGAGCTACACAACATAAATAACTGCAACTGCATTTGCTCTTAGTTCTCTTCACACATACCAGTTTCCCTGCAGAAATAATTAGCATAATTTACTTTTATGTGCTCGACGAGCGAATTGTGTGTGCGGCGAGGGAAGCAGCTGCTGACCAGCAACGCGTTTGTCTCTACCTTGTTTACTTACTCTTTTTTCTCTACGTTTTTTTGTTTTTTTTCCTTCTTTTTTGCTCAGTATTGTTTTAGTTAATTTGCGAGTGCACGACAAAAAGTTGTCGCGCGCTAGCTCAATGCTAACCGCAGCTTTAGAAGAAGAAGCAGCAGCGACAGCGGCAGCACCGATGCAGTAAAGCAACAAAGCAGAGTCGGAAGCCATAAATGGCTAATACAAGTCTAGGCCGCAATGCATACAATACACCCAAGTCGCCAAAAATAGAGGAAACAACATAAACAAAAAGCAAAAAATAATAATAAAGTAAGGGTGGGCTACAGGCAAACAGTTACTGCTACTAAATACCCTGGAATCTAGTTTGGAAGTGTTGGTAGATGAATTTTTAATTTTCCGTTTTTGAAATGAATAAGAATTATTGTTCTTTATTGTTCGATTATGATGATTTAACTGAAATCCTACATCTTAGCTGAGTTCAGTACTCAGGCAATGCTTATCAGAAATTTAAACTTAATAGTCTCTGCTTAACTCCTCAACAAACTACTCTAAATATACCCTTTCACACATTTTCAATAAGTACAGGGTATATGAAAACACAGAGAAGTTGCAATGTTGCGGCCAATGTCAGGCATCAAGCGGCGCCTAAAAAGCAGCTCCCAAGGCTAACCACAAGTAAAAGGAGAGACAGAGAGAGGGAGAGATACACACACATGCGCACCGAGAAAGAGAGAGAGAGAGAGAAGTAAACACTGTGGACAGGCAAAGTGCCACTGCATTTTAAAGGTTAAGCAGGATCCTCGTAGCAAATCAGTTTTTGTTTTGCTTTATGCTGATAAGCAATTAGCCACTGATCAAGTCTAACCGGATCTGCGGCGCTGTGCAGCCTGTGAACAGATTGAAAGAGGTGACAAAATGCCGCCACAATTAAGCCAATAAAACTTAAGCCTCCGTCCAAATCGATAAACATATAAACGTGGGCCCATTCAGCGGCACGTTTAACCTACGCGCATGTTCACTGAATCTTAAGCAGGTTAATTGCAAAATTACGTTCAATTTGCAGACGCGTTTGAAGAGTGCGCAAAAGCCCAGCCCCGATGTGTGTGTCCAAAGACCCCACGTCTATAAATAGCAACTGCGTCTTATCTCTCTTTCTGATAATATTCGAGCAACTGACACAATTGGAATGTCGCAGCACCCAAACTACTTGACCAGCAGAGGGAAAGAAGAAGACAATGAGAGAAGAGACTGCATTCATGTGCAGAATTTGGGCAGAGATTTCCAAGAAAGCATCGGTGGTTCAGTGGTAGAATGCTCGCCTGCCACGCGGGCGGCCCGGGTTCGATTCCCGGCCGATGCAAAATTACTTTTTGGGGAAATCTCTTAATTTGGAGAAATCTCTTAACCCGATCGAATAAATCTTATAGATATTTTCTTTTGATTCATTTAATATTCAAATTTTAAGAAGTTATAGTTGTAAGAACATCAGACCTATTTTTGCATAATATATTGACTAATTTATAGTCGCTAGGTTCATACACCAAAGTTTGGATGCCTCGCTCAACATAGCATCGGTGGTTCAGTGGTAGAATGCTCGCCTGCCACGCGGGCGGCCCGGGTTCGATTCCCGGCCGATGCAAGAATTACTTTTTGTATCTTACAATCTATATCTACAAATTTGTATTGTAGTACTCGGGGAATATTTCTTAAATATATATTATAGTTTACGGAATGAAACTCCTGTTATCAAACAATTCAATAGTTATACGATAAATACTGAAATATTACGAATATAAATATTGTTTGTTTTTAGTTTCAGACATGGTAATGTTTATATCTGCAAGTATTTTCGATTGGCATATTTCTATAGTTAATAATAGCATATTTGGAAGTGATGATCTCAACAGCATCGGTGGTTCAGTGGTAGAATGCTCGCCTGCCACGCGGGCGGCCCGGGTTCGATTCCCGGCCGATGCAACCAAACTTTTTGTTGTTCTTTTATTTGCTTTTACCTACTTTTTAAGCTTAATGGTAAAAGATGCATATCTTCAGTACTTAATTGCCGCAAATTGCAAAAGAAATAATAACGGCGGCCTATTGCGTGATGCCCAAACTAAACAATAGGCCGAGGTTTCAGCATTTGATTGTGCGCTCCCCTATGGGAATTTGCATATGCAAAACACGTTTCTACAATGCCTTTGCTTGTGCCTTTTGCCTATTCGTATTCGTATTCGTATTCATGTGCAAATAACTGGAAAAACATGCGCAATAGTGCGAGTAAATTTAATTTAGTCTGCCACGATTGCGGTGCACTCGGCTTTGCGGGCTGGCAAAATATACTAGAGTAGAATATTCCAGTTGTGGCTGAACGGGGCATGGGGGGTTTGCCACTTAATGCGACAATATTTGAGCAATTTGCTTGACCGAAGGCAGAGAAACTGCAAATAGCTCAAGCAACACAATGAATTTATCCATTAAAAGTAATTTATGCAAAAGCAAAGAAAGAAAATGAACGGAAGGAGTAAAAAAAAAAAAAGTATTTTGCATCGGCCGGGAATCGAACCCGGGCCGCCCGCGTGGCAGGCGAGCATTCTACCACTGAACCACCGATGCTTGCATGAAGATCCGAAGAGTTGACGGCAGAAGAGTTGGAAAAGCTAAAAAAAACTGATGGAAAAACTTGAATGCTGTGGAGCCAGCCAGCCACAAATAGCAAGTTTTCATTTGAGTATAAAGGCCCATGTGTGTGTATCTATGTGCCTCTGTCTGTGTGTGTGTGTATCTATGTGTGTCGCTCTGTGATTGTCTTTCATATCAGCAAATATTATATTTAAAAGCAAAAACACTTTTGATTATTCAATATACGAAATGCCAAGTATGGCAGACGAGCTAATGTAATTATGTATTACGCAACGACTGATTGTATATTGAAATATGGAAACATAAATTCATATGTGAAGCAAGCGATTTAAAAGGTTTCCAATTGAATTATGCCACAGGCATATGTTGCACAGTGTGAAATGAATGTGTAATGAAAAAGTTGTGAGCACATGTCTAGAAATATATACATACATATACATATATAATAATGTATTGAATGTGATTGATATGAGAATGCTGAGTGCTCAAGTTACTATCAAAAATGCTAGATTATTGAAGACTTATCAGATTGCTATATCATATAGCTTGGGTAAATTGCCAACATCATATTATATCAATATATAAATAAAAGTTTGCTTGATAAATGTAGGAATCATAGAAAAATCATGGGTTAAATGCTTTTACTACTTTTATTTACATAACCCTTTATTTATAAAAATTATAATGTTACATTAGATTCCAACTAAATATGATATGTGTACAAATCAAATATATGCTCAAATCTAATGTAATGTAATAATCTAAAACAGAATTCCTTCGATTGCTGCGCCCTTGACCAACAACAACTGCAAGAGTCCAAGTGAAATTGGCAAATCATTTGGGTTCAGGTGTGCGATGATATTCAACTTCTCTTTTGGGTCATGCCCCCAATGAGTGCGCACAAACGGTGTGGCAGATATTTGGTGGGCGTGGCGAATGAAGGCTGGCCACCGTTAGTTTTCCCCGCTGGGAGTATGCGAATTACAGCAGTAAAAACAACAACAACAAAATCTGGAGCAAAAATTGTTTTTTCTAGGGTCCATTGCGATAGAAATCTGTGTGCAGCAGCCAAACGAATTGGCCAAAAAGCTGACTCACAAACAGCCAAAATCCGTGACTCATGCAGGGCCCAGCGACAACTGAATGATACAGGAGCTACAGCCACACACACAGACAAACACACACATACATATACATATATACATATGCAGCTACAGCTACTGAGCTACTCGACTCTGCAGACCCCCATCAAAATTGAATTGCGAATGTGTCAATGACAACTGATGCGTTTGGCTTTTTATCTTCTCTTTCTCTTCTCCTTTTTTTTTCTCAAGCGTATTTTGTTAATTTTTGGGGAGTGGACGACTCTTTATACTATATGGATATACAAATTGCCAAAGCTGATGTCAGTCATTAAGGCATTTTTCTTTATTTTTCGCATGAGACAAATCTCCAAGGCTGTCAACAAAAAACAAAAATGACTTCACTTTAAAGAGGTTTAAAGCGTTCTCAAAAATTATTTCATATTCACAAAAATAAATATTTAAGCTTTATGTAGACAAATTTAAGGTAGGGAGTGTAGAATTTGGATAAAGTTGATATATGACTTGAGCATAAATCCGATATATTTTTAGTTAAGGTAAAAAATATATATAGAAGAGTAATATATTGTGAATATTATATTTATACTTAATATTCTTTATTTTATTTTATTTTATTTATTTTTTTTTCATTTGAAAATTTTGTTTTTTCATAAAAATTTAAATAAATATATATCTTTCCTTATAAATATATTTCACTTACGTATAGCTGTTGGTGTTGGTGTTAACGATTTATTCCACGACGATTGCCCCTTGGCTGTCTGTTGGGTCTTTGGCGGCGGTCCCAGATCTGTGGGCGATATGCTCAAATTGCGCACATCCCGCTTTTTGGCAGCTCCTGCAAACAGAGACAAAATTGATGATGAGGCGACAAGTGAAAAACTGGTGACATTTTCACGCATATTTGCATGTAATCGATAAACGTAATGCTGTCTAAATTATGCGCAAACACGTCGGACTTTATGCGCTTTGCATTAAATAAAGGCAAGCCAGAGTGGGAGAGGAAGAGAAGAGAGAAAGAGACGTAGAGAAAAGGAGACCGCATCGCACTTTAAAACGTTTTCCCCTTCGCTCTTTAGATGCGGAGAGATTGCCCTGCTATTTGCATTTCAATGTTTGTCGATTAAAACAAAGCACTTGCATATAATTGAAGTATCTTTGCACTGCCCCTCGCCAAAGCGAGCTCCAGCTCCCACTCCCACTCCATCTCTTGAATTTTTCAACCCAGCATCCAACACCAGGAGGAAATGTGTGAGAAAAAAGTGAAGGGATAAAAGGGGTGAAATTATATTATATTATGCGAGTGCATGTTGCTAACGCCAGGGGGCGCTTTATTATATCAAACATAATGTACACAAAGCATTACGCCAGCCAGACAAAATGGGAAGAGATATGTAAACTGGAGATATCATAATGTTGCGGGTTCTCAGCGTGAAGTTGCTTTGATATTGAGTTGGTTTTTTTTTTTTGTTTTTTGGGGGGAACTCTTTTAAATTGAAGCAAATCTGTAAGCATTTAAGAGTTGATAACGAATTGAATTGATAGAAGTATTTCTCACTGCTAATAACTATGTGAACTCGGCTGTATGGGAAGAAAACTTGTTGAAATTTGGTATAGATGTTGCTTCAGTATTGCATAAGGCATATCTAAGAGAAACAGTGGTATAGTAGCACTATATCATTTAGTTTTTTCATGACAGCTCTTTTGATATATGAAAGATATGATAGATATATAGCGCTATGATTTCTGTTTCTCTTATATTTTTTTTTTATCGGCAATAGATTATTTTAAATAATATCTTTTCTTTCTGTACGACTTTTAAGCTCGTATATATTATATCGTATTTTGATTATCTCTTATCTAGTATCTCTTAATTTCATACGACTTTTATCAGTTAACTTTTTTTCTAAAATATCATTTTTATCCAAAAATTTGTGATCCTAACTTTATTATTAGCCAGTTAGGTAAAGTAAATAAATAACTCTATATATAACGTTAAATCGTAATACTTTGAGTGGCAACCGTATTGTAGCATAAGTTGTGTTCTTCTACGAATATGTTTACCAATTACTACTACAATTATTATATGATTAATATAATTTCACTATAATATAAGGCATATGCCTTATTCTAAAGTCTAAACCATAATGAATAGTTAAAATTTACCCCAAAATCTCACTTAAATTGAATTTCTCACAGCGCAGACAAACTTTTAGCTCAAATCTAGTTAAAGTTTTTCTTGGTTTTCAGCTGCCGCAAAATTCGCACTTGTTATGGCGGTGCATCCAAAATAATTCGTTGTGGCAACTTCATGTTAAACGATGTCTGTATGGTGCAACGCCAGGGAGTTAGGCAGCAACAACAAAAGCGATTTGCACAGCTGCATGAAATCTAATAAATTTTATTTTTAGCTGTCTGCTAATTGCACTGGACTCGGACTCAGGCTGGAGCTGGCGCTGCTGCTATTGCTAGGATTTGAATGCGAACCACAGCAGCCCGTTGCACGTGTGGATTGCACCAACTTTTTATCAGTGGTGCAATGGTGGGCGGTATTCTGCCTGCCTGTCTGTCTGTCTGTTCACCTCACTTAAGCCGCATAATCCCCTTTGCGGCTTATCAAAAAATGTGACCGCACAGTCAGAATATTTCCCAAAATGTATGTATTTTTCCTTTTTCTTTTTTAGCAAAGCATTTTAGTCATTAAATTTCTATACTATATATTTAGTTATAGTGCATGAGAATGTTGCTTGCATGTATGTGATATGTGTATGTGTATATATATAAATATACATATATATCAAATATAGAACCTAGTTTCAGCCAAAATAAATTTCCTTATTTAAATTTAAATTTATTGTGCACAAAATATATAAAAAATTTAAATAAATAATTAATATTTAAACTTAGATAATAATAGAGAAAATCAAAATATTTGTTATATAAATATTATATTATATTATAAATAATATTTGTTATATTGATCTAAAGATTTATAGAAGATGACTTCAGTTAGACTGGACGCTAGTTCCTTGATTTAGGTAAAAAAAATATTTAAAGACATTTCAATTTTCATAAATTATTTTGTATATTTATTTTTAACTTTTATATTATATTATTTTATATATATATATATTTATTTATTTATAATTTATTTTATTATATATTACAATTTTATTTTATTATATACATATTAATTTCTCCACTCTAAAGCGTGTGAATTTCGGCTCAAATTCGCAATTCATTGTTTATTAATTATATTTTTCCAGAGTGTGCAAGCAATTACTGTTTACTTCAATTGAAAATTTCAGCAAACACTTGAATTAACACACAAGCACAAACAAAGACACACACACACACACACACACACACATAGATTGAAGTGATCGTAGCACTTACCTTTTGTCACGCTCTTGGCTCGTTTGCCGAAGCTGCCAAAGCGTTCACGCTCAATCATTTGAGTGTGAATATATCGCTCGGAATACGAACGCGATAATTTCTCCTTGGAGCTATGGGCGCCCATTTCGTTTGAGTATATATATATAGCTATGATTAGGGTATTGCCTATATATAGATCTGTTACGGCAACTTTCACACACAAAGAGAGAGGTTCGCCTCACTCGCGCTTTCACAATCTGCAACACCCGCGCCGAGGACTTTCATTTGTTGCTGTCATTCACAATGGCTGATTGAAGACATTTATTACATTTTTTTTTGCGGTGCTGTTATCACTTTTTATTGTGTTTATTATCTCACTTTTTTGCTCTTCTCTTGAATAGTTTTCAGTTTACATTTTTACTGCGATTACGAGTTCATGATTTTTGGACAACCTTTTTCTCTCTCTATATATACATATAACCGTTAATTGCTTAATAACCGTTTCAATTAGCCGCTTCATTTAACGGTCAAGAGCGCACTCAAGCACAAAAATGATTTTTCCACATTATACCCTATAGACATAAAGTGAGACAATGGGGTATATTTTGTTTTATGTTTGACTGCATTTAGTTTTAGCATTTGTTTTTAATTATTGCTGATTCCTGTCATTTAAAATATAAAAATAAATATTTAACCTAATTTTTTAAAGATGTATTTCTTCTAAAATTATTTATAATTTTTTCCCTGTTTAAAAATTTATCTACATTTTTTTTTTTTTTAATTCAAACATTTGCTTTAGAGCTCATAAATTAGTTGAGCCATAAATTCTGCATAAACTTTTACCTTAAAATATTTAAGAGCTCATTTCTGTACAGGGTATCTATCAGTCTTTCAACAATTATATTGTCAGCCATTAATTAAAAGATTTTTATGACGCATTTTTATGGAGCATTTAAATACTTTGGGAAAATTCAATGCATGCGTGAGTATGTCTATTAAAATTGTGTGAAAATCCAAAAGCTTCATAATTCAAACAAAACAAAACCCAAATATTTAACTTCAAAATCCAAAAAACAAAACATTTGAAAGGGGAGGCAACGCGGTCATCTGCAGGAATTTCGCAACACAAATGTCGTCCGTTTGATAAATTGCTGCAGCAGCTGAAACGACCTCAATTTTCCACTCGCAGACCTAGCTGTCGTCTGGCAGGTGCAGTCAACAGCGGCTGCCTCATCCACAGCCACAGCCGCAACCGAAAACTATTGCAACAGGCCCCAAATAAATCTGTCGACGATCTTCCAACGCCTCGAGATAAATTTCCAATGCTCCGCGCGCACCGACGACAGCCACTTGAATGTCATCATAACTTATTAGCCGCCTGGAGTAGGAGCAAAATGAGCTGACAAATTGCTCGCCAGCATTTGCAGAGCCTTACAGCTAGAGAGCAGAAGCCAACGAAAAAAGTACCTGCTCATAATTTCCCACTCACAGTTGTAAAAGCATACAATAACAAAAAATAAGACAAAAAACTGGGAAATTCATGTGCGACAGTCGAAGCGCAACCTCATTGCTATAAATAGTTCAGATATGCTCTTTCTAACCCAGAGGGAACGACAGGGGTGGTAAGAAGAGATTGATGTAATACTAGAAATTAAGAGAAATACAATACAGTTTGATCTGTATAATAAATATATTACATATATATATCTTTATAAATATATCTGATAAGATAAGATAGAATTTTAAAGTTGGTAAAATTCTACATAAATCAGACAGAAATAGACCTAGTTCTGCTTGTATTTTTAAGCAATTTTAGCCAATATTTTAATAAGTGACTGAAAATTTGATCTATAATATAAATGAATTATAAAAAAACATTTAAGTAAAATTTTAAAAATTAAAAAAAAAATGAAATTAAAAAATAATAAATTTAAAAAAATTAAAATTTAATTTAAAAAATTAAAAATAAATTTAAAAAATTAAAAATAAATAAATGTTATATATCTAGACATAAAAATCATATATTTATACTTATATAAATTAATAGGGCTACAGATTTACGTCATATATCCAAATGTCTAAAAGTTGGCAAAATTTGACTTGATTTTCACAAACTCAGCCACTCAAACATATTACTGAAGCAGCCCTCGCTACGCTTCAGTCAGCCTGGCACAAGCCGTGTAGATGACATTTCGGCCAGCCAAACTATAATTAGCCGCTCTTAAGGCAAAGGTGTTCCGAATCGAAGCAGAGACTAAGACAATTGCTATGCGAGCGAGCAGCAGATACATCGACAGCAATACATTCTAAATGGAGGGGGAAGGGGGCTGGTTCTACTAGGTGGAAGTAGGTCTAAATTGGGCGTCACTCAATTGGAAAACTTGAGAGCATAATTCACATGCTTCGAGTCGGCCTCTATGGCATCAAATGCCGGAAATGTTTCTGAAACTGAAAGCGGAAGTTGTGGCCCATTCTCAAGGGCAATTTCCTCGCTCTCGATGAAACGATGGATGATGCTGCGGCGGCGGCGGCTCCATTTAATTAAGTATGCAAAAAAATTGAATTTGTGTTTTAATTAAAAGTTGCTGGCGCTTCGCTGCGTGGGCGTCTGCACTTTTTCGTCTCGACGCGAATGCAGACAAGCAACAGCAACAGCAACAGCAGCAGCAGCAAAAGCAATTAATTGAGCAGGCATGAGGCCGAGCGCAGGTAGATATACAGGTGAGCATAAATATGCATAATTCAGGGAGCGCCTGAGTTGGCAGGTGGCAAGTTGCAAGTGGCTGCTGAGACCATTTCCACACAAAAGCTAACGACAGGCAGCGGCCTCAATGGGGCGTAACTCTAGCCGAGCAGAACAGAGAAAGGGTTTGTAAACGTTAAAAGAGAAGCAAGATGAGCAGTATAAGAGGAGAGAAAGAGAGACAGAGAGAAAGACAAGAAAAGCAGTAAATGGATAAATGCAACTGAATTAAATCAAAATTTCTTTTAAAAATAGTTAAATGGGGTGAGAGAAGCAAGAGGTATAGAAAATGGAGAGAGAAAGGGAGAAAGAGAGAGAGTGAGAGAGAGAGACAGAGAGAGAGAGAGAGTGAGAGAGAGAGAGAAAGAGAGAGACAGAGAAGCTAGAAGAGCTGTAAATGAACAACTGAATTGAATCAAAATTTCTTTTAAAAATAGTTTGGCTAGAAAAACTTCTTTATACATCATTATTAAGATAAATTTTGTTGTCATTTTAGCTCGAAACTCAATTTTATGTTATATTTATACATATTTTTATTTATTTATTTATTTATATATTTTTGTTCGAAAGGTAAATTCAGTTATTCAAATTTCCCACATATCTCTAAATAGCTCTTCTATTCATATCAGATCATATCAAATGCTACTTAAAAATCCATAAACTGGAAATAATTAATCCCATAAGTTCCAGTGAAACCATAAAACTTTCATTTAAACTCACATTTTGCAGCCAGATCAAGAAGAGTTTTACGAGCTTTGTGATTTTTTTGCCATTCTTGTGGCAATTAATTCCACACATAATCGTTAAATGATCGCCCAGACCCGTGGCATGGACATGGAACGAACTATACAAATTGCGAAAAATTTGATTATTCCAATGGGCGACGGAACATATGAAGTTATGAGCCTCAACTATTGCAAAGCCATAAAACCAAATCGAGTTGAATGAACTCACTCAGCACAACCCAACTCCACTGAACTGAACTAAATGAACTAAGTGAACCAACTAGCCAATAAAATTAACTATACGCAAAAGCACTTGTTTTTCGTATATTTTCTTTTTTTTTATTTTTTTATTAATGTGCGGCACATAAATATAAAAAATTGTACGTCATTAAAAGCAAGCAACAATAGGCCAAAAGAGGCGACTCGGGGCAGGGTGTACCGGACATGCAGAGAGAGGGTATTCCCGGTTAGGGGTATTCAGCCATGTCAAAGAGTCATTAAAGCTCAAGCTCAAGCAAATTGCCAGCCATAGCAAATGCAGCTGCCATTACATTGAAATCTATTTACATATATAGTATTATATATGTATAAAGCAAATTTGAATTTTTTTTTAGGATTTTGTCTGATGTCATTGAAATATTTATTTCCCACTATTTGCTCCAGTAAATTTCATAAAAACTGCACAGGGCCAAAAACCAAATTTAGATATTTGACATAGATTTGTTGTGCGTCTTTAATGCGCTGCGAATATTGCAAATGGCGCTTGGGGTATATTGACTAATAGGGTAAGCGTTATGAAGAAAAATTTGAATGGATTACTGCTGACTGCAAATAAAATATCAATTTCTATGATTTCTATTTATCCATTCACATATATATATGATGTTTATTAACCATTAGTTTTTTTTTTTTTTTTTTTTTTTTTTTTTTTTTTTTTTTATATAATATGTAATAATACATTACTCATAACTCGATATTTTTTTGTACCATGACTGAAATATTTTTATTTATATATTTTTTATCAACTGTTTCATTTTCTCTATTTCATATACTTTTTCTGATCTTATGCCAACCTCAATGGGTATTTTCTTAGTCCAGCATACCCCGCACATTGTGCAGCCTTCGTCTGGCGTCGAGTAAATTGCAACTGCATACAAAAGGCGCAGCGCGCAGGCAACTGCATTCATAATGCAATTTTATTTTTAAATCGCTGGCTGTCATCTTGCTTTGGGGATATTTCTTCTCTCTCTCTCTCTCTGTCTATGTCCCTCGCCCTCTCATACTCTTTCTCTCTTTATTCTACAATTTGGCTCCTGGCACACTTTTCGAATGGCAAGCAAGTGGCGGCAATTTGTTACAAAAATATCCATTTGCATATTAACATAGATTTAGACACAAGTTAATTTTGCTTCTTTTTTCTCTAGATTGTTGGGCCACAAACTGTGTGAATCTATAAAGCAAACACTTGCAAAATGGTTTCTGGGTAAATGACACACAAATCTGACTAGCCAAACAGCAAGTGGAACGCTAATTTGTCTAATTTGTGTTAAGTAAGCCAAAAGAATTATGTTCAAAATATATTTTGTCTTTGAAATACACGAGGAATGATTTGTATATGATGTAAGCAGTGAAAGATCTTTAGATATTTAGTGAGAATTTATACTAGCTTGAAGCTGGAGTAAAACTTTAAGGTTTTTGTATATGAATTAAGAACTTATATAAAATAAAATCTGATATATATAAGATTTTTGCAAAAACAATAATTGCGCTTTAGTTAAGATTCTTTCCTATTCAAAGTTTAGTTAAATAGTACACTATGTTGTTGTATTCATATACATATATACATAAGTCTCAAAACTCCCCCAGCTCTATGCTGTTTTATATAAATAAAGAACCTAGATCTAAAATTTGTCGCTTTACTTTTTTCCCCAGTTAACTTTCTTTTCCAAGTTCCATACATTTTTATCATCAGCTGAGGTCAGTTTTCTCACACGGTTAATATTTCTTGATATATTCGAGTATCATTGAAGTGTTTTCACTTTCTACATAACTATTTGAAGAATCATCTTCACAAAACGTGCTCATCGTTTTGTTTGACAGATTTCTTTCTTGTTTGGATTTTCAAAAGCTAAAGCCACAATGACAACAACAACAAATATGTTTTTTTCCAAACTAATCAGCGATCATCGTAGACATTGAAATACAAACAAGTCCATAAATGAAAACAAATTAAGACAAATCTTGACTGTGCTTAGAGTTTCTATATCAAAGGTAAAGACACGTTTTATATATGATATCTGCTTCAGATTACAAGAATATGGGTTTTGATTAAGTAGGAGAGTGTTCATTATTTTCGCTATACATAGAAGTAATCTACATAATGCTCTTGAAATGATTATCTATTATGTAAACAGTTTTCAGAAAGCGAATTTAACATTCTATTAACATTTGAAATTTCATTACATATTCTTAAGAAATATCTCGTAAATTTTTTTAACATGTTCAAACTAAGTTACCTCTGCTTATTAATCGAAATTTTGATAATCAATTTATAAATTTAAGAAGTAAACAGATATAGAACATTTTTACATACATCCAACAAACATGCGATATCTGACATATATTGTAACATGCTTATCAATTGCGTACATATTTTATGTAGTTTTTCAGATACTATATGTGCCCTACTATATGCTGCAATGCAGCGGCTGTGATGTAAGTATAAAGAAGTATATATGTATATATATATATAGTATAATTCTTATTTGCCATTATTATACCCATTGAATATAACTGCGTTTACAGAGCAATCGAAAATTGGTAAGGAAATGTATGCAAGAGCCAAGGCGCTGTCTGTCAACGTACAAATATTGTCGACCTCTGTGCTTACAACTACGAATATGAAAGACGATTACAATTGTGAAGCTGAAGTCTCATATACATGATAGGGGTTTCTATATGAAATTGATGGAGAAATTACTCATGAGATATTCTAAATATTTGTTTAAGAACTTTAGCTGAATACCAAATATTTTTGTGCATTAAATTTTAAATTTTATGATATGTATTTTTGTATGTGAAAAATATCGATTTTTATCGATAAGAAAATTGAATGAAATTTAGGAAATCAAAGACGAATACGTATGGTATATTAGAATATATATAGTATAAATTATATATCATATATTAGTTAGGCTAGGCCGCCTCTACTTAGATTTTCTTTTATTTTTAAGCATGCTCTCTAAAGCTCAACTACTTGAAAGAAAGATGTAAAGGCTTAACGAGTTCTTAATGTATTCAATATGAATATACAGCTTGATTGGCAACCAAATCAGTTGAATAATTCCCATTAATCTCTCTCTCTATTTGGCAACACTAACAACGAGCGACGGTAGAGTCAAGGTTTTTTTCAATAGACCGGCATGATTTTCTCTCTCTATGAATTTGTATTTAGTGAGTACTTGAACTTGTCTAATGAATGGCGACAAGTTGTAATTGTTGTTGCTTGTATTGGTGCTGGCCAAATGTTTCCGGCTGTCTTGAGTTAAATTTTGTTTTTGGATTTCGTTTAGGCGGCGCACGTGCGACCTCCAAAAGCAACTTTGGCACCCTGCGAATGTGTCTGGGCACCGTTGGGTCATTAAATTACAATATGAATGACAATTGCTTGGCCCACAGGAAGTGGCAGTGGGTAAAAGTTGTCTGCGCGCCCTCTAACGACAAAATTCATTTATTAAATTAAGCCGCTTACAGCGCGAGGGTTGAGTTACGTTACATAGTTTTGGCCCCAGCCACTTGAGGGCAAATGCACTTTGATGGGCTTAGGCCAAGTGGAAAGCACTCGAGTGCCGAGTTCTCCATTTTCTCCCCATCCCAAACCCCCAACCCGAATCGAGGCCTTTAAAAGCCTTGCGCTGACTCAGTTTCATATGCAAATTAGCCGCTAGACGTTGCATGCCTCCGCATATCGAAGTCAATAGAAAATGCGTTGATGAGACGCAGACAAAGTGCCTCAATGCAGCAGATGCCCCAAGCACGCAACATAACTAAAATATATAGATGGATATGTATGTACATATCGAGAGTCTCTCTTATCGCATGACCATTCAACAACTCAACAGCAACAACAACAACAACAATAATAATAATCAACATTTGGACCCAGCTGCTGGTGGCTTTAACCGGTGCGATCAATCAAAAAAGTAAACCAAATGCCGACAGCTAAACACGACAAAAAAAGCCAAGCTAATCATAAATGCAGAGACTACAAAATACACTATCATCTACTTAGCTATAGAGCATCATAAAAAAAAATCATCAAAATGAAAAACAGACGAGTTTGATTTAATTTTGGAAAATTCCAAAGTGGAATAAACATAAATGCGAGGTAGCAAAACATCCTCATTAAAGATCTTAACTAAAGAAGAAAGAGCATGTCTTTCAGGCAATGTGGTTTGAGCTACTTGGATAGATTTACCTAAATCTTTTGGAAGAAGCGTTTTAAAAATAATCTAATATATGGACTGAATAAATTAACAAAGAAAAAATTACAATTTTAAATAAAACGTTTTAAAATCTATTTTATATCAGAAAATATGTATAGATAACAAGAAAAATTTATGAGAATTTATACATAGGCATAATTTCTGATGTAAATCTAATACAACTAGCATCAGGAAAGAAGAAAAATACATTAGTCTTTATTAAATAAACTGTTTTAAATCTCATATATATGAAAAATCTGACATATATAAACAAAAAATAAGATATTTATATATATAAAATATTTTGAGAAATAAAATAACAAAATTATGACACATTTAAAAGCAAAAATAATATTCTTTTCCAGTCAAAATACCTAACATATTTTTTTTTTTAATTCCCCATCATTATAGTCAGGTTAATTAACGAACAGAACTCGTGCCATAAAACTCAATTCAGAAATTACAACATTTTCATATTATGCACAATTTACAACAAAAAAAGCGACGAACTGGAGAAAAAAGGCCACGAAACGGTTTTAGCCTCATTTGCAATTGGACATCGTCTCTCGATTCGAAATGTCTCCATCTTTTTACGATGGCCCCACAGATCAAAGCGTAACGTTTGCTCTGTTAATCTGTTAATGTGCTCGTTCGCTACATATTTTCGATTTTTATGTTTCTCATTTCATTGCTCAGTTAGATGTAAAGCCTTTTTACATGGCATAGGATTCTAGTCTAGTGTGTTTACACTACGCTACAAAGTGTTGGCCGTTTTTCGGGACACGCAAGAATTGAAATGCGATGCAACAACAATAACAACAAACAAATATAACAAGCAGTCGTCGTCAAGATGATCAGCACACAAGAGCTGACAACAACAGCAACAACAAAAGAGATGTTTGTTGTTGGTTCACTGACCACTGGCAATGTGTTGTTGTTGTTGTTGTTAACTGATATGATGGCCGGCTTTGGAAAAGTGCTTCAGTTAGCTCGCTCTTAGCTGCTTTTGCATACACGTTTACAAAATATACAAAAGGTATATTGGTTTTGTATACTGTTTTGATTATGGAAGTTAAAAACTTTAAATTAGCCACGTAAAGCAGAGTTTAATCAGAATTGACAATAAATTTATCAGAATATGAATAGTAAATCGAGCTGTTATACGAAATGTTATAGGAATACAAAACTGTTATATTGTTGACAGAGATTTTAAATTACTTAACATTGATTATACGAGCTGTAAAACAGCTGTAATATCTACTAAATTTTTGATTATATATTTCTTCACTAGCATGTGGTTTTCATACTACATATAATTATTCATAATATTTAAATTTACACATTTGATATTTCTTTTAAATTTAAGTAATAGTTCAGATCACATTTATTTTTAAACCTCCATCTCAGCTTAAGCACTGCACGAGTATTGAGAAGCTGTACATACTCAATTAAAAGTCTCTTATTAGCTTGTGTTGTCTGTGCTTGGCTTATAAGCGCTTCATTATGCCAAAATGAAAAGTGCTCGACTTTTCAATGAAAGAAAGCCAAGCAGGCAGGCGGCATTATGCAAAACATATCAGGCAAAAAAAAAAAAAAAAAAAAAGAAAATGTTTATCTCCCCCTCACAAGAAATGCATTTTGCCGATATGCATTCAAGTGAAAGTAGACGGCAAACATTTTTTTTTTGTTTTCTTTAATAAATTTTAGTTGCACTGTTTGATATTTCCTGAGGTAGTTTAACAATTGCAAAGGGCGTCAAATTGTTGGGCGTTGCCAGCTGATTAACATAATTATTGCTCTCGTGATTTTCTTTTCCTTTTTCTTTTGGAGGAAACAAGTGTTTCATATGCTGGCCCCAAGGGTTGCAATCAAATTTTTCCCTTTGGCGGTTCAGTCTCTTTTTCGTTTTTCATGAAAAATTGTACGAAAAAAAAAAAAAAAAAAATTTGATTTATGGTTTCAATTAAATGGTTAAAAAACAATAGGTACAATTTTTAGCACCAACATATTTTAATCCAATATTATTAAATATATGTATTAAAATATTTTGCAGAAATATTTGAATATATATTTACTAGGTAAAACAAACGAATTGTTTCATGAAGTGTTGGCAAATATATTATATTCATACAGAAAAAGTTTTCTGTTTGGCCCTGGCAAAAAAAAACAAAATAAAAATTGAAAGCAAAATGCGCTCAGTGAGCTAACGCAAACTATTTCAAGCGGTAAAATGTAACATGAAAAAATTACTGTAATATTTTCTTTATGATTTTTTCCATTTTGTGCAATGCATTTTTTAGAGCATGTACTTTTTTTGCGATGAACAACGCCCACAACACTTTCTCGCATACTTAAACGTATTGTAAAACAAAAATAAATTCATAAAAAAAATTGCGAAATATCAGAAAAATTGCAGGGAACGAAAAAAAAAATCAAAGAAAAGCTACAACAGGAGAAACAAAAATTTCTGTCTAGCATTTTACAAATTTCCCACATAATTATAAAACGCCAGCAAGCGAATAAAAAATAAGAAGAAATGAAGAAGAATGGCATGAAATGCAATGCAGCTGGAGAGTGCGAGCGAGAGAGCAATAGGGCCGCCAAAACAGTGCAGAGTAAATGAAAGCACGCACACATACATACACCGAAAAGCCGACGTCAACTGTTCAAAGCGTCTGCTGACAGACAGCTGAGCTCTGCTCAGCTGAAAGGAATCAAAGGGAGCGCGAGAGAGAGAAAAAAGGAGAGCGCACGCAGAGTCTGACTACGCGATGGCTGTGGGAGCAGTATAGCTGCGATTACGCTTGTAAATCACGAATGCATATGCAAGCGAGTGAGCGGGAGAGGGAGAGCGAGAGAGAGCACACAAATGCAAATATGATAATAATAATAATGTAAAAAGCACAAAGCACACGGCACAAAGCACGTCAAGTGAAAATTAAGAAAGAGCAAAAAAGAAGCCGCAGCGCAGACAGCGCTCGACTACATAATGAAAATAATAGCCGTCACAATGATAAATATACTCTCTCACACACACACACGCGTGTGTGAGCGCACGCAAATACAAAGATGCAGTTAGCTTTAGAAGCAGTAGAATTACAGCTGAGAGAGAGCTAGAGCGAGAGAGAGGCTGTATTTGACTGCAGGCAGTTGTAAATGAAGCAGTTGAGAGACTCCCAAGCGCCGGAAACAGGTGTCGCACTTGCACTTGTCTAAAACAACGGGAATACAACTTTACATCATTCATGATTCTCTCGAGTGTTGCTTAATCTTTGGCAACAGGTTGATAAAGAAAAGAAAAATTAGAAAATTTATTGATAATTTCTATAGAATTTATATTTCCTTGCCCGCAAGTTTTTATTGTTTTTCTATTATCAACAGCTAATTCGATAAAAATCAATATCAACAGGAAAATTATTTGGCAATATATTTGTGTTTTATTAAATTTTATAGGTTTTTTCACTAATTGGGAACAACATCATACCCCATGTAATCGATATTTTGCAAAATAGTTATAGAAAACTTTGTGAGAAAACATTAATTACTTTTGTGCAGTGTTTTCCTTATCTTTTTCACAGAAAGTATAAAAGATAAGTTTACAGCAGACAAGCACTGTCGTTGCTATCTCTTTAACTAAGCACCTCCTACATTTCTATCGATAACAATGTAAACAGAATCGATATCAGCAAATTCCTCTGAATCGCAAAAATCTCTCCAGCACAGCCAAACAATGACCAACTGCTACAGCAAACCAAAAGAATCAACAGAAAGACATAGCTGAACAACAGAATAGAAATCTAAAGTTCATATTAAATTCGACCTGATTTAGTCAAACATATTTTCTGTCCTAATTATCATTAATCATATTTAAATATAAACTTTCACATTTATGTTAACTTTTTAGCATTTCAAGCATTAATTTAGTCCGTTCTAGAACTTGTTTAAATAAGTACAGAACGAGAGAAGAAAACTGACATAATTTATGTACTGTGCAATTTGAATAAATGTATACTTGGAATACTAATCGAATTTAAATCAGCTACTATGTCAGCTCTATAAATATCTGGAACCCGTCTGAAAATATATTATATCATTAAATAGAAGATATAATATGGAGTTGACATTTCAATAATTAGCCATTGTTTGCTAAGTGATACGAAATTATATGAAAACCTGAAACTTTAAATGCAATGCAAAAAATAAATAAATAAATAAATTTAAATTTAAATTAAAAAAAAAAAAACTGGTTTAAAAGAGATATTACAGATATTACATATTCTCGCCTCCTTTTCTTTTATTTGCTCTACTTTACAGTTCATTCGTCTATTATAGAAGGCATAAGAACTTAAGATCATTATGCGAGCACAACGGCAAGAATAAAACCCTTCCTACTTAAGGTCCGCCTATTTAATGAATTTGATCTCGAACCTTATAGAACGAAGCACGTTTCTAGCCTTAAGACCGTTGCCTAGGTAAATGAACTTGCAGACAAAAGCTAACGGCGCTTAACAGAGACAAATACGGCAGAGTAAAAGAGAGGAAGTCAGCGAAAAAAGTGAGAAAGAGAGAGAGAGGGAGCGGGAAAGTAGAGAACAAGGCGTGAACCAAGACTGTGGCAACAATTTTTGCGGCTGTCGTGAGAACCGATGAGCCAACTTTGCCACAAACTGTAAACTGTAACAAAATGATTAGCCGCATAATTTACTGGCCAGGCCAAGACGTTAACAAGAATCAGACGCGACTGACTGTCCGACCGACTGACTGCATGATTGATTGATTGATTGATTGCTTGGTTGCCCAAAACTAATGCGAATTCTCGTTCGTTTCGTTCACATTTTGGTTATTCAATCAACGCACAACTCGATCGCCTTGAAGGATAGGCTACCGAAAACAAACAGAAAAAACCAAATACGTTAAGAGCATAATTAAGAGATTGGTGGGCATATCCGACTAGAAGATACCTGGTTATGACGTAATCGAAGTTTATTTATAACTGAAACAGAGTTTCCTAAGCTATTTCATATCACATAAGATCACGTCTCTGACTTATTACTTACTATTAATTGTATACTCGACTAATAGATACCCTAGCTCAGACAAAATCACAAGCTTGTATATGCAAAACTCTTTCTTATTAACCATATCACGTATGTAGAGTAGACATACAATTTTATATGTGCGGAATATTTATGTTTAAGCTACCACAGATCTGTATTGTGGACAATATGGATTGTTATTATATGCGTATTATAAACTCTTTTGACATATGTTAACATTAAACATAATATCAAAACTCTAACTCTGCCAGTGCCCGAGTTCCTTGAGCACGACGCACACAGAAATGAAACAAAATCAGAAAAACATATGAAACCCAAATGACGTCAAATGCAGCACAACAGCAGGTAAAAGCTCAAGTTAGGTTTCAGGTGTTTTTATCTT
The DNA here is from genome assembly GCA_035045965.1 of Drosophila aldrichi. Taxonomy (NCBI): domain Eukaryota; kingdom Metazoa; phylum Arthropoda; class Insecta; order Diptera; family Drosophilidae; genus Drosophila; species Drosophila aldrichi. The sequence continues at coordinate 2,359,857 of JAWNOM010000007.1, read as the reverse complement.
AAGTTCGATTGTTTCATACGCGCTGAATACATTTTGAGAAACCGGCATACTTTAGAGAACAAAACCCGTTTGTTGCTTTCAATGAATGTGAGCAAGAGAATTGGCTTGAATAGGGGTTCAGTTTTTATTGTAGTGTCAAATAGGGTTCAAAGGGTTGCATAATGCGTAATACCCAAACAATAGACCCAAAACTAAGTTTTAAGCACTTCATATAGAAATATCTCTATATATGTTTTACATATTATTTCACTTGACTTTCACATGCATTTTACATTTGTATTTTATTTATATACTTTTTTTTACACGATTCGCGCAATTTTGTATTTTTTCTGTAATTTTGCAACACTTTATTATGTTGGCACGTGTTAATTGCGCATTTCTGGTTAAAAGAACGCGCCATAAAACACGCAACGCACGGCAGAATATGTTGTCGAAAGTAAAATGCGAGCGCAACCGGCGAGCGACAACATTGAAAACTCGCCGCAGACTAAAGAGACGTTGAATGGAATTTGTGTTGTGCCGTTTTTATCGTACGCTGCAGATACATTTGTATCTAGATACACACGACACGCTGCCAGTGCTGCTGCCCGCTGCAAAGCAACTCTTCAGCTGGCCATGCAAGCAGCTGCTCTCTAAAGAAAAGAAATACAGGCAGCAAAAAAAAATAAGCCGGTTCGCTTTTTATTATAAACTATTCTGTTTTGGCCATTCGTTGAGCTCGTTTTGACCGCAGCTAAACAGACGTTGAAAAAAAAAAAAACAAGTTCCATTTGCTCTCTTTAATTCTGAAATGTTGCGGCAACATAAGCGCAGTCATGAACTGCTTGCCAAATGCACTGCTTTCGCAGTTACATTGAGCTGTAGCGATCGCAGCTTGACTTAAAATGTAGCATACTTTTGCGCGGGTCAAAAAATGTTATTGTCGTTCCTGTATTCGTTAATTACATTGGAGTAGCTTAACATTATTTTATCTCTATTAATTAAATCAATCTCTATAATTTTTAGTTGTTACTGTTTTTTATGTAAATACATATAATATATTTACACAGACTGTCGACTTATTTAAACGTTTATGAATTCTCGTTTTACTTGTCGATTTAACAGCTTTGTCTGCAGTTTCAAGCAGTTTAAATAATTGTTGCCTACTTTTAGGCATTTTGGGAACTAATTCCAGTTTCTTTTATATTTTTGTTTTTACTAAAAGCTTGTTCATACTTTTCTTATTTATTGTTCATTCTTTTATTCTGTAAACTTTACTTACTCAGTGGAGTTTTCGCCAATTGTTTTGGAGAACCGCTGCCATTGCCATTGCACAAGGAGCTCAGATCGCTGTGCGAGCTCTTCTGGCTGTCCTTGCTGTAGGAGCGACCACTGCAAAGAGATGAAATAGAAACATTAATAACAGCGCGCTGTTAACTAACATTTACGTTGACTAACATAAACTTATGTTATTCAATTTCATATTTATCTAGTTTATGGCAAAAAATTAAATAAAAATTTGTATTTGGGCAAAACTTAATGAGCGTGCAGTCAGTTCATATATTTCTTGAATTTTCAATTGCTTTTCGCGCGCATTGTGAAAAACTGCTGCCCACTCAAAAATGCGCCAAGCTGTGAAGAAAAACAATCGTAAAATCCAGGTGAAAATTTCAAGTGTACAGAAAATCAATTTGGCCAAAAACGAAAAGCGAAAAAAAATGCACGACTTGTTATAGTTTATTTCGCATTGGAAATTTCCCTTTTTCAGCTGTTTTTGACAGTGACTTCCGCTTGAAGCGTTAATTGAAAATGCAGCACAAAAAAAAGTAAATTAAAAGAGGCTACAAAAAAATTCGTAGGGCGGGGAAATTTTTGCAATTTTTTTTTGCTGCTGTTGCAGGAAACGGACGAACAAGCGAATAGCCAAAAGGAATTAGCATTGCCAACTGTGTTTCCGTTGCCAGCCAGCGGCGGGCATAACTGTAATTTATGTGCAAACAACTCCAACAACAACAATAACTACTGAGCAAATACCAAAGTTGTTGCGCCGTTTGCAGTTGTCAACGAGGCAACATTTTTCTAGCCATCTTTAGCTACTCTATATAGATAGGGGTACTCTAAATATGTTGTGACGTGTGTGCATAAAATTCTCATAAGAGACTCGATATCTAGTTTTCTGTACAGTTAACTACAGTAAAGACACAGCTCTGCGTGTTATTCATGTAAAATATATCGAAATGATTTGAAACCACTCTCCACAATCTCTTATTTATATTAATATAATCTCAGTTTCATAATAATTTTCCATTGCACACCAAAAGTGTATTTAAGTTTCACCAACTTTTCCTTTATTATTCCCCATTTTTTCAGCTTTTTTTTTCTTTTTTGTGCCCCGTTCATTGCATTTAATTCAATTTTCTTGTTGTCGCATAATTAAATGCAATTATAATGCAATTGTCAGTGCATCTGCACCTGCTGTCAGCGAATCGTTGGCCCCTCACCCAGCCCATAAAGGAAAACCACTTTTTGCCACCATCCGGCTATCTGTAAGTCGACATTTTGCGAAAAAAAATTGAATTCAATAAGAAAAGTTGACTGCACCCAGTGAACAATGAAAAGAAAACTATTTAACATTTAATGGAGCTCAAATGAAAACTACGTTTTATTTTTTTCTTCTCTTTCGGTTTCATTTTGTGTGAGAATTCGATTTGCATTACTTTTAAGTAGAGTTGTGATTAATTAATGAGGCGGCAGAGTTGCCACCAAAGTTTTAACTTTATTTTTTTGGTAAAGTTGAGCGAAAAGTTTTTAGGGAAATTGTAACGAATTTTGCAGCAAACTTTTGCAGGATAAAATGAAATTTCATAATTTTATTTAAGTGTTGCAATAAGCAGGTTTGCCAATTAATAATTTATTGTTCCATTATTCTCAGACATCAAAGCTAAAATGCAAATGCGACCTTAACAAGGTGTTGAAATCTGCATAGGGCTTGCTTTAGTAGCATCGACTTTATGAGTGGCAAAAATGCTTCAAGAACAATATAATTTTTTATTATTATTTCTATAAAGGGTATACAAACATATCTATAAAATCTGAAGCTATAAATATATTTTAAACAGTTCGTCTAAACTCCATTTAATCAGCACAACAATCAAACCCAACTGAAGTAAAGTCAAGTCAGATTCGCCTCTAAAATTAGGGCAGCAAATGTGCATGCTCTCTCTCTCTCACTCTCACTCTCTCGTCCCTTCGCAATAGAAAGACTGACAAAACAGTCAAAGCTCATATGGTTGACTGTGACAGTCGCGTCTGCACTGCATATTTAATTAATTTCTTTGCATTTGCATTTCATTAATAATGCATTTTAATTACACTGCGCACAATTCCCGCCGACTTCCAACCTTCCCCCGGTTTTGGTTAACGTCTGTAACATTTTCAGTGGCTGTCGATGATGATATAATAAATATTTATAGCAAGCGTCACGAGTGCAATGCGAAGACAGAAAGCAACATCAGCAACAACAACAACAACAACAACAACAACAACAACAACAACAACAACAACAACAACAACAACAACAACAACAACAGCAGCAGCAACAACAACTACAACATCAGCAGCAACATCAACAACAAAAGTTTGTAAGCTATTTTAAAGTGCAATTTGTTTATAACTGACTCTCACTATCTCACTTCCACCCACTCTCCCCTCTCTCTCCCTCTCCCTCTCCCTCTCCCACAGTTGGTTTTTTGATTCTTCGCCTTAATTTCCGCACAATGTTTACGCTTCAGTTCACTTGGCGGCGCGTCGATGCGTTTTCCTCTCAACGTTTCTCCATTTCTCCTCTTGTTCGTTTTGCATAATTAATTGCATTCCCTCAATTGCTAAAAGTATCCAGATACGCCTCTCTCCCTCGCACACAGACACACGCACACACACACACACCTCCACTTGTTGTCTAATGCAATTTGGACTTATTTCAGCTGCATCATCTTTACCTGCTTCTCCTTCATTTTCCTCTGAACTTGACAGTGAAATCATGAAAATGGTATTTACGCATTCTGGCAAGAAAATATGAAGCTAGAAATTGTTATTTTAGGCCACATTAAAGGGTAAATGCACCATGAAATGAATGAAAACTCTGACTAATGAAAATAAACAACTCTGTAAGAGTTTAGAGTTGCTTAAAAATAAAATGAAATGGAATGGAATGGAAGGAAGTACTTTAGTAGTTGCTGAGTTGCCTAGGAAGTTGCATAAGAAATTAAATAAATACAGTAGAATCCGGTTATAGCGACACTCAAGGGACCGTCGTTTTTGCGTCGTTATAGCCGGATGTCACTATAACCGTATAAGTTTGCTCAGAAATGTTTGTCTGGGGACCAAAATTTTCGTCGACATAACCGGTTGGACGCTTTAAGCGGAGTCGTTATAACCGGATTCTACTGTAAATACATTTTTAGAGTTGAGAACTATAAATTTTGATAAGACCAAGTTGATGGATATTAGCTAGAAATTTGAGGGATTTTAGAAGAAAAATCGATTTACTTTTTCTTTAAAATAGAATATAATATTGTATATATGCATATCTATCTATCTACATATCTATCTAAATATCTATACATCTACATATCTATCTATCTACATATCTACATATCTATGTATCTACATATCTATCTATCTACATATCTATCTATCTACATATCTACATATCCACATATAACTATCTATATCTGACACTCTCAACGTTCTATTAATCTACATTCGGGTGTAATTAGAACAGCGCTGTTAATGAACGATAAACACGGCTGAAACATCAATAGAACTACATAAAAAAAAGTATATAGAAATATGCATAGACAACATTAGCTGCGACTGCTGCTAGACAACAAACAACAAACAACAGGCAACAACCAAGAGCAACTGTTGTCAACAGACAGAAAAAGAGAAGAAGAAGGAGACAAAATAATAATTACCATTTCTTATCGCGCTGCTCTTTCAATTCACACATTTTGCAATAGGAGAAGAGCTAAAGTCGGCTCGCTCTGAAGTTGAGTTCGTATCTCTGGCTGGCTGCACATGTCGTGTCTCATTAAGAAATGCAACAACAACAGCGGCAACAACAACAACATGAGCGGCAACAACGTCGGTTTCCTAACCTCAATGTTGACAGTCGTCTGCCTCAGCTGCCAACGCTTCATTGTAAACGATATATAAATATATATATTTATATATATACATATACCCGAGTATCTATCGCATATAAGGCACATCAGCCCATATATGACTTAATGTGCAGCGGCAAAAAAAAAAAGTGTGGCAAAGCGGACAAGCAGGTTGCAGACATGTTCACGTTGCATGCCACCAACAACAACAACAACTGTGAGCAACGGTAGCAGGGGAATTTTTGTTGTCGTTGTTATCGTAATTGCCGTTGTTCTTGCTTTTATTATACTCTAATTGAACTTTAGTTGATTGATGTTTTTATCAAGTTTGCCACATTTTAAGTGAATTATATTCAAGATACTCTAGAATTGAGTGAGAGGATAGAGGGTGTAGTAGAATGAAGTTAAAGAAGCTTGCGAAAATTCGAACTATCTTATCTTGTATTATCTAGCCCATAAGAACTCTTCAATTTTCGTCTACTTAGTAGTAATAGAAAACATTGAGAATATAGTAAAACATATATACATATAAAATATTTTTTTATCAATATTTATAAAAAATTTAAGTAAAAAAAAAAAAAAAAAAAAAAAAACTATTTTTATTTCTGAAAAAATTATTTCTGAAAAAATTATTATACCATATAATATTTTAAATACTATATTATATTATTAATACCATACAATATTATTAATAATAATTATTCAAGTCGAAATCCCCTAGTTCCGATTGCTTAATTTTTAAGTCAGCTTTAATTTATTATTAATTTACATTATTACTATATTATTAAATAAAAATAATTAATAATAAATAACTAATATATATATAATATAGTTCCATACTTATATATTACAAACTAGGGTATTTCATAGTCGTCTATCTAAACATCTGTTGTGTTATGCTTATTAATTATATTCTTTTGTACTATTATTACTCTAATAAGAGTATTTCATATTTCTAAAACGTTGTTAGCACTGCAGTTCCGTTTACTAATGCAATTCATTATACGGGAGCTTGACTGTACTTTACTTGTGCGGAAAATGCTGCTAATGCTCCATTAATAACTCAAGCGTTGAACAAAAGCAACTCGCTGTCTCTCTCTCTCTCTCTCTCTCTCTGTGCTCTCTCTCTCTCTCCCACTCTCTCTCCCTCTCGGTTAGCTTTTAATGTTGTATGACCATATAGTGAGACTCATTCACATAAGTCTTCAATGGTTTTCAACGCAAGCAAGCACAATGATCTATTGTGAATTAGACTGTTGCAAACTGACGTGACAATGCGCCAAAGAGGAACTAAATGGAACTGGGCAGCAGCAACAAGAGCAGCGGAACAATGGAAATGAAAGAGTTGCACAAAGCAGGAGAGATCTGCTCAGTTTCCATTTCAGCTTTTCTCACTCCAAAATTTTCTTAGTTCCTCTAAATAGAGATATTCAAAAGTCTTACAGTTCCACAGATTCCATGCTCTGACGTTTGTTTGTTCTTTGGAAAAACTTTAATTAACTCGGCTGAACAATAAAAACAAAAACATAAAAGATATGAGCTTTGTAAAGCATCGAAAAGAATTTTTTCCTTGCATGCTCTTTGACTAATTAAGTTGTATATAAATTAGCCGAAAAGGTCACCTAGTTATGCGAAGAACAAAAGAATTGATTAATGGGAAGTTTCACAAGCAACACACACACTCACACACACAGACACACACACACATGGCAGCCTCATGTAAATATGCAAAAGAACTCGCATAATAAACTCATTGTGCCGCTTGGTCGAGCCGATCCATGGAAAAGGAAGTGGGCAATTTAATTATGCCAACCGAGGCGACTTGGGGTTAGCAGATCAGAGCGCGGTCCGGGGCCGTATCGTATGATTAAAGCAAATTGTCTGCGGCCAAAGTGAAAGTACGCAAATTGTGGCCAATGGACATGATAAAAATCCAATACCAAATGATGCTCCCACTGCAAGCAAACAAACAAAAAAAAATCACACAAAATGAAAAACTTCAAAGGCCACTCGGAATCAATTTCAAGCAATTGCAAACCCAGAAGTCAACACAGTTTGATTGAGTCCAAGAGATACTCAAAATGCCAGCCAGACAACAGCTGTGGCTGTGGCTGCAAATCTAAAGAGCTTTAATTGTTTCAGATAAGCTCAAACTAACATTTGAAGCAGAGCTAAAGTTGGCAAAAATTTAAGCAAATTTAGCTTAGCTTTTTAGACTCAGTTTAAAATAGAGTAAATAAAGTAGACACATATACTTCATTTAAGAACTCTAATCAAAGTGAAAAGCAACTCAAGCTGAGACTATGCATAGCTAAAGATTCTTTAGGTTTACTACTTGAATATTGAGGAACTTTAACTTTATAAGGATAAGCAAAAAGTTATATATTTATTTTTTCAATTTCAATTTCTATTTATTTCACGCTTTCTTAAATTACAGATTTTTTTTGTAAATGGTATTATACAATAGTTTAAGAGTTTAGGCTATTTCTTAGACCAAAATATAAAATATAAAATTTAAATTAAATCAAAGTTTCAGAACTCTATTTTAGTTTCCAAATGAAATTGCCAAGGCCTAAACATATTCCTTCACCTTGTGCAAGAGAACCTGAATGCTTTCTATAGGATATACAAAGCGCATAGTAATGCTTTGTATGCCCTATAGAAAGCATTAAGCTTCTATAGGGTATACAAAGCTGAATTTCAATTAAAGATTTCAATTGAGTATTTGAAGGCTCACTGCGTGATAAACAGACACAGAGAAACAAAACCAAAAGGGAAGAGAGAGAAGAGCAGAGATAGGGACAGAGATAGTCAGCTTCCGAAAGATTCCGCTACCCATCCAAAAAGTTGGCTTCTGCCGCCGCTGGCCAACAGTTGCAACTGCAATTAAATTTAATGGAAGCTCATTAAGCGTACGAATTATGTGTTTGGGAGACTTCGAGCGGGAGGCTGATGGGGCAAGGTTCGTTGCTGTTGCTGCTTAGCGAATTGCATAATTTGCAGCTCCCTTTTGACCGCTTTCTGTCTCTTGCCCTCTCGCTCACTCTGCTGAGACTCGCAACTTGCAACGGCAAAATTATTGAGGAAGCTGCACAACTTTGGCAACTTGCAACTGGCGTGCGGAAGTCGCTCAGTTGTCAGCAAATTTGAATGGTTCCTCTAGGACCGAAGAGGCCAAAAGTCAATCCAATAAAAAAAGAGATACACACAGAAGAGAAAGAGAGAGAGAGAGAGGAAGAGGAAGAAAAAAAGTAACAAAAACAAAAGCAACCCACTCAATGCCATAAAAAAGTGTCAACCATTTTTTAGTTCCTTGTTTTTGACTTTTCCTTCTTTTTTTACAGCAATTAAAACGTGGCCCGTAGCATCAATAAAACGGAACAGTTGCCAGCTTGTAAAAAATGCGTTTACAGCATGAAAGCCGACAATGGATATTGTTAGTGTCGTATTAACCCTACTGAATGGGCTTAAAAGCCAAACAAATTTAAGGTAGAGGTGGACTAAAGGCTTACATAAAAGAGGAATTATTATAGATGAATGGATTAGGATAAAAGGGAATGAGTAAAGAAAGAGCAACATATAGGGTATAGTATATTTGGCATATATGTGATCTAGGATTTAATGGATTGGATGAATGGATAAAATGATAAATAGAAATAAGTAAAGGAGGAGCGTCATATAGAATAGAGTATATATGACATATATATGATCTATGATCTATGATGTGCAATCTGTAATATATGATCTATGATCTATGATCTATGATCTTCGATCTATGATCTATAATCTATAATCTATGATCTATGATCTATGATCTATGATCTATGATCTATGATTTTTAATCTATGATCTATGACCTCTGATCTTTGATCTATGATCTTTGATCTATGATATTTGATCTATGATCTGTAAAGCATAATATATATGATATCTAATCTATGATCTAGTTAATAGTTAAGATATCATGACAAGACAGAAACATATTTTATATGATATAGAGCTATAATCAAGTTGATGCTTGTCCCACAAGACAAATTTCTAAAGACAGCCGCCTCTGGCTATATTATTTGGAATGCTAAAACCAATTATGAATATATAGCTATATTTTGTAATCGTTAATTTTTCCTTTTATGGCTAACATAATAATAATGCCTCAATATGAAAAGCAATTCACCCTGAATGGCACTCGACATATCCATTAAATAATTTTACTGATCAATTCAAAGTTCAATTTTCAGTTTTTATTACGAGCACTTCCTTCCTCGGTGGCACTGTTTGTAAACAAGATCTTTGGCCATATTACATCATCAGCTCCAGACACAGCATGGCTAAAGACCGCAACCCCAATTCGTATAGTTTATGTTACAACAACAACAGCAACAACAACAGCATCAGCACAAACGTCTATTCAAATTGCGGTCAACCGAAAATTACGTTATAAATAGCCTCGCTTGAGAAAAGCACACACTGAAAAATTATTATTTGTTCTGGCATTTTGGACGTCTTTGGCCAAAATGTAACCGATTTTTATGTTGCTTTGTTCTCCAGCTGAGGATCGTAAATATGTATATATATTTTTTTGTATGTATGTATACTATATATATCTATATGTGTGTGTTAATGCATACTTATTTGAGTGCAAGCATTAAATAACGCCCCATTGCCTGAGGGCAAGCTGGAGCATATAGCTAGAGTATACGACTTATAGATACCCTGTTGATGGTCTTTGGCCGTACTACACCATAATATTCGTTCATTCGAAGAGCTGAAATCTCAGTCCATCTCATTTCACTTAACTGCCAGCCCATGCTACCCGACTAGATCAACTTCATATGCCCAGCGTATACACACAAAAGAGAAGTTTGTTTTCCAACATTAGCGCACTCAGCTGGAACCTGAGCGCGGAAATTTTTTGGTGCAAAAAGTGTCCATTACACGTTATTAATTGAAAGACGTACAACAAAATTTGCTAACCCAAAAGAAATACAAAAAGTGCTAAAGCAAACTAAGCAGAGTTTCCAAGAGGATGTAGCACAATAACAAGCACAACAACAACAACAACAACAACAACTGCAACGTAATTGATTCTAGATTTTAACAACCGGCATCGGTTTTGGTTGAGCGCCCGTTTATGTTTTTGCCAGCCATGTAAAATGAACGAAACTGACCGTAAACATTTCAACTGCTTTTTAACATATAATCCAAGTTGGTTTACTGTGCAAGAGGTTGAAACGGTTTCATGAAAAATATTATATATTATATACTACGTACTTTGAATGCGCTGCAAGATATGGGAGAGGGATTGATAGAAACACTTAGTTACATTTCAGAAGGGTTTCAATTTAATTATTTAATAAATTCAATTAGCGACTCACAACAAAAATTCAATTTGAGTTTTTTAAGCAGCTTTTGACTTCAAGTTGAGACATTAAGCTTTTGCTTATTATATTTAGAAATGGAGCTTTTATCTGAAAGTTAATTAACAGTTATGCTTATGCTTTTTGAAAGGCTTTTTAGCAGATTTCAAATTGGTTAACTTCCCTGTACTTCACAGAAATATTTGTTCAGCTTTAAAGAAGTCTTTCGAGCAGTCAAGATCTTATAAGGAATTTTTATTTATTAAATCATATGCTTCAAGTATTCTTAAGTATTTAAAACTGATTTTACTGTCAAAGAGCTCAATTTTGAGCGTAAGCTAATAATCCTACTCAAAGAGCTCATAAATATATTGAAAAATTTTCTTTTTATATTTTATGAAATCTTATTAATAAAATATAATAAATAAATTGTCATTTAGGCTCAAAATTGTGCAGAAAAGTCTCTTTAAATCTTATCATCTTGATATATATTATTTAATTTGATTTATTTAAGCTCATATTTATATCGAAAAATTTCATTAAAAGCCATCCTAAGTAGCTTTTGCTTTTTAATCTTTTTATGACTTTGCTTTGAGAGTTGTACACCAAAGAAAGAAAGTTAAACAACTTTTGAGTTTAAAGCTTATTATTAAGCCTACATGAGGCTTAACAATCTCTCTATATAGTTTGACTATAAACTCTACTCTATCTGACCATGACACCCACTATTACAGGGTATACAGGGTATAATAACTGCAATGTACATTAGCTATACAAATACTCTCTATAGTTTACGAAAATTCGACGCCCACACATATTTTACAGGGTATACTTAAGGCTCTTTAGCCGACTCTCATTACGCGCTCCGTAAATTTGTTTTAATGCCCACCTTGTGTCGGTTACCTGGTCAACACTGTTAGATATTCAAGTATATTCAAACATATGCCGGCATAAGCAACAACATTTGCGGTCGGAAAAGCCAAAAACGCAAAAACAAGTGTTTTCCAACGCGTTGCGCATCGTTTGGAAGGAAAAACCGAACACAGCATAAACTTGCGGCATGTGGCATGGTGGCATGGTGGCGGGGCAGCGAGACGACCACAACATGCAACATTTTGGCCGGCAGTCCTAGTTTTAAATATAGAATTTGAACTAATTTCGCTTGTTTGCATCTCCCGCTGATGCTTCATCGGTGAAGTGGTCGTCGTGAGTGAGGTGCAAGGTGAGGGATGGCGGGGTCCGAGTCCGAGGCCGAATCCCGTCGAGAGCTGCATGCACGATGCAAAAATAGAGTTGTCCGAGTTGATGTTGGATTTGAAATTTGAATTTGAATTTGGATTGGGATTGGGATCGGTGCTGATGCTGATGCCCCGTGTGTGTTGTCATTTTATTTTATAAATACGCCACGTGATTCATGAGTGGAATTATGTATTGTAGTGCTGCGTTGAAGATTTGTTCGGTTGCATGTTGCCAAACACGGGCTGTGTCCCTGCCTTCAAAGTACACAAGAGACAACGCTAGACATAGATACATATATATTTGTTTGTTTGAATAGAGAAAGCCATTGCGTGGGCGCCCAAGTGGGTGTGCATTGAGGCAGGTGCACTGCGGCACTGAGGCACTTGGCGGTTTGGTTGAGTTTGCTTAGATTTATGTTTGATAAACAGAAATTTTAAGTGAGTTTGCATAAGAGATATTAGTAGCATTTAAGATATAAAATATTTCAGTTGATATGGATATACAGTATTGTTAAGTTTAAAAGTTATACAGACAGAAATTTCAATATAAAGTTCAATTGACTGATAAGCTACTCAAGACTCTTTCATTGAGTAAGCGAGCAATGGGCATGGGGATTACTATGTATATTTATGTGTACATATGTTTTGTATTTTGAAATTTAATGAACATATTTTGATAACAATTTAAATTGTTTTTACATCCAATTTTAAATTTTCATTTCATAAGAAGTAAAAATATAATATAATATGTAAATAACTTTCATAATCTTTACAGCTCTCCTTTGGATTTCATTGCTGAATTTAAAATTTGTTTAGAAACAATGCAATTTCATATATTGTTTTATTTAAAGTCAAATTTCATTAGGCAACTTGGCTAACATTGTTTCATATTCCATTTAAAAACAACAGATGACTTTCTCAAGCTTCCCAGCTTCTTCTTTTAATTCCATTATTCACAAAAGGAACACACACATCGTACACACGTAATCCCCACATGTACAGTATATGAGAGAGTATTTTCTTTCAGCTGGCGCTTTCACAAAGACCCCAATGAAAAGCAGAAGAAGTAAAATCGCTTAAGCTCATTAGTTAATATCCAATTTATAAAGAGCAGCAAAGGGCGAAACAAAACATCAATCAAATATCACCCAGCCAGCAGAAAGAAAGGAGAACTTCAAGTGAAGTGAAGTGAAAAAAACTAAAAACTAAAACAGAAGCAGGAAAGAAAGACACAAATTTCACTCACTTGTAAAACATTTTCGAAAAAAAAAACACAGAAGAAAAATCACACACACACACACACACACACACACTAATTCGGAGGGCTTTTGGGCGGGGGCTCGACAAATTCAAAAAGTCGAAATCCGCTTGCGACAGAGCCCCACTGATATATCGGGCCGTGAGATGCGAACTGACAGTGCCTGGGGAGGGATATATACCTAGGGTGTAGATTCTGTTGACACTCGCTCTGCCCGAAGATTGCGAAACGTGCGAAAACGCATGCAAAGCAGCAAATATGTGTGTGTGCGAATGTGTGTGTGTGTGTGTCAAGACAAAATGTCTAAATGCAAAATCTATAGGCATAGTATGATAGACATATATACGACTTGTAAATGCCCTGGAATTGACATACAATTTCTTAAACTACAAATTTTGAAGGTAATGTTAAAGTTAATGTAAATGTAAATGTTACTGTTAACACTCCTGCTAGTGCCAATGTTAATGTTAATATTGTGAATTTTGTATGTATTTCAGATTAAGTTAAAACGTTAAAGCATTTGTAGTCAACATTATTTACATGGCAATCCATGTCCAAGTCTACCCTTCATACCCATCTCAAGCGCCCGTTATAGGGTATAAGCCATGAGCACAGCTAACACCAGACAAAAGCTACTGACAGTAGGCACTGTCAGGGGCAACGGCTGAGGCTGTGGCTGTGTCTGTGGCTGTGCCAATGCGTTGATTGCATAAATGCCTCACGTGACGCATGTGGCATGTGGCGAGTGGTCAGTGTGCCCTGTCTGCCTCCCCAGACACCTTAGCCCTAGCACAGGTGTGAGTGTGTGCATGGCTGTGTTTGTTGAGTTGCTGTGACGAATTCATGATTTGTCATCGAGTTCTATGCGCCTCCCCACATGCTTCCACTGCTGCTCCTCCTCCTCCTTCAAGCGTTTATTTGGTCTCCATATGCAATAATTTTCCATACGTTAGGCAATTTGTTTTCACGCTCACATAAATTGCTGTCAGAGTATTTTTTCCTCTTCATCTCTCTCACTCTGCCTCTCTAGTATTTTTCTCCCTTGTTGACTTTTCCTCAACGACTTTTGGCTTTGCGTTGCAAATGTCGCCACGTGAACTTTTTGTCGTTTCATTTTCAGTCTTTTTTTCTTTTAGTTTTTTTTTTTTTTCGTTTTTTTCCTAATAGTATCATATGATGAAAATGTTGATGAAGCTGACGGTATAAATACCGCAGCTGTTCTTTAGCAACGGCACTTAAAATACCATCAAATTGCATTGGACCCCTGGGAGACTCTATTAACGCGAGACGATAATTTCATTTGAAGTTAAGAAAGGTGGATGACAATTTTTAGGTTAATATAGAGATTGGGGCCACTTGCTGTTAATTACACATTAACGCCGCCCGGGCTACACTTTTAAATAAATATAGGAGCCGTGGAATGTAAGTGGATGAAGATATTTTTAATTAATATATTATTTGTATAACACATATTTTGGAATATAATAACAACAGATCTGTATATCTTTTATATATCTACAATATAAGACGCTTGCTTGATCATGAAATTTTTGATTATATAAAATATTATTATACAGATAAATAATTTTATTATAAACAATTTAGTTATCTATATGGGACACTTTATATTTAATAAAAAATGGAAAGATTCCTCTGCATATATTTGAGAGCGTATCCCTAAAAAGAACTTTCTTGATTATTTAGAAGTTATCTGACGTAGCTCAGATCTTATACCAGATTATAATTTGTTCCCTAGGTTATGCTAAAACTTCACTTACTTAACAAAATAAATACTTAACTCCTGCTAAACTAACCTCAAAAGCAATCCAGCCAACATAAACAGGAAAATGCACACAAAGCTTTTACTCCACTTCCTTCACAGCTCTGTTTATATAGAAATTATTAAAGTTTCTTGCTTAAAACAATATTTTTCGCTAACACTTTTCAAATTGAAGCAACATCTCTTCTTTCTTTCTTTTTTTACAGCTTGCCTTGCAAGCAGCAACCTTTTAGCCAGGCTAATAAACAATTTACATTGGCCACAACGACTTGGGCTAAAGTTTACCACCGCAAACTTTGCACTAAAAACTAACTTGATTATAATTTCAAATTTTACGTTTCTTATACGCGGAATCACAAGCTGTATTCCCTGCACTCGTAATTACTGGGCAGCGGCTAAAGAACGAAGAGAAAAACACACAAAATACGAAACCTGCATAAATTTCGAATGCAAATAATTTTCTTCCATTTACATGCTCGTTTATGAGGTGTTAAAGGCATATTAGTTTGCTTATGTATTTTTCTGGCATAGACTGATAAATACTTATGTATATAGTCGCCTTGGAGGCGTGGCAAATCAGAGCAAATATGCCTGCTAGGTAAACAAATGAAAACTAGATTATAGAGCTGTAAATAAAATCTGTGAAAATGTGCAAATGGATCAATAATTATAGATCTATAGAAACTGCACACAACAAAATTCATTAGTCATAAATATTTATGTCCATATGTCTATTAAAGATCTATCTAAACGAGCATGCAGCAGTCAGTTAAGCTTGTTCTGTTTTTCAGTACGAGCCGGCATACAATTATGAGCAACTGGAAGGCGAAACGGACATTGGGCTTGCCAGCCATATGGTACTTAACTTTTTGCAGCTACTGTTGGTGATTTCGGTGCAGTTCCGCCAAATGCTAATTGACATCAAAATGCAACATTGACAAATTGCAACTGAAATTGCTTTGCACCATTGCATTTCAATTGAATGTCGCTTGAGTGAATTGACCAAAACGAAACAGTTGGAAATTCGATTTTATTTACTTTATAATTATGCATTGCATAATTGATGCGAAGAGTTGTGCTAATTGTGCTTTGTATGTAACAGGCAGAAGAAGGCGTAGCAGACCCCACAAAGTATATACATATATTCTTGATGATTTAGCACTATTTGTCTGTCTATTTATTCTTAGTGTTCCCTCTACGTATTTCGAATTATTTCATCCAAGTATTTCCGCTAAGTATTTCCTTTACGTAATCCCTCTATGCAGTTTCTCTACGTCTTTAATGCTTAGCTGATCGATCACACACTCTACTTCACTTAATTGCGCTGACCCCCACCACGCCTGGACGACTGAAGACTGACTGAAGAAATGCTGCAGCTGATGCCCTTTATATAGGGCCACCTATTACTCAAGCGCTGTCTCTCTCAAGGTTGAGTCCGACTGCAGGTAGAGCTCGTTGCAGTTGATCATCAAGTGAGCAATTGGAACGCTCTCTGCTGCTGTGAGCATTCTAGCTTCGTTTTACCTAAATACAAGTACCAAATGAGAACTGCTGCATACACATAGACAATTTTAATGATCTTCTGCACTATTTCGCTCCTTGCTTTTACTTTGACTGAAGTTCTGTCTCTTTCGTTACAGTCGAGCTTCAAGTGAGCAATGGGAACGATCTCTGCTGCTTCAATAATTTGTTCAGGGGATTTGCTAGTCGAGCGGACTTGAGCTTGTTATATAGGACATAAAACACTTACAAAATTTTATTAAGAAAAATTTGTATTTTTAGAAAAATTCTGTACATATATAAAACATATTTTATTAAGATTTTATTACTCTATATATTTTTGAATTTAAATATATATAAATATCTGAAATATTTCAACTTCTTTATATTAATCTTCTTCTACTTCAAGAACACCCTGTTTAAGTATAAATTACATGATCTTCATCAAGACTAACACATTAAATGAGCATTGAACTTGAGTGCGTAATTTAACACTCGAAAATTGTAGTCATGCCTAATTAGGTCGCAACACTTCCATTTCAATTTGTATGATTGTCGCATCATCTCAATTCAGAAAACCGGCTAAACAAAAGAGCTGACAAATTATACGCCTCAAGCAACAAAAAGTTGCTAACAAATAAAGTTGAGCAATTAATAATGATATCAAAATAATATGGAAATGGCAGAAACTTCACAAATAAAGAGATAAAATTCCAATTCAATAATAAACGTGACCGTTGCGTTCTTCAATGAAACTCGTTACAGCGCTAAATGCAAATGTGAGAACAATGATTTATTGTTATTCATTAGAATGCATTAAGCCTAAGCGCATATATTATATATATAGTTATATAAAACTATATATATGTATATAATTTTTTGCCAATTTTAGGTCGTCTCATTCCAAAGTCATTTATCAACCGACTCGGCCAACAAAAAGAAACTTCGCTATGACATTTTTTACAGATTAAAATTCAATTAGCCAAGCTATATTTGTGTAAAAGATTAATGGCGCTAAAAGTTTGCTTTAGCAGCGAAACTATGCAAACTAACACCATTAAATGATATTTAATAACTGCTTTAAATATCATTTAAAACTTATCAACATATAGATCGGCCAAGGGGTCGAGTTTATAAGTTTTTAAACTTCGCTTTACTTAAAACCTATTTTTCTATAAATTATAATTCAATTAATATTAAAAAAAAATTATTATAATATAATAATATATAACTTCGGTAAGATTTCAGGCTAGCAAAAATATCATATATATTTTATTTTATATTAAAATATACTGAAATGGAATATACTTTATTAAGTATTTCATACATTTTCTTATTGATTTCACAACAATCGATTACGCATTGCTGTATTTACATTATGCTTATCTATCAATGCAGTTCTTATCTGATATACTGAAATATTGAAGTACTTAGTCTGTAATAAAAAGTTGCACATTCATTCAAATATTTGTAATAATAGCGGAAATCAAATGTGTTACTTATCTAAAACTATTATCAATTCTATATCTGTATTTATACTTTAAGAAAACCTCTAGCTGTCCTGGGTCAGACACCGACTCAGCAGGTCAGAGCCCCGTGGAAAACTCTAGTCGTATTCTCAGTAAACCCCATTTAACTTATCTCATTAACAAATGACCTCTGTTCTTACCAACTCGTACACCTAAAAATCTTATTTCTAATGATGTACAAAAAAAGAAGAGGTTCTTCACATCATAAAGCATAAATATGGCTTTATGGCTATGCAAACATGTCGTATTACAACATTTGCGGTTATGAGCCACGTGTCATGGGCCAATAACAGACTTGAATACAGTGGCTCATAAATATATATATACATATATATATATAATTCAGCAAGCTGCTTGCTGTGAAATTTATATATATTTTTTTTGTTTTAGCCAAAAACACATTTACAAGCAACGCCCATAAATATAAAGACTGAGAGAGACGCTCATTGATTAGCGTATAAATATTCACACGATAACCAAACTTGGGCTCGACGGGCTGTCAATTGCCGCAGCTGTAGCTTCAATCTGGCCACAAGTTCAGGGTCAGCTAAGCTATAAACGCACACATACATATATACATATGTATGTATGTAGCATACATATATTTACATACCTATTGGTGCGTGAATCTTTTGTTGATTTTTCCACTTACGCAAGTTACAAATTTCATTACCACTGAAGGTTTTCCGTTGGTAAGTAAAAAGGGCTTTAAGTTTCAGCCTTGTGACAGCTGCCATAGTTTGAAAGTTTTGCTTTGCGGTTTAAGGAAAAAACTTTTATTTTCTGGCACTTGCAATTGCCAACAATCTGTTAACTTTCAGCTCATTTGCTGTGCAAACAAATGTGAGCCAAGCAATTAGTTTGATAGGGCAGACTATGAGACTCAGAGAAGCCTTGAAGAGAAAGTATAAATTAAGAGATTAGTGCTGAATAAAGCATATTAATATTATCAATATTCATTTTATTATTCTCTCTTTAACTAAACTAATGGGGATTTATTCAGTTTAAATCGTTCAGAAGAAGAGTTGTACGAATATTTTCCAACTATCATCTCTAGCTCTTATAGCATGTGAGATTATCTCTATAACTGAACCCAACTCCTTCATCCCCCATCACGACCAGGAAGCACTTGTACCCTGCACACACTGTATAAATGAATTTACCTACATATACTTAACTTTATTTACCAGATAAACATTGGATAAGAGGTTTACCTATTGTCATTTACATTTACATAACTCGATAATCCTCTTTATATAATACAGGGTATACAATGAGCAAATTAATGATATTCAATTGTATATATATTCATAATTTGCTAGATTATTATATAATTATTTGTGAAGTCAAGAGAAATTTTTAAAGCTTTGCAAACTAAATTACAAAATCCAAATTAATTTTTTTTTTTTTTTCATATTTTTAATAAATTTCTAAAAAAAAATGGCATGCTCTATTTCATATTCTATTTTTGTAAAAAATTTCTGTTTAGCGCAATCGAAATTCGTAATAAAATCGCATCATAAAACAGCTTCAAAATTCAATTGATCAACTTTGATAAACAATTTTTAATGAACTTTCGATCTTCTTTGATATTCGCTTAGCTCGAATTAAGATATTATCTCTGCGATATTTCGGTTTTGTTTTTTTCCTTCTATTTTTATAGCTGCTCCATAAATTCATTGCTAATATACAAAATGTATTCCAATTTACACGCAGCTGCCAGCTAATTTAATATTTATAAACAGCTTCTTTTTTTTTTAAGCAAATTTATAAATTCGCCAGGCCGCAAGTTTATGTATACATAATTGTATATTAATAATGTAAACAAAAGGTGAAATAAGACACAACAAAAAATATTTAATTCAAAGCGCTGACGTGAATAAGTTGACCGAGCAGAGGGAAGGGAACTGAGGCAGGAGTTGGCGTTTGAATTGAATATTGGGAGCTACTTTTCAACCTTTTGGTCTGAAACACGTTTGCCATTTGTTTTTGTTTTTGTTAACTTTATTTTGTTTTTTGCTGGTCTTTTCATGTATTTTTTTTTGTTTTTTTCCAGTTCAAAGCTATTAAAAAAACGCCGCTGGTTAGGCGGGCAACAGCAGGGGAGCAACGTGAGTCGCGTCGTTAGACTGCGAAAAAAAAAATATTTATATATATATATTATACTGTGCGTCTGACTTGTTACGGTTTTTAAATTTTTCACGCATTTGCCCGCTGGAACGACCGAGAGGCATGTAAAACCCAAAACCCTCTCCTCCCATGAAAATGTTGCATAATATGAAATTAAGTTTAAAACATGATAAAAATGCGGCAAAAATATTAAAGAAAAGGGGGAAAAAAACAAACAAACTGGTTGTATTTTTAATTACAACAACGCGCTTGCATTTTTTGTGGGCGTTAAATAGTTGCCGAGTGATAAAAAACAAATATATAAATACCCTGCATTGGCAGGGTAACATAAGCGGGGCAGTAAGAGTGTAAGAGAGTAATTTTGTGTGTTTTTACATATAATATAACATATTTAGTGATTGATACCATGATATTGTATAATATGAAACAAGAACTTTTATAGACCAGTCAAATATTTTTAAAATTTTTTTTAATAAGCCTTAACTTAAGTACTATTACGACTAATAATAATAATAATCTAACATAACTTAATAAAGTCACTTGAAATTTTATTTAAAATTTTAATAAAAACTCATTTTTAAAATTGTATTTTATTTTGATTTCATTGTATATAATAAATTTTTAATCTCCATATTTCAAGTGATATGATAATGGCTATAAAAATTCCGACTGTTCTTTTCTTTGTTGCCTTAGGCTAACGATTAGATAGGGCGCAGGAATTTAGAGTTGTAATCTCAGATAAGAGCTATTATTATATTCAGCATTTGTGTTTATATGTTTTAGTTAGTAGCAATAGACACGTATATTAAAGTTTACTTCAATTTCACAATATGCAATACATAAATGTTCTATAATAGTAGCTTAATCTCATAAAACCTAACCTTACCTAACACAAACATGGTCTTACCCTATATAACTCGATAAGCTACATATAAACCAAGCAATTCTCAAAGAAATCCATAACAAACTCTTAGAATCCCAAACTTCTTTTTTCTACCCATTACTACAAATTTTATTTAACTATTTTGTACCTTCAATTTTAAGCAATCTTTGCCATTTTACAGAGCATCTCTGTGTCGATCATCTCATATATATATATCATCTTCTCACCATATTTTTTGTGGCCGACATTGCCGGCTGGAATCGTTCGCATGCATTTTATCTGAGTGGAACGTGTTGACAGCTCTCGTGACACTTGTCAAAACAGCGCTACGAGTATTTGCCACCAGGGCCTGAGAACGGCAACGGAACAGAGTTCGGGAACGGGATCGGCTGCGAGGGGTACGGGTTCACAATTGATTTACAGCTGCGCTCTGCCAGCAATATGCGAAAAGATACTGAGGCAGCGACATCTGCACCACAAACACTCATACAATCTCCCTCTCTCTCTCTGGGTGCTGGCGTTGATAGACAATTTTATTAGCATTGAATGGTTTGTCATCATCGCGTCGCAACTTTTACCAATTGTATAAATGATGGGTTACTTTTAGTTATTAATAACCTCTCACAATCATATTTAATGTTTAGGTTGGCAGTCGTCATGATCATTAACATTAAATTGACAGTATCATTCAAAGGTCAAAGCCATAAAATCTCCATCAAGCTACAGACAGAAACTAACAAACATATTCATTTCTTAAAGTATAAAAAAAAAGAAGAAATTATAATGAAACAGCTCCTAAATACACAGTTATAAACTCTGGCTGTATTCTACGATCCTACACAAAAACTATATTATTTTTAAGAATTTTAAATTTAAATCTTACTTAATAGCCCTAGTTGTATCTTGTAAATGTAAATTAAGAGCACAATACAATAGTCAAATTTCTACAAGATGTATTAGTTAGATGATGTCTATAAAAAACTTTAGGTACTTATAAAACTTTTTATTGAATGTACTTTTAAGCTTAAACCTTAAAAGAAAACTTTAAATACCTAAGTTTGCTTTTATTATTTTCATTATTTATCTTTCCCCGGTTTTTAATCTACAAGAAAATCTTTTATTGTATACTTAAGTCCAGAAGTTTTTCTACATGTTTTGTTTTGTTCTCTCTATCTTTGAGAAAATTTATGTTTCTTTTATTATCTCTATATTAATTTTTCCCAGACCCAATTACGAGAAACTATGCAAATTTCTATCTTTACAATATTTAAGCTGTGTGAAACTCTTAATAAATTTATTCTTAAAAGAAAGTTTTTTCCTAAGCAATTATTATATAAACATTTTCTCAGCCTATCCAGGAACATTGCAGGTATTATAGTTATCTATACATATATCTTATCTATACTAAATCATCATGCTTCAATTTTTACGTCAACAACATTGAAATTCTTAGCCCTCAGCGCTTTATCTTATCATAAGGAATTGCTCATCAAAGGGTTATACATAATCTTTATATAATTCCTTGCAATTTTCTTCAGTGTATTGTTACATTCTCTTATCTATATGACCATCGCGCATAAGCCGCTCATTTCCATTACTTTGCAAAAAAACAACAACAGCAAAAAAAGCGGGTATAAGAAAACTTCACAGACTCGTGTTAATGAAGCCGCTTACAGGGCATAAATATTTAGTCAGATTAGTGTAGATTTTTTCTTAGCCCGCCTAATGTTCAACTTTCAATTCAACTTCGTTTTCTACACTCAATTATTTCAGCTGAAAATCAATATTAGTTTTTCGTTTTATTTTTAGCTTCTTTTTTTTTGTTTCTTGTGTGTTTCTTCGTGTTGCTTAATTGTTGTTCTGCTTCTCACGTTGACCTTGTTGAAATTTATGGTATTTCTCATGCCCATCCATATCTCAACTGCTCAGTCTCTCTCTCTCTCTCTCTCTCCCTCGCTCTCATTCTCTGTGGTTGTTTATCTACTCTCTGCCCCATGATAACACGAACCGAAAAGCCCAGCCCAGCCCTAAAAACCAACAATTAGTGCTTGCTGCCATGCAGGTGGGGTTTCCACATTTATGGTTTTTGTTCACATTTATGTTGCCGTATCGACAACAATTTTAGCTAAGCTCTAACTTATGCGTGTCTTTACTAATGGCGTTTGCTTTTTGTGGTCAGTTTTTGCTCTGCTGGGATGAAATCGAAAATATTTTTCGACTCGACAATAAATTCGATTACGATTCGATTGGAAATATTACTGAAAGCAACTTGAAAAAAAAAAACTTTTAAGCTACAAACACTGATAACCAAAAACTTTGTGCTAAAGGACATCAAATAAATAATAAATGTAACTTCCGCACTACTGTCCAACAGATAAAACTTTATCTTTTCACAAATTTATAGAAAGTGATAAAAATTTTAAAAGTGAAAACTTTTCTGTACTTAAGGGAAGTTTTGTTCAAAAGATATAGTACATACAAAAAGAAACTTTAATATAATATATTTTTTAATGAATTTTACATGGTGTTTTCTTCTCTTCTTTTAAGTTTTTTTCTCTATGTACGAACAGTCTCTGAAACCGTTACAGCTACACATATATTAGGCTAATATTCAGGTCGTTTTTCTGGGAACTATAAACTGTTATATACTTCATTGTGCAAATACCAATCTCGAATGCATACACAAAATTGATAAAGCCAATGGCTGTTGACTAACCATTTTCACCTGCACTTACCAATTGCAGTCAAAGTTGAAATATTTTGTAGACTCGTTTCTTGGTTATCTCATCTGAACAAAAGGTCACAAGCCAAGCATTAGCTCATTGTTTGAGTCATAAACAAAATCGGAAATATATATAGTAGGTATTGCATTAAGCAGCGCGTGCCCATATTATGAATGCATTTTAAGCACATAATATTTCTATATTCTATATATTCAGATATGATATCATCTGGTAAACTATTTAAGCTACAATTGTCATCAAAATTTATGCTTTGCAAAAATTCTAAGACTTGAAAATTGCCAACATAAATAATATATATTTAATGTGTTGTGAAATTCCAATACAAGGCTTCAATTGAGCTGATAATATCTTTAGCATGTTTCATAAGCTCGCTGGCAAAAGCTTACCGAGTCTTGTAGCAGATTCAATAAATAAGCAAATATGTATATATACTTACACACACACACACACATACATACAGAGTCTGTTAGAGCTTGGGCGTTTTTCACACACTCGAAAAGGCAAAAGCAGCGCTGCGCACACTTCAAGATACATTCACACCCATCCATTCACAGTTGTAGCCGCAGTTGTTGTTGTTGTTATTATTGTGATTGGTTTTCTGTGCGAGCTTACGAGAGAGAGATATCTTCTCGCACTACGCTGTCAATTGTGACATACTCACACATACTCTGTAATTATGTGCTTATTGTTGTTGTAATTGGCGGCTGCTTTGCGTTTGCTGTTCTTGTGGTTTTCAATGCAAAAATAATAAAAATAAAAAATATATAAAAAACAAGTAAGAAAGCTCTAGTCGAGACTGCTCGACTAGGAAATCCCCTGAGCCATACAGTACTTGAGTAAAAGCAAAAGCGAGGTGCTAAATAGTGCAGAAGATCATTAAAGTTGTCTATGTGTATGCAGCAGTTCTCATTTGGTATTTGTATTTAGGTAAAACGAAGCTAGAATGCTCACAGCAGCAGAGAGCGTTCCAATTGCTCACTTGAAGGTCAACTGCAACAAGCTCTGCCTGCCGTAGGGCTCCTCAACATTTGGGAGAGACAGTACGTGTGTAAAAGTGGCCCTATATAAAGGGCAGCAGCTGCAGCATTTCTTCAGTCAGTCTTCAGTCGTCCAAGCGCATTAAAGTGAAGTCGAGTGTGTGAATTATAAGCATTAAAGACGTAGAGGAACTACGTTGAGGAATTACGTAAAGGAAATACGTAGAGGAAATACTTAGCGGAAATACTGGGAAGCAATACGTAGAGCGAATATTTAGGAGAAATAGATTGTGCTAAATCGACTCAACTCGTCACCCTGATCAAGACTATATACACTTTGTGGGGTCTGCCACGCCTCCTTTTTATTTTATTTTATTTATTTTTTTTTAGCAAAATTTGAATATTGAGCATAACAAAGACATTTAATATTTTTTTTCTACCTTTCTTAAAATGATTTAATTGAATTAAAGCTTTCTTATTCCTAAACTCTTAAAGCAAAATATTAAATGTAATGCACATTACTTTAAGTTTACAATAAATTTAAAATTCCAGTTTATTTAATGCAAATTTAATATATATTAAATCCTCTATTCTCTGCCAAATAAAAGTTAAGGTTCAAACTCGTTGACATTTGTTTTAATTTAACATCAACTTGAATAAACAAGTTAATTACCAAAACCTTAAAGTTCACTTAAGTTAAAAATTTTACATAAATTACTTCTAACATTTCCAACTCTCTGCAAAAAAACATCCCTAACAGCTCACATGACAATGTCTTAAGACTCAGTTGACAAGTGCTTGATATACTAATCAAATGTCTGACAACAGTGAATTTCTTCATAAGAAACTGTCAAATTTTTGCTGTATCAAATTCTTTGAGAATGTGTGCGAAATGTAATTTTGATGATGAAGCAAGGTCGTGTAACACAGCTAAGTTCATGTGAGATAAACAAAAACAAAATATGCAGCCTGACAGCTTGTTAAGGTGCGTGTCAAATTTGACAGTTAGCTGCTGCATAAATTATATACACATAGATATATTATTTATAAAAAGCCAGCTAGACTTTAAGCGTAAAACCCAAGTGCATTCATCACATAATAAAATAAAAAATACTTTTATCTAATGAATTTTGATGCAATGCGCATGAAAAACAAATAAAAAAGTGCACGAAACTCGTTAAGACTAAGGCAAAAAAAATATACAGATGCCAGTTAGATATAGAGTGCTAGAGAGTAGGACAGAGCGCGCAATAGATCATATAAGATTTACGATTAATTTGCGGTTTGCATTACTATTGTGATTGCGCACAGAATATGTCAGCGTGTTTATAAGAATAATATATAAAAATATATATATTTATTTTTACATATATATATATGCACATATAAAACTTTTGACCACGTTTTCTGATTTTTAATTCCAAACATTTTGCGCAGAGTTAAACAAAAGTAATCCACATAATAGACCCAAAACAACAACGACGACGACGACGACGACGACCCTGGCAATTAAATTAATTGAGCATTTGCTCTGCTTTTTATAAACTTTTATTATTTTTTTCTTTTTTGGATTTTGCTCAACTAATCCCAAAAAAAAAAGTGAGCAAAAAAAAGTCAAAGTTCAGTGGTATTAATTTTCGCTATATCTCTTTGGGTTTGCCGCTGTCATTCTATATCTACCTCCAGTCGTCTCTCCCGCTCTCTCTCTCACTGTCTCTCTCTTTCTTGCCATGTCGCATTATTGTTCTCTTTTGTATTAATTTGTATAATGCACATACGCCCCTTCAGCCGGAACAAATGTGTAGAATGAGTAAACGGCGCACATTCGCTCGGTTCACATGAAAAAATAGCGAAAATTCTGAGCTCAACTCATGTGAATCTCGTTTTTAATGTCGAAAAATAAAAAAAAAAAATCAACTGCTGTGAAATTAAGCAAAACGTACACGCATAAGCATCCACAAGCATGCACAACCCATCCCTGAAGCTAGACTAATTTATGCTTAAATATTAGGCGCCTCCCCCTCGCCACCCTCGCAAGGTCAACAAATGATGCTTAATATACACGACACGGGTCCAATAAATTGTTCAGCTTGGCGTCGCTTTGCTTAGCTACTCTACTCGGCTCTACTCTAGTCTTCTCTCTCTCTCACACTGCCTTGCTCTATTGCAAATAGTTGAATTTGACTTTTGGGCCCAAGTTATTGTGGAATTTTCGGGGTTAGGGTTCTTGGTCAAATTGAAGTCTATTTGCTAGTCCAATGTGGCTAATTTGTTTATGTTGAACATTCATTCAGATGTTTGCATCAGGTTTTGCAAGCCCCAACAAATTCATGACATCACATAAACTGAATAAATAAAAATCCAATCAGATGAGCGAAATACAGGTAATTTTTGGTTAAATATCTAAAGGTGTTTAGTACATGTATTCACCAAACCAAATATTTTATATAATACAAATAGATGTACTATTCAATTTCTTGTTCTATGATTATACTTTAAGATCCAAACATAGATGTTAAGCTCTACTCAAAGCTTTAACAACTCGAATTATAAATCAAATTGTCACATAGTTGGCTTTACTTTTAAATCAAATGCATTCCATTTACCTCTTACTATTATCTAAGCTTTACATAAATAAAATTTAAATATTCTACAAACTCTAGGTTAACTATTTCCAGTTGGGAACTACTATTTAATGGCCTATTGCGCCACTTAAAAAAATATATATATATATTCCGACTCTCAACTGACCCTGAACTCAATTTATTAATGTACATTCGAGTCTGACACGCAGAGGTAGGGGAGGGTAGGGCGGTCTTTATCGCCGACAGGTGAGCGATGGCCATTAAACAGTGCAGTCGATAGCCTTATAAACAAAATGTGGAACACAAGAAATCAATCAATAGCCGCAGCTGATAAGAAGACGCACACAATGTGAAAAGATATTGATAAACGAAATTGCCAACCATATGATTGGCAGATGTTAGCCATAAATGTGTCATAAAAGGGGTTCGGAGTTGACTGCTGGGAAAGATAATGGCATATGTGGCTGCGGGAAGAGTTTTGAATTAAGAGTGAGAGGAACGAAGAGATCCGTATCAAGTCATTCATTCCATTGTTGAAATTCTGCAAATGAAAATTCAATTCAAATTTTGTTACCATAAGTAACTTGTGTTAGTATCAAATATGAGTTGGATTTCCATATGGTTAAAATTGTAAATGGATTATGGAAGTTATAAACACAACCTTGTAAGGAACTGAATAACCGATTAAAAAGAGAGAAGAGAAGAGAAGAGAAAATTTACAAATATGGTCATATATTTAGGAATATTACGTATAATATAAGTAAGACTGTCTGAAAGTAGCAATAATTAGAGATGAAATATCGCTCATCTTTTTTATCAGATTCATGTTTTTGATATATCAATCGAACTAAACTTAGGTATTATAAACTTATTATAGTTTTATTGTAATAATTGAATTTAAAGAATTTCATTTATTATCTGTCATTTCATTTATTATCATCGCAAACTTGAAAAAGTCAAGAAAAATATATATTTCTAGTGTAATAACAGCAGAAACGAATTCTGAATATTTAAAACATTAATGAAGAACGACAAATATATAAAAAGTTTCACTTGAGTTGGAATATATGATTTAGAATTATAATTGATATTCTTAACAGAAAACTATATAGTTTGAGAATACATGATAAAGTTCATTAGTTGATGCAACACTTGAAACTGAAAATATATCAATTCTCTTAAGCAAAGTAGGACAAGAGACCCTTAAGCCCAAGTGAGAATTCCACATGGAATGAAGTAGAATCGTGGAAAGAGAAATAAGTAATGGAAAAACCTATAGAAATACACCTCTAGTAATACACCTATAGAAATACACCAATAGAAATATAGGTGAGCGCTAATTATAATGCATTAATCAACCAAAACAAAACAAAAATTCCTTTCAAGCTAAGTCCCTAAACAGCTCTAATGCAAATAATGCAATGCAGTATGCACTCAACTTATCAACTATTGATTTCACACAAATTTTGCTCAGTGTAATTGAATGACTTACCGTTTAACCATCAGCGGTTGCAAACGCTTTGCTGCACCGGCTGTGCTGGCAGTGGGCGATGTGGGTGACTGTGATTTGGTGAGGCGTGTAAAAACATTGACGCCGACGCCAACAGAGCCTTTATCCTGTGGCTGTCGCGTTGACGTCGGCGTTGTGGGCGTGGCATTCGAGGATCTAACAATAGGGCTGCGCTTTACCACCGACGGCGTCACCGACGGCGATCGGCGTACCGTGGGACTGATGCGCGGACTGCCGCTACTCGAAGGACTGCGCGCCACCGTGGGCGTGGCGCCAGTGCCGGTGCCGGTGCCGGTCATGGGGCGCGTTGTGGACACTTTAGACTTTACATCATTGTAATTAGTTTTGATTGTTGACTTATTGCTGGCGATTTTATGCATTACGGCATCCCATTTATTGGGCGTCTGAGATTTGCGGGCAACGGGCGCCTTAACACTGCGCGGCGTTTGCGGCGATTTCTGTTTACGATTTGCCGTTGCCTTGCCCGACGACGATTTCGGCGACGAGAGCGATGAGCTGGAAGTGAGCGAAGCCGACACCGATGCCGTTTGTAAATTCTCAACAGTGCAGAGCGACGTCAACGATGCGTTCGGACGCGGCGAAGTTACGCGCTGTACTGACGATCGTTGTTGTGCTTCGCTGCCGCTGCCACTGCCGCTGCCGCTGCCACTGGCGCTGGCGCTGCTCGCATTGAAAGCTTCGTCGCAAAAGCTTTTGGCGCTGCCGCCGTCAACGCTACAATACGAAGTGCGATTTGAGAGCGTCGTCGCTGCCGACGACGAGGAGAGTGGACGTGGCTGCACGAGCTGCTGCTGCTCGCTTCGCTCGCCTCTCTCCCGCTGCGCTTGACCTTGAGCTTTGCGTAGGGTCTGTGTGGAGTCGTCGGGCGACATGTCAACATCCATTTCCATGTCCACCTCCAGCTCGGGCAGACGCATTTCCTCATCGCAGCGATTTTCGACATCCGTAAAAATGCCCGATGATTCCATGCACGAATCCTCCAGCTGCGGCACCGATGCACTCGGCTGCATAGCCGGCCCATACAGCTGCCCGTCGATGACCTGGGCACGACGATCGCCACGCTGCAGCACATCGTCCGCATCGGATTCGGTAAAGAAATCCGAATCGGTCATCGGATCCTGACGACGCATCGGAGCGCCTCCACCGGCTGGCATGGGCATGGGCGGAAAGCTGGGCTGCCGACTGACGCGGCCCAGGTGGG